>OX424566.1:38352588-38988503 GCA_949152475.1 Terebella lapidaria
GGGGAACATGTAATGACAGTTCATTCGCACGTATAGAACTTTTATTCTGATTTACTTTTTCAAAGTTACACCTGACACCATGAACACGAAAAAGCCTTTCGCTTTGTGATTGACAATTATGTGTGTGTCATACAACTATTTAATGGGGTTTGTCTCGGATCTGTGAATGTTTTCTTTTCAAATTACCTGACATTTGGTCCAATTAATTCGTGGCATTTCGTTGCATGCGTTATCGTTAAAGCAGTCAATTTTTTTTTTAAATTTTGCACAAAACTATCAAGAATATTTCAACAGGGTTGGTTTTAATTAATAATTATTTGTTTCATTGAAGTGTTAATAACAAAACGTCACATTTTGGACTTTGCAATACTCGAAACTCCTACGAGACTGCTTGATGGAATCTTCCGAAACTGTGTTTGCTCCTTCAAAACTGCCAATTTTGAAAATTGGATCTTTGAAGTTTTTCCTTCAATTTTTCCAGCAAAATTTTTGCCATTTAAAATGCCATTTACTAAATATAGAAAAATAATATATTTGCAAGTTTACGGTCGTGAATTTCTGAAATTTTGAACAAAATGATCAAGAATACATCAAGTGGAAGAATCCTTTACTCATCAAATTGCACACACGAATACGAAGGTAGATTCGACCTGCAATGATACTGAAAGCTCTCAACGGCCATTCAGCTGAAGAGTTCTTTGACTTTGTCAACTTACCATTGTCTGGTAACCTGTATCATCTCTCATGTTAATTTTTCAATAAGGTGTTGAGCAGTTGTAAACTGATTCCATCGGCGTGCAATAGAAACAGCTACATCTCACATACTGTCTGCCCCTGATGACGCCAGTGTGTCTTTCGATAAGCTAACTGGCCAGACTTAGTTTCAATTGGAAAATGTTGTACCTCTGCCGTTGTTATAATCAAAATATAGCTGTATTGATGGTAATAGATTGATACTTGCATCAATCAAAAACAACTAAATATAACACACAGTCTGACCCTGATGACGCCAGGGTTTGGTCGGGCTTTGTTCTTATTGCAAAATGTATTTTACGTTTGTTATTGGAATCATTCTTTGTTTCTAATCATTGTTATTGGAATCATTCTTTGTTTCTATTTTTAAAAGTTTTTTATGGCCTAATAAATTGTTTTATTGGAGATAAATTTGAAATTGTATTTTCTTGGCCTAGTCGTGTATCTTAGGGTTGTTTACTGCAAAATCATTGTATACCAGTTTGTTTTTCTCCTGTGGAGCTCATATCCTATTCATGTTTCTCCACTTTGTTTAGCTCATTTTCATGTATAGCTCATTGTACGCACTCCTCGAGAGTTCTATATTGGCGGGCGGATCGGTTAGCCCTTTGTTGGTCAGTCGCGTGGCCGCAGTCGTCCAGCAAACAACTACATATATACATGTGTACACTATAAATGTCATGTACTGTAAACAGTTGTTAAATCAAATAAATCGAGTTGTCTCCAAATACATTTTTATTCAGTCTTTGTCAAATATCTACTTCTAGTTTGTCAATTATACAAATTTATATTGAAATTTATCCTGGCATCATCAAAATTCTACGCTGTTGGAAAGAGGTAGGTGAATAAATAGCTATTTACGAATGGATTCTGTGGCTGAGTGTGTTTGGTCCCGATGTTGTGAAGGTCATCCTCATTTGCACAATTTTGAGTAAATGTGTTTTGTTGAAAACTTAGAAACAGGGAAAAATAGAAACATGACATCCTGCAACCTTCCTGGCTCCCTGTCTTCTTAGGGCACGTAATTTAAAATAATTTATGACTTCTGCCACTGGTAACAAGGTGGGTTATAACTGGTTGTCACGACTTCAAGAGTCAAATAAATGAAGGATCTAAACAACCTGCTGAAAAAAGCACGTGATTCCTCCCTGTTCGGAATGACGCAAACTTTGATGAGGATTATATTATGATGACCATTACGCCAAACATAATCCGCACTTGAAACAAAAATCATGTTTATTAGAAAATATACTTTGCATTGTTATTTATTCATGATGAAAATCAGTTCCACAAGACAATTTGTGACAATAGCGTGGACATAAACAGAATAACACTCTCAAACGAGATTGATACAGGAAAACGACCATATTACTCGGAAATTTTCCTCACCGATTCAAGAAATCAGATACCAGTGAAAAACATTTCAGAGTGATAGGTATTCGAAAGAAAGATCCAAATTAATTTCCAGTCACGCGACCACAAAGAATCACCCACGTGACATCATGACGATTTCGGTTATTTGCGGCCCGATAATCCGAAGCGCAGGTTCTGTACGCGTTTGCCGCAGAGGATCCCAGTCTGCAAGTACTCCAGCAAGTGTTCGGCCGTCAGTCTGTTGACGTCACACGACACTCTTGGTGCGTATTGGTACGGGTTGTGTCCACGTTTTGTATCCACTGATTTCAACGAGTTCTTCGGAGATTTTCGTCGTTTGAGGACACTGCTGAAGCCGCCCAGAGCGCTGATTGGGGACGTGGATAGCTGGTTGCCTGGAGACGTGTGTCCTCCGTCGCTGCCTAGCAACGGTTGTGAACTTCCGTAATATGTAGCCTCATCATCGTATTGATTCCCCGAAGGGTACTCGATTCCAGTCATATCATCCGTGGATCCTATCCGATTCTCCAGTTGCCATATCAGGTACTCTACAACATAAAAATATCAGAACCATGATTTATACATTATCATTATGTCACTAATTTCATCAATGAAATGCATTAAGTCTATCAGAAGCAACTCGGCGGAACATTGCATCATTAATTTTTATATTCTGGCAGTTGGTCTTTGTTCGACGGCGCGAGTGTGAATTACAGTGATGATAGAATTTTACGTATAGACACATCATTGGTTGAGTGCATGTCCATTCTACCTCGATGTCATCATTGATCATGTAAAAGCCCTGTGAACAAGTGCTATATTGGTATATCCGTTCTGGATGTATAAGTGTGATATATACAATGAACTATGTAACATATTGATGAATCCATTCGAACAGAAACACTGGTAACAGCAATTAACAAATTGGACTCGTTTAATGAGTATGTCTGTACGTGGGAGTCTCGTTGTAGCGTGTTTCATTGTAGAGCATCAGAGTGAATAGGGATTTTCCACAATAACTTTTTCAAAAGACCTGTTCATCCAAGAGTTGTTAATTTATGTTCATCAGTAGTCAGCGAAACAGTTCATTCGCGAAAAAAGGTGCGATTGCGTCATTTCTTGCGCAACTCGACAACGCACTGAAG
Organism: Terebella lapidaria; assembly: GCA_949152475.1. Classification (NCBI taxonomy): domain Eukaryota; kingdom Metazoa; phylum Annelida; class Polychaeta; order Terebellida; family Terebellidae; genus Terebella; species Terebella lapidaria. The sequence continues at coordinate 38,355,861 of OX424566.1, forward strand.
GTGAAAGACCATATTTCTTCCTTACTATTATCACGCCACATCTCTCCAAGAGGGAAATTGCGATATATCGTTAGCAATTTGACGGTACTGGAGCGAGTGCGCATCGATTGCTTCGCCTAGTGCTGAACTAATTAAGTTTGATATTTATTTATGACAGCTGACTGCTTCCTTACAAAGGAATGTGAGCAATGTCTCAGAAGAAGTTTTAATAGAAACTACTATTTTTTACAACTTTTTTTTACAGATAATAGAATCGTTAAGGGTAAGAATTTTCCTGGATAATTTCAATGTTCAGTTGAATTCAACCGTATTCTAGAATGCCGACAACTCTATTTCTTTGCTCGTCTGATGTTCTCTCAAAGATATTTCATATGAAGTACTGTATACTTTTTTTTAACCAAAAGGTGATTCGATGTTGTCACCAGTCACGTATATTCGTTTCGGTATAATGAAAAAGATATCACACATTTATACTGGGTCATTCATCACGAATCTCGTGTCATATATGTACAGAGCAGTGGCGGATCCAGGGGGAGCAGGGGAGCTATGACTCCTTCAAAATTGAAAAAATGGCAATTTAAAAAACCCTAAAATATACGACTCCTGCTTTCTCGGTAATGAAATGTATTGTAATGTAATGTTCATTCAGTTACCTCCCCCCCCCCCCCCCCTCCTCCATAAAAATCCTGCATGACACCCGCGACTCATAGTTGTTTGAAAAAGACACACATGATAAGAGACTCGGTAACATCACTGTCGCCATGTTACAGTGCGAAAGCGTGAATCAGATCACCTCGCACCTGTTCAAGTCAGCATGTGCGCGTGCCACGTGTGACAGCAACTCCCTTGAAATAGGATGGAAATGACGCCAATAAGCGGAAATTGAGAATCCCAGGAAACACTGAGGTTGCTAATGAGTGTATATCGTGTTCCCGATGTCTTTGTTCATGTCTACTATCATCACTGGTCAAAAATAGTAACTGATTACAAACAATCATGTCGGCTCTGCTTGATTCGAAAATATTCTTGGACGTACGTAAATGTGCATACTTGTTGGTGATGATATACTAGTATGTATTGCGATATGTTCCGTTGTGCATAAATTCTACAGCACAGTTACCTGCAATTTGAACACCACAAGAATTTTGTTTTCAAGAGCTGGTCGAATCAAATTTCACTTCGCCTCTTCATCTACAAATTCCGTGATTTCTGATTCATTCTGCACGGAGATTGTCAATACCAAAGGGGAAGTCGCAACTCAGACGACAAGTTTTTGAAGGGAGTAAAAACCTCACTTCAAAGAACCATGCCATGTTGACCGATGTAATTCAGTCCTCGTCGTATTCCAATCCTCAACTCGAAGTGGCCACATATCCTGATCGCACTATCTGTAAATTAAACTGCAATTGTGCAGTGAGCGTGAAAATTCTAGCCTGCGGAACCAACAGGGAATCTGAAGAAACCCTGCAGAATTCACTTCTTCCAGACGGCGAGGGCGTAGTTTTTCAGACGACTAGTGTCTGAGATGCATGTCTAAAGTCTATAATTGATGCAAGAATAACACGTTTATGTGCGTCGTACTCAGAAAGAAGCAATGGTCACTTTCTGGACAAAAACAGTAAACGCAAGTGGAATGATTATATGTGGTTCTACGTTGCATGCCTGTCCAAAATCTGCATTCTTATTGTGTGAGCTGAGGGGGTGCGCTCTCGGATATCGATTTCTACCCGTCTATGACACTCTTTTAATTGCCTAGTCACGTTTTGCCCATCAATGAGAGCTAAATGCGACAAAAATATTAGCAGATTGGCATTGGACGCGCGTCGATGAACCTCCCTTTGTAGATGTCAGGTCACCTGGTACACTGCTCATTTAAGTCACGTGTTCTGCAAGAGCCGCTTTTTAATCAGATGATTGGATTTGGTTTGCAGCTTGTTTGCTCGTTAATAGACACCATACGCCTGTCAGATCCAAAAGCTTGATTGGGAAAAAAACCATGGCGGTTTACGTGGATAGCATGTAGAGACAGGAGTGCCTCATTAAACAGCGGAACAATCTCTGATGTATTCATTTCCCGTGTGACGTTAGCGTGTTCATGGAATGATTGAATTCTGATCTATTGACGCCCAGCTCATTAACCAAACGAAACGGAGCGACACGATATGGTTGGTTATGAATTTGTTCGTTCTAATGGGGAAATTGGGGGAAACGTTCACGTCCTGTGGTTTGCAATGGTTCAACAGACACAGTAAGTTTCACCAATCCCAATTTGGATAATGAACAGTGGAGTGGATAAAAGACATATAAGTGTGTTATGTATAATATTAGATTGGTGCTTGGAACGAATGACAATTTGCATTCTTCTCACAAGTAAAAAATGAAGTTGAAAGCAAGTTTTTTTTCACCTGATATAACAAGAAATGTTGTAGTAATACAACAAGAAAGGTATTTCAGGTAATACGCATACAGAAGCAAAGCTGTTACTGACGAAGGATACTTCTAAAGGTATATTTGCCAGAGTTAATTAGGTCACACTGGAAAAGCGCAACCTTTCCCAAAACGTTAAAATTTTTGTGTTTTTTTTCTGCGATTTCCGACTTACCTAGAAAATTTAGTTTGGAACCTGTACTGTCGCCTTCGACCGCGTCTTGGAGATCCAGGTCGGAGGTCAGAGGTCTGGGAGACGCCGTTACCATAGCAATGTGCAGTAGACACACCACTCTTGCCAGCTTGAATACGTGCCACATGTTTGGTGAAATGTCACAGGAGCTAATCCCAGAAATTCGTCCGCCCACCTGGTTAATGGCGGACACTTAAGAAAGAAGTTCACCTACGGCTGAAATTAATGAAGCAAAGTAAATTACCTGGAATGGTATGACACATATTACATGTATATGAACACATTTCACCACAAATGAACAATGTCTGCAGCGAATAATACCTCAATTGAGATAGAGAGTTTCGAAAATAGAAATTGTATCTATTACCAATATCACTCAGTAGCCTTTTGGCTTGTGATTAGGTACTTATCATATATCTATTCCATCGGGTTTGTTTCGGATTTCTAAATTATTTTCTTAGGTTGTTGGGCAGTTGTATACTAATGCCATCAGGTGTACAGTACAAACAACTACATTTACCACACTCTCTGCCCCTGATGACGCCAGTGTGTCTTTTGATGAAGTAATTGGTCGGGTTTTGTTCTATTGCAAAATGTTGTATGTTCGTTATTGATATCATCAAAATTTGGCTGTATTGGTGGTAATAGATCGATACTTGTATTCTTAGGGTCTTGGAACCAACAGGAAACCTAAAACGGTTTGGAATAGTAACAAAGTCTGAAAATTATTATCCAAAACAACACTTACGTCATCGTGGACAAACATTGCATGCGTAAAATATATCTTATATTCGAAGTAAGTAAATTTCCATTGGCAATTAATGTAAGATTATAAGGACGACGACAGAAAACCTTGAATTAATTGCGTTAGAGTTTCAAACGAGATGAAATTCCCAAGACTAATTAGATATCTTTTGGCAGGCCAGATCACATTGCATAAACACGAAACACAGAACTGGAAAGTCACTGTTCTGGTTTTCAGAAGACAACAATGGCGAAATTACACCCTGTTCACTGAAACAAGCCACCCCCCAAACCCCCCCCCCCCCTTCTCCCTCTCCCCCCCCCCCCCCCAGCACACAAACACACACTAACACACACAAAACAACTTTACTGAAAACAATTAATTGCTGACATCCCAAAGCACTGATTTAATTGCGAGAGGGGTGTTATCAACCCACATACATGCTTCACAAATCGTCCAGTTTTGTGGAGAAGACGATCTAACATTAATGAAAACTTATCAGCAATTTAAATGTCTGTATCTGATAGTATTCGGTCAGATTATTGGCTTGTCAAGCTTGAGTTGCACACATAGATCTGATACCGATACTGAATAGAAATTTTGATAAAGGGAAAGGGTAAGAACACACTTGAAAGTATAATTTTTCAATAGGAAATAAAAGGTACTCATATACATAACACTTACCTGAGACTACTGGCGTACTATCCCAAGTACATCAAGTAAAGAATGAACTCTACTAAAGCAACACCACCTCCTTCCAGAAGAACTGAAATACCACTTCTTTCGTGAAGTTTCAATGTCTCGACATATTTGAGCACTGCGATTGTTTCTAGTAAAGAGTTTTCAACGTCATCGTGTCCCTGTGTCGTGAAAAACTTTTACGCGTATAATCCCTAGATCCGACAGAACACCAAATCACCACCAGACTTGTTATCAGCAAGTTATCCCCCGCCTTTAAATCCCATCATTGTCCCCCTCTCGCTCCCTCCCTCACTCCACGCTATTGCCGTCATTGCTACCACGATTGCCCCAACAGTGTGACGTGGACGGCGCACGCCATTACTGTCCGCTCGAGCCTCCCACCATAGGCAATTTCGCCTGTCTACTCGTCATAGGCTAGGGGGCGGCGATAGGGCCGGGGGGAGTTAAGGGCGGGGGTGGATTGGGTGATCTGCAGTGGGTGGTTATCACAATCTTAGAGGCTCAACACTGGGAATCATAACCAGCTACCTATCCGTCATTCGCCGGTTTGTCAATCCCTGGGCATCCCCCTCCATTGCCATGTCCTGACCACGTATAGATCATCACCCCAACCCCTCCGGGGTGGATCGAAACAAAGGAGTGCGAAGGGTCTGATAAAAAGGAGGATTAGTAGACCCCCCGCTAAAACTTAGATATTTTAAATCATTGAACCCGGGAAATCACTCTATCCCCAACTCATAGACAGCTCACTCAGCTACCCCCCTCCCATCCCAGGCTAGACATCTCAAACGACAGACAGGAATGCAATATTTCAACGGAGAGCTGAGATTTCTTCGATGGAATTCTCCGACAGCTTCAGTCGTCATATCAATAACCATATGTCAATACCCCCTCCCCCCCCCTCCCCCAGTGCTTCCAGAGACAACAAACTACTTGCTATTGACTTCCACCAACGCATTCGTCCTTGCTGGAGCTGGACCCCATCAACGTTCTCGTGCACTACTCAGTTCAGCTCTCACACAGCCAAACGCCCAACAGTTATCCTTCCTGTCTGTATGTCTTCCCACATGCCGAGATAATCAATGTCACATTCCCAGTCACTCGACTGTTGCGCCGACGTTGACTATTGACACACCTATCTTGCTTTTATCTGTTGATATAGTTGACTCAGGGTGCGAAGTTCAAACGGAGGAAGTTTGCTGCAGACCGTTACCTGAACTTACCGGATGTTTCAACGAGTGTTGCCACTTGTCGAGTGACAGAAATAATGCAGACATCACATCTGATGCACTTCAAACCTCTCAGTAACACATTGGTTGACGTTTTACCTCGAATAATATGGAAGCATCTCTTTTACAGGATAAACATGCTATTTCAGAATATTTTGTTGCAGGAATCTTTCTGAGCGTCAAGGATACACATCCATTCATGCTGTCGATTTTTTTTTCTAAAACGAACTAAGGATGATGAATAGAACGTGTAAACGAACTAAGGATGAATAGGATGTATAATCAAAACAGTTACTATAACATGTATCATAAGTACATTGAACTTCATGGTATTTTTCCATCAACCCACTTGAGTATATACTAGTGAACGATTATTTGAGTAGGAGCACAAAAGCTGGATTTTTACCACCATTTTATGATCACATAAATTGTTGTCATACGGAGATAAGAAGAATAAAGAGATCTCTATCAATATTTGGGTAGTGGGGCTATAATAGCCTAATATTAGTAACCGATATAAAAGGGATAATAAAGGAACCTTCAAACTGAAAGCGAATTCATCATTCATATCGTGATTTTTTTTGGCATGCTCAATCTCTAAAGCAGGGTTAGCTGAGCTAATTTTGACGTGTTTATCGGTTTAACATCATGAATTTTATCCTAGCTAGTTGAATCAAAAGGAATTCCTCCAGCGAGTGGTCTTACCTTGAATATGGCATACATTCATTTTAATTCAATCATTCCAACGTTTCATTGAATACATAGTGAAACTATACGGCATGCAGGGTCAATAGAAACAAAGTCAGATTCGGAGTTCGAGAGAAGGGCAATGATCATTCACTGTATACAATATCTATATGAACTGATCGGCGCTGACCAGTAAAGGGAATTCCCATTACTAGAAATAATCTCTTTTTCTAGTTTTCTGCCATTACGAACCGCTATACTGTGAGCCATAAACTAATATAAACATGTCATCTGCGACATATAAACATGTCATCTGTGAGCAACAAACTACGAGCTAACATAACAAACTGTGACCTAAACTGCAATGAAGTATAAGTTTACCATTTGGTATATATACATTTTCCGTGTTACACCATGGTTTACAACGGAATAAGCCATATCATATACGAGATCATTTCTCTTTTTCTTCTATATCAGGTCGCTGTTCGTAATGGGAATTCCATAGTAAAGTGACCAAAATACGGAATTTACTATGCATGATTATTATTATTATTATTCTACACTTTTTTTATATAGTGCTATCATTTTACAATATCAGAGCACTTCACAATGGATAGGTACACTATAAACACTGTCAATATATGTATACAATAAAACATAAACACAGACTAGACTTTGACTATGACTAAAAACGGAAACAGTAAAACACAAGGCACATTAAAACTATGAGAAATGGATGCTAAAATAATGAGTTTTGAGTCTACGTTTGAAAATGGCCACAGATGGAGAGTCCCGAACAAATCTGGGCAGAGAGTTCCAGAGCTGAGGTCCAATGACTCTGAAATCCCTGGAGCGGATAGATTTGCGTGCAGTGGGCTTGCATAGCAGAGAACTGTCAGAGGCGGACTGCAGATTGATGATTGATTTATCCTGAACAGTCGGGTCTTTACTGAACGACTCCAACCAATTTGCGATAGTCGCCGGTACCCCACTAAGATCCTAAAACAATCTAAGTATAAAAGGTGTATGGGAAGTTTTCATCGGAATGGTAGTAGTTATTTATTTATTTTCCTAACATCTGGTTATACTAACCGCCACATATATTCGAAATAGTGATTTAGACACCAGTCAGCATTTGGCTTATAAGTTACAACAACATACATGTATACAGTAACACATGGTTAAACAATATGTACATTATTCAATTTAATTAAATTCAATATCTTATTTCGAACTTTCGTAAAACACATAACACGAGTAAACAAATTATAAAATCAACCCTGAAGCAATAACACATACAGTAGATCCACAATCATTCAAATAGACAGGTAAGTATTAACTTAATATAGTCATCATTAAGTTGTGATGATAATCATTGATCTTCTTTTCTGCATACCGTCATGCGAATAGGACGTAAAATATTTTGTGAATACTTCAGTTTCTCCCCATAACCAACACCCATTGAAAAGACGTCATTATTTTTTTTATATACATAGTCCAAGAACGTTATCCTCATATTGAGACAAGGCCGCATTAGCCCATCCACATCCACGTGGCAACTAATTGAACTGATCTGTAGTATGGCCTGTGATCCGGAATAAATCTGTATGTCTTACCGCAATGTTCAGGTTTAGAACGATTCATGGGTATTATTACCGAGTCAAGCTGTGAATTTGGAACACTGGTCCATGGATGCTAATTGCTCGGAAATCGAACACAGCTAAATATGCGGCCATGCAACGACATGTTCTACCGGGAGACACAAAATGTACCCTCATCGGATCTACCATTGTTATACCAGACATGTTAACACGTGTAACACTCCCTACAAAGAACACAGGGAGATCATATCGACGTGGCTTCCACGCGGTGCACACGCATCACTGCCCTCGATGGTCCTGAGTAAATAGGATGAAGGAGAGGCAAAAAAAAAAAAGCCAACGACACAAAACCGAAACACTATCACGACCCCTCAGACAATGAACCCTCCCTCACTTGGCTTCAACAACAAATAGACCCTCCCTCGCATCAACCCCGCAGAATATTATCGAATTTTGCTGCTCTGTTAGACCCCTTGTGCTATGGAAAGCAGTTGACGAATCACAAGCGGACGCTGATTGCTTTCAGTAAATGATCTGAGGAACAATTCATCACGGTTTCGTTATCGGCGGTCAGTCTACCGTTTACCGTTTTCACGACATTAACAACGTAAATTGAAAAGAGAACTGGTGATTGGCTCATCGAAAAAGTAGTACGTGCCAACAGATTATCCCCTCCCCCACGTCAGTGTGACGTCATACAACCGGCATCATCCCTATTATTAGATATTGGGGGAACTATCGAGTTATGGAACTATATAGCTTTGTTGACATGGCCGTGACTTCACGGGGGTGTCGTTCTTTTGTAAACAGTTGTGACTCACGGCATCTACTTTTATAACAATAAGACATGTACAAATTTGACTCCTTACCTGAATGGGTAACACCTAAATCTCATGGGAGAGATTACAACACTAATAAATTACATTACATCAATGATATTTTATAACTATTTTCCTATCGCTTGTATGTTTCATTTTAGGATCTATTTGTGTCATCAGAATTTTGTCCTAGGGGTACCAGGTCAATATTTGAAAGTGGAATTTTAAGAGGATTAGTGCGCAAAATGTGTCCAATTTCGACAGATGATGTACTGGTTTCTTGACAGTTCTCTGGGTCCCCAATGATTTGTATATCAGATTAAAGCAGCTGCCTTCGTAAACCAGTCAATGTTTTTTGAAAACTATATTTCATAATAAACATTCTGAACTAACTGAATGAAACATACATCAAATGTAATGAAAATAACCGGTCCTCAGGGAAATTTTGCTCAATTGAACAGGCGGTTCTCGCGTAAATACAGGAACTGTATCCATGACACGCAGATGTAAACAAAGCATAGAAGTGCGAGAAAGACTGACAATTCCACGCACACTTAGTATATCACTGATTATTTTCTCACAACTACACTATATATGCACATACGAACTGGAAAATGTACTTGATGTGGACTTTTAAGCGCGATTTCAGCATTTGTTTACATTCGGGTTTGATGGATATACTTCGTTTGTTTATTCACAAAACCGGTACAAGATGGGCACTAAAACGGCTGAAATGACAACTCGGACGGACTGTAATCGTCGAAATCATTGAGCACGCCTTTTGTAATATTGCATTAGATCTAGATGTGTTTGACAAAAAATTGAATTTGCAAAAAAAAATTGCATACATTCGAAGGCAGCCACTTTAAAAACCGTTTCATCACAGAGAGATCAGCACTGGACGCACTTCGGAAGGTCACGCACACTGTGGTGCGCACATTTCCACGGACTGAGCTCTAAGGTGGTTTACTGATGTAAATCAACAATTATACCATCTGTACACATCATGGTTTTTTCCCCCGGCGGCATGCCTACATTCTTGAAAAACGTACAAGGAAGGGTGGAATTCTTGAACTACATGTAATACGATTGTTAAAATACGATCATATGACGGAGATACAACCTCACATACTTCATTTTTGGAATAAATACAAAGCCCGATCAAACTTTTGCAGCCACACTGGCGTCATCAGTGGCAGAGTGTAATAAAGTGATATTAGCAGAAAAACTATCTGTTCCAAATCAACTACAAATATGCCTGTGATCTGAGAAAAATAGGTTACAAAACAAAATGTACTTGATCAGATGGATAAATCAAGCATATGACAGTACTAGCAGCCGCTTTCGTTTTGTGCGCCACTCAGAGTTACCTCTGACCTGACCTAGTTCACGCTCGATTGACCAGGACATATGCGAGTGAAATGAAATCGCATTGCATCAAGGGATACCAAGCACCGATAATCGCGGTTATGTCAACAAACTCATATCTCCAGCAGAAACTCGCAACGAAAGCAACGAGAAAGATATCTGTTGAACAAATCAAGTGCATATATTTAACTAGTATGTTTTCTTCGTTTGGTCGGAAATATATGGCGAAATCCATAACTTTCTGCCACTTTCACTTTAAATATATATTGCGAGCAACAGAGGATTGCGAGATCTCGGTCACTGAAAATCGTGGCTGACTATAGTAACGCGCGAGTCCAAAACAAACAAATGGTAAACGCATAATGTCGACTATGGGATTATATATTCGCTACTATATTGCAAATCACGTGGACGATGGCAATCAGCAGTGGTTCTCCTGAGGAATGGTTGGCTCTCAAGAATCCAAATTAATCACTGTCGCAATTTAGAAATTTCGAAACAACGAGAATAGTCGAGTATTTCTTGACAGTACACAACCACCACAAAGCATCCGAGACGCGTCGTTCCAGATGTTCGCTCGAAGTTATGTACAGGACCAGGTTTACATGATATATGTGTACACTTGGATAGGACATTGTGTCTAGTAAATGTCGTTCAGTCATTTAAAAATGATTTGTCATTCGTTTTCATTCTTAATTCATGCAGTCCGGTATGTCCTAGATGTGCAAAACTATCTTTGTAAAATATATATAAATCAATTATTTTAATTTACGATTGAGTTGTGATTTATTGTTCCTTTTGGGGAATTGAATACCCACATATTTCAATGACAACAAATATATTACTATTAGCTGTAGATTATGACAAAAGATCTTCGAATCAGGACATCTATCGGTCAGTGGGTACCAGTTGGTGAAAGAACCAACCTATCGGAACACCGGCTCATGTATCGGGTGGACACTCATCCTCAATTAGGCCCGAGTAGCTAACCAAAGTATCATGTAAGGTGTGCTGCTTCTTCCTTATGATAAATGATTCTCATGTATCGGGTGGACACTCATCCTCAATTAGGCCCGAGTAGCTAACCAAAGTATCATGTAAGGTGTGCTGCTTCTTCCTTATGATAAATGATTAAAGTGTGCGAGACGGAATAAATGGTATGTTTGCAGTGCGCGAGTAGTATTACGGAGCAGTGTTACTTAACTGAGCCCTAAATTCAATGAAGATTAAAATGTGCCAGATTGAATGGCATGGATTCAGTCACTAAAGTCAAGTTTAAGTGTCAGTGAAACACGCTTTTTTATGGTGTACGATGGCGGCCACCTCGTGGCCTCGTGGCCTCGCCTTAGTTTATATGCGAGTCCACGAAGCGAGGCGACGAGGCCACGAAGCGAGGCCACGAGGCCACGAAGCGAGTCCACGAGGCCACGAAGCGAGGCCACGAGGCCACGAAGCGAGGCCACGAGGCCACGAAGCGAGTCCACGAGGCCACGAAGCGAGGCGACGAGGCCACGAAGCGAGGCAACGAGGCCACGAAGCGAGTGAAGACACAGACTCGCTTCGTGGCCTCGTGGACTCGCTTCGTGGCCTCGCATATAAACTAAGGCGAGGCCACGAAGCGAGTCCACGAGGCCACGAAGCGAGTTCACGAAGCGAGTTCACAAAGCGAGTTCACAAGGCCACGGAGCAAGCTCACGCATGAACCCATGAGGAATCATAACACATTCGCAACAATATTCAGTGATCTTTCTTCATCTGACAAATGCCGAACGTTACTTATTTATATCAATAATATACTACAAATACAAATATGTATCAAAGACAGCTACCACAACTACCGACATTTCATATGTGTATATGCAAAGCGTTTGCATATCTGTTATCAAGACGTTTTCGGTACTGGATAAGACCGTAAATATATATGTAGACGATCATATTAAATGTAAACTTTTCTATGGCATCTATGTCTATTTTTTCAGTGTATATATCACTTACATTAGACTACATATTGACTATAAGCTAACAAAAAAATTATTTGTGAAATATATAAACCACAACAACAACACACCACGTTTGAACCTATAAGTTATCTGTACTCGAAGCCAGGTTCAATGACGCCGACAATGCTCTTTCCAATCGGTGTGACCTATAATCTTCGTATCTGATGATGACTTAATGACATATTTGGAAAACTGTGTGAATGTGTGATTCGTAAAGTTTCCAGCAACCAATCAGTTTATTATAATATAATATATGTAACCTTTTTTCAGGACTGGAATATTTACACCCTCCAATATAAGTTGTTTTGTTATTCGATCCTCTGAGTGCCAAGAACAAAAAGTGTTAGCTGTGATGAATAATAGCAATTAGAAAACTCCTCAAGTTACTGGTCAGCTTTTAAGACGATGCAAACCCCTGCATGTGTATGACCTTAAAAGAAATATTAAGTTTAGTTCAGCTGATGCTTGATTGACATTAAACGGAATTCCCTAATAATTATTCACACATAAAAAGTAAATTTCTTTATATCTATGTTGAGGGAATGTCACTCACAATTTCCTGCATGAGTCTGTATGGACAAATGTTTTGTGACAGGCTTTTGGGTTTGTTTTGTATCATCTTGGACTCGCTTCGTGCCCTCGCTTCGTGCCCTCGCTTCGTGGCCTCGTAGCCTCGCTTCGTGCCCTCGCTTCGTGGCCTCGTGGACTCGCTTCGTGGCCTCGCTTCGTGCCCTCGCTTCTTGGCCTCGCTTCGTGGCCTCGCGGACTCGCTTCGTGGCCTCGTTGCCTCGCTTCGTGGCCTCGTTGCCTCGCTTCGTGGCCTCGTGACCTCGCTTCGTGGCCTCGTTGCCTCGCTTCGTGGCCTCGTGACCTCGCTTCGTGGCCTCGTTGCCTCGCTTCGTGGCCTCGTGGCCTCGCTTCGTGGCCTCGTGGACTCGCTTCGTGGCCTCGTAGCCTCGCTTCGTGGCCTCGTTGCCTCGCTTCGTGGCCTCGTGGCCTCGCTTCGTGGCCTCGCATATATACTAAGGCGAGCCCACGAGGTGGCCGCCATCGTACACCATACTTTTTGGCCGTATTTTGTTTTGGATCATCGCATCAACTTGAAATTTTTTGTCTTTGTTTAATACCATGCTGCAATGTTACACCAAATTTCAGAATCTCGAAAATCTCGAAAATTGAAAAAAGTTGGCAATCTATTTCAGTCCCAACATGGAATTTCAGAGTCCGAAAACACACAAAAAACTTTTCATCCGAGGTTTTGGTTATACTGTTTCATATTTACTTAATATTCACCTACTATGCCTTTCAACTCCAAATCAACGTAATAGGTTCATTCCGTACGGGCATAAAGATGATAAAAGCCCTGAATTCATTGGTATTCATTTTATCAAATTTTGGACTGAAGTTTATTTAACATTGGGGTAGATTGCCAACTTTCTTATTTTTTGAGAGAGAATTCTGAAATTAAGGCATGATAGCCAACTAAGACACACAACATTTCACGTGGATCCGATTATCAAAAACAGAACTACGGCCAAAAAGCGTGTCGGACGTTTCGAGGACGAGCGTGACTTCTACCGACGCTTGTTTCACGACACCGCGTGCACTGGATGCCTGATTACCGAGTGTTCAGAAACATGTCCCATATGAAATGTAAAAGCTAAATGGTTGACGGTAATCCACACTTGATTCGCTCATCTCTCCAGTCGCAACGCGCAGTCTTCATTTTTGCCCTATATAAATTTCAACATGCGTCTAACAACCTTTACGTTATGATGTTTTTTCTCGATAAATAGCTAATCATAGCGCATCACTAGCACCGGTGTAGATTGATATTGGCTGAGCCGAATTTCCACATATTTTACTCGCTTCATTTCAGATGACCTTCATTGGTAAGTCTGAAGTTCACGTCTCACACGAAATTAATGATCCAGCCTCTGTAGTCAGAAGGCGTGCACATTTACAATAGGCTCTACTGCAGATATAGAAAGTCATGCATTGAAATCTTTTGGTAGCTTTAAACTTGATGCAAAATCTCTCTCTTCACATTTGACCTGATATATATAATTATGAATTGACCTCTGTGGCAGAGTGAATGTGGATAGAGCTTGAGATCGTATTGTTTGCTAAAATGGTGAACAGACTCGAGTTTTGATGGATCAGAATGTAATTTTTTTTTTGTTCCATATCCATATTGGCACTACTTTTCTACACACCAAATAAATAATTTTAGCTACAAGATCATGACGAAACACCTCGAGAAGTGGAGATCTAAGAATGTAAGGATCGTGTGTTTTCAATCGTGTAATCTGTGTCTTGGGAGAATCATCATTGATGAATGGCAAGCAAATGCACATATGGATACCAGCAAATACATGTATATTCGTATACGTTTGAATTGATGAATTAATGATTGTTTGGACAATGAATGCATGGTAAGTGTTAAGATCGACTTTCGGAAAATGTTGGAATAGCAAATCATTTGAATGGAACTTCCACACCCGGCCTTTTCCCAGAAATGGGAGAGTAATTTCTCAGGTTTACAATACTTTTTTGAACTGAAAGTTTTCCGATTCCCGAAACCGATCGCTTTTCGGTCAGAAGTCTGTGGTCCACTCCACCGGCCTAGAAACTACACCCATTTTGTTGTTGTTCTGTGGTGGCTTCCTCCTTGGTATGAACTATCTCTTCAAGTTTGTTCTGGAATGCTTCTCTTGAAGTTTCATTTGAATTTACGCGAAGATCTCCAACGGAGACTGAGGCCAGAAACTCTTTTTTCTACTGTGATCCGGCCCCCTGAGTAAAATTTCCACACAAACGCACTACGATAAATCCAACCCAATACCAGATTACGTCTGAGACGTTCAACTTATTGAGGATTTTGCAGGTCCAGTTTACGACGAAGTTGACAAAATCAGACGCGACCTTGATGCCAACCCACTCTTCAGGTCGTCCCTCATAAATGTCCCTCAGTACTCTGTGTACAACGAACTCGATCTTGACACAATCCGCAAACTTAGCAGAAATTTCAAGGCTGGTACTAGTGACATAGACTCAATTCCAATAGCCTTGGTAAAAACTATTCGTGACATCTTAGCACATGTTATCCACAAAATCGCCAATATGTGTCTTAGCAATTGTGTATTCCTTCCTCAGTGGAAAACGGCTACTTCTTTTCAAGAAGAGCTACCTAAAACGCATGGAAAGAAACCACAGCTCTGTCAGCACCTTGCCTTCATTTCCAAGATTGTTGAGAAGGCATCGATGATCAGTTTCGGAGATCACCCCGAAAGAACTAAATACTAGCGGCTTATCAGAGTACATATCGCCCATATTATAGTACTGAGACACCCCTGGTCAAAGTATACAATGACCGTTTATGGATCCACATGAAGGGTCACCACTGGTCGCAATTGACCTATCTACAGCATTCGACACTGTCGATCATTAGCTCATGCTTGATAAACTGCTTTGGCGTCAGTGACACTGCTTCACAGGGGATAGCTTCATATCTCTTTCATATGAAATTCAATATTAGGATAAATGCTGCAAAGTCATCTATAAACATTGATTATTCGGTACCACAAGGTAGTATCAGCGGTCCTGTGTATTTCACATGTGAAAGCACTCTTTAATTCTGCAGACAACCTGGCTGTGATATCAGGGTTTGTGTGGATGACCACAGCGTATGCAGCAGTTTTATAACTGGTGATTTCGCTTCAGAGAATTCGGATATCTCCAGGTTGCCGTCTGCACTGAAGGAAACGACAAACGGGTGCTAGCAAATCGACGAAATCAAAATGAACGATAACAAAACAGAGTTCATAGTGTTTGGAAGTTTTCACTCCCTAGCTGAATGTCACACTATTGGTGGTAAAACGACCAATTCATGTCGAGCTTCTTGGTATTCACTTAGAAGAAAACCTCAACTTGAGGTAGCATATCACTAACACGGCTCGGGCAGCTTCACTTGCGAGCATCAGTAAGCTCAATCCCTATCTAGAGAGAGCTGCCTCAAATTAAACAACGCTTTGTTGTTGACCGACCTGGATTACTGTAACAGTGTCTTTGTTAATCTCGGTTACTACCGAGACATTCTATGGACCTACACTTTCTGCCCGTTCATATCAGATGTCAATTCAAATTACTTTTATTAGTTTGTAAATGTTTCAATAACCTAGTGTCATCTTATGTTCGGGATTTGCTCACTGTTCAAAGTTCAGATCAACTTCACGGTATCTCCTCGTTGTTCCTTTCACGAAGCACAGAACCTTTACTGATCGCTCCTGTAGCATTGCAAGCCCTCGGCTTTGGAAAATCTTACCTGGTCAACGTACCCTCAAAACGTAAATGTTGAACAAAACCTTCAACTAGTTAAACTCTTCAATGTTCTTTTGTTCTTCAATGTTCTTTTGTCACAGTTTTATATGTAAGTACTTGTACATATTATGTATATTATCTCAGTGCACACCGCCATTGAATATTTGACGGTTACGAAAAAGTGAGCGCTATATCTCAAATCCAACAAACATGCACATGTACGGCTGGATACGACAATTATACTCTGATTTTCTAGTTCGTTTACACCGTTTTTTGCTGATAGTTTTATGTTGCTAAATGGTATCGTTTTATAACTTGGCATACTTCATCTGAGTGGCACACGGCAACTTTGTGCCAAATTTCAGACTTCTATCGCGAAAATTGAAAACGTTGTCAATCTACCCCTATGTTAACTTTAGCCCAATCATTGAATTTCTGGGTTCACACACGATTTTGGTCACTTTGCCACTGTTGAAGCGCGGTAATCTTCAGAAATCAACATGCTTGTGTAGATATACTCCATTTTATTCTGGCTCGAAATTACAACAGTACTTCGAATCCTGATGGATGTAATTATCACCAAATAACTGAATATGCTCAGTTTCCCCGAGATCCCGGTTTGGGCTGGAAGTTAACATTGGGGTAGATAGTTAAATTCTTCAATTTTTGCGCTAGAAGCGTGAAAGTCGGTCGAAAATTGCCGTTTGATACCAAAATGAAGTATGGCACGTTATAATACGATACCGTTTAACATCGCGAAAATATCAGCAAAAAAACGGTGTAAACCAGTTACGCCGACCTGTCAAAAATTCAAAATGGCTGTCACACGGAGACCGGCGATTCAAGGGCAGCAAAACTTATACACATCATAAAGGTACATAAGGGGAATCTTTTGAAACCAAAATCTCAAAACTGATCATCGAGAAAAGACAGACAAGGTGCAAATTTGGGCATTTTTCGTCCCAAAAATGGCTGTTATGAGTACAGTCCTGACAGCTCCCATTAAGAAGGAAAAAAGTCCCGAAAATTTTCTAAGTCCAAATTTTTTTTCAAAGGGTGAAAAAATTGTTTTGTCTAGAAATGGCCCAAAATGGATAGTAATGCGATTTGGGCCGGAAAAAATTTTCTTTGTTGACCCGTCGAAAATTCAAAATGGCCGCCATACGCAGGCCGGCGATTCAAGGGCAACCAAACTTATACACATCACAGAGGTACACAACGAGAATCTTTTGAAACAAAAATATCAAATCTGATCAGAGAGTTTTTTTAGAAAATGGCCGCCAAAGTTCAAAATTGACCGTTTTTCGACGAAAACGGCCGCCATTTTGAAAAAAAATAAAAAAAATAAAATATACAACCTTCTCAAATTATTTTATGGTATCTTTTCCCAAATTTTCAGAAAGATTGGACAGTAAACTTTGAAGATAAAAATGTGAACGGACGACGACAACGCCGACGACGACAACAACGACGGACGGACGGACGACGAACGCAACGCCACGGCAATAGGTTATCAGACCATAGGTTCGGTAGCATAAAAATCAGAGTATAATACATTCCGACATATTTCTCAGAAAATATTACAAGAATGAAATTGGAGCCTTTCCGTTTGTTACCGAAATATTCATGATAGATATACATAAAAGGTTCCACATGCATCGTTATCTCATTCATTATCAAAATAACAACACCATTTTTTTTTTTGGAATCATGAGCTTTGGAAGGAATGTAAGTATCAATCTATTACCACCAGTACAGCCAAATTTTGATGATTCCAATAACAAACGTAAAACACAACACTTTGCAATAGAAACAAAGCCCGACCAAATACTTTATCAAAAGACACACTGGCGTCATCAGGGGCAGACAGTGTGTTAAATGTAGTTGTTTCTACTGTACACCTGATGGAGTTAGTATACAACTGCCCAACAACCTATGAAAATAATTAGAAATCCGAAACAAACCCCATGGAATAGATATATGACAAGTACATAAGTACCTAATCACAAGCCAAAAGGCTACTGAGTTGATGGTATGAAAACATAGCATCCGGGGTAATTGGGGTGTCGTATATGGCTGCAGTGTTTAGAATGATATACCCTCAGAATTAGCCGATTACTAACTCACAGTACACTGCTCTGACTCAGAGGCAGTAGGATTTAGTCTGTTTTGGACATATACGCACAAGGCACTTTAGAAATAAGATGGCGGATAAGTCTGGTTCTGTGAGAGTCTTGGCGGTGTGTGCGCTGGGGGTTAGTATGGTGGCTCTGGGGATCCAGGCGGCTCTGTTGGTCTGGGTGTTCTCACAGGACTGTAAGTATCACCAGCAGGAGATACCGAATGCTAGTATAACAACGATGTGTTTTACGAGAAAAAATGGTTCGTTGGTTTAACAGAGTCCCTAAGAAGAAAATCTCAACAGAAATCTCCACAGAAATCTCTAAATTTAACTCAATGAAGTATGTTAAAATCTACACTGAGAATCACCAGGGACAGTGTACAATATATCGTTGTTTACGTTTATCGTATACCAGATGCAATTAATGAAGTGTACATGGAGCTGTAATTATTTTCACACATCCGTAACAAAAACTTTTTTTTTCAATACTCATAATCGCAGACAATTCATTTTTTTTTTATTTACACACCGACACCGAACTTCCGCCGCACAATAAGTATGCGAAAGTTCCCTACATAATACAATAACCCATACTTACTAGATATCAACTTGGTTATGTGAAATTCCCACTTTGCGTAATGTGTGTTTGCTACATAGCAAACGCGACATTGTGATAAATCCGACATGTGTCGGTTTTTCCACGCGGAAAAACCGACATATGTTGGTTTTTCTACAGCAAGAAAATCCCCAGTGGAAAAATCAACATGCGTGGCAGAAGCGACATATTGCTGCGGGACTGTTATAGAGAAACAGATCAACCATACACGTGAAATAAGCAACATATTACTGCGAGGCTGCAGCATTACATAATAATTGAAGCCTATAGCAAAACCGACATGGTGAGACATCGCATACAGAATAAACGATCAGATCTGATGACTGACGATACGGTGATTAATAAATTTATTACGAGTAGTCTAAAATATATCGTTTTCATCGTTATGACCCACTTTCGCAGGCATAGAATCTAGAAACGTGACATTTACCCGACTTGTGGATATACGGAAAGCAAGTGAGGACATGGGAATTAGGAAATCAGCAGTAATAAATCATGGTTTACTACGGAATACATATAGATCATATATAACGATGGTAACTTGGGAATTTTGGTACTGGAAATTTCAGAATATTAAATCATAATTTACTGCTACGGAATTCCCAATTCCCATGTCCCCACTGGCTCGCCGTTATATGTGTTATGTTGATTTATTTATTCATATTGAGAACTTCAATATATATTCAAAAGTTTAATCACAATAATTAAAATATATATATATTGTTAATTTCAAATGTATGATGTACTAGCTAGTAACAATAATTCATTCTACCTTTAAGGACACATTTTTTTTAATATATACCAGATATTATATAGTGTATACTGATCCATGAAGTCTGTATTCGTGACTTGTAGATGTAGAAGCAACTATAGGAAATGAAAGATGAAATTTTGAAAAAAAATTAATCACCAATCATATACTCACTATCATTCTGTTGTAACATGAATTTCACCATTTAACAATCGAACATCAGTTTGGTATTTTTAGTATAATCTCTATTTTTTTTTAGATTCCATAAAAAATGTAATATTAAATACAAAACTATTCCAATTTCTCAGCAAAGTATTTTTGACCAGTCAAGTTGGTTCGCGAAATGACAGTAGCCATGAAATAACCGAATGGGCGATAAAGGGTGGTGCATGTCGGGTTTTCCACGGCCGTGGCAAAGGCGATCACTGCTGTTCGGTTTTTCGCCATGTCGGTTTTGCTATGCTACATGTTTGCATTTGAAACTTTTCTCGAAATCACCTTTCGGTTGTTGCACGATTGTATACTGGTCTGCAGACTGTCTGTCCCTGGCGATGCCAGTGTGGGTTTTGATTAGATATGAGCCTTGTTCCTATATTTGTCTATATGTCAATATAATCATTCCGCCAACATTCCCCCCCTCTTCCCCCAGCCTACTGTAGTGAAGACGCAATACAAAATTCCATCATTGTGACGACACAGCCGGTATCCCATAAGACGATATCTGGACCGAAGGGCGACCAGGGAACCCCAGGGCTGCCTGGGTCACCAGGACAACCAGGGCCCAGAGGACCGCCCGGGTTACTAAACAGCTTTGGCTGCTACACCCGGTGCAAGGGTGAGCCAGGCTTGCCGGGCCCTCCGGGCTTACCAGGGTGGGACGGAAACCCGGGAAATCCAGGACAAAAAGGAGAGTATGGTATGTCTGGATCGAGAGGCTGGCCAGGGCAGAAAGGACGCAGTGGATTAGCAGGCTTGCCGGGGCCCAAGGGGGACGCTGCTTACTGTCCATGTGACTGAGATGCCAATTGCTAAATCATGATGTATACATTTACTGCATCCTGTATTGCAGTATACCACAACTTTAATTACAATAACAATGTAATTCAGGTTGTGTCACCAACAGGCTAATGGTACTAAAACTTGTTAACCAACCGCATATCTGTAGTTTTATTCTCACGGACTGAAAAACCAACGTTTGGGAAGATACCTCCAACCTTACTCTTTTTGTTTTCCTTATCATATCTTCATGTTCTTGATACACAAATATTGCTTTTTAATTATGCTGTTTGAATTATGTTGTTTTATATATATTATATTATATCTTATAATCTTATGAAATGGTCGTATTTTGTTTCAAATATGATATCTGGGTTATTTTCACCAAATTAACACATGATTTCCCCAAAGTGACTATAAACTTAAACCATTATGCACGCTAATGTTGAGAGTCTTGCATTGGAACTCCGCTCTTCTAATACTAGCGATACGGTATACATTTGGTCGGGCTTTTCTTCCTAAACAAATTTACGTTGGTTTTCATAACCAAAAACAACTGGAGTATATATATTATGTCTGCATAGTTTGGAAATAACTTACTATTGGATACCGACAAACAGAGAAATTGACAATCCATTACGAAATGTACAAAATCAGTGTTCAAATCCGAGTGGTACTGATACATTCGAGTTCAAAAGCCATGTGAAGATCACACAACAGCCCATCCGTGAGATGGCCTATTTTTCGAGTGCCTGAATTCAACGAAAACTTCGCGAATATGTACGAGCATGTTGCACAACTCAATTACACAAAATCGTTGTTTTTATTAATTAAAAAAAATAAATATTACGAAATGACTCATCTGATCAAAACATTGTTTGAGGTAAGGGATGATTCCAACGGGCTGCAATTATTATACATATGAGACGATCTGAGCGACAGTATATAAATAGCTTATAGTTTTTGCTAAAATGGTTGATATTACTGAATAACAGGAAATTGGTTTTACCAGTAAGAACATAGCCCTACCAGTATATCAAGCATTAAACCGTGTGTTTCGCCAACACGGTGCTAAATAAAAACAGCCACATCAGTGCATTATGCTGCGACCTTGAAGCGCTACACTGATCCGGACATGAATGAGATCTGGAAAAAATGGTGATGCTGGTTTGGACATGATCCGAGATCCAGATAGAGTGGTGATGCTGGTTTGGACATGATCCGAGATCCAGATAGAATGGTGATGCTGGTTTGGACATGATCCGAGATCGAGATAGAGTGGTGATGCTGGTCTGGACATGATCTGAGATCCAGATAGAATGGTGCTGGTCTGGACACGATCCGAGATTCAGATGGAATGGTGATGCTGGTTTGGACATGATCCGAGATCCAGATAGAATGGTGATGCTGGTTTGGACATGATCCGAGATCCAGATAGAATGGTGATGTTGGTTTGGACATGATCCGAGATCCAGATAGAATGGTGATGCTGGTTTGGACATGATCCGAGATCGAGATAGAGTGGTGATGCTGGTCTGGGCATGATCTGAGATCCAGACAGAATGGTGCTGGTCTGGACACGATCCGAGATTCAGATGGAATGGTGATGCTGGTTTGGACATGATCCGAGATCCAGATAGAATGGTGATGCTGGTTTGGACATGATCCGAGATCCAGATAGAGGGTGATGCTGGTTTGGACATGATCCGAGATCCAGATAGAGGGTGATGCTGGTTTGGACAGGATCCGAGATCCAGATAGAATGGTGCTGGTCTGGACACGATCCGAGATTCAGATGGAATGGTGATGCTGGTTCGGACATGATAAGAGATCCAGATAGAATGGTGCTGCTCTGGACTTGATCCAGATTCAGATAAAATGGTGATGCTGGTATGGACATGATCCGAGATCCAGATAGAATGGTGCTGGTTTGAACATGATCCGAGATCCAGATAGAATGGTGATGCTGGTTTGGACAGGATCCGAGATCCAGATAGAATGGTGATGCTGGTTTGGACATGATAAGAGATCCAGATAGAATGGTGATGCTGGTTTGGACATGATAAGAGATCCAGATAGAATGGTGATGCTGGTATGGACATGATCCGAGTTCCAGATAGAATGGTGATGCTGGTATGGACATGATCCGAGATCCAGATAGAATGGTGCCGGTTTAAACATGATCCGAGTTCATTTTGATGTCAAACACACAAAAATGCATTGTGAGTTCACACAAGAATATGCCCGAACATGATTGCTGTTTCGCCAGCAGTGTTTTGCGTGTACAATACAGTTTATGTGTGTCTCTTTGGGCAGGAAAAAAGGGGCATATATATGAAAGTTTTCTGTGATTGGGGAGTGTTCGTTAATGTCATTGCATCTTCTGCCGTGAATTAGGCATGTTTGGTCAAATAACTTTCAGGTTAATTGGGCGTTTCTTTAAACATAAAAAGGCATTCACCAGCTGATGTTGCTGGTTTATCTCGATCAATCAAATATTGTGTAAACTTTATCTGAGGTTCTCACTGAGTCAATATTCTGTGAAGTGCCACTAATGACTGTTTTATTATAGACGGCACTGCATCAAATACATAATTATATTCTATTTATATTCAGTAATGTATAGGTTCCCGGGCAATCTGTTTATAGGGCCCCTGAGACTGCGCGATAAGCACTTCTAATGTCATAAGCACCAAGAACACACAGCCATCACTCAAATTATGTAAAACAAATTGTACCCCCAACAGACGTAACAAAAGTAATCTCATCAATATATGTGCTGGATTAAGAACTGCATTCTATATAATTGATGATGAGTGAATATACAAATTCATACCTTGGATACAGTAAGAATACCCAGTACTTGTGGGCTAACAAACTTGGAATCTTGTATTACAATTTTTGGGTACATACACTAGACCCTATATTTCGGACCGGTCTGATCTGAATTGTCGCTTTTTGTGCATTCATTTACATGTGTTATATTTTTTGTCTAAATAACCGATGATAACGATGACAAGGTGATTACATAATAATACATACTCCTTGTGTGATATGTTGACATGAGCGAAGTGTAACGCTCCAGGATTATAACGCCACAAATAGGCCGACAATATGGTAAATTCGCAATGAAAAGCCGATGTCATTGGGACAGTAGACCAATTTCAGCTGGAGGTGATTAGACATCCGTTCTCTTATCAATGATAACTTTCCAAGCTCTTCTCAAACATATACAACACAATTGCAGTTTTCGAAACATGTGCATGTAATAACACACTTGCATCTTTGTAGAAATGAAACTGTAGAAAATTCGTGTAATATTTGAATAACGGTACGTGGTAGATCTATAGCGTAAATAAATAAACAATTACGGGAATGTCTACTCTTTGAAGTTCCACAATCATTATTTTGCAGCAAAATAGCGAAAATTTAATTCTATGGAGGCTAGAAAACACGTTATGATCTTTAGTATTTCGTTTCCATCAATCAGTGACGCCAAATATTTCCAGTCCAAATCTAGAATTTCGCTCATGACTGAGTGACAAGCACCCACATGTCACTAATGCTGCGTTCAAACCAAGTTGTGAAGACGGTACGCACCGCCGGTGACGTCGACTGAGTAAGGTGCGGTATTCGACTTTCACCATGGTGATCTAACCCCCCTCATTGGCTAGATAGGCCCCTAGCACCAACTCAAATATACCATAGCTCACTAATGTGCTCATAGCGCACCTTAAACGGTCGACTGTCACAGGCGGTGAGTGTTGGTTTGAACGCAGCGTCGTTAATCACCGCCAGCTATTTCACTGGCGGTGAAAATGGAGGCGCTAAAAAATTTCCCACTTCACCGCTGGTGAATACCGTTGGTAACATGGCTTGAATGCAAATCACTGGCGATGAACTGGGAAACACCGTCTTCACAAGTTGGTTTGAACGCAGCATTAGTGCCAATATATCGGTGCCGAATAAATATGAAAATTCCTACGCAGGGGAAGGCGCAGCTCCGTGAATAGTTAGAAATATGATGTTTTATCGCAAATTAATATTTGAGAACTGTAAGATATCCTCGCTAAAAGCAATCACCTTCTATTACTCCATTTCATGATCGAACAAGAGATACCACTTGAACGGTCAGGTGTGCTCGAGAATAATGGCCATAAGAAGAATAGGAATATGGGTCCAAGTAACGGCCCAAGTATCATATCCTGCGCCTTTCTCTATATTTTCAATAAGAATTAAAAATGTGTGAGACGGATTAAATGGTATGTTTCCCGTGGACGAGTAGTATTACGGAGCAGTGTACATTGTAAGTTTCTTGGGCCTTTTTTTCTATACTCTGAGTTGAGCGGAACGCGCCACTTACAACTAACTACTGCGGTGATGTTGGTTTCACTTGACTGCATTTGCAAACAAAACTTTGCAAATCGTGTGACCAAAACACCTTGGTCTTGGAAGTAAATCATTCGCGACGGCCGTGTAAAAATGTGGGTGGGTGTGGGTGGGGTGTGGAGACCTGTAGGCTTACTAAGTGAGTCGTACCCCTTCAAACCGCTCCACTTCACTGATTATTCCTTACACAGTCTCAAGGGCAGTGGACCTCTTGTTTTATCCATTGTGTGCACTTATTACTCTCCTCCAGGGGCAGAGCTTTGTATATTATGCCCGTAACCCATGGCATGATCGTTGCTTGCCACTGAGCTTCGGGTAGCCGTCAAACTTGCAGGTGGATGAGGGGGGTTTTTTTCCCCGTTCTCTGGAATTTTGTTTCTTTTTACTGTTCAATGCGAACGTCCATACGTCTGGAATGTCGAGTATCTGCAAGTTTGTGGAGTTTCAGGTATTTATATAATTACCTGCAACCCGTGTCTATATTTGTTATCAAAACGGGTTGCGCATATGTAGGCAATCTGACACACAGGCTGTGAGAAGCAGTGAGAAGCAAGTTCGGAAATGTTTCTAGGTCAGGTCAAGTGGTATAAATAAATCGTTGGTACGCACCATGTTTACGCTGTAAACTCGAAGTAAACAAGGTATTTAGTATCAAGTGTCAGTGACAGTGACTCGACATTGATAGCGTGACAACACGGGTGGCTT
The DNA here is from genome assembly GCA_949152475.1 of Terebella lapidaria. Classification (NCBI taxonomy): domain Eukaryota; kingdom Metazoa; phylum Annelida; class Polychaeta; order Terebellida; family Terebellidae; genus Terebella; species Terebella lapidaria. The sequence goes on from OX424566.1 coordinate 38,381,530, forward strand.
TGTTTATACCACTTGAGCCCTGGCCCACTCCCGAACTCAGGGATTGGTTCAAAACCGGGCACATGGTGCATGCAGATAGCATGGCGTTGATTGGTCACGTCCAAATTTGTCCAAATTTTTTGCTGACACTTCATCCTGAATGTACGGAGCCGCTGAAAGGACATGGAAGAAATATTTTTTGACATACGGTTATTGCGTTCCCTCGCAATATTATCGCGTTCCCTCGCAATCCGGATCGCGTTCCATCGCGATCTTATTGCGTTCCCTCGCAATCCGGATCGCGTTCCCTCGCGATCTTATTGCGTTCCCTCGCAATCCAGATCGCGTTCCCTCGCAATCCAGATCGCGTTCCCTCGCGATATTATCGCGTTCCCTCGCGATAATATCGCGTTCCCTCGCGATCTTGTAGAATAACCTAAAGTCATTGGCGTCAGCACAATGCGAGGGAACGCGATCCAGAATGCGAGGGAACGCAATAAGATCGCGAGGGAACGTGATAATATCGCGAGGGAACGCGATCTGGATTGCGAGGGAACGCGATCCGGATTGCGAGGGAACGCGAAAAGATCGCGAGGGAACGCGATCCGGAATGCGAGGGAACGCGATAATATTGCGAGGGAACGCAATATTATTGCGAGGGAACGCGATAATATTGCGAGGGAACGCAATAACAATGTGCTAAAAATATTTCTTCCATGTCCTCTCAGAGGCTCCGTATGAATGTTCGTTAATGTCATTGCATCTTCTGCCGTGAATTAGGCATGTTTGGTCAAATAACTTTCAGGTTAATTGGGCGTTTCTTTAAACATAAAAAGGCATTCACCAGCTGATGTTGCTGGCTTATCTCGATCAATCAAATATTGTGTAAACTTTATCTGAGGTTCTCACTGAGTCAATATTCTGTGAAGTGCCACTAATGACTGTTTTATTATAGACGGCACTGCATCAAATACATAATTATATTCTATTTATATTCAGTAATGTATAGGTTCCCGGGCAATCTGTTTATAGGGCCCCTGAGACTGCGCGATAAGCACTTCTAATGTCATAAGCACCAAGAACACACAGCCATCACTCAAATTATGTAAAACAAATTGTACCCCCAACAGACGTAACAAAAGTAATCTCATCAATATATGTGCTGGATTAAGAACTGCATTCTATATAATTGATGATGAGTGAATATACAAATTCATACCTTGGATACAGTAAGAATACCCAGTACTTGTGGGCTAACAAACTTGGAATCTTGTATTACAATTTTTGGGTACATACACTAGACCCTATATTTCGGACCGGTCTGATCTGAATTGTCGCTTTTTGTGCATTCATTTACATGTGTTATATTTTTTGTCTAAATAACCGATGATAACGATGACAAGGTGATTACATAATAATACATACTCCTTGTGTGATATGTTGACATGAGCGAAGTGTAACGCTCCAGGATATAACGCCACAAATAGGCCGACAATATGGTAAATTCGCAATGAAAAGCCGATGTCATTGGGACAGTAGACCAATTTCAGCTGGAGGTGATTAGACATCCGTTCTCTTATCAATGATAACTTTCCAAGCTCTTCTCAAACATATACAACACAATTGCAGTTTTCGAAACATGTGCATGTATTAACACACTTGCATCTTTGTAGAAATGAAACTGTAGAAAATTCGTGTAATATTTGAATAACGGTACGTGGTAGATCTATAGCGTAAATAAATAAACAATTACGGGGATGTCTACTCTTTGAAGTTCCACAGTCATTATTTTGCAGCAAAATAGCGAAAATTTAATTCTATGGAGGCTAGAAAACACGTTATGATCTTTAGTATTTCGTTTCCATCAATCAGTGACGCCAAATATTTCCAGTCCAAATCTAGAATTTCGCTCATGACTGAGTGACAAGCACCCACATGTCACTAATGCTGCGTTCAAACCAAGTTGTGAAGACGGTACGCACCGCCGGTGACGTCGACTGTCACAGGCGGTGAGTGTTGGTTTGAACGCAGCGTCGTTAATCACCGCCAGCTATTTCACTGGCGGTGAAAATGGAGGCGCTAAAAAATTTCCCACTTCACCGCTGGTGAATACCGTTGGTAATGTGGCTTGAATGCAAATCACTGGCGATGAACTGGGAAACACCGTCTTCACAAGTTGGTTTGAACGCAGCATTAGTGCCAATATATCGGTGCCGAATAAATATGAAAATTCCTACGCAGGGGAAGGCGCAGCTCCGTGAATAGTTAGAAATATGATGTTTTCTCGCAAATTAATATTTGAGAACTGTAATATATCCTCGCTAAAAGCAATCACCTTCTATTTCTCCATTTCATGATCGAACAAGAGATACCACTTGAACGGTCAGGTGTGCTCGAGAATAATGGCCATAAGAAGAATAGGAATATGGGTCCAAGTAACGGCCCAAGTATCATATCCTGCGCCTTTCTCTATATTTTCAATAAGAATTAAAAATGTGTGAGACGGATTAAATGGTATGTTTCCCGTGGACGAGTAGTATTACGGAGCAGTGTACATTGTAAGTTTCTTGGGCCTTTTTTTCTATACTCTGAGTTGAGCGGAACGCGCCACTTACAACTAACTGCCGTGATGTTGGTTTCACTTGACTGCATTTGCAAACAAAACTTTGCAAATCGTGTGACCAAAACACCTTGGTCTTGGAAGTAAATCATTCGCGACGGCGGTGTAAAAATCTGGGTGGGTGTGGGTGGGGTGTGGAGACCTGTAGGCTTACTAAGTGAGTCGTACCCCTTCAAACCGCTCCACTTCACTGATTATTCCTTACACAGTCTCAAGGGCAGTGGACCTCTTGTTTTATCCATTGTGTGCACTTATTACTCTCCTCCAGGGGCAGAGCTTTGTATATTATGCCCGTAACCCATGGCATGATCGTTGCTTGCCACTGAGCGTCGGGTAGCCGTCAAACTTGCAGGTGGATGAGAGGGGTTTTTTTTCCCGTTCTCTGGAATTTTGTTTCTTTTTACTGTTCAATGCGAACGTCCATACGTCTGGAATGTCGAGTATCTGCAAGTTTGTGGAGTTTCAGGTATTTATATAATTACATGCAACCCGTGTCTATATTTGTTATCAAAACGGGTTGCGCGTATGTAGGCAATCTGACACACGGGCTGTGAGAAGCAAGTTCGGAAATGTTTCTAGGTCAGGTCAAGTGGTATAAATAAATCGTTGGTACGCACCATGTTCAAACGAGGTTTACGCGGTAAACTCAAAGTAAACAAAGTATTTAGTATCGAGTGTCAGTAACAGTGACTCGACATTGATAGCGTGACAACACGGGTGGCTTTGTTGATACCACTTGAGCCCTGGCCCTCTTCCGAACTCAGGGATTGGTTCAAAACCGGGCACATGGTGCATGCAGATAGCATGGCGTTGATTGGTCACGTCCAAATTTGTCCAAATTTTTTGCTAACACTTCATCCTGAATGTGCTCTCATATTTGTGTTATTATTGTTCGAGTGCACAGAGTCTTATATCTGGGAGTCTGTGGTTCAGATATCGCTGACACCTCTACCTTGTTCTCCGAGTGTCAGTCATGGAGGTTTTCTCAAAAATATTAATATTTATATATTCCTCATTTGCTTGGGGAAATTGGGGCATGAGATACCTTTTGGGCGTATGTCCAGTTGGGAAGAATCCCATTTAGTGGCATATATGCCCAAATGGGATATATGCCACCAAACGGGTATACTTCCTGTATACCCAAACGGGATATACCTGAGGGCTTCGTCCCATGTAGCTGGATCCAGATGCTTGGGAACGGAGGGGGTCTGGGGTTTTATCAAACTGATTAATGAGAAAGGCCTGATATACTTTTTGGAGAGTTTGGTGTCTTTTTCATCTTCACAGCCCAGTTTATTTCAGTGGTGTGAAATGACAGTACTTCTTATGAAAAACATGGATGTACAGGTTGAGAAAATTTTTGATACATAAAATATACTTTGTTTTCGCTTGACTGACTACATCTAAACATGTTTACACAGCAAAATATTCTCTATTTAGGGGAAATCCCATGTCCCAGCAATAAATTGGACAGACAGTGTGAAATTAAAACCAATCACAAAGGGAAATGAATCAATTGCTTCATGTCCATTAAATGAATGAATACCTAGGCCCCCTGAGTCCCCCAATGAGTATGACCACAAAACTGCCACCAAACTCTCAGGTATATCCCATTTGGGTATACAGGAAGTATAACCATTTGGTGGCATATATCCCATTTGGACATATATGCCACCAAATGGGATTCTTCCCAACTGATGTCATAATACCGAACCCGCTCTCGTGCATCCAGCCTTGCCCCACTATATGGATTCTCCAAGACAAAGCAAGCATGCAATGTCCATTTGCTGCTGGGATTTGTACACGTCTGTGACGTCTGCTCTCCTTTGTGCAAAGTTCCCGCGGATTTTATTAGCCAAGGCCATTATCACAAAGAGGGCGTTTTCAAGAGGAATGTAATGTTTACATGTTTCATTCATAAAGGATAATCATATTCTCTGACACTCATACTTTTTTCATTCATAAAGGCAACATCTATAGCAAATGATACTATCAATATATCCACTGGCGTTTGCTCCTGTGGATATAGCGATCATCGCGGTGTTTGGCATTGACGCGCATTCACTTTTATACAGTTTATAGTTTGCGCCTTGCTTGAACCGAGTGAACAATGTCGTGAAATGCCAGTGCTTCTAACCCACCTGCTCACATAGACCATACAATAAAACACAATTGTATTTTGCCCATTAACGAAAACAGAAAGTATTCTTTGAAAATTATAAAGCTTTGTTGGCCCAAGTATCATATCCTGTGCTTTCCTCTATATTCAGTAGGTGACAGACGGATTAAATGATATCCGTTTAATAGTTGAGTAGTAATGAGGCGCAGTATATGATAGTTGGGCCACTTTATCCTAAACTATTATCTGGTATGACGGAGGAGAACAAGAAGCGATGACATCTAGGAAAGCATTTCTCCATATCGCCATGTATGACTGCGATACATTATAACCTTTATACCTAAATTCGTTTATACCTATCTATTCGAACATGAAGTTTTACCATTCTTCATTGCATTTTTATATTCTGGTTTGGCACTGAAATGGCTTTTTTGAGCCAAAAGTGCCGTTAAACTTCATTCATTCATTCATTCATTCATTCATTCCTGCAGCATATATGGAGTGTCAGTGACATTCTCCACGTCCTCCATGTCACTGCCCTCATCACTGTCACACACGAAACTGCCACCTGTTCGATCTACGATGTGGATTCTCCCTCCCTTGTTGGTATCTCCCTCCACGGCTCCCAGCATGTATAGTCTTCTCCATTTCCCTTGCCGTCATGCTGAAGTAAGTGTTCGCAATGGCCTAGCATGGTGATTGAGAACAAAGTGGTGTGAAATAGATAACTGTCATCCAGTCCCTTGAGGAATTGAGCGCATTGCAAGTTTTCACACACGTTTAGCGTGGGTATATTTTATTTGCTCTGAACACATGAATACTAGAGGAATTGAATTAACAGATAACTGTGTCACCTAACGCACTTGGCCTCCAAAATGTGGATCAGGATTTTGACACAATGGCATGTGGTGTCCTTTCTTTGGCAGTCAAGGCATTTTGCCTGCCAATATTTCGAGTTTATTTATACAGTTCATCGCTACCATGCATAGCATTTATTATCACACTTAATTGTTTCAGTTTCTTGTATTCTTTAGCGTGTATATGCATATTATTGATTCAGACTTCAGTCACCTACTCGTCTAGTGTTGGCTACAAGGGTGTATCCTGCTATGGTGTTAACTTTTTTTGTTGGTTTTCAAGCTAAACGACTGGGATGGGTTGATTACTTGTATGAATTTTTCGTTTGTGAAAGCAGGTGCGTAGTGTAGGCCATGTTGAGGATGATTTAGAATTTCCAAGCTGACAATAAGAAATATAAGCTTCCTGGTGCATTAGGGTGTGAGTGTATTTTGTGTCCGGGACAGTTGCAGTGTTGCATAAAGTAAATGTGGTACGAGTTTGATAGAGGTCAGCTCTATGTTGTTTACCGGTACATGCTGTGGACAGAGATGTAGCCAGAAGATTTTTAATGTACAGCTTTGCACTCCGTTGGGGATGAACAACACCAGAGTGATGTGTGCTCCAGTACATTGAGAAGTCAAATCATATAATATGTTATGTGGCAACATGACGACCATTGAGAAGATGGTCACGTGGCTGGAAGTGCAGAACTCTGGTAAGGAGTCGATAACGGACGCCTGAGGGGCGGGTTGGGTCGGTCATTCATTCCCAAAATCGGGGCATGGAAAAAGCTGAATACGGTCCTGAACTGTGGTCTAAGGTGAAAGTTCGATTTTATGGACCAGTTTTGTCATTTTAAGGGCCAGTCGAGATTGGAAATTTAACATGGGAAAAGCCCCTAACTAGGTCTTGTCCGCCCCTACCTGTGGTATGTCCCTAATAAATTGGTAATATTCTTGGTTTTTAAGGCTTGTGCTCCTTGAAGGCTCTTCAGAGAAGCTGAAAGAAAAGCACAAATCAGTAGAACTATTGACAGTGGTATGGAGGCATAACTGACAAGTATAGGTTCGTTGATCCAGGACATTTCTGGCTGGGGAATCCTTTGTTATTCCAGCAATGATTCGGATCGGGATCTGTAAATAGTGTTGTTGGTTTTGGTATTTTCTTCCATGTGCTCCGAGCTAAGATGGCGGGAATGGTCGGCTTCTATACGTTTTGTGAACGTTTTTTCTCTCGAATAATTCAAATGATGAACTGGGAAAAAAACAGAGTTAGATTAAAGAATGTGACGTGATGCCTACTAGATTTTCTGCTGAAGAGAAATGTTGTAATATTGCTGATGGTGACTTTTGTTTCCTTGTTCCGGAGATTTGGTTGCTGATGTTGTCTCGGATAATAAAGGTTTTGTCCACGCAAGAGTGGCTCATGTTCAGTCAGCTTCTTGGCGATTGTGCCGACACTTCCACACAAAGGAATTGCTTACACATATATTTTATATTTTAAAAATAAATCACAGTGACATTTCATTTCATGTCTGTTTTTTTCAAAGTCTTTCCACAACATTTCTTTTTACAACAGTATTTTGCCGGTTTGTATCCTTCACAGGATGTTTTATGTCTTTCACATCTCTGTTTTGATTTAAGCACAGGGTTTTAACAGTCCTGACACAGTTTAACAGTCCTGACACAGTCATCTTCTTGGCGATTGGTGTTCCATGAATGTGCCGAAACTTCAACACACAAAAATTGCATACACATATATTTTATATGTTTAAAATAAATCACAGTGACATTTCACTTCATGTCGGGATTTTTTTTCAAAATCCTTCCACAACATTTCTTTTTACAATAGTATTTTGCCGGTTTGTATCCTTCACAGGATGTTCTATGTCTTTCAAGTCTCTGTTTTGATTGAAGCACAGGGTTTTAATAGTCCTGACACAGTTTCAATAGCCCATATTGTGATCCATCAGTTTTTTGAAAGTGAGAGATTAAATAAACTGGTTATAGCTTGAGTTGACCTATCAAAACCTGAAGGTGATATTTTGAAGTAAACGAAGTAAGTTCCATTATCTACTATTGACAGTGGTATGGAGGCATAACTGACAAGTATAGGTTCGTTGATCTAGGAGATTTCTGGCTGCGGAATCCATTGTTGTTCCAGCAGTGATTCGGATCGGGATCTGTAAATAGTGTTGTTGGTTTTGGCATTTTCTGCCATGTGCTCCGAGCTAAGATGGATGGAATGGTCGGCTTCTATACGTTTTGTGAACGTTTTTTTCTCGAATAATTCAAATGATGGAATGGAGCAAAACCCAGAGTAAATGATTAAATAATGTGACGCGATGCCTACTAGATCTTGTGCTGAAGAGAAATGTTGTAATATTGCTGATGGTGACTTTTGTTTCCTTGTTCCGGAGATTTGGTTGCTGATGTTGTCTCATATAATAAAAGCTTTGTCCACGCAAGAGAGGCTCATGTCCAGTCAGCTTCTTGGCGATTGTGCCGACACTTCCACACAAAGGAAATGCTTACACATATATTTTATATTTTTAAAATAAATCACAGTGACATTTTATATTCATTTTTTTTCAAAATCTTTCCAAAACGATTCTTTTTACAACAGTAGTTTGCCGGTTTGTATCCTTCACATGATTTTCTATGTCATTCAAATCTCTGTTTGGATTTAAGCACAGGGTTTTAACAGTCCTGACACAGTTTAACAGTCCTGACACAGTCATCTTCTTGTCGATTGGTGTTCCATGAATGTGCCGAAACTTCCACACAAAAGAATTGCATACACACATATTTTATATGTTTAAAATAAATCACAGTGACATTTCAGTTCATGTCGGTGTTTTTCTCAAAATCCTTCCACAAAATTTCTTTTTACAACAGTACTTTGCCGGTTTGTATCCTTTACAGGATGTTCTATGTCTTTCAAGTCTCTGTTTTGATTTAAGCACAGGGTTTTAACAGTCCTGACACAGTTTAACAGTCCTGACACAGTCATCTTCTTGGCGATTGGTGTTCCATGAATATGCCGAAACTTCCACACACAAAAATTGCATACTCATATATTTTATATGTTTGAAATAAATCACAGTGACATTTCACTTCATGTCGGTTTTTCTCAAAATCCTTCCACAACATTTCTTTTTACAACAGTACTTTCCCGGTTTGTATCCTTCAGAGGATGTTATATGTCTTTCAAGTCTCTGTATTGATTTGAGCACAGGGTTTCAACAGTCCAGACACAGTTTCAATAGCCCATATTGTGATCCATCAGTATTTTGAAAGTGAGAGATTGAATAAACTGGTTATAGCTTGAGTTGACTTATCAAAACCTGAAGGTGATATTTTGAAGTAAACAAAAGTAAGTTCCATTTTCCACGCGCCTACTGCTGCCGCAGCAGGTGTTTCCCTCTGTCTATGGCTTCCACCATCTGTTCAAAGTTTTCCAGCTGGTACATACAATTACTTATCATACTTTACCTCCTACACCTGATTTACTTTACTTCACAACATTTAGGAATTTTGTAGGCCTATTTACATTTCTCAATCACAGCGAAGTACATCGCCTTGTTATCCACGACGAATACATTTGATTTGGAATCCAACCAATATCTGGCATGTTTACAGCATGTATCAATGTATACATATTATAATGTGTGCCTTGTTTGAAACATCTGAACAATGGAATGGCAGTGCTTCGAATCCCCCTGCTGACACAGGCCGTAAAATAAAACACTATCTTGAAATATAGGTAATTATAAAACGAAAGTACAGCCTATTATTCATTAGCTGTGATCTATTATAACTGTTATAATAATCATCCAGGTATATTAATTATGTTCAAACATTTTGAAGCCCGATGCAGCGCAAATTGTGCAGAGTAATGCGGTGCTGTGTGGTAAATGCAGTTCGGTATAATTGAGCAATTGTGAGAGAAAACATCAAAGTGTCAAAAACTTTCCAATTCAAGTTGAATGTTTTTATCACAACATATTGGCACAAATTTTTATTCAGGAATTTTTAAAAAAAATTCCTAGATTGACCTAACGTCTTTGCACGAATTTAATTTGTAATCGTTTTACACAATGGTCAGGAATGAAGGGAATGTCAAAGTAGCTTTCAATTCCATCAGTAGCTTTCAATTTTCATGCAAACAAAAGTAGCCGATAATTTTTAGTGTTTCTATATCGTCTTCCTTATCGTCTTGCTTTGTTGTACGGGGATGAGTCTGTGTTGGTCGTCCAAACTGAGGATTTCTGCCAAACATTCCTCCCGGACGTCCAGTCTGTACATTGCCAACATAATAGAGCGATGTCAAAGATATCCCACACTGTGGAATAGCACGAATTCCATCACTCCACGGGTAGTCCCCCTCATCATCCATGTCCTCGTCTTTCGCCACATACATACTGTCAGTGGCCACGCGGAGCTGTTCGGTCTACGATGTGGATCCCCGGTAACGGTGTTCACAGATTTCTTCTTCCTCCTTTTTGGTATCTCCCTCCACTGCTCCCAACACGTATAGTCTTCTCCATGTTCCTTGTCGCAATGCTTAAGTAAGTGTTTAACATGGCCTAGCATGTTGATGGAGAATAAAGTTTTGTGAAATGGATAAATGTCATCCAATTTCTCGTAGCATCGAGCGAAGTACACTATTTCACACACTAATCTCAAACTGGCTACTGAGCAGGTAACCCTGAGTAAGGTATGTATACGAGACCATGACATGACCAGTTGATCACGCCTGGACATTTCGTTGATTGGGGTACAACAACCAAGCGTTTGTTTGACTTGGTGTAACTTGTTATGAACCAGCTCATCCCAAAATGGTACCCCTGTTCACAGATGACTTCTTGTTTGGCACTGAAATGGCCTTCTTGAGCCCAAAGTGCAGTTATCACTTCTTCTTCGTCCATGGTGGTATCTTTCTCGACTGTTCCCTGCATATAATCGTCTCCACTTCTTTTGCCGGCGTGTCAATTGAAGAGAATAATATTGACTAGCATGGTGATGGAGAACAGAGTAGTGTAAAATGGATAAATGTCATCCAATTTCTCGTAGTATTGAGCGAAGTACACTTTTTCACACACTAATCACGAACTGGCTACTGAGCAGGTGACCCTGAGTAAGGTATTTATACGAACCCGCGATATGACTGGTTGATCACGCCTGGACATTCCGTTTGTTGGGGTCCAACAACCAAGCGTTGGTTTGACTTCGTGTAACTTGTCATTCTGCAAGTACGTGTGGATGAGCAGCTCAAAGACAGAATGTAGCACCCTGGGAGATGTGATCAAGAGCTACTTCATGCATTTGAAATATATATTGATGTTCAGTTAAAATATCCAAAAGTTTTGAATGCTCCACATTACGATTCTCTATAAACCTGCAGAGCAGAAAGAAACGTTATAAGAGCAATGGGGCATAAACAACATACTGCCGATTCTCCACTACAAAATGTCTATACATACTCATGTGGTAGATTAAAGTATCAATACGGTTACGAGACACAGGCATGGATATGTCAATGCAAGAAGAAGACGTGACTGATAGGGAGTTGATTGCGTTCGCTGGAAATATACAGCCATGTTCGTTTACGGAGAATGAAGAAGTGACTGATGCTGAAGATAAGGCTCCACCGTGAATATTTTGTGTATCAAAAAAACATTCCAATGAATAAAAATGTCTTTCCCTACTTATTCAACAAACATACCTATATAAAGATATAATTGATGAAATCTATTGTATTATTTGCAAAAACTCCACACAGTGAGTATTTTAAGTACGCAAACAAAATGTGAAAATGAACATCTCCATTAACTGACCTGGGGATTCCACAATTGTGGACAGCATTTCGTTGCTGGGCACTCAAAAATATATCCAAAATGATCTACAGAAGATGTACTACAACATCCGAGCAATATCTTGTTGTCATTCCTCAACGACAAACACAAAAATCAATATGGCCCGTTGCAAATCAAGTGAAACTACTTTTATTCCCTCTATTTAAGGCTGTAAACAGGTTATGAAAAATGCGTATTGTAGTTGTGTGCGATGCAGAAGGAGCCATTGGCCTAGGCTAGGCTCTGGGATTAATGGGCCAGAGGAGACAATACTCATTCAGTACAGTCTCAACGTCTGTGTGGGTTGTGTTTCTCGTGGATATATTATGATGTTTGTCCTGATTACAACTTGTCAAAACGCTAATATTGCATGACGTTTGGTAAATAGTATTTGAAATATATTGCATAATATCATGTCTGGCTATTACTTTGAGTGCGTTTATATCTAAGCTCGTTCTATTCTTAGTCCATGGACCAGGGATATATGGACTCGTCCTGTCCATGTACGAAGCCCTAGTTCACTGCCGATACACAGGCGATTACTCTCATGCTGTTATAGAGGTAATTATTCCAGTATTTTCTTTAACGTGTTCAATTTCTTTGCAAATCAGTAACAAGGACTCAGCGACACTGGCGAGTGACACACGTACGTTTCAATCATTTGAGAGACTCCCTCATGATTAAGGTTCGCAGTTTGTCAAAAATCCAGTGTGATTGCAATTTGCCATTCAAATCAGTGAAACACTTGTTGCCACTGCGCGAATTTCTCGCAATTTGAGGGGCATTGCGATACGGATTTTAGTACTTTGTAAACTGCAATAAGTTATAAATTTGGAGAAGGTCTATACTTACATTGAAGTACCACAGATTAACGCATGTTTAAAGAATTAGTGCATTATACGTACATTACAGCAGCGGTGAAACTGACTGAGGGTGTAATAGACACGTGAAATATCAGGAATTTATACTACATTACCGTTGGATACATGTGACATGCTGAAATGCATATGCTTGAAATTTTCCCTCTCTTTGTCTCTTTCTCCTGCATGTTACATCCAGAACTAATAAACTATCCCGCCCACTCATCATTTCGTGGGCAGTACAAATATCAATGCATGAGTATTTTCGAAATTGAAGATATGGTAACAGAGTGGATCCTTTCCACTATTTTTGTGTTCATATATACCATTCTGTAGCCTGTTTGCAGCTTGAAGTGTGACCACTCTGTACAACAATAATCAACTCACCAAATGTTCAACACACCTTTTACTTGTGGAGAGTGGGTTGTCGAGTGTGGTCATTACACAGTAGGGTTTATCATTTTCCGCAGTCGTTGGTGTGTGTGGGAATGCCGCTGACCTCATGGACCTTACATGTATGTCTAATTGTTTGTCCTCGCAGACGAGCAATGTTCCATAGAAAAACCTTTGGAGCTGGACTGTTCCATTGTAGATGAGGTGTACTCTATCATGGGCATACAACTCTTTTTAGTGGTCTTATCATTGTTAAGAAATCTACATGTGGAGAGAGGAATTCACAACGATGGACTAATACGTTTTAATTTTGAATTGAAATATGAGGCTTCATGTCTTGCACGTCTGAGTCACCAAGCCGTGGTAATTAGCCGATATGGCTCAGGGTGTCTTGATTAATTGTCGTCGTGTACGACTAAGCTTGCAATACAAATCCATGATATCCTCCACAGATTGCGTCAGATGATTTCATTCAAATGACTTTCTAAGTCGCTTGTGGAGAATTTGTAAGTTGCTCTGACTTCGCCCTCCGTGTGTGCTTGTGGGATGTGCGGATAGTTGGCTTCCACAACTTCCTGCAGGCTCCCATGGAACTTGCTGTGTAACTTTTCCTACGCCGTGCTGCTTCACATTATGAAGGTAGAGGGTTCGCCTGCTTTGAAATACATCAGAACATTATGGGCAGCGGACAGTTTTCTTTTTCTCTGGAGTGTCCATTTCATTGGTGTCGCATTTCCTTTCTTGACCATTCTTGTGGTGTTTCTTTTGTTGAAACACATTTTCTCATGTCTGCTCCTGGAAGAAGCATGTTGAAATTTCTTCCAACACAGACTACATTCCAATTTAGCAGGATTGCGTTTCGAACACAACTTCGCAAGATGTCTGAGGTTTGATTTTGAAGAAAATGTTCTTCTGCATTTTCCACAGCCTGGCTTAGTCTGAAAATTAGGTGTGATATTTGTGAAATATATAGAATTTGTTGTTGTTCTGAAGAAAATGAATTGTTTGCTTCCTTATTCTATTGTATTTCCAGTTTAATTACTAAGTTGAGAGATGTGTATTACATATAAAACCAGCTTTGGACAAGCTTTTCTGTTCTGCCATCACAGTGACTAGAAATTTTCATTTCTTATCTTATCATTAATAATAATAATATCTTATCATTCTTGATTTATGATTCTCGTTTGGCACTGAAATAGCCCAAAGTGCCGTTAAGCTTTATTTCTTCTTCTTCTCTTCACCTGTTTCCTCTGTTGTGTTTGTTTGCATTGCCCCCCCCCCCCCCACTCACTACTCGATTTTGCTTCCACTTCACACTCGCTGTTCATGCTTGTATGCATTGTGGGAGATCCTGAGCGCACGGACTCGTCATCATCCTCCAAGGACGATGATTGTGTATTTGTTTCCTGGAAGCAGTGTGATTAATATAATCATTAGAACCATGTTAACATGCGTAAATCATCTATGTTTATTTGCAGATTTGAAGTCAACCTCCCTGAAGGAGATACTTTCGGTGAGCCTGCATCACAACATCAACAGCATAACCAGATCCTTTGGTAAATTCATACAACTCAGATACTGAGGTGAATGAGGGAATAATTTCTTCCAATTCGTTTTCCGAAGCACCGCTCGTCCGTGGTTGGTCCTGTAGATAAAATGTATGTCAGTGTGTGTGTACAGCTAGAAGCATTTCATATAATTTGTTGTATATATGATTTACGTTTATAGAACATAAATTTTAGACTAATTGTTGGTAAATTTATGGCAAGAGATAAAAAAATACTGTGATTCAATAGAAAACTCTGCCCCAATCTTGAGCAACAGGGTTAGCCGCAAGGTCTTCCAACTCCTCAAGAATTTCAGATGAATCAGTGGTTTGTGCCTTGTCTCCGAAGCACCACTCATCCGTAGGTGGTTGTTGTTGTGACTGTATAGATTTCGATTATTTTCTGTGATACACAATTGCACTCTCATATACAACATATTTAGCAAAATCAATTTGTTGCTCAATTTCAAGTGATATGACTTTATCATAAATTATTTATAAACAATCTTTTTCGGCTAGCTTTCTCAGTGTGTTTTTTGTATCAGGGATTCTATGTCGTTACATGTGGCTAAACTATTTTTTTCTCTGTTAAATATATTGTTGTTACTTTATATGGAAGTACCTGTGATTCAATCAAAAACTAACGTCGAGCTTTTACAAGGTCAGTCTTGTTCCCACCAGTCTGCTGTCTTCTATTTCATCAAAGTTTTCAAATGAATTGAGTCTTCTATCCCATGAAGGTTATCAAATGAATTGATAATCTTATCCTAGTCTTCATTTGGGATCTGTCATGTGTCAGTCATCTGTCATGTGTGTGGGTTGATCTTTTGTCTACAAGATTGTGTAATAATCCATTCGCGATAACTGATGTTATACATACTTTTACATAATTTGACATGTATTCAGTCATGCAAATACAAAACCAGTTAAATGGTGTTAAAATGTTTTGTGTTAGAAAGATTTGCGGAGGCCCTACTGGTACTACTGATGGAGGTCAGCTCTATGTTGATTACCGGTCCATACAGTGGACAGAGAAGTAGGCATATGTTTTTTAATGTACAGCTTTGCACTCCGTTGGGGATGAACAACACCAGAGTGATGTGTGCTCGAGTACATTGAAAATCTTACAGATCATACAATTTGTTATGTGGCAAGTGTGATTACAAATGTTAACATGATTTTGTTGCTGAAATGAGATTATGTTGCTAATGTAGTCTCAGATCTTACACGTTTAGTCCACACAAAAGTGACTTATGTCAGGTCATCTTGGTGACTTGTGTGGACATTTCCACACAAAACATTTACATATACAATGATATATATGTTTAAAATAAATCACAGTGACATTTCATTTCATGTCTCTCCTTTCAAAATCCTTCCACATTCCTTCTTACAAAAGTACTTTGCCGGTTTGTATCCTTCACAGGATTTTCTGTCTTTCAAGTCTCTGTTTTGATTTGAACACATGATTTTTTAGCAATCCTGATACATGCGTTTCAGTAGTCTGCAGGCCTTCTTGAGCCCAAAGTGCCGTTAAGCTTTATTTCTTCTTCTTCAGTAGTCCGCAGTGTTATCCACCAGTATTATGAAAATGAGATAATAAATAAGCCAGTTATAGCATAATGTGTGCCTTGTTTGAAGCGGCCGAACAATGCCACAGAATGGCCGGGTTTTGATTCTTCCGTGATGACACAGTCTCTACAATAGAAGACAATTTTGAAATATATTAGGCGACTTTTGTGGACATTTCCACACAAAACATTTATATACAATGCTATATATGTTTAAAGTAAATCACAGTGACATTCCATTTCATGTCTCTCCTTTCAAAATCCTCCCACATTCCTTTTTACAAAAGTACTTTACCGGTTTGTATCCTTCACAGGATTTTCTATGTCTTTCAAGTCTCTGTTTTGGTCCTGACACATGCGTTTCAGTAGCCCATGGTGTTATACATCAGTATTATGAAATGAGATAATAAATAAGCCGGTTATAGCATAATGTATGCCTTGTTTGAATCGGCTGAACAATGCCATACAATGGCAGTGCTTCGAATCTTCCGAGTAACGCTGTGCTGAGTCACCAAGTCGTGGTAATTAGCAGATATGGCTCAGGGTGTCTTGATTTATTGTCGTCGTGTATGAGAAATAGGCTTGCGGTACAACTCCATGATATCCTCCACAGATTGCGTCCCTTGTTTGGCACTGAAATGGCCTTCTTGAGCCCAATTAAAGTGCCGTTAAGCTTTATTTCTTCTTCTTCTTCCACAGATTTCGTCAGATGATTTCATTCAACCGACCTTCTAAGTCGCTTATGGAGAAATTGTAAGTTGCTCTGACTTCGCTCTCCGTGTGTGCTTGTAGGTTGTGCGGACAGTTGGCTTCCACAACTTCCTGCCCCCAATTTCGGGAAATTGGGGTATACTTTTATTTTGAGTCATACAATTCTAGTCAACGCCTTTGAGTCTAGATCTAGTCATCAATTCTTCACCACTAATCTTGTAAGCTTTTACTGTTCACTACAAATTTTTAATTGTAGAACTTGTGGTTTTATCATTCTTGATACTACTTTTATATCCTTGTTTGGCACTGAAATGGCCTTTTTGAGCCCAAAGTGCCGTTAAGCTTTATTTCTTCTTCTTCTTGTGTCATCACGATCACTAGAAATTCACTGGTGAGCCTGCACCACAACATCATCAGCATAACCAGATCCTTTGGTAAATTCATACAACTCAGATACTGAGGTGAATGAGGGAATAAGTTCTTCCCATCCGTTTTCCAAAGCACCACTCGTCCGTTGGTTGGTCCTATAGATAAATGTATGTCAGTGTGTGTGTACAGCTAGAAGCATTTTTTTCATATAATTTGTTGTATATATGATTTACGTTTATGGAACATAAATTTTGAATAATTGTTGTTAAATTTATGGCGAGATATTTAGAAAAAATTGCGATTCAATAGAAAACTCTGCCCAACTTTGAGCAACAGGGTTAGCCAGAAGGTCTTCCAACTCCTCTAGATATCAGATGAATCAGTGGTTTGTGCCTTGTCTTCGAAGCACCATCCGTAGGTGGCTGTTGTGACTGTATAGATTTTGATTATTTTCTGTGATACACAATTGCACTCTCATATACAACATGTTTAGCAAAATTCAATTTGTTGCTCAATTTCAAGTGATATGACTTTATCATAAATTATTTATAAACATTTTTTTTTCGGCTAGCTTTCTCAGTGTGTTTTTTTGTATCAGGGATTCTATGTTGTTACATTTGGCTAGAAATATTTTTTTGTCTGTTAAATATATTGTTGTTACATTATATGGAAGTACCTGTGATTCAATCAATAACTAACGTCGAGCTTGTACAAGGTCAGTCTTGTTCCCAGCGGTCTTCTGTCTTCTATTTCATCAAAGTTATCAAATGAATTGAGTCTTCTATTTCATCAAGGTTATCAAATGAATTGATAATCTTATCCTAATCTTCATTCGGGATCTGTCATGTGTCAGTCATCTGTCATGTGTGTGGGTTGATCTTTTGTCTGCAAGATTGTGTATTCATTCATACGCGATAACTGATGTTATACATACAATTGCATTACTTGACATGTATTCAGCCATGCAAATACAAAACCAGTTAAACGGTGTTAAAATGTTTTGTATTAGAAGGATTTGCGAAGGCCCTACTGGTACTACTGATGGAGGTCAGCTCTATGTTAATTACCGGTCCGTACTGTGGACAGAGAGGTAGCCAGAAGATGTACTAATGTACAGTTTTGCACTCTGTTGGGAGTGAACAACACCAGAGTGATGTGTGCTCGAGTACATTGAAAAGTCTTACAGACCATACAGTTTGTTATGTGGCAAGTGTGATTACAAAGGTTAACATGATTTTGTTGCTGAACTGAGATTATGTTGCTGATGTAGTCTCAGATCTTACACGTTTAGTCCACACAAAAGGGACTCGTGTCCGGTCATCTTGGCGACTTGTGTGGAAACATTCACATACACAATAATATGTTTAAAATAAATCACAGTGACATTCCATTTCATGTCTCTCCTTTCAAAACCTTTCCACAACACTTCATTTTACGAAAGTACTTTGCCGGTTTGTATCCTTCACAGGATTTTTGCTGTCTTTCAAGTCTCTGTTTTGATTTGAACACATGCTTTTGAACACATGTCCTGCGTTTCAGTAGCCCACAGTGTTTTCCATCATTATTATGAAAATGAAACAATAAATAAGCCGGTTATAGCATAATGTCTGCCTTGTTTGAAGCTGCTGAACAATGCCACGGAATGGCCGTGTTTCGATTCTTCCGTGATGATACATTCTCTACAATAGGAGACAATTTTGAAATATATTAGGCGACTTGTGTGGACATTTCCACACAAAACATTTATATACAATGATATATATATTTAAAATAAATAACAGTGACATTCCATTTCATGTCTCTCCTTTCAAAATCCTCCCACATTCCTTTTTACAAAAGTACTTTGCCGGTTTGTATCCTTCACAGGATTTTCTATGTCTTTCAAGTCTCTGTTTTGGTCCTGACACATGCGTTTCAGTAGCCCATGGTGTTATCTATCAGTATTATGAAAATGAGATAATAAATAAGCCGGTTATAGCATAATGTATGCCTTGTTTGAATCGGCTGAATAATGCCATACAATGGCAGTGCTTCGATTCAGTTCTGCATGAATGAGTAATACTGGGATAAAACTTGGAATTTTTATAATTCATGAATTATTTGAGTGAATTTAGTACAACATATTGGCGAAATTTTTATTCAGGAATATTACGAAATTGTCCTAGAATGACTTAACATCTTTGCACAACATGAATTTTTAATCGTTCCCACAATGGTCAAGAGTGAAGTTAATGTCAAAGTAGCTTTCAGTTTCATCAGAGAACTTGTTTGGCACTGAAATGGCCTTCTTGAGCCCAAAGTGCCGTTAAGCTTTATTTCTTCTTCTTCTTCTTCTTCTTGAGCCCAAAGTGTCATTAAGCTTCATTTCTTCTTCTTAATCAGACAAACCGGGTTCCTCATGCTTATCGTTCACATGCAAACAAAGGTAGCCTATAATTTTAATGTTCCTATATGGTCTTCCTTATCTCCCTGTTTTATTGTACGGGGAATAGTCTGTGTAAATGGTCAAAACTGAGGACCTCTGCCAAACATTCCCAGCGGACGTCCAGTCAGTACATTCCCAACAGCAGGGCGATGTCAAAGTGATCCCACACCGGGGGCTAGCACGAGTTCCGTCACTCCAAACGTAGTCCATCTCTTCATCCATCTCCTCTTCTGTCGGCACATACTGTCAGTGGCATACTCTATGTCGCTGTCTTCATCGCTTATCACTGACACACACAAACCTGCCGTGCGGAGCTGTCCGCTCTACGATGACGTCGAGTCGATGTGGATCCTCGGTGGTACCGGTATCCACAGATTTCTTTTTCCTCCTTGTTGGTATCTCCCTCCACTGCTCCCAGTATGTATATAGTCTTTCCCTTGTTGCCATGCTAAAGTAAGTGTTTAACATGGCCTAGCATGGTGATGGAGAACAAAGTGTGAAATGGATAAAGGTCATTCAATCCACTGTAGTGTCGAGCGAAGTACACTTTTTCACACACTAATCACGAACTGGCTACTGAGCAGGTAACCCTGAGTAAGGTATGTATACGAGCCCGTGACATGACCAGTTGGTCACGCCTGGACATTTCGTTTATTGGGGTACAACAACCAAGAGATGGTTTAACTTTGTGTAACTTGTTGTCAACCTGCTCATCCCAGAATGATTGCCATTCTGCGTACAAGTACGTGTGGATGAGCAGCTTGAACTCAGAATGTAGCACCCTGGGAGATGTGATCAAGAGCTACTTCATGCATTTGAAATATATATTGATGTTCAGTTAAAATATACAAAAGTCATGGATGCTCCACATAACGAATCTCTATAAACCTGCAGAGCAGAAAGAAACGTTATAAGATCAATCGATCATAAACAACATTCTTCCGATTCTCCACTGCAAAATGTCTACACATTCAAGTGTCATTAACCGATTACGGTTAGAAGACAAACAGATATAGCCATGTTATATATCTAAAGATATGCCTACGTTTTCACCAGAAATCATGGAGGCTATATTGAAAGCTGTGCACACAGATGATGAATATGTTTAAGTGGGCTGGAACGGCTGGGGAGGATGCCCCCGTGTGTGTGCGTCACTGTGCGTGCCCTGTTGAGCGTGGCTGACTGTTGAACATGTCCTGGTATTTTGTCACTATTTGGCTGAAACTCGTCATATGTTTTACGAATGTCAGTCAATATAGATCTATGATATTTTCGAATCTATTAATATTTATGAAAACCCCAATAGTATGCTTTTATTTCTTGACATGTAGGCTATCAATCTAGTCATAACGTTTACGTGTGTTGCTAGTCATTTCCGAACTTAACGAATCATCACGTAGCTTTTACCGTTCAATACAGACTATTAGTTCTCGAACAAAAGCTCTTACCATTCTTCATTGCATTTTTATAGTCTGCTTTGGCACTTAAATTGCCTTTTTGACCCCAAATGCCGTTTACTCCTTCTTCTGCTGACTTTCTCTGAAGCATGGTAACATTTATGTGCACAGGTGGCACTTCCAAAGTATCAGAGATCCAAGACAGTGGGAACAGTGGGAAAGTTTGAAAGTCTATCAAAGTGAATAAATCATAACCAGCAGCACGAGTCAATGTCGTAGTATACGAAAATGGTGCACTGTGCAATAATTCATCAACGTCAACAGACACTCATGCAAATAATCGAAACTTCGGTTGATTCAGCAATTTTGATTCACCAAATGTTCAACACACCTTTTACTTGTGGGGTGTAAGTTGTCTAGTGTGGTCATCTACCGTTTGGGTTTTGTCATTTCCCCCAGTCGTTGGGTTTGTGTGGGAATGCCGCCGACCTTCTGGACCTCACATGTATGTTTAGTTGTTTGTCCTCGCAGACGAGCATTCATTCGATCAAAAAACTTCTTCAGCTGGACTGTTTCGGTGTATCTCAGGTGTAAACCATCATGGGCATACAACTCCTTTTCAGTGGTCTTGTCATTGTTAAAACATCTCCGTGTGGAGAGAAATTCACACCAAGGACTAATGCACTTTACCACACATTGACATCACGACGCACGCCTGACGCATGTCTTGCACGACGCACGCGTGCAAGACCTGAGTCACCAAGCCGTGGTATAGTAGCAGATATGGCTATCAGGGTGTCTCGATTAATTGTCGGCTCGTACGAATAAGCTTGCAGTACGACAGATTGTGTCAGGTCGTTCGTCCCCAGAGTGCCGTTAAACTTTATTCCTTCTTCAAGCCAGGACAGCACTGGGTAAAGTAGCTGTTTCACTGGGTAAAGTAGCCGACTCACTCTAGAAAATCTCCTTCCAACTCGTTTGATTCCGATTCACTTTGATTCTCATCCCCCACCATCAGCTCGAAGTGTAGACGAAAGGCAGCAGAGAATGAGAGCAATTCTCCAATCAAACTGCAGAAACTATAACAATATCGTGGGGGAGAATCAAGTGTCAATAGCTATATTTAGCTCAACATACAGTTCCACTTAGATAAACCCATAATGGAGAACTGAATAGTTGCGATATTTTATTCATTCCCAGAGCTCGGCAACATGGTTTCTGTGATGTGACATGACGAGTCCTGTAACATATCATTAACAACTCGCACAGTTGCTCGCAAAGTGCCGTCAACTGTTCATGGTGGCAAATATGAACAACCAGAGTACATTGGTTCCAAAAGTCTTCGGAAAATGTGCACTAAACATGTCTTCCAGTCATTTGCCCTCGGGCCAAACATTTCTGTTCTTCCGGTGAGGTCCTTCACTGAAATGGCCTTCTTGAGCCCAAAGTGCCGTTAAGCTTTATTTCTTCTTCTTCTGGTGAGCAATACTATTAGCACTGACCCATATCCGCCGATCCGGAGAACTGGGCTTTGTCATTTGTTCAGATTCTCTATCAGCCCTCCAAGCTATAGAGAATCGTAATATTGACCATCCTTTACTTTTGGATATTTTGGCTGAACATCAACGTATTTTTCAAATGCATAAAGTTGTAGTATTTTGTTGGGTACCCAGTCATGTGGACATTCCTGGGAATGAGCGTGCCGACAAGGCTGCCAGGGCAGCTCTTGATCTGGACGTCACATTTTCCAGGGTGCCACATTCTGATTTCAAGCTGCTCATCCACACGTACTTGTACGCAGAATGGCAGTCATTCTGGGATGAGCAGGTTGATAACAAATTACACAAAGTCGAACCAACGCTTGGTTGTTGTACCCCAATAAACGAAATGTCCAGGCGTGATCAACTGGTCATGTCACGGGCTCGTATAGGGCATACATACCTTACTCAGAGTTATCTGCTCCGTGGGGAGGAGGCTCCTGTGTGTGTGCCCTGTCGAGAGTGGCTGACGGTTGAACATGTCCTGGTACATTGTCAAGATTTGGCTGACACTCATCGCATGTTAGATAGATGGATAGATAGATAGATAGATAGATAGATAGATTATACTGACGTAACCCTGTAAGGGAACTTGCTTTACCACCATCCGACCAACTTTGGTCCGCGATATATTGGTGGTGCGTCGCCGCAGTGCAGCGCCTGGCATATTTTTGGTTCCCGTGTATGTATGTAGTGTATGGACGGGATTTTCTTGTGTACTGCATTGATAGGTATTTGTAGCGCGGCCCATGACAGATCCGGGTACGCCTAGTGATCTAGGTTTCTGCCCCTTCACCACAGCCGATACACCGAGTGCAGCAGTCTACAATGTATCACCTGGTCACCATATTAGTGTCCGCTCCAGGCCGACGGACTGAGAAGTGAGGGTACCCTTGATCCGCTGAGTGAATTTTGATCGCCGAGAGCGGGGCTCGAACCCGCCAACGACGAACATTGAATTCCCTTCAGCAGCGGGCGAACGACTTAGTGCGTTGCGCCACGGCCACTTCTAAATTGTTCCTCGTTCACTGCACTGTTTACTGCAATGTTCTACGAGTGTCAGTCAATATAGGATTTATTCAATGATTTTAATATTTATAAAATCCTCAATTTCCTTCGGGAAATTGGGGTATACTTTTATTTTTAGTCATACAATTCTAGTCAACGCCTTTGAGTCTAGATCTAGTCATCAATTCTTCACCACGAACCTTGTAAGCTTTTACTGTTCACTACCAATTTTTAATTGTAGAACTTGCGCTTTTATCATTCTTGATACTACTTTTATATCCTTGTTTGGCACTGAAATGGCCTTCTTGAGCCCAAAGTGCCGTTAAGCTTTATTTCTTCTTCTTCTTCTTGAGCATGTCCTGGTACATTGTCAAGATTTGGCTGACACTCGTCGCTTGTTTTATGAGTGTCAGTCAATAAATGATGTTTTCAGTGATATTAATATTCATGAAATCCTCAATTTCCTTCGGTAAATTGGGGTATATTTCTATTTCTAGACATACAATTCTAGTCAACTCGTTTGAGTCTAGATCTAGTCATCAATATGTTCACAATTAATCTTGTAAGCTTTTACTGTTCACTGCAAATTTTTAATTGTAGAACTTGCGGTTTTATCATCCCTGATACTACTTTTATATCCTTGTTTGGCACTGAAATGGCCTTCTTGAGCCCAAAGTGCCGTTAAGCTTTATTTCTTCTTCTTCTTCCCCAACAATTTCATGATGTCTGCTATTAAAGTCGTTGTTGGGTCCGGGTCACCTCAGCGGCATGCCTCGCTCATTTGGGAGCGAATGGCTCAAAACAGCCTTTCGGTAACTCTGTGTTCTCTATTATACAAATATTGACTTCTGGTGAGGTGAATACGTGAAAATATGTACCTCCCGCGAAAGATATATTCACCAAGCTTGCGAGGTGAATATGTCTTTTGCGAGAGGTACATATTTTCACGTATTCACCGAAACCAAAAGTTAATATTTGTATTATTATATAATACATGTGAAGAGTCATGCAAATACTGAAGCAATGTTTATGAAATGAACATAATACATCTACAACTATCTTGTGTTGATTCGAATAAGTACTGTGCCAGTCACGCCTTTCGATTTCAGTTTGATGTCAATATTTCATGAACAGTATAATACAAACGAGGAATGATTTCTGAAACAAGCTCATTCAATTAACTATATCACTGGATACGCGATACTAGTAAGAGAAAAAGAAAACAAGCATGAAAAAACATTTGGGTTGCTCTTTTGCGAGAGGTACATAATATTATATGTGATATGGACCGATCGGTGAATATCAAAAAAACTTCACTGGCTGGTTTGGTGAATATGTACATTCATGCAAAGACACGTGACCAGCTTTTAACCAATGACAACGTCGGGATTCTTAGTAGTATATAATAATACTTAATATATACATTTTATATCAAGCCCATGAATGATCTATGCCAATCAATTTACGCACAAACTCCTGCATGACGGGTGAAAAGGATTCGAAAAAACTTTCATTGTACAAATTGTCGGTGACATCTCTGCAAGGTATTTGCGAGGGTCCATGTCTTCCTGGAAATGGTCCGGCCGATCGTCTGGAATGGTCGCATGTTCATCAGGCTTATTTGTCTTCTCATAAATATCTATGAAATGGCCTTCCTTCAGAGCTGCTGTTATAGGGCAGATGGCGGAGGCCATGTCCGTGTAAAGCACAACCATTACACTCATAGGCAATTCCATTTTCAGGATCATAAACATTTTTTTTCGACAAGGTCAATCCATGTGAACATCCTGTGGTATTTTACACTTGCCCCCGATTGCTAATGGAAATGATCCATTCTGACTCACAATTATAGTGACAAGATTGCTTGGCATAGGCTGCCCAATCGGCTGCAGATAAAATGCATTTGCATCATAAATGACCATTTATTTTTACAAAGATTGGTTTTCTCATCACCAACCAGTCGTTTTGTGATGACGTTTGAGAATTATGCTGGGTCCTCTATCGAAGTTCTGTTTTACGACCCTGTAAAGTTCTTCGTCTTCATGATCGAAGAATGGATTGAAACTCGATACTTTGCACAGTCAAGAGACATTTTCCTGGCTATGTCTGACGCGGACATGCAAATTTCAGAAACATCAATTTTGTTGTGTTATGAAAAATTCATGAAATTTGAGAATGCCATGATTAAGGGCTCAACATCGGGGTCGTTGTAATACTTTAAGGAAACCCTAAATGTTTCCATTTTACACGCTGACTAAATATGGCAAACATGTTGCTTTTTATCTCAGCCCAGTGCATGTTTCATTTCTTGACTTTCTGCTCTATCTCATATTCCCATTCCAAGTATTCCGTTTCGAGGACATTCTCTCCCTCTGAATTTGGATAAAACCCTAAATGTTTCCATATTACACGCTGAATAAATATGGCAAACATATTGCTATTTATCTCGGCCCAGTGCATGTTTCATTTCTTGACTTTCTGCTCTATCTCATATTCCCATTCCAAGTATTCCGTTTCGAGGACATTCTCTCCCTCTGAATTTGGATAAAAGTCCTCGTTGGATGCAATGGATGAAATTTGATGTTTGTCCACAGAATCGAACCATTTAAATGGAAAGAATGATTTCTTTTCTTTCATGTCCAAGGCTTGAAAATTCGCATACAAACTTCCGGTGTTCAGATGTTGAGATATACCAAAAATCTAAATTGGTTATGTGAAATTGCTAGGGAGCTATACAGCTACGTTTGACCACAACAATACCATTATTCAATTCTGAATGTTGAGCGAGTTGTGCTTTCACAAGCTTCATGTCATTACGTGCCGATCTGAAACCTAAAATAGCTAGATGTGTGCAGTAAATCTTACCCTTCAATTTCTGTAGCTGCAGTAGCATGCTGCTTTCCTTCTGTATGAAAAAGAGAAAATAAAACGAAATATGGTATAGCGATGATAACGGGAGAGTGATTCAATCAATAGGACAATATACGTTTGTGTGTGTATAAATAACTCCCATTATTATGAGAACCTGCTTCGTCATCACTAGTTGTATCAACCTGGTCATCATTCTGCAATGGAATGCATTATTTCATCAATATTGTGAGGCATAGAAATGAACAGGGTTGTACTTTATATAGTTCTCTTCATTATGATGATAGTTCCCATTCTCATCATTATGACGATGCCTTCTATGTTATCTTTGGTCATTGACTGCCAGTTCGCCGCTCTTCTTCCAATTGCTGGCACTTTGATTGGCACTGGAATGGCCAACTTGAACCCAAGAGTAGTGTAGTGGCAGCCAGGGTACCTCTGAATATGGGCGTCTATCATAAGGTTCGCCATATACTCGCCAGGTGGCGTTATAAGGTTCCCATAAATGTCTGAGATATCATAATGTAACCCATAAATGTTTGAAAATGATAACGTGCCTTAAATGTCTGGAAAATCAATGTACCCATAAATGTTTAGAAAATCACAGCGTACTCTTCAATGTTTGGAAAATCATAACGTACCCATAAATGTTTGGGAAATCATAACCTACCCATAAATGTCTGGAAAATCGTAATGTACCCACAAATTTTGGAAAATCTGTATTTATGTATTAATTTTTACAATATTTTTAAACATTATTTTTCGAATAAATTATCCTTTCTATTAAAATTATAACCATCGTATTAAGATGAGTCTATGCCATTTTATCTTTTTTTTTATTTCAGAGCACACATCTACTATATATACACTTTCTACACAATGGGCTTTACATGAGGGCTTTGCAATGATGAGTGCATGTATGGTCCGCAATTAGGCCTGCTCGCTTCGAAATATTCGAGGTAACTTTTTTCAACATACACATACACACGTGCGTTGTTGTGGAACTGTGTGCATATCACGTGCATTCTTTTGGGTGTGTACATACAAATATTCGCGTAATCAAAAGTGAGTTTACTTCATCGCTCACGCGCTGTCCTGCAATATCGCGCATGCGCAAATTTTGGAACACCCATCCACCAGTTAAATTGACACACGTCCACGCGCGTGAAATGTCTACATGGATTGAACTACATATATTGTTAATTTGACAGACTATGCTTACCGGCCCATGTATCGCCATGTATATTTGTTCTAAATTCAATGAACATTTAAAATGTGCCAGACGGATATCTGTATTCATTCAGAGGGTGAGTAGTAGGCCCCTTATTAGTAGAATATAGTGTGCTATATGGGCACCAAGGCCAATTTTTTATTACCTTTTATTAGCGTAATCAAATTATAATAAAATAGACAAAACAGTTTTAGCCCTAGTGTTGGCCCCTTTATTTAGTAGATCTAGGCCTACTTATCACAGGACACAAATCTTACAGCTAATCCTATATATTTGGAAGGTACGGATAAATTGCATGGAATACATGCATCTGAGTTCATTTAGATGGCGTGAATTTCGTTGGCGCTTTCCTTATGCGTTTGTTCATCCGACACCTGAAAATTGTCATAGGCGATGAATGACGTCAGACGGATCTTATCAATTGGGCACCTGCCAGACGGAGTGTCTGGTAGCTATTGATGCGTCATAGCTTGGGGTGACGGTATACTGAAGTTTGGGGGTGACGATAGCTGTCTAAGCGTCAGAGCTTGTGTGGAGCTTGGGGCGGTGGCGGCCCTTGGCGTGGCATAGCCTGGAGTGGCAATGGATTCTGAAGTAAATAAATAAATAAATAAATAAATAGAATGAATAATACACGAAACAAGTGACCAGCATACTCAGCAAAATCGTTTTGTCACTGAATCACGTCGAGGATGCCCGCTTGTTTCCACTCACGAATGTTCCACCCATGTTCAAAGCAGGTTTGTCGAAGGCATGAAGTAGCCAGGCGGCATGCAGTGGCTTCAAAGCTTACAGTCTCAAGTTTACTTTCGTGTCGTCGACACTCTGACCATCTTGGAGCGAAGACATCACCTGCTCGCCATACCAGGCACAAACATTATCCTTGATGGCGGATTTGAAGAGTGCATTGACACTTAGGTCCAGCAGCTGTAACTCGAATGTACAGCTTGCTGGCACAAACACAACGTCGATGTTGTTGTCGCGCAGCTTGCGCAGAAAGGTGTCCCTACGGTGAGCCTTGTACACATCGAGAAGGAGCAGTGATCACTGGCAGATAGGCAAGTCCAATTCCTCTTTAACCTGGTCGAGGTACGGCACAAGCACTGTATCCACGTAGCGCTCCATGGACAGTGATGTGCTAGATTGGCCTCCTAGCTCGATTTCGTAACGATACAAATTTTCCTGCTGTCCAGAAACCGTGAAATTTTCATACCGCGAAGTAGTTTTGATATCAAAACCGAGAAATTCGCGCCACGTCAAGTTTTCATGACTTACTGTATATATGTCCTGTATATTGCACAGTAGGTTCATACCTCACGATGACACTGTCATCGTCCTTCAGCTCGCATACAGTTAGCTTCAATTCAAAGCACTTTTCAGAAACACGCTTTGACAGAACTCCAACACCTCGAAATTAGACGGGTTTACTGGCAAATCAATTCCGGGAGTTGCATTGAATTGCCTCCATTGGTAGTAAAAAGCATGTATTGTATCGCTTCTCTCAGCCAACTTTGCTTCGTGTGGACGGAAAGACAGCGGAATGTACATAAATTGTTGTTGTACAGTTTTCTATCATAGTTCCTCCGCACTAGTTAAAATATTGTTGTGACGTCACTCTATTGTTCAAAGTATGGATTATTTTGAAGAATCCACAGAAGACTAAATTCTTCTAAAATAGTGTGGATTATTTAATATAAGAAGCCGTAGGGGCATAATTTAAGCCAGAGAAAGAACTCAAAATTGTGGATTCGGCCTCGAGCATTCAAATCCAAGAATCCACACTTTTTCGTTCATTTTCCTTAACAGAAGTAATGAATGTATTATTCTAAGTGAAGTCGGGCAAATCTCCTCGCCCTGGCAGGAAGTCGAACAACACGTTCGTAATGTTGTGAACATAAAACGTCGTGTCTGGTCCCTAGCTGCTAGTGTACATGTCCTGAAGTATGTACTATCAACGAGGAGTCCACGGCAGGATTGACGCTTACTGGGTGATGGGAAGTAAGTTGGCCAGGTCTGGCTGTCTCAGACTGGATGAGGGCCTTTTCCAACGTGCCGCTGAAGCTGTGGAGGTAGACTGCATGACCCTTGGACAGATGTTGGCTCAGAAACCAGAGGGCGTTGGCCTATATCTCTTCTGGGTCCAAACCCCCGTGGGGGTCTGGGGAAGAATAGGCCCCCAGTACTCCTGCTTGTCGTAAGAGGCGACTGGAAGGAGCAACCTGTTGGCCGTGGGTTGCAGCCCGTGATGGTGGAAGACGGGATCCTGGTGGTTGAAACACACCAATTTGGCCCTTATTTCACCTAGACGGGAGGTCAGATTGGCCCCATCTGATCAATCGGCTGGTCATGTCTGGCCCCATGTTGGTACCCAAGCATCTTTCAATCACTCATTCTCATTCTTCAATTCATTCGGTCTTCATTCATATCTACTTCGTCCATTTCATTATTTGCTTTCTAGACTTTCTAGAAGTGGTATCCAACATGTGAAGGCCGTGGCTCATGGGTCAATCGAGCATAAGTAGAAAGGGCTGTTTCGATACATAGCACAGCAAGAAATTGCTGTGCTGGGACGTAGCCGCTACTTTTGTGAGAGTATGTCACCCATGTATCCCTGGCACTGGATAGTGTCCCCTCGTTGGGCTCCGTGGTGGGTGGGGAGCATGGGTGATGAAATTTCTCTATATCAATATGGCTGAAAAAATAAACCTTCAAAAAACGGATTCGAGAAAAAAACAAACTAATAAAAAACGAGTTGTGGATCCGGATTCTGATCCGGAAACAGAATTACAGTTATCAAACTGGCCTAGGTTTTTGGTTATTAGATCTGACGACCCCAGTAAACCAGTGAGCAAGCTGTCACCGTTTGCGGTTGCAAAGGAATTGAAAAGACTCGCTGGGGAGCTGGCAGATGTTAAAAAGATGAAATCTGGTGACCTCTTCGTGGAATGTGCAAGGAGGGCCCAGTCCACTAATCTTTTAAGATAAAAAATGCTGATTAATGTTCCCATAAAAGTAGTTCCCCATAATACACGAAACACCAGTAAAGGGGTTATACGTTCTCGGGACTTGGCAGGTGTAAGTGAGGAAGAGATGCTTGATGAACTCGAGTCTCAGGGTGTGTTGGCTGTCAGGCGGATAGTCATCCGAAAGGATGGTCAGGTTGTGGAGACCAACACTGTCATCCTCACTTTCAGCTGCCCGACTCCCCCTAAATCCATCAAAGCTGGCAACTTGAACATCGAAGTGAGTCTGTTCATACCAAACCCTCTGCGGTGTTTCAAGTGCCAGAAATATGGTCATGGCCAGAATTCTTGTCGTGGCTCTCAGGTCTGCTACAGATGTAGCAAGGAGGGCCACGATGGTGATTCATGCCAACAACAAGTCCAGTGTGCTAACTGTAAGGGTGACCACATGGCTTCCTCAAAGGGCTGTCCAATGTGGTCCCGTGAAAAACAAGTGCAGAAGATCAAAGCAGAAAGGAATTGTTCCTTCCCAGAGGCGAGGAAGATGTTGGAATCGATATCTCCTCCCTCGGGAAGTCAACCCAGTTATGCCACTGTAGCCAAAAGAACGTATGCTTCAGTCGGTTGTCAGACGGAGCATTTCTTGGGTGGAGCTACTCCAAAGGTTCCACCTAAGTCAGCCCCCAAACCCAAGATTGCCCCGTCTGCAACAACAATCACTCCAGCACCGAATCCATCAAAGTTGAAACCAGTTCTGAAACAGTTAAATAGAAATGTCTTACCACTACCAAAAGATCACTCAACTCGGCAATCTAAGGCCACAAAAAATCTAGTCCAACGGAACATCATGGAGAGGGAGTCTGAGGTCATGGATCTCCTCAGTTATGAAGAGGAAGATCTTGACGTCATACCTCCCACTCCAGATGTTTCCAATCAAAACAAAACCCCTGCTTTTTCTAATAAAAAGAACAAGCCATGGTGGAACGAAGATTGTCAGGAGGCTCTTTCTGCTAGGAAGAGAGCTCTCCGGATCTTTCGTAAACACCCCACCCAAGCAAATTTAATGGCTTATAAACATCAATATGCTCTTACCAGGAAAGTTATGAGGAAAGCAATGAAAAATAGCTGGAGACAGTATGTCTCCAAGCTCAATAATCGAACGCCTATCAAGAAAGTATGGGACATGGTCCACAAAATTTCAGGCAAACGTCAATTTACTGGTGTAAAACAGTTACGGTTGAACAACCGGGACATCATCGACAACAAGGATATTGCTGATGTTCTGGGTTCAACCGTATCCCATAATTCATCCAGTTCTCATTATACAGATTGTTTCCAGTCCTATAAAGTGAGGGAGGAACAGAAACCTCTCAATTTCAGATCCAACAATACGGAGTACTATAATTGTCCTTTTAAAATGTCAGAACTGATGGAGTCTCTCAAACGGGCCAATGACACTGCGACTGGGCCCGATGAGATTCACTATCAGATTCTGAAACACTTACCAGAGCCTGCACTTCAGACTCTTTTAAATATATTCAATAAAATTTGGGTTGGTGGGGCATTCCCTGCTTGTTGGAGACAGGCTACAATCATTCCGGTTGCTAAGCCTGGGAAGGATCCTACCAACCCAACGAATTATCGTCCTATTGCTTTGACCAGCTGTGTTTGCAAAACAATGGAAAGAATGGTCAATACTAGATTAGTATTTTATCTAGAATCTAATAAAGTTATCACTCCATTCCAGAGCGGTTTCCGGAAGAATAGATCAACTACTGATCAGATTATTCGACTGGAAACTGCTGTACGGGAGTCGTTTATTAATCGCCAGCACATGGTGGCAATATTTTTCGATTTGGAGAAGGCATATGACACGACGTGGAAACACGGTATCCTGAAGGACCTCCATGAGGCAGGACTTCGTGGTCGTATGCCTTCCTTCATTTCTCAGTTTTTATCCAATCGTAAATTTACTGTCAGGGTGGGCACTTCATTCTCCGATATGTTTGATCAGGAGGAGGGTGTCCCTCAAGGCAGCATCTTGTCTGTAACCCTGTTCAGTATCAAAATCAATAGCATAGTAAGGATTTTGTCCCCTGGAGTGAATGCTTCACTCTATGTGGATGACTTCCTTGTTTGCTATTCATCAAAACAAATGCATACAATAGAACGTCAATTACAGCAGTGCCTTGCGCGAATTGAGAAATGGGCAGACCGGAACGGTTTTCGCTTCTCCAAAACGAAAACTGTCTGCATGCATTTCTGCAATTTGCGCAAGTTGCACCCTGAACCAGAATTAAAGTTAAATGGTACAGTTATTCCCTTGGTGGAACAGTTCAAGTTTTTGGGGGTATTCTTTGATAGGAAACTATCATTCATACCCCACATCAAGTACATTAAAACAAAGTGTCACAAGGCTCTGAACCTTCTCAAGGTAGTATCACATATGGATTGGGGAGCTGATCGTGACGTGCTGCTCCGTTTATACAGAGCACTCGTCCGGTCAAAGCTCGACTATGGTTCGATAGTTTATGGCTCAGCCAGACCCTCCTACATAAAGGCTTTGGATACTATCCATAACCAGGGGTTGCGTTTGTGTCTCGGTGCATTCAGAACCTCTCCCATGGAGAGCCTGTATGTTGAGGCCAACGAACCCTCTCTTTATCGTAGGAGGGAAAAACTCTCACTTCAGTATACCATCAAGCTGAAGTCTCTACCGAACAATCCAGCCCATAATGTTGTTTTCAAAGCTAAGTGTGTTCGTCTGTTTGAATCCAGGCCAAATGCAATACCAACCTTTGGTATTCGCATGAAACATCTATTGGCGGATTTAAACATTGACTTGAACACAATAGCCGAGTCAAAAATTTCAAAGGTTCCACCATGGGAATTGAAAACTCCCATAACTGACTTCTCTCTCAGGATTGGGAAGAAGTCTACCATCAACCCTTTGGATTTTCACAGTAGTTTTAGTGATGTTCAGTTAAATTATCCAAATTTTAAGTTTATCTATACTGATGGTTCTAAGGATGGTAATAAAGTAGGCTGTGCTGCTGTCACCTCAGGGAGAACATACAAACAACGTCTCCCTGATGTGTGTTCAGTGTACACAGCGGAGTTGAAAGCAATACTGTTAGCACTGTCCCACATCCGCCGGTCCGGAGAACTGGGTTTTGTCATTTGTTCAGATTCTCTATCAGCCCTTCAAGCCATAGAGAATCGTAATATTGACCATCCTCTACTTTTGGATATTTTAACTGAACATCAACGTACTTTTCAAATGCATAAAGTTGTGGTATTTTGTTGGGTACCCAGTCATGTGGACATTCCTGGGAATGAACGTGCCGACAAGGCTGCCAGGGCAGCTCTTGATCTGGACGTCACATTTTCCAGGGTGCCACATTCTGATTTCAAGCTGCTCATCCACACGTACTTGTACGCAGAATGGCAGTCATTCTGGGATGAGCAGGTTGATAACAAACTAGACGTCAAGGCCTAAAGATGCCTTGGAGGCATTTCGGTGTTAGGACTAATTTGTAATATTTAAAACATGTTTGCCATGGGCTCCACGACACATCGTTTCCTAGATATGGATGAAAATGAAAAATGTCGACTCAGCAAAAAAACATTTCAGGTCAAGGTCAAAGTTCATCAGTAATACCCCTTAGACATGTTTGTCTAGAGCCACCACTCCGAAAACAACGTCCGTTTCGCTCTACGACGCACCGTTTCCGAGATATCGACGAAAACGAAAAATGCCGACTCGGCAAAAAATTTTCGGGTCAAGGTCAAAGTTCATCAATAATACCCCTTAGACATGTTTGTCTAGGGCGACGAGTCCGAAAATAACGCCCGTTTCGCTCTACGACGCACCGTTTCCGAGATATCGACGAAAACGAAAAATGCCGACTCGGCAAAAAAATTTCGGGTCAAGGTCAAAGTTCATCAATAATACCCCTTAGACATGTTTGTCTAGGGCGACGAGTCCGAAAATAACGTCCGTTTCGCTCTACGACGCACCGTTTCCGAGATATCGACGAAAACGAAAAATGCCGACTCGGCAAAAAAATTTCGGGTCAAGGTCAAAGTTCATCCATAATACCCCTTAGACATGTTTGTCTAGGGCGACGAGTCCGAAAATAACGTCCGTTTCGCTCTACGACGCACCGTTTTCGAGATATCGACGAAAACGAAAAATGCCGACTCGGCAAAAAAATTCAAGGTCAAGGTCAAAGTTCATCCATAATACCCTTTAGACATGTTTGTCTAGGGCGACGAGTCCGAAAATAACGTCCGTTTCGCTCTACGATGTACCGTTTCCGAGATATGCATGATGCCTCAAGGATGACTCAGCAAAAAATTATTTCGACCTCTAGGTCAAAGGTCGTTTGAGGTATCGATCCCAAAATCAATAGGGTTCTTCCCTGGTGATATATAAACCTCCGTGCAAAATTCTGCAACTATTGCCTGAATATTTTTTGAGTTATCGTCCGGAAACCAAGTTCCTCGATTTCATCCTCACGGACCTCACGGACCTCGGAGCCGGATCAAAAAAAAAAAGTACACCCTAGAGATGTTTGTCTAGGGCGACGAGTCCGAAAATAACGTCCGTTTCGCTCTACGACGCACGGTTTCCGAGATATGCAGGAAGCCTCAAGGATGAATCAGCAAAAAATTATTTTGACCTCTAGGTCAAAGGTCGTTTGACGGATCGATCCCAAAATCAAAAGGGTTCTTCCCTGGTGGCATATGAACCTCCATGCAGAGTTCTGCAACTATTGCATAAATATTTTTCCAGTTATCGTCCGGAAACCAAGTTTTAAAATTAGCCTTGATTTCATCCTCACGGACCTCACGGACCTCGGATCCGGCTCAAAAAGAATAGGGTTCTTCCACATATCATTTCTGACTTGCGGTGAAAATTTGACAAGGATCCGTCAAGGCAATCTAAAGTTATCGTCCGGAAACCAAAAGTGGCGGAAGAAGAAAAAAAAAAAAAAAAAAAAAAAAAAAAAAAAAATTCTGCTAAAACCATAAAGGCATTTCTGCCGAAATGCCTTAATTACACAAAGTCAAACCAACGATTGGTTGTTGTACCCCAATAAACGAAATGTCCAGGCGTGATCAACTGGTCATGTCATGGGCTCGTATAGGGCATACATACCTTACTCAGGGTTACCTGCTCCGTGGGGAGGAGGCCCCTGTGTGTGTGCCCTGTCGAGAGTGGCTGACCGTTGAACATGTCCTGGTACATTGTCAAGATTTGGCTGACACTCGTCGTTTGTTTTACGAGTGTCAGTCAATGCATGATGTTTTTAACGATATTAATATTTATAAAATCCTCAATTTCCTTCGGGAAATTGGGGTATATTTCTATTTTTAGACAAATAAATTCTAGTCAATGCCTTTGGGTCTAGATCTAGTCATTATTTTTTCACCACTAACTTTGTAAGGTTTTACTGTTCACTACAAATTTTTAATGGCATAACTTGTGGTTTTATCATTCTTGATACTACTTTTATATCCTTGGTTGGCACTGAAATGGCCTTCTTGAGCCCAAAGTGCCGTTAAGCTTTATTTCTTCTTCTTCTTCTTCAAGCGTTCTATGAGTACAGTTTTCACAGCTCCCATTATGAAGGAAAAAAGGGCCGAAAATTTTCTAAGTCCAAAATTTTTCTCAAAGGGTGAAAAAAAATGTTTTCTCTAGAAAATGGCGCAAAATGGATTAGTCGGGCATGTACGGGGGGTCCCTTTGCACCCCCCCCATGATCCTCCAAAACCAACTTTTTTCTCAAGGTTTTTTAATACTAATAAACATTACATATGTCTCCGGTTGCGCATCCATTGCAAAAATTGGTTTTCGGGCCATTTTTCAAAATGGCCGCCCCGCGAAATCCCGAATTTTGAGATTGCTTCACTTTAGGCTGTATAGGTCTACAAAATAAAATCTTTGTTACCTTTTGCTGCTCATTGTAGGGGCCTTATACATTGTCCATGAGAAAACAGTGGTTAAATAAACATTTATAATATGAATATGTCCATAAATCCAAGATGGCCGCCAAATTTAGATAATTTTTCACTAAAATGTCCATAACTTCGGACTGAGTCAACCTAGGATGTTCATTTTGGGGTCTATATCTAGGTTTTCATATACAGGGAATCCATTCAGACCAAAATAAATACAATCAAGCTATTTCTTTTGATGCATGTACACCTGC
This sequence comes from Terebella lapidaria, assembly GCA_949152475.1. Taxonomy (NCBI): domain Eukaryota; kingdom Metazoa; phylum Annelida; class Polychaeta; order Terebellida; family Terebellidae; genus Terebella; species Terebella lapidaria. The sequence goes on from OX424566.1 coordinate 38,418,043, forward strand.
ACACATGGTACACGCTACACATTCATTTAGATATCTCTCGAAAATAGCCCCCTTGACACCCCTATGGTCTCAATTGTGGATCTTGCTTGGATATTTCTGATAGAGACTTTTACGGATTTGCAATCCCAATAAATCCTTGAACAAATAGAGATTGATTTGATTAGTTTTGTTAATTAAAAGAAATCCAAGATGCCTGCTAAACACACCCCGAAAATTCAAGTTCGTAACTAATTGTGCTATAAAGATGTGTGATACTTTCTTTCAAGGGGATTTTGGTATGTAGATTCCATTTTTGGTGTTATTCTAGCTATATAATATCAATTTAAAATGATAACAGCATCTCACTGAGATGGGAAGCAAATAAAACATATTGTTATGAAAATGAAAAATGTCGACTCCGCAAAAAAATTTACCGTTAAAATAATACCCCTTAGACATCTTTGTCTAGGGCGACGAGTCCGAAAAAAATTAGGCCGAGGGCCAGAGATAGGTTACCGGACAATGTTTAATATTTTAGATGTTAGCCAGGTCAATGGTTAAATTCAAGGTCAAGAGAATATTCAGCATATATAATATTAAGCATATATCATGTCCACAGTTGATTGCTAAGCTGTAAATTCAATAATCAGAGAAATATTAGCAATCTTTTGCTGTAGCCTTGAAAATGAAAGCAAATGTCAAACTCAAGGTCATCAAAATATTCAGTGCATATCATTTTATGTGTCCACAATTGATTCCCAAGCCATACAGTCAATAGAGGAGCAAGATATGAGCCATTTTCTCCTGTGACCTTGAAAATGAGGTCAGAGGTCAAATTCAAGGACATGAGAATATTCAGCTGATATCATTTCCTATATATCCACAATTGATTCCTAAGCTGTAAAATCGATAATAAGTGAGATATTAGCCATTTTGTCCCGTGACCTTGAAAATGAGGTCAAAGGTCAAATTCAAGGTCATGACAATAATCTGCATATGTCATTTCCTATATGTTCATAATTGATTCCTAAGCTGTATAGTCGATAACAAGCGAGATATTAGCCATTTTGTCCTGTGACCTTGAAAATGAGGTCGAAGGTCAAATTCAAGCTCATCAGAATATTCAGTACATATCATTTACTATATGTCCACAATTGATTCCTAAGCTGTAGAGTCGATAATGAGCGAGATATAAGCCATTTTGTTGTCTGACCTTGAAACTGAGGTCAGAGGTCAAATTCAAGGTCATGAGAATATTCAGCATATATTATTTCCTATATGCCCACAATTGATTCCTAGTCTCTAATCTCAATATCAAGTGAGATATTAGGTATAATGTGTCCCATTATAAAGCATAGGAGAATTTAACATGAGAAAGTCCCATTTGGGCCGAGTTTGGGCCAAAATGGCCCACTTCGAGCGATTCAAGCGCAACGAAATTTATAGACATCATAGGAGTACATATGAGGAGTCTTATGTATCAAAAAGAGAAAAAGTTACTGAACAGATTTTGAGAAAATGGCCGCCAAAGTCCAAAATCAGGCATTTTTCGTTGAAAACGGCCGCCATTTTGAAAAAAATGCGAAAATCAAAAAACTAAAAAATACCTCCTTCTTGAATTATTTTTAAGTATTTTTGTGCAAAATTTCAGAAAAATTCGCCTGTAAACAAAAAAGATAAAAATGTGGACGACGACGACGACGGACGACGGACGCAACGCCATGCCAATAGGTTATCGGACCATAGGTCCGGTAACCTAAAAATTTGAGGTCACCACTCAAACCGCCAATACCAATACTTAGGCTCTATCTTGAAGTGTTCTATGAGATTACTCCGCGCAGCTCCCATTATTTTTGCTGGAAGTGGCTTAAAACGAATAGTGACTTGAAATGGGACAAAAATTTTTTTTTTTTTTTGCTGGAAGTGGCTTAAAACGAATAGTGACTTGAAATGGGACAAAAAAAATTGTTTTCGCCGACCCGTCAAAAAATCAAAATGGCCGCCAAATTTATACACGTCATAGAGGTACATGAGAGAAAATGGCCACCAAAGTCCAAAATTGGCAATTTTTCGTCAAAAATGGCCGCCAAATCGGCAAAAACGATTCAATCAAAAAAATTTAAAAAACGTCTTTAGATATTGGCCTAAGGTATGTTCTGGCAAATTTATGGAGGAATTCCTCATGCCAAAAAAAAGTTGCAGACCCGGACGGACGGACGAAAAACCACGATAATAGCTTATCGGCCCAAAGGGCTGGTAAGCTAAAAATGTGGATGGACGATGGACGCAACGCGACGGCAATAGGTCATCGGACCATAGGTCCGGTAACCTAAAAATTTCCCCTAGAAATGGCGCAAAATGGATTGTAATGTGATTTGGGCTAGGTTATCGGATAAATAGGTTCAATAACCTAAAAATTATCCTAACTGGTGAAGATTTGCAACTTGTAGAGTGTTCACATAAAATCTGTACGGCGGACATGGAGGGACAAGAGTTTGTTCGGCGGATACAACTAATGATCCCACAACCAGTGAATCGTCGAAGGGAATGTATAATTTGATTTATAATATGCTTTGAACAACCTGTCGAACACAAGATTGGATTTATATCATAACGCCCAGAGGATGAGGCCAACAGCACTTAGAGAACAATGCTGTAAAACTTGGAACTTTGATCAAACACATACAGACATCTTTGTATACATCATTCATACTTTATTTTGTAAAAATATTGCTCATATTACATTCAGGTATACACATTTTTATTACGAGTGCACTGCATACCATAAATATGTCCATGTTACATGCATTGCACTTAGATGCCAATGCCAGGCAATGCTCAATCGCTTTGTGACATGTTAATAACGGTGTAATTATAATATATTTAAATAAACATTGCTAATGTACAAGTATACATCTATGTATAAAACATTCAATAACTTCTTCGACAAAACACGAAATGTCCGTTCTGATATGCATTCGAAAATCACACAGACAAATTCAGTGGCATGTTATAAAGTATCAAATTAAATCTATAGCAATTTTTGATATGTTGGCATATGTTGGCCATAAATCAACTAAATTTACCAGCTAAAGATGTAAAATTTCTAACAACTACAGTGATTCGTCTATGGGAAATTGGATTACATGATATATGATCAAATCTAATTTAGCAACTATAACATCAAATACATTATGAATATTTAAATAAATATAATCATTTGTTCATCGCCCCGGCTTTCCTTGCATATAAATAGCCTGATGGCTCTCAATATTGCTATATGATTCTAACCACTTGTACAATACATCAGGCAGCACACAAACTGTGTGTCATGTTTCTGTGGGTTTTCACAATACAAATATCTGGGTGTTTTCTGTACAAGGGCTGGTGGTCAAGTCAAGGCAAAGTTTAAGGCACTGATTCAAAATACATTTCCCTAACCATAATTGTTAAATAAAAGTGTCAATTCTAGGATTGTCTGACAAAAAAGTTTTCCTTAAAGTACACACAAGATTATCAAATGCAAAAATAAATTCATCAAACCCTGACCCCTATCTATTACCTAGTACCAGAATAAATTGACTTGTTGAAGAAGTAAAGAGAAGTTCTAGCAAATGATCTGTACATGCCAATAATCTACTTACAAAAAAGCACATTGACGTCAACATTCATGTTCAAGACGATAGCACCAACATCGTAGGACAGGACCTATGGAACATGAGGACACAAACAAGAATAACTATAATTTGTGACTCACACTCACACAAACATTTGTACAGGCTTCATCAAACTACACAGGACTTGAACATGTTGAAAGTTTCAATACTTATGAATACATATTCTTCATCAGCCTATTTACATCTAATGTATATTGCTAATTTTTCAAACCAAAAATATGTGAACTGATCTAAAATCTCCACCTGGCCAGTATATAACATTATTACATGTATAGTTGTCCATACTCCACTACACTATAATCTTGTATGCAGAACAGAATTGAGTATTCCCATTACAAATAATTTGTCTATTCACCAAGTGCATGCATGCCATTATTAAGTACATTATTTTTTGTGTTAAACATTAATCAACAAAAAAGTTATCATGATGAATTCCTAATTTGAATCAGTCTGCAAAAATTATATGAAAAATTATGAATCAAAATGTGAAAATTAAGATATTTTTGATCAGTTTAATTGCTGGTTATAGTACAAATGACAATAGTTTACACTCAAACAGTTTTGAGATTTTTGGTCCTCTACAATTTAACATGCACGGAAAAACTAGGGGTAACTTGTACAAATTTGGCAACACAACTATGCTAGATGTCAAAGGAGCAAAACTATTTACACATAGAATGTGTGTTTATGATATGTCAAACAGGGTTCAAACCCACAATTTCAATTCACAACTAGTCAATACATGGAATAGAAAAAACAATGCTCCACGAACTGTGAATATTTCATATACCCGATAATTTTCTGCTAATAATCTATACACAATGACAACCTCAACGAATCAGCTCATATTCTGTCAACACTTTCCATTTCTATGTACCGGTATACAAAAGGAACATGTCAACAGAAGAGCGCCACTGTGGAATCTATAAAATGAACGATGATAAAAGAACGCCTTCTACACACAAAATAATACTCTTTTGCAAATTTTCGTCTTTTCTAAAGAGAAGACCCAAATGGCACTGCAGTAAACAAACTGCTGGTGTGAACAGATGACTAAATGCGCAGTCTGCCTACAGAACACTACATATAGTTCATTTATGCATATGGCAGACCTGTTCAGACTTTATATAGTGTGTATCATCCACTTGTAGAAAGCCTCTTCCAAAAGCAATGGAAAGACAAATGACACATTTGTTCAAATTTCATGAATTCCCCCAGTTTTGAACTCTTCAATCTTGTATGCACACATTAATACAAATTGCACTCTGATCCAGAACAAATACACGTACAGTTTGAACCGCCCTCGACTTGACAACCTACTACCCCCCCCCCCCCCCCCTCCCCCCATCCTCCCATCCCCATGGGTGTTTTGCCCCCCGCTTGGATGACCTCCTCAGATCAGTCTCTCCAGTGGCGGCTGTTTCAGCACGTTACCCAGCTCCACCCGCGACCCGACGGTCTCCTGCCGACTGGGACTGTACGTCCCTCTAGTCGCACGTTTGTCCTTGAGTACCACAAATACCACGATCAGGGCTGTAACGATACAAGACACGTCATTAGAGGTGTACAGATATAAAATACAACATTCCAGTGAGGTTTTGTGCATCTTTACCCAGATTATTGGAAGAAATTACTTTTTGATCACTGTCTTTTTTTTTTTTAATTAGCATTCAATAATTCATAATTTATGTGAAATGTGATTTTGGTTAGGAATGTGAGCACATTTATTCTCTGTGTGATTACAGATCACAATGAGTCTGGCCTGTTGGTCAAGGTTACTATGGTTATGGTTATTGCGTACCTACGATAAGAGCCGCTAGCACTAGACCAACTGTTAGTCCGGCGATCAGCGCCACGTTAGTACTGGACGCTTTCTACAACATGCAAGGTCACGCACTCGGAGATTATCAGGGTTAAGGGGAAAGTTAGTGGCGTGCCCCAGTGTGGGCAGAAATATTTTAAGTTAATGCATCACGGCAAAAGACTATGGAAACACACAAGTTATACTACACTCATCATAAAAACTCAAAATGTTTTCTTTCTTTTTTATTTTTCAGAATTTCATTCCACTATTGAACAATTATTATTACTGTCAAAAAAGTAACAAAATCCAGTTCAGTTGAAAGGCATTGAAATATTTCATTACAAAATCATTTTAGGTTTTTAAGATGAGGATATTTGGTTAGGCAATCAACAAGATGCAGTTTTGTTATGTATATATGGATTCTCAGGCCATGCCAGGGTGAAATCTGAAACAGGACAACACTGCTACACCTAAAAGCATAATATGTTAGTCCATATTGAAATGTGATTTTCCTGCTTGGAATAACATGCAAATGATCTCAACATACTGCACTGATCAATTTGCACAAATTTTGGTGCAGGAAATTGTCAAATTGAAGAAATGTTAATTTTAAAATTGAAACTTTCAAAATTGAGTAAGAATTGTGAACTTTTCAGGGCAATATTTGAGTGTTACATTCTGTCAAACAAACATGTTGTCAGTATATTAGCTTGAATCAATGACTCATAGTTAACTGGCATCAGATGCAGACTGTTTTAGTATCACTCCCGAATCCACAAAGACCAGTTCAAACATCCGTACAGGTCAAGCTGTAAGAACACGATGTATTATATCACACCTATTATGATAATGAGCGCTATGCCTCCGAATACTGCCCCGAGGACTATAGGTAATATGTTGTCTTTCTCTTTGACGACTGCATACTCCTGAAATTGTACATAGACACAGACTGTTATTTGCTGCACAACAAAACAATGTCCCAACAATATGAATGAAATATCAAAATCACTCCTGTCAAGAAACAAAATACCTCAGACCTCTGAATATACATAAATTTCAAGACAGTACTTGACAAGAAATTAACGCACAGAAAAACTAGACGCTTCCGGTCGCCTACGACCGCTTGGGTATATCCCCCGTAGCCCTATCATCTCTGTTGCCCCAAATATATCACTGTCAAGTGTGAAAAACTAGAGCAAGGGCTAAAAAAGATTACCAGAGAAATGTTAAATCTCAAGTCACAACTGTTTTCTTTTCTCCACCAAAATTGCTGCACTGATTTTCCGAGGTTATTGAAGGTCGAATTCAAAATCACCACTGAAATCTCTTTGTATGAATTTCCTTTCGACATGTTTGATAAAATAACGAAAATACAGATAGATCAATCTTTTCACCTATTTATATTTCAACTCAGAATATTTTACAAACTTGGTTCCAAGTTGAAATTCAAAGTAAAATTTGACCAAAAATGCATTTCAAGATGACAAAATTGGAGCTAGATTGAACTTCTCAACATAAGTTATATTTCGATCCATAATACATGTATGTGCCAAACATGGTTTCAAGTTGAAATTCATTGTAAAGATAATCAAAACTGCATTTCAAGATGACAAAATTGGAGCCAGATCAAACTTTTCGTCATGAGTTATATTTTAACTCATAATACCTGCCCAACTTGATTTCAAGTTGAAATTCAAACTAAAAGTTGACCAAAACTGCATTTTAAGATGACGAAATTGGACCCAGATCAAACTTTTCGCCATGAGTTATATTTCAACTCATAATATGTGCCAAACTTGGTATTAAGTTGAAATTCAATGTAAAAGTTGACCAAAACTGCATTTCAAGATGAAGAAATTGGAGCCAGATAGAACTTTTCGTCATAAGTTATATTTTAACTCATAATATGTGCCAAACTTGGTTTCAAGTTGAAATTCAAGCTAAAAGTTTACCAAAACTGCATTTCAAGATGAAGAAATTGGAGCCAGATCGAATTTTTCATCATAAGTTATATTTTAACTCATAATATGTGCCAAACTTGGTTTCAAGTTGAAATTCAAACTAAAAATTGACCAAAACTGCATTTCAAGATGATGAAAATGGAGCCAGATCGAACTTTTCACCATAAGTTATATTTCGACTCATAATATGTGCCAAACATGCTTTCAAGTTGAAATTCAAAGTAAAAGTTGACCAAAACTGCATTTCAAGATGACAAAATTGGAGCCAGATCGAATTTTTCACCATAAGTTATATTTTAACTCATAATTTGAGCCAAACATGGTCTCAAGTTGAAATTCAAAGTAAAAGTTGATCAATGTTTTCATAAAAAGCTATTGTGATCAATAATAGACTTAACTAGCAAAAAAATAATGTTGACTTATTTGGTCACAGCCAAAAAATCTCTATTGGACAAAGCCTTCACCTTGTTGAGCCCAATAATAAATATTTCTTGTCTTAACTATTTTCATTGTGGTCAATAATAGACTTAACATGTAAAAATAAAGTTAACTTATTCGGTTACACCCAGAAATTTCTACCGGACAAAACCTTAACCTTGTTGAGCTCAATAATAATTGTTTCTCATCTTAACTATTTTTATTGAGGTCAATAATAGACTTAACTAGCGAAAAAAATGTTAACTTATTTGGTTACAGACATAAAATGTCCACTGGACAGAATCTTTACCTTGTTGAGCCCAATAATAAATATTTCTTGTCTTAACTATTTTTATTGTGGTCAATAATAGACTAAACTAGTAAAAATAATGTTAACTTATTCAGTACACCCATGAAATCTGTACTGGACATGCTTTCACCTTGTTGAGCTTAATAATAAATATTTCTCATCTTAACTATTTTTATTGTGGTCAATAATAGACTTAACTATTTTTATTGTGGTCAATAATAGACTTAACTAGTAAAAATAATGTTAACTTATTCGGTTACACCAATGAAATTTGTACTGGACAAAACATTTACCTTGTTGAGGTTAATAATAAATATTTCTTGTCTTAACTATTTTTATTGTGGTCAATAATAGACTTAACTATTAAAACTAATGTTAACTTATTCAGTTACACCCATGAAATTTGTACTGGACAAAACCTTTACCTTGTTGAGCTTAATAATAAACGTTTCTCGTCTTAACTATTTTTATTGTTGACAATAATAGACTTAACTAATAAAACTAATGTTAACTTATTCAGTAATATTGTCCTGTTTTCACTGAAAACTTCAGTTCTCCATTCTGAACAAGAAACTAGTGTCATTACCTTCCACTGTACAGGCTATTGGAATGATCGTACATGTCAAAATGGATATTTAAAAATTCTGTAATAAGTTAGGCTGTTAACATATTAGTATTTATATGATCATTCTAAAAAACGAATGGTTTCGTGTGACAGCCCTTCCCAACAACACTTCCAAATATTATCGAGATTCGTCAAAAATTGCCATCTGTAGAGCGTTCACAAGCCATGTGTCTCAAACAGGCTGTTTTCAATGCAAAATGTGTCCCCAAACGACCAATTCAGTTGCCACGGCAACCAAAATCGATTAGTGTCGGGATCTTACCATAATATATGTGCCTGCAAAAAATAATGGTGATCGGGTGAGAATTGCGGCCTATAGCGCGTTCACAAGCCATGTGTCTCAAACAGGCTGTTTGTAATGCAAAATGTGTCCCCAAACGACCAATTCAGTTGCCACGGCAACCAAAATCGATTGGTGTCGGGATCTTACCATTTTATATGTGCCTGCAAAAAATAATGGTGATCGGATGAGAATTGCGGCCTGTAGCGCGTTCACAAGAAAATCTCTGCGGACGCGGACGACGAAGCCAAATCCATAGTATCCGCCGAACTTTGTTCGGGGGATACAATAATTGGATAAGTAGATTTGTTTTACAAGCCAAGTATTACAGAATCACTGATTGGCTACAACATTTTTCCACTACATACCGTGAATTCGCACTGTTCCCCGTACCACGGGTCGACGCAATCACACCTGGGGGTTGCGTTGCGGGCCGGGTCGTCTACCAGGTAGTCACAGGTCCCGCCGTTGTAGCAGTACTCCTCCAGGCAGGGGTTGCGTGAGTGACAGGTGTCCCCCACGAACTCCTCCTGACAGGAGCAGTTGAAGGAACCCTCCAGGTTGTTACAGGACCCGCCGTTCTCGCACAGAGGCACAGTCGCGAGACACTCATTGATGTCGGTCTCGCACTCCGTTCCATTGTACCCTGGAGCACGTCAAACAAGTGTTTGCTTATACTTTATCAAGGTCCATGCAACAGTATTTAAATTTCGTTAAATTTCTCTGTGCCACTGTATCCCGAAGATAGGTTTTTACATGACATACATAAACGTAAGTTATGTTTAATGAATAGCATGGTCAATTGAGTAGGTCTGGCTATAATTGGTGATTGTGAATATCTGAATTAGTAGATACTGGCTAATATGATATAAAATCGAAGGAACATTTTCATAAAATCAGATTGCTATGATAACAGATCATAAATCTTTCTGAAATCTGGAGTAAATCATCAAGGAGACTAGTTTCTTCATACTACTGACCGGTGCCTGAGCAGTCGCAGACGTATTCATTGACGCGATCGTCACACTCCCCTCCGTGTTGACAGGGGCTACTCTCGCACTCGTCTATGTCTGTCGTACAGTTCTTGTCTGTGTACCTGGCAACAGTGGTCAACGGTACAAAATTGATGAATAACTTGTGTCAACGATTTAGAACAGTTGAATTTCTCATATTGACGATATAAAATTGATAAATTGCTCATGTCAACATTTTGAAATAGTCGAATCACTCATTTATACTGATGGTATAAGTCCAATAAATGAATTATGTCAATGGTATATTACTGTATTTCAAGTTGCATGATGTACGTGGAAAATTCAAATGTGAAATTTTACCACACAGTGTTGTTTTCAATAAACATTACACTGGGCCGGTGAGAAGGACGGACCATGGATCTTACATTGTACCCTGTTCTCTCTGTGATACATACCCTGGGACACAGGCGCAGGAGTAATCCCCTGGTGAGTTTGTACAAGTCGCTCCGTTATCACAGGGGGAATAACGGGTACATTCGTCAATGTCTGCAGTACAGTTCTGTCCCTCCCAACCTGTGGGGAATAAACAGAATGTTCATCTCAAAACACAGAGGAAGTAAAGCTCTGGCGACAAAATTGTCAAAGATATCAGTAGCCTTGGCCACATAACTCGATGATGGACAGACAAGAGAAGAAACACGGCTAACTTATGTGTGATTTATGGACTGCATACATTACATTGTATATATCATGTATATATGGAGTGTTTATCCCTACCCCCAATTCCTATATCTCAAATTTGATCATTCGAGTGAATGACAAAATATTGAGTAGTTCTCCAATTTCCGACCTCACGTACCTGGCTGGCAATCGCACGTGTATAGTTCCCCAGATTGGCTACAGGTGGCGTTGTTCTGACAGGGTTCATCCAGACACGGTCCTGGAGCCTCACAACGGAATCCTGTTGGGGGGAAGAGGGGAATTTGGTAACAGATCTCAATATATCATATCTACTTGAATGGTACTAGTGTTTTCAACTTACACCAACATCTCTATTACACCTTTTGAAACAGGTGACTTTTTTCACACAGTGTAATTTTCATTGATTCATTTTTCATTGATATCTTCTCGCAAAACACACAAATTTATATAATATAATTTCAAAGTAAACATTCAGTCACAAAATAGCCCCCTCTAACATATCGAGTGATCCACTGACCTTCTATGTACTGTGGACAGTGACACAACCAGGTTCCGTCCTGGATGTCACATGTGCCTCCGTTCATACAGTTGTCATGGGAACAGTTAGCCACCCCACAGTCCTTGCCCTCGTACCCGAGGGTACAGTTACACGTGAAGTCACCCACGCTGTTGGTGCAGTTAGCTCCGTTCTTGCATGTCGTCTCGTCCAGGCATTCGTCTATATCCGACTGACAGCGATCACCTGAGGGGCAAGTATTTTTAAAGTAAGGTATGGTGAAGGTATGGTGAAGATTTTGCAATTCTGGAATAGTTCCTTTTGGCAACCACATGTATTGTCAAAATAATATTCATAGGACCCTAATCTTAATTTATTCTCATGATCATATCCTATATATCTTCAATACCCTGCGATCATGGTAATGGAGAAAATTGGTTGGAATAAAAATTTCTACAAATACTCTGTACGATTACTGTCAACTTCATCGTAATAATGTCAAAGGCATTTATAAATATACACTTAAAACTATTTTTCAAGGGTTTAGTGCCTTGCCAATATTCATCGCCACACCCACCTTCATATCCGGAGCCAGTACAGTTGCACACGTAGCTGCCGGGAAGATTGACACAAATTCCATTCTCACAGGGCTGCGTCAGATTGGCCACGCCCACTTCACACTCGTCAATGTCAAGGTCACAGTCCGTCCCATTCCAGCCTGGCGCAGGGGGAGAAGGTATAGGGTTGGTTACAATCAGTGACACAATATTATCGGTTCCTGTAGAGTTCCTGTATCAAGTAACCATGACAACCGTACCTGATGCACACTGACACTCGTAGAATCCGACTCGGTCGACACAAGTTGCGCCGTTTTGACACGGGAAGGATGCACATTCGTCAATCTCCGTTTCACAGTCAACTCCGGTGTAACCTACACAGTGGATATATATACACATAATATAGCTTTGTTTGAACTGCAAAGTGGTGAAATATGCAATGCAGTTTTGCTCAAATAAATGTAACTAATTTATGGAAAGATATGTTTGGTAAAATTGTTCACAGTTGTTCATCAAAAATTTGTTTTGTATAGTAGTATCAATTTGTGTTTCACATTTCTGAAATTACCATATATCAGAAATGCTTTGTTATTTTGATTTATCCATTTTTTCGTAGGAGTACTTCACAACATATATGTACTACGCATTGGCTCATGCATGTCAATTTATTGACATATTTCCTCAATTTCCATTTGATTAGATTCTGGAGTAACACGAACCGACGAGACAGGAGCACGTGTAGTTGAGTAGTTCCCGGCTGGACACACAGGTGGCGTTGTTCTGACACGGAGCGTCCTCGCAGTAGTTGATCTCGGAGTCGCAGTAACGGCCAGTGAACCCAGGGTAACACGAGCAGTTAAATGTCGTCTGATCGAGCAGGTTGAGGGAAAAAGTGTTTTAAACATTTAAACCATTGAAGTATATCATTAGAAAAAGTTTTCTACAGATAAAAATGTACTAGTCCAAACAAATATTGTTTTGTAATGAGAACATGTGCGGAAAGACTGTTAAACCCAACGGTGTATCATGTTTATCATAGGTGATGATGTACATAATGTATGGCAATATTAATGCACCAAGACACTATATTACTTACCACATCGTCGAAAGTTGTATTGATGCTGATACAGGTTCCATTGTTACAGAGCGTGGGGTTCACCTCACAATTCTCCCGGATCTGGCAAATAACAGCGAAAAACACTGGGCTTTAAAAGTTGTCTTATTGGTATGAAATCTTGACAATATTGGCATTGAAAATATCTGATATAGCTAACTATTTAGCAATGGTATCATCGTGTAACATGAACAGCCCTAAAGAAACTGTTCAGGAGTTTTCTGATATAATGGTAACCATGGTAATGTGGTAAGGGACATGAAACAAACCAAGCACACATTTCTATGACCCTGACATACCTTGTCGATGTTAGAGATGACTTCATCAAACATCCAATATGAATCGTCCACGAGGCGCTTTCTGATGTGTCTTTTACGCAAATTTACTTTCTTATCCATTATGATGTTTTTATGTCAATTCTATGAATTGTTTAAATCTCCCCCAAAATATATCCTGACTGCATCTCAGACTTCCAGTCTATACTATGTGCAAATACTTCAGGTGCTAGCATACATATTCAATACATGGATCCAGTATGCTTGCATCTAGTCCAAGCATATCTTACAAACACAGATTTCACTGCGTGAGTGCCCAATGTCCACTCAGCGTTTGACAGAGCAAGCCTTTCTACACCATACACAACCCTAGCAGGTCCCTCGATGGCCACCAAATACAGCCAATTTAATGAGATAACGACCAATCTGTCGACCGTCGTATGTCCATTTACAGCTGTGGCACGTGTCACCTACACTCAACATGCAACGTAAAACAGCCTCAACACCTACATGACAATTATATTATGTTATATAGCAATACATCCCTGTATATTGGACTATTCTATTACAAGTACATGTGGTCTACAAACGCTGAAAATGCCCAGATATGTCCTAGCTAATTTTCGATCTAATATTTTCCACGAATTTTAATGTTTTCCAACATTTTTACTGTGCCACGGTATTAACCTAATAATGATTACCTGAATAACTCTATATCTATCTCTCCAAATGGGCCCTTTTAGGTTACCATGGTTACTTTGCACGTTTCATAGTATTTTACTGTACTCACTTTTACTTTTACTTTTACTGTACTCACGTCTATCACGTCTGGTTACTGTACTCACGTCTATCTCACAGTTGACCCCCCTGTAGTTACCATGGCTACTGTACTCACGTCTATCTCACAGTTGACCCCCGTGTAGTTACCATGGTTACTCTACTCACGTCTATCTCACAGTTGACCCCCGTGTAGTTACCATGGTGACTGTACTCACGTCTATCTCACAGTTGACCCCTGTGTAGTTACCATGGTTACTGTACTCACGTCTATCTCACAGATGATCCCCGTGTAGTTACCATGGTTACTGTACTCACGTCTATCTCACAGTTGACCCCGTGTAGTTACCATGGTTACTGTACTAACGTCTATCTCACAGATGACCCCCGTGTAGTTACCATGGTTACTGTACTCACGTCTATCTCACAGTTGACCCCGTGTAAATACCATGGTTACTGTACTCACATCTATCTCACAGTTGAACCCCGTGTAGTTACCATGGTTACTGTACTCACGTCTATCTCACAGATGACCCCCGTGTAGTTACCATGGTTACTGTACTCACGTCTATCTCACAGTTGACCCCCGTGTAGTTACCATGGTTACTGTACTCACGTCTATCTCACAGATGACCCCCGTGTAGTTACCATGGTTACTGTACTCACGTCTATCTCACAGTTGACCCCCGTGTAGTTACCATGGTTACTGTACTCACGTCTATCTCACAGTTGACCCCCGTGTAGTTACCATGGTTACTGTACTCACGTCTATCTCACAGATGACCCCCGTGTAGTTACCATGGTTACTGTAGTCACGTCTATCTCACAGATGACCGCCGTGTAGTTACCATGGTAACTGTACTCACGTCTATCTCACAGTTGACCCCCGTGTAGTTACCATGGTTACTGTACTCACATCTATCTCACAGATGACCCCCATGTAGTTACCATGGTAACTGTACTCACGTCTATCTCACAGTTGACCCCCGTGTAGTTACCATGGTTACTGTACTCACATCTATCTCACAGTTGACCCCCGTGTAGTTACCATGGTTACTGTACTCACATCTATCTCACAGTTGACCCCCGTGTAGTTACCATGGTAACTGTACTCACGTCTATCTCACAGTTGACCCCCCTGTAGTTATCATGGTTGCTGTACTCACGTCTATCTCACAGTTGACCCCCGTGTAGTTACCATGGTTACTGTACTCACGTCTATCTCACAAATGACCCCTGTGCAGTTACCATGGTTACTGTACTCACGTCCATCTCACAGATGACCCCTGTGCAGTTACCATGGTATCTGTACTCACGTCGATCTCACAGATGACCCCCGTGCAGTTACCATGGTTACTGTACTCACGTCTATCTCACAGTCGACCCTCGTGTAGTTACCATGGTTACTGTACTCATGTCTATCTTACAGTTGACCCCCATGTAGTTACCATGGTTACTGTACTCACGTCTATCTCACAGTTGACCCCCGTGTAGTTGGTGGCACAGCTACACTCGTATCGTCCAACCAGATCGGCGCAGGTCGCATTGTTGAGGCACGGGTCGGATTCGCACTCGTCGATCTCCGTCTCACACCTGCAGCCAGGGGGCACCACCCACAGGAGCAAACACAGTGTTACCACGGCGACGGGCACAGTACAGGGGCGGGGTGTGGTTGCCATGGATACATGTCATACAGACCCACAGATTAACTGTTCCAGGTGTCACATCGAGTTTGTCTCCCTTATGACTGATCAAAACATCATTTGTGTTGATAATTCATTCCGAATGTCAAAAGGAAATTTTGAACTGGAAGTCGCACACATCATTCTGTATTCCTTAATCTGTCCATGGCTTGTTTTCACATATTAGTATTTTTCCTGCCCCAGGAGACCCTGAGTATAGGTAAAGGTATCCAACAGTATCACCTAGTCCTCATGTTCCTGTATTTCCCTGTGTCACCTATAGGCTATTCCTGTATTTCCCTGTAATCAGATGCAAACTTTCATGAAGTGCCCTGAGCTCCTTCACAAAAGTCACCTCAAAAGTGTAATTTGACCAATACATCCAAAGCATAATGCACCAAGTTTTTCAAGATTTTTTTTTAGTGAAATTCCCCATCGTGAAGACCCAGGCAGAGTTCCAACTTCACTTGCAAGCACAGATCTTGATAAATCATTGTGACAACTCACGACTTGTACTGTTTCACAACTTTCTAGTCTTAAACACATCAAAACACTCCTGATCCAGTGGGTTATCAAAGGCGTTATTGATACTGCCGATCTGTAGTGAATCAAATGGTTATGTTTCCTTTCTCTGTTTCTCTCACCACATCACAGATCTACCTGCTGGTTCACATTAACGTATAGAGCTGAGGGGATAAAAGTTTGTAAAACACCTCAATATTTACATACGGCAGAACAAAAACAGCCTACACGCCCAGCTGCCATTTGGGACCAGTGATCCAGTCAGCCAGAAATGTCGAGACGCAAGTGCTCAGTCCCTATTGCACATGTTGCACGCCTTCCCGTATCAAATTACAGTCTATCTGTTTGATTTTTACAGTGCAGCATGCAGAGATTGTTCATTGTAACTGTGCAATGCATTTCATCTCTTCCTAAAAACATTAATTGACTTTGACATGTTTATCCATTAATTAGCCACAAGAATCGAAATGAAAACCACCTTCAAAGTTCCCTGTGCAATAGGAAATAGAAAGAAATGGATTTAACGAAACCCAGTGGTGCACAGTTGACACAAATCCTGTTACATTTATCCTGTCACGTCTGTTCATCGTGAAGGCAGTAATTAATTGCTTTAATTGGCGTTTAACAGCACTTGTACATAGTTACATCAACCTTTCCATAAAGGGGAGAGTAACCTACATGTACATTATGATCAGATGGATGTCATAATGCACCCATACATTGAAGCCTATATAGACATACAATCCACCGTACACATCAAATTGATTTTGACAAACAAGTACAAATTCTACAACCGGCTAGACTTGACATGCAACAAGTTGGTTTTTCACTTCAATTAACTGGCAAGAAGTTGTTGTGTACAATTAGACCGAGGTGATTGTTTAGCCTGAGTACTGGGGACATAACTGTTGGCCAATCAGTCCATTTCATCAATCAGATTTAAGCAACAATTTCCAACAGATTTGTACGTCGCTAAAGAGTGCACAACAGTGTAAATGTTCGCATATATGCAAACTATGTTCTGAAATATACTAGTATATGCACCTACACACTATCCTAGATGTTGGTCAGACAACAAATCAAATTGTGAAATATTTTTCAACGTGTTGATATCATTGAATGCTGATTCCCCCAGCTCTTATAAAGATCCTTCATGTTAATTGCTTTCATTTTCGAGATTGAATGTAATATATTCATGCCCTTTTTCTTACCATCCTGATTACCGGTACATGTATATCATACTGTATCAAATACATTAGTCTATGCACTGTTTAAACAAAGATAAAGTCACTGTGTGAACATGACTAGGCTGAGATTTTGCAGTAGCCTATTTCTTCAGACACTTTTTCAATTGTTTTGGCGTATCGCGCGATGAATACAAGGTCTATTTTGCTTTGTTCATGGAAATGATTGATATTCGCGAGTTTTGTCTCCTACAGAGGAAGGAATGCGGAGTACAAACACTCGCTGCCACTTGCTGTAATAGACTCACACAGTATCAACAAAGCCTTCTCTTGTACCGTAGTTATGCATTCTTCAGGTGATCACACATAATGACATGAAATATGCAACACGCCATATATGGAGTAGAATTGGGGCCAAAATTAATGACATGTTATATTTTGCTATATTCAATTTTACCTTGAGATTATAGAATGCTAAACTATCAATTAAAGACATGTAAACTTCAGATTGTAGAAACACATACAACAATAGGCACATTCTCTGTTTAAAACTTTATCATTTAAACTTTAATGTTTAAACATTTCAAAAATGAACAACCCATATGTGTGAAGAAAGGAAAATAAAATTTATATTTCATTGTTCAGTTCAGTAAAATACAAAGAAAACTTTATATAACGTTTTTTCCTCCTAACCGTATTTCAACACCTTACATGTATATAATTCAGGTTTTGTCATTTACCCATTGCTAATTCCGCATTCACAGATCTATCTTTTGTATTTCAAAAGTTCGTGTTTGAAAGTTCATGTTTGAAAGTTCGTATTTGGAAGTCTTGAAGTATGTCACGAAGTATGTCATGAAGTATGTTGCGAAGTATGTTAGAGGAGTGTGAAACTAAATGCCCCCCTGATGCTGCCTCCCTGCCGGCGCAAAGACTCCTGGCTGGCGATGGATTGTCAATAGTGTCTGCACAGCCGACTTCGACAATACTTTCATGTTGTACCCATCTACCAGCCGTTTTTACTCCGCCAAAAGATTTTTGATGAAGAGAAAAGTAACGGTGAGTTCTCCTTTTCAAGTTTTCGAAGTACACAATCAATTTATTTTGTTGAATTTAATCTCCGAAATGTGGTGTCTGGGCGATAATTAGGGCTCATAGGCTTGTAATCGGCGAAGACGAAAACGAAGCAAACGCCCGTCTTCACGGTGGCTAGGCGTTACGCGTTATTCAGGGAGTGCCGCGTAAAATCATGAGTATTACGCGTTATTCGTGAGAAAATGGCAGCCTCTGGTTGACTTCTAGCAGGAAATACATACAATTTCTCTAATTTTACCGTTTTGAAATGTCGGATTTGGTTTTGCACGGAACATTATTCAGGAGTGTTGTTGAGAGTTTAAATTAAATAAATGAACCAGTGTAGCGATACCTTCGGCTGCACAATATCTGTCAATGTTGCTTCGACAGCCGCTCTCCTCGGTTTTGGGGTTGAATATATATCAGCATTATTGTGAATAGAATGAGAGTTCTATAATATTGATATTATGGGCTTCACGTGTGCCTGTCTTGAAAATGTTTCACAATGGTCGAAAGTGCCACGAATCTAGGTTGAATGTGTCATTTGTTTATCAAAAAAAAAAAAAAAAAAGAGCAAAAAAAAAATATTCTGACACCGGCTCCGAGGTCCGGTTAGTCCATGGGGATGAATTTTGTGTCAAATGGTTTCCGGATGATAACTCGAAAAGTACTTGTGCTACAATTCTGAAACTTGACATATATATTGATATAGTGGACTCGTCGACCTAGACAAACATGTCTTAGGGGTATTATGGATGAATTTGACCTTGATCCAAATTTCTTTTGCCGAGTCGGCATTTTTCGCTTTCGTCGATATCTCGGAAACGGTGCGTCGTAGAGCGAAACGGAGCTCAATTTCGGCCTCCTGGCACTAGACAAACTAGGCTTAGGGGGTATCTTGGGCCGAGATGTCTTCTGGTGTCAATTTTTTTTTCACCGACTCGGCACTTCCTGTTTGGCTGTATCTCGGAAACGGTGCGTCGTACAGCAAAACGGAGCTTAATTTCGACCTCCTGGCACTATTTCAACTAATCTAGAGGGTATTTCGGGTCGAGACGACTTCTGGTGTCAAATTTTTTTTCGCCGACTCAGCACTTCCTGTTTGCCATATCTCGGAAACGGTGCGTCGTAGAGCGAAACGCAAAGATGCCTAAGGGCGGGGTATTTCACCTAAACTTTGACCACGGACAGTTTCAGAGTCATCATGGTTCTAGACACGGTCTCTCAGGTATATGTTAGCTAGGAATAGAACTCACACGAAATGCCCCAAGGCATTTTCAGGCCTTTACGTCTAGTTTCATTCGTGTTCAGCTATTTACTGTACTTCATTTCTGCTGGCCTCAGTTGTCTGAAACTTCCCTTGTATGATTTATTTGTGTAGGAGTTAGCTTGTTAATTGATAATATTGAAGTGTAACTGAATTTTGAAAATATATTCTATTTTTATAATGTACTGATATTAGTCTTGTTGAGTCTAACTGTGGAAGAAACATCTTTACACGGTCCATTGCAAGGGTTCTTTGTCATAAATATTGTCTTTGTTGTGGTAAACACACAATTTTTGGTGATTCTAACTCATCACAAAACTTTTGGTATGTTCTTGCACATGATTTTTTTCCCTAAATTATGATTTTGAAAAAAAATAAACCAATCCCAACGAGTGACCATATTTATATGCCATCTTATCATCATTATGTGCATAGAATCCAGAATAAATATATTTCCGCGAAACTAACAAAAACAACTTGTCGTGTACTTGCGGTTGTTGTTGTTGTTGATATACAATAAAATTAGATGTCTCCAAAACTTTTTTTTTCAAATAGTATTGAAAAAATGAAATGAATAAAGGAATGGACATGACATGAATGGACATGACAAAATAGGAAGAAGGACACACGTAACTTGCATAACTTACAATGATATATTAATTTTTAAATATAATGTTTTGGATGAAGGAAATATATGCCTAGTTATTCCCATTCACAAACACTATCATCAGCATGATGCATACCGATAGGCGTTCAAGTTTTCCCCCGCGAGTGAACCGTCTTACACGGGTGTGTGGGTGGCATGGCGTGAGGGAGTATTCGGTTTCACATTAACAAGTCTCATATCGCTTCACGCGCCCTCTGTTCCGCATGCGAGAGTCATTTGTAGACTTTCCAACACGAACTTCAAAATGTCAAAATGCAGAAGATAGATTTCTGAATGCCGAATTGTCAATGGATGAATGACAGAACGTGAATCAGAAACATATAAACTATAGAACTACGTAAGGAGAAAAACACTTATATAAAGTGTTGTTTTTTCTATTGTATTTTACTGAATCATAGACTATTAAAATATAAATTTTATTTTCCTTTCTTCACACATATGGTTTGTTGATTTTGACGAAAATGTTTAAATATTAGAGTTTTGAACAAATAATGTACCTATTGTAGTTTGTGCTTTCTACAATCTGAAGTTCACATGTCTACAATTGATAGTTTAGCTTTTTATAATCTCGAGATAAAAATTGAATATAGCAAAATATGACATGTCATTAATTTTGGCCCCAATTCTGCTCCATAGCCATATACCGTATTGGTCCTAATAGTGGCACGCGCCCTAATAGTAGAGCGCCCCCCTCTTTTCCTAAAAAATGTCCGGTTTTTGTAACCTTGTAATTTACTCCATATCTTTCTAATAAGATCTTGCAGTGTTCCAATCCACACATTCATGTTATTTGAATTATAATGAAGGTGATTGAAGGCTATAGATATATTATTCAGTGATTTTCTTAAATTTGACCTCAAGTTTGACTTTTGCGCGCTGCTGCAGGATGTCTTGCTTTGGCTCGCCGTGCTACTATTAGGACCAATACAGTATACGGTATTCATATATGATTTATCCTTGTGAATTCAGGCTTTATTATGAATAGTTCTTGATAACGAACATGATAAAGAAATGTCCACCACCAAGTTGGAACAGTGCATCTACTTTTCCATTTTTTCGTTCACCACAAACTTTTATCATCTTTTTTTGTTGAACAAAATTGATGTCAAATTTAGCAGTTTATTCAATGTCATTTAAAAATTCACAGCGATAAAATGCTTCAGTTGAAATCTAAATTATATCCTGTATTCCTTTTTTCACATTTATATATCATCTTTTTTACATTTATAATATATATAAACAATGCATTCCAAAGAAGCTAGAGATGCAGGCTCGCATACTTTGCTCTGGACATCAATCATACCTGCTGCATGTACATGTATACTACAGCCAACAAAACTATGTACATATTATATGCCGCAGGCTAGGCATGGCTGGTATTTCATGTCATCAAACACAGCGTCAGCATAGACAGGAGTGCCAAAATATTAATGTCAATAACAGATTTAACAAACCAGTCAATAGTGCTCCGTTCATCATGCTTATGTGTGTCTTTTAACTTGCCTGAAAATAAGTATCATTATTCACATGAAATTTTATTTTTTTTCCGTACATGTATCAGACATGCAGCCAACTGAACTGTGTACAGAAATACCTGGCAAATCCTGAATTGTTTCAATTTTCTATATAACGCAAAGGTATAAATGTGATATCCACATACGCTGCCATCAATTAGTATACATGTATGATTGGTGCACTGCCATTTTAATCCATTTCACAAATCACATCACACCAGTTGTCATAACCAGTATTACTACACTGTATGTACATGTTGTAAGAAGGTATCATCCATTTGTCAGATCGCTTTATGTGGAATATTCCCAGGTAATCCAACTGCCTGATTTGAATTCAAACAATATCCTGTGTTTGACATTGACACCCTATAAATGCACAAGTACTAAATCCGAAAGGAAAGTTTGTGTGGTTTTCACTCCAAACACAGCCATGTTTTCATGCACACTTCCTGTCCTTTTAGTCAGGTTTTCAATGCTGCCATGTGGGTCGACCGTAATAAGCAAACACACCTGATCAGTGTATAAAGATATATGCGGAGTCTGCTCTACGTACTGAACCGAGCCAGCATGTAACCAGGTTACATCTCTACACAGAGTGGCCAAGCTTGACATAGCAGACACACCGGTGGTTATATACCTGAACTCACCCCCTCCCCCATCTCAGAGTGTTACTCATGTTTCTGACAGAACTGGAGAGATGACCTTGTCATGACCTCAGGACAGTCACCTTGCTTATCTAGTTGTCCCTACGAGAACTTGATAACCCAATTACAAAATCCGTGAAATTCATCTCAAACGGTGCATTGTTGAAAGTTCATGAAATGATATATCTGATATTTAGCTCCACTGTTACTGCATGTTGTGGTAGGCATGGACACAAGTTGAGAGGGGGGGGGGGGGGGTAAAGTTTTTGAGGGGTTAAATGGAGTTGTATTGTGGCCACTCAGGTGTGTCCAACCACACAATTTGACACAATTAGATCTGTCGCTTCACAGAACGGCCGCCATTTATCATCAACCTTCCTGATGACATAACATCTCGTAAACATTTTCAAACCACAATTTGTGTGCGGCAGTAGGGACTGTATCCATGGCAACCGCAATTTGACAAGAACAATGAAACATATCGGAGAGGACAGTGACACACGTACACATTCATTAAGTTCGGTAGGCAACTGTGTGTAGTAGCTTACAGTAAGCTCCAAACAAATGTACCTAATAATATGGTATCCAATGAAACATTTTATCCAGAAAGCTTAGATATGATTATTTTAATTGATTATACACCAGTACTTATACAGTGGTCCCTGTAAGATAAGACCTCACCTTTTGCTGGAAAAATGAGGTCTCTCACAGGTTCATTTACAAGTTAAATTAGATCTTTGGGGAATACAAAAAAGTCTTACAGACAGGAAAGTCTTAATCTGTTAATTAAGAGGTGTCTTATCTTACAGGGACCACTGTATTATGTCCATGACTTTCCCCCTCTACCCACCTCCGATCTATTTATGCTAATAGCCTCGTGGTACAAGTTACATACCTCTCTCCCATGAAGCCAAGTACACAGTCACAGCTGTACTCGTTTATTCCATCCACACAGGTCGCGTTGTTTTCACACTCGTTCCCGACACACTCATCGATGTTGTTGTCACAGAGTGTACCGTTGAAGCCCGGTACACAAACACACTCGTACGCATTCCAGATGTCCACGCATGTGGCGTTGTTCTCGCAGTCGTGTGTGTCGCATACCGGGTCGCCATAACAACCGACCTCCAGCGCCTCGATAATCTCCGCGTGGAACTGCTCAACACTCGTGTTGTTCTCAAGGTCAGCAGGGTCAAAGAACGGCAGGAGGATCTCCCCAACGCGCACCTCCTCCAAACAGCCCTTGAAGTACGCTGTGTCTCCATGAAACATGGCGGGGGTCCCTAACAGGTATTGTGAGGAAACTCCGCCTACAAACACGTCCTCTGAGTCTCGAGCTAGCTCGAAAAGAGTCACAGAGTTGTTGATGAGCTTTGCGTCCACGTTCGCCGTGTCCACGGTAACCATCACCCCACCTGTCATGATCTCCATGGTAACGTTGTGCCACTCCCCATCCGCCAGGTCCACGTCTGACAACGATGAGTTCAGCTGGTGTGCCTCACCAAGGTCAAAGGTCACGAGTGTCAGACCCCTTGACAACTCAATCGTGATAAAATTCTCCGAGAATTCGCCAAAGCCGCGGATGTGAACAAGGACGCCGGACTGTTGTCGAGTGCGGAACTCTACGGAGATCGTGTCAATGGCGTACGAGTGGTTCAGAGTGTTAGAATATTGGACATAGGTGGCAGCACCGTCGAAGGTTGCAGAGCTGACACCTGAAGGGGACAGAAAACATAAAAGACGCTAGAGATCATCAGGAAAATGTTGAATTCCACACTTCTCCAGCTACTTCTGCCATTCAATCTGTATGACTTTTC
This sequence comes from Terebella lapidaria, assembly GCA_949152475.1. Classification (NCBI taxonomy): domain Eukaryota; kingdom Metazoa; phylum Annelida; class Polychaeta; order Terebellida; family Terebellidae; genus Terebella; species Terebella lapidaria. The sequence continues at coordinate 38,442,362 of OX424566.1, forward strand.
CTCTGTTTCAATCAATACAACAGCCAGAAAAGAATGACTTTCATGTAGGGTAATAATATTGTTTTGTCTTAAACAATATACACACATAACCATGGTAACTTACACTCATATCCGTCGTCGAGGTTGTTACAGGTGGCGTTGCCGGGACACTGGCTAGAGACGCAGAAGTCCAGCTCACTGCAGTTCTTGCCTCGGAATCCCTCCACACACATACACCTGTGAAAAATCAGTTGTGTTACTGGGGTTGATTTGGCTTGAAATACACATGAAACAGGTTACATACCAAATGCATATTGCACACTAGTGTATTTATTGTGTTATGTGGAAGGCTTTGCTGACAAGCAAAACCAATCATTTCCCTACCGGGCCCTACGCACGCAAAACATCTGCGTAGCGTATACCGGTACTCAACGTTCAGTTATAAATTCATAATGCATCAGATCAGAAAAATATACTACACAAATTTTGATTGTATGCAAATTGGGAAGATATTGGGAAGATGTGTAATCTTGGATACTGTGACATCTGAAAAACAACTTAATATCACACGAGAGGAGAACATAATTCAGTAGAATTGTTTCCTGCACATCACTAGACTGACTTGTAGTCATTGAAGAAGATGTCCTGACAGGTGGCGTTGTTGACACAGGGGCTGTGAAGCTCGCACATGGGGTCAGTGACCTCACCCTCCAAAACGTTCTCAAGGATCGGCTCCGGGTACGAGGGGAGGTGATCCGTAGAGTTGGTCGTGTTCGTCGAAAACAGTTCTAACAGCCATCCGTTCTGGCGTGCATCAACCACCGTGCCCTGGAAAGATCAATATTATTAACTACAGGTATATGTTTAAGGGAGAAACTTTAGAAAATTTAGTGATTTTGAAACATATTCAAATTATATATACTTTTAGTTAATTTCCATGATGATGGTTTGTTCATAAACAATATTGCAAGTTTTGAAATTTCAAGTGGAAATTGATCCATATTAAATTGTTGCAACAACATATACTCCTGATTACCTTGAAGGATTCCACAGTTGCCAAGTCGAGTTCTCGTTTCCGTCGGCGCCCGGATGCTGAAGCAGGCATGCCCCCGAGGTAAAGGTACACTGGGTGCAAGATCCCCTGGAAATCAGATACCACACACGATATCGAAGCAGACTCCTCAGTGATGGTCGGATCGCTCTCACCGTCCACCCAGTTTATCCAGTAATTGATGCTAAGGAAGCGGCGTTGCAGACGAAAGAAATACTGCTCGCCATTGGTAACATATCTCCGTGATTGGTCACACAGCTCCTCAGCTCCGCCCAGTTTGACACGGATGCGCAGGTACCCGCCCTCAAGGAGCACAGCAAGGTATGTGTCGGCACGGTTGCCCAGGTAAAACATCAGCCCCTCCTCCTTGCTTGAGCGGAAGAAGAGAGAGATGTCGTTGTTGTTCTCGAGTTCTTTGGTGTATTCACTGTCACTGGGGATTGTGAACATCGCCAAACTGGAGGTGTCCACGCCATTACCAAACGTCCCTGGGGTGTAGCCTGTGATGGTGGGAAGGTGTGTCAAGTCATTGTTTTTGTTGCAGACACAGAATTTCAAAAGCATGTAGACAATATCCAATGATCTCTGAATATACAAATCATCGCATGATTTTTCAAACTAGCACCAGTTTAAAATGACAGATATCTTGTCCATGCTTCATTTATTTCTGACATGTATCACCTACGAAATACCAACCAAACATCACCAAATACTAAATTTCATGTTGCACAAGTTGGTTATGCAAAGGCCATGCTTGCAAAGCCACCATGAAACGAAAGATTACAACATACAGCCTATGTTGACAGGATACCTTCAGCGCAGTTGTTGCCGAAGTACGGTCTCCAACACTGGCAAGTGTAGTTGAGCCACAGGTCAGTGCAATCACCATGGGAGAGGCAGGGGTCTGGTCCACACTGGTCCACCCGAGGGCACCCTACCCCTAGGTTCTGGGACAGCTCGGGGGCCGTATAATCACCAGGGATGACCATCTCGCCGTCAAAGACGAGGTCCTGAACACAAGCCGTCAAGGATGGGATGCCCGCTGCGAACGGAGAATCATCCTGTAGGGTATAGAAGAGGCGTCATGTATATACTCGTTAAGACATGAAATTTTGTCATGTAACTTGGTGACAAAGATCGAAATTCAGAGGTCCATTTTTCACAAATTCAAATTACGCCTGTGTAACATTTTGATCATATTAACATGATCAATATAGGTAATCCTAAATTAGTCTACAATAAGTCAACCTCTTCTCTGGGAAAACAAAAATTTAGTTGACAGACGACTTTCTTTTACATTGCACAGCAACTATCAGAAACATGAAGTGTTCACACAATACACACTTCACTACTAGCTGTTACACACAGCACAACGCACCCTATCGCCACCGACGAATGTTTCCCCGAGGGTATGGTGCTGTGTCATCGGTCCGTCCCCGCTGTCGGTGGTCCGGGTACAGAGGCCACCAGGACAAGCTGGGTGTGTGAGGTGTAGCTCGATCAGTGTGTCCCCGATTGTGAGGTTCACTTGATACCAGACGCCGTCCGTCAACGTCGCGGGCGTGGCGAGCGAGATCTCCAGGCGTTTGCCGTAGGCTGAGCTGTTGTAGTCAAGACGGAGAGTGCTGCCACCTACCAGTGACAGGAGGAAAAAGTTTGGCATTGTTGGATTCTGATCGGTTTCTTTGGCGTTGAGCAGGAGGATTCCATTTGGAAGTGTGGTCTGGTAGCGGAAAGAAGTGACGAGTTCTGCGCGGCCGTCCGTGCCTTCATACCGCAGCCAGGAATCCCCCGAAAATGAAGCCGTGGTGTTCACATCACAGACATCACCGTGGAAACCTGGTGGACAATCACAATATGAGGAGTGTTGCTCAGGATCTTCCGAGACGAGAGTCGGCACACAAGTCCCTCCATTCTGGCAGGCGTTTGGTTCACACCCAGTCAACGCCACCGTACAGTTCTTCCCTCCATATAAACTACCCTCGTACTCTGCACACTGACACTCATAGTCAGCCATCAGATCCACACACGTCGCGCCGAATCGGCACGGAGAGAAGACAGAGCACTCATCAATCTCAAGCTCACAGGAGAGTCCCATATAACCATCCTCACAGGCGCAGACGTAACCGTTGACAGCGTCGATACAGCGACCAAAGACGCAAGAGTGACCTGATTTACACTCATCAATGTTCACTTCACAGTTGTCCCCTAGGAAGTACGAGACGAAAAAATTCATTTTTGAACTTGCAATACATCAAAGGACCACACAACATTAGACCACATCACTCAAATTTATGTATCATATCGAAGCACCTCAAGTCAGTTAATACTTTGTATGGCACTGGAAAACTTTGTCATATAAAGTAATACAATGTGAATGTCAAGATGCATGATTAAAATGCAGAGTATTGTTCGAAAACACATGCGAGGTTTCTGATTTTAAAAAACAATACCATCTACAGCAAAACATAATAAATATTCTCTCCTAACGAACATAACTTTATGTGGTTATCTTCCTGAGGCGCCCCGTTACCTGAGAAGCCAGTGAGGCAGACACAGTCGTAGCCGTCAGCATACCGCGGGTCGTACCCCGGGCGAGTCTGGTCGGTGGAGCGCTGGACACACGTGCCGTTGTTCTCACACGGGGCCGAGGCACATTCATTGATGTCGACTTCACAGTTTGTGCCAGTGAATCCCGGCCAACACTCGCACGAGTAGCCCTGCCAGGGGGTAAGGCAAAAATTGGGGGGGTCAACAACAAATATACACAACACTCGCAGGAGTAGCCCTGCCAGGGGGTAAGGCAAAAATTGGGGGGTCAACAACAAATATACAAATAATTCTATAAATGTACATTTCAATTTTACCACTGATTTTGGGTTTTCCGTTCAACTGATTGAACAACTTGTCAATCAGACATTGAATAGGTCAACAGACTTATAGAAGATTTGAACAAAATCAATCAATCATTACTCAATCTCATCATCCTCTGATATAATCAATAAACATCACCTTCTGACATAATCAATAGCCAATCAATACCCGGGCTGTACACTGACCTGTATTTGCTCCGTACACTGCGCCCCGTTCTGGCAGGGATTGGAGCCACACTCCCTGATCTCGACCTCACACAAATCCCCGGAGAATCCCGTACCAGTACAGTTACACTCGTACCTGGGAACAGAAGGGGGAGATCCAGGTGTCACTGGTACTATCACAACATTGATCAGTCCTCAGACGGTTTTCTGTGGTTTTAGATTGCTCTTGATTTTGATGCTGGCTTCACAACTTCACAAGAAGTGTATAATATTGTGCAAACTTGGTAAATTTGTCACCAAATTATATTTGAAATTTATAAATGAAATGTCCAGAAAAATATTTGTCATTTTTCTCCTGAGTTCAAAAACTAAACCCTGTGTAGATTGTAAAAGCCATCACCAAAACTGGGAGTGCAAGAAAGTGTATCTCAGCTTGTTACCATGGTTACTGTAATATTAGCGGTGCACTGCAGCGGCACACAAGTTTGCATGGAAAACACCACAATAAATACAAACATGGGATATGACGAATTGGGCTCAGTTTTCTCAGTTACACAAGATTACATGGTAAATTTTCAAAGTCACAACGTAGCAATACTTTTATTTTATCTTTATCTGATTGTATAATTCGATCTGACATTGCGGAATGAAACATGCTGGCAGGTTACCACGGTTACATCAATGTGATCACAAAGCACATGCTCATTCACAGCCTTTTTTATCATCAATATATTTCTCACCATATAGCAGAAATTGGCCAATTTCTGACATATTAATTCATAACTTTAATACGTCCATGCAAATCTCATGCAATCCATGGAAGCATTCAGCATGGATCTATCATAAGACCGAGGCACGAATCCAACCCAGCACATGTCTGCATTGCAGAATTTGTCGTCTCGAATGTACTTTCATATACATGTATGCCATTTATTTGCCACCTTTGTGACATGTTGTGACTAATCTGCAACGGAAAGACATTTGCATAATTGACCCAATATTTTTTGTTGATTTCAGAACAGCTAATACCATTCCAAATCATGCCCATATTGATATGAACTTGCAGAACAAACCAGGATATTGAATTTTGAAGATTCCCATGCTGTCATACAACTCTATAGGTTGGGGGCGGGGAGGGACATGCATCAAGACATTCAAATTGTATCAATGTATACTTACACGATTTTGTAAAGGATTTTTACATCTATCACTGTGGTGAAAGTTAGTAGTTGTTAATAGCAATGAATAAACTCTTAGGAATTTCATTCGTAGGACTCATATTCTCCTCAAAGTGTTGGGATAATCCCATGTTTTTAGTGTGTTAGTTCATAATAGAAAGCAATGTAGTTTGTGCGTGCAGAAAACAGCAAAAACGCAATCAAAATGGAGAAGTTGACACTGTACCCTTCACCAGTGTGGCAGTTACACTCAGTGCTGAAGCAAATATTCAGAGCATTGTGATTGGTCGAATTTGCAAACATGAACAGCCAGTCTGATTGTACAACTAACACACTTTTGAGGCAAATAAAAAACATATAGTGTAAAAAAAACACCAGAAGCAACGATTATAGAATCCAAAGATTTAACTCGCTATTCTACAAGAACTATGAATGGCAACACTGTCGGAAAAAATATCCCTATAAAAATGGAGAGAAAAAATGTTATCATCCAGATCTACATCACAAGTTCAATATTCTAGACCCAGCCGTCATTGCCATGGATACACACCCGTTAATACGGTCCAGACACAGCCCGCCGTGCTGACACGGGCTGGAGCCACACTCGTCCACGTTGACCTCGCAGATCGTCCCGGTGAAGCCCGGCACACAGGCGCACGTGTACCCCGCGGCCCCGTCCATACACGTTGCTCCATTGATACACGGCGAGGACAGGCACTCGTCCATGTTAGTGATACACCGTGGGTCTGGAACACGTGGGAGAAAGGTGTGATATTTGTTTTGGACCATGCATGTGGATAACATTATTCAGGATCAAGTATCGAACTGCACATTGTCGAATGATACTCGAACTAAGTGCTCAAATGTGGTTTATAGTAATAAGTTGATATGTATTTTTGTTTCACATTTCATTTCTATTTTATCTCATTATTACATCAAACAACCATCTAGAGTCAATAAGAACCTGTAAACCCCGGAGCACACTCGCAGACAAAGTCATTGCTGGTCGCGCGACAGGTTCCGCCATTCTTGCAGGCTGGGAGATCTGTCACAATCTCGCAGTAGTCCTTCTGGATGTGGCAGTATTTGCCTAGTGAGAAAAATATGGGGTATTGTTTATATTGCATTTTGGAAAAATTATCTTTTTGAACGAAGATAATTTTCCCTAAATTTCTCGTAAATATTTTGTGAAAATATTCCCCACAGATCATTCAATAAATTCTACAGAATCCATAAGGATATATTTCCTACTTGGGAGTCTCAAACTACATCGCTCAACAATGTAGTATAGAAAGGCTTTTGAGTACAGAGGAAATTGAATAGATATCATACAACTTTTATCATCAATCAACACAAGCTAGCCCCCACTTTATCACACCACCAGACCTGTGAAGTACTGGTTGCCGTCCTGACCACTGGGACAATAACACAAGAAGCCGTAGTCTGTCGAAGATGCGTTATCCCCTCGCTGACAAATTCCACCGTTCAGACAGATCGGCATGGAGCACTCCTCGACGTCTATCTCACACTGTGCGCCCTTGTATCCAACCCTAGGTCATACACAGTTGTTGACATTCCAGAGTGGTGAAGACAAGTGATTAAAAATTTCGGAGTGGTTCAGTATTTATACAGAACAATATTCAAAATATTGCAAAAATTGTAAGGAATATATTTTTTTTACATTATTCAAATCATCAACATATGAAGAGAAACTTAACTGGATGATTTTCAATTTTACACCGAAGTATGATCCTATACACAAACTCAAACATTCTGCATGCAATATTTTTCACATCAGACCTCTCAAGATTCCACATTTCTGCAGTACATGGGCTTACTCACCAGTACACGGAGCGGCTGTCTCCGGTGTACTGCGTGTGGTTGACCCACTCCCCGCGACACTCGCACGTAAACCCGTCCACCGTGGCGACACACGACCCGCCGTTCTGACACGGCGCAGAGTGACACTGGTTCGTCACGTCACAGTCGCTACCCTCGTAACCTGCCCAGGGTGTTAATGTCAACGTCATGCAACTGATTTTGATTTTTCATGTATATTCATTCCAATTTTAGGACTATAAAATCTTTGAAATCCATTATAAAGAAGAAAACTGGGCATAAACATCATCCTTATTATATGACGTTTCAAAACAATCTCTATCTATGATTATGTCAGCACTGGTTGCTATTTTATCCTCGCTTGTTTCAGTAACCTTGGAAACTGACCGACAGGACAGGAGCAGGTATAGTTGTTGACGAGGTCGAAGCACTCGGTCGGCGCAGGACAAGTCACCCCAACACAGTCGTCTATGTTCGTCTCACAGTTACGGCCGGTGTAGCCGTCAGCACAAGTACAGACGTATTCCCGTGTCGGGGGTGTAGTTGCACAGTTAGCTCCATGCTGACACGGTGAAAACGCACACATGTTGTACTCCTGCGTGACGGGGAAAAAACCAGAATAACTAGACGTCAAGGCCTGAAGATGCCTTGGGGCATTTCGTGTGAGTTCTATTCCTACCTAACATATACCTAAGAGACCGCGTCTAGAACCATGATGACTCTGAACTGTCCGTGGTCAAAGTTTAAGTGACATACCCCGCCCTTAGGCATCTTTGCGTTTCGCTCTACGACGGACCGGTTTTGAGATACGGTAAACAGGAAGTGCTGAGTCGGCGAAAAAAAAATCGACACCAGAAGTCGTCTCGACCAAAGATACCCTCTAGACTAGTTAGCCTAGTGCCAGGAGGCCGAAATTAAGCTCCGTTTCACTGTACGACGCACCATTTCTGAGATACAGCCAAACAGGAAGTGCCGAGTCGGTGCGAAAAAAATTTGACACCAGAAGACGTCTCGGCCCAAGATACCCTCTAGACTAGTTTGTCTAGTACCAGAAGACCGGAATTGAGCTCCGTTTCGCTCTACGACTCACCGTTTCCGAGATACGGCCAAACAGGAAGTGCCAAGTCGGAGAAAATAAATTCGACACCAGGGGTTGTCTCCACCCAATATACCCATAAGCTTAGTTTGTCTAGTGCCAGGAGGCCGGAATTGAGCTCCGTTTCGCTCTACGATGCACCGTTTCCAAGATACGGCCAAACAGGAAGTGCCGAGTTGGAGAAAATAAATTCGGCACCAGGGGTCATCTCGACCCAAAATACCCCCTAGACTAGTTTGTCTAGTGCCAGAAGGCCGGAATTGAGCTCCGTTTCCCTGTATGATGCACCGTTTCCGAGATACGGCCAAACAGGAAGTGCCTATTCGGCAAAAAAAAAAATCGACACCAGGGGTTGTCTCGACCCAAAATACCCATAAGCCTAGTTTGTCTAGTGCCAGAAGGCCGGAATTGAGCTTCGTTCCGCTCTACGACGCACCGTTTCCAAGATACGACCAAACAGGAAGTGCCAAGTCAGCGAAAATAAATTGGACACCAGGGGTCGTCTCGAACCAAAATACCCACAAGACTAGTTTGTCTAGTGCCAGAAGGCCGGAATTGAGCTCCGTTTCGCTCTACGACGCACCGTTTCCGAGATACGGCCAAACAGGATGTGTCGAGTCAGCGAAAAAAAATTCGACACCAGGGGTCGTCTCGAACCAAGATACCCACTAGACTAGTTTGTCTAGGGCCAGGAGGCCGAAATTGAGCTCCGTTTCGCTCTACGACGCTTCGTTTCCGAGATACAGCCAAACAGGAAGTGCCGAGTCGGCGAAAATAAATTCGACACCAGGGGTCGTCTCGACCCAAGATAACCACTAGACTAGTTTGTCTAGTGCCAGAAGGCCGGAATTGAGCTCCGTTTCGCTCTACGATGCACCGTTTCCGAGATATGGCCAAACAGGAAGTGCCGAGTCGGCGAAAAAAAATTCGACACCAGGGGTCGTCTCGACCCAAGATACCCACTAGACTAGTTTGTCTACGGCCAGGAGGCCGTAATTGAGCTCCGTTTCGCTCTACGACGCACCGTTTCCGAGATACGGCCAAACAGTCGGCGAAAAAAAAAATCGACACCAGGGCTCGTCTCGACCCAAGATACCTACTAGACTAGTTGGTCTAGTGCCAGGAGGCCGAAATTGAGCTCCGTTTCGCTCTACGAAGCACCGTTTCCGAGATACGGCCAAACAGGAAGTGCCGAGTCGGCGAAAAAAAATTCGACACCAGGGGTCGTTTCGACCCAAGATACCCCCTAGACTAGTTTGTCTTGTGCCAGGAGGCCGAAATTGAGCTCCGTTTCGCTCTACGACGCACCGTTTCCGAGATATGCATGAAAGCCTCAAGGATGAATCAGCATTCTTCCGAGCTCTAGGTCAAAAGTCGTTCAACGGATTGATCCCAAAATCAATAGGGTTCTTCCTTGGTGGTATATGAATGCAAAGAATACTTGCAAAGAATACTTGCCATTGCATGAATACTTTTTGAGTTATCGCTCGGAAACCAAGTCTCAAAATCAACCTTGATTTCATCCTCACGGACCTCACGGACCCCGGAACCGCCTCCAAAACAATAGGGGTCTTCCATGTAATATTTCTGACCAGTGGTGTAAATTTGGACAAGATCCGTTCAGGTGTTCCCGAGTTATTGATCGGAAACCAAAACAGCGAAAAGTGAAAAAAAAAAAAGAACCAGACAACACCATAAGGGCATTTCGGGCCGAAATGCCCTAATAAAATGACATACAATACAGGTTATGCACATAGCTTTCTATGTGTGCTACGACTTGACATGAAGTTTTGTGAGCCGGGGTTTGGATAGACAAAGTATTCATCTCTGGACCCCAAGAACAGGAGGACCGAGAGATGAGTTCCATGCATGTTGAAAAGTGATCCCCCTAGCAAATGAAATCAGTTCACAGTTTGACAGCTTCAAAACCTAACTTAACTTAGTCCACGGTTCTTTTGTTCTTTGCAGTAGATTATTTTTCAGAATATACTGGGAGATGGTTCCCAATAGAATATTGCAGTAGATTGTTCCTATATAATATACTACATGTATATATAATATACTGCATGTAAAATCACAACCGCCAGTGTACAAACTGCATCTGCTCAAACAAGACGCCTTTGTTTGCGTACAAGCGAGTCGTTTTCATCATTGCCGAAACCTAATTCGTTTGATGCCATGGAACATTGGTCGAGGCCAATATAATGTAGATGAGAAGGTGAACAATAAATGTGGTGTTACTGTTCAGTCCCAATTCTAAATTCACCAAGACACTGGAAGGTGGTAGCACAAACAGTGGGTATGGTCGTGAATCTAAAACTCTATTTGAACTCATGATTCATTCATATTCAGGGATTGATATATATTCATCATTATCATGCAAACCATTATTAGATGCAGACATCAGTTAGCAAAATTGGGTAAATACCGTGTTGTATATCGTTGAAAATCACGAGAACAGCAAGTGGACATGTAATTCTATTCTCACGATATAATAATGGTGACAAAGTTCATCACAAATTCAGACAGTGTCGCCCCCTAAACACTGTTGAAGGGTGACGGTATAGTTGTACACGCAGATTACTACTCGCAGGTGCATATGCCGGCGGAGATTTAGTTGAGTTGAGGGGAACCGAGGACTAAGTCAGATAATCGGTTCAGTGTCGCGTCTCTGGAAAATAATAGACTCGCCTTCGGCTCGTCGATTATTTCCAGAGTCGTTCCACTTCACCGATTATCCTATACATGTACATAACCTCCTTACCTTGTCGTGTAATATGGGCAGTATATATACCGGTATACCCTATTGGTCCTAATAGAAGCGTGGTGCTCCAATGAAAGACTTTCAAAATTAGTGCGCATGGAAAAGGTGAAATTTGACAGGTATTCTTTTTCAAAATCATTGATATAATACCCATACATGTACAGTGTTCATTGTAGGGCTTCAACGAGTACAAAATTTCATGACCGGTTACTCGTTAGCTTGTAACCGAACCGTAACCGGTTACTCGTCCAAAAATATAGAGCTAAATATTGTCTAAAGTAACACCTACTTTTTTTCGCAGTTCGCATTTTATCAAATCTCCATGTCAAAATCGTGCCTAAAACTCGATATTAGACGTCATTTTCAGGTGAAAATATGCCATATTATGATGAATAAACATTCTATTTGGATTGGAGTGTGATAAATCACTTCAATTGTGCGCGTTTGTATGGAAATTTGACTGATGTGAAGTGTTTCAGGATGAACTAGACGTCAAGGCCTGAAGATGCCTTGGGGCATTTCGTGTGAGTTCTATTCCTACCTAACATTTGCCTAAGAGACTGCGTAGAACCATAATGACTCTGAATCTGTCCGTGGTCAAAGTTTAAGTGACATACCCCGTCCTTAGGCATTTTTGCGTTTCGCTCTACGACGGACCGTTTCTGAGATATGGCAAACAGGAAGTGCTGAGTCGGCAAAAAAAAAATTCGACACCAGAAGTCGTCTCAACGCAAGATACCCTCTAGACTAGTTAGTCTAGTGCCAGGAGGCCGGAATTGAGCTCCGTTTCGCTCTACGTCGCACCATTTCCGAGATACGGCCAAACAGGAAGTGCCGAGTCGGCGAAAAAAAAAAATTTGACACCAGGGGTCGTCTCGACCCAAGATACACACTAGACTAGTTTGTCTAGTGCCATAAGGCCGAAATTGAGGTCCGTTTCGCTCTACGACGCACCGTTTCCAAGATACGGCCAAACAGGAAGTGCCGAGTCGGCGAAAAAAAAATTCGACACCAGGGGTCTTCTCGACCGAAGATACACACTAGACTAGTTTGTCTAGTGCCAGGAGGCCGAAATTGAGCTCCGTTTCGCTCTACGACGCACCGTTTCCGAGATACGGCCAAACAGGAAGTGCCGAGTCGACGAAAAAAAAATCGACACCAGGGGTCGTTTCGACCCAAGATACCCCCTAGACTAGTTTGTCTAGTGCCAGGAGGCCGAAATTGAGCTCCGTTTCTCTCTACGACGCACCGTTCCCGAGATACGGCCAAACAGGAAGTGCCGAGTCGGCGAAAAAAAAATTCGACACCAGGGGTCGTCTCCCAGATACACAGTAGACTAGTTTGTCTAGTGCCAAAAGGCCGAAATTGAGCTCCGTTTCACTCTACGACGCACCGTTTCCGAGATACGGCCAAACAGGAAGTGCCGAGTCGGCGAAAAAAAAATTCGACACCAGGGGTCGTCTCGACCGAAGATACACACTAGACTAGTTTGTCTAGTGCCAAAAGGCCGAAATTGAGCTCCGAGAACGAAATTGAGCTCCGTTTCGCTCTACGACGCACCGTTTCCGAGATACGGCCGAACAGGAAGTGCCGAGTCGGCGAAAAAAAAAATCGACACCAGGGGTCGTTTCGACCCAAGATACCCCCTAGACTAGTTTGTCTAGTGCCAGAAGGCCGAAATTGAGCTCCGTTTCGCTCTACGACGTACCGTTTCTGAGATATGGCAAACAGGAAGTGCCGAGTCGGCGAAAAAAAAACTTCGACACCAGGGGTCGTCTCGACCCCAGATACACACTAGACTAGTTTGTCTAGTGCCAAAAGGCCGAAATTGAGCTCCGTTTCACTCTACGACACACCGTTTCCGAGATACGGCCAAAGAGGAAGTGCCGAGTCGGCGAAAAAAAAATTCGACACCAGGGGTCGTTTCGACCCAAAATACCCCCTAGACTAGTTTGTCTAGTGCCAGAAGGCCGAAATTGAGCTCCGTTTCGCTGTACGACGTACCGTTTCCGAGATACGGCCAAACAGGAGGTGCCGAGTAGGCGAAAAAAAAAATCGACACCAGGGGTCGTTTCGACCCAAGATACACACTAGACTAGTTTGTCTAGTGCCAGGAGGCCGAAATTGAGCTCCGTTTCGCTCTACGACATACCGTTTCCGAGATACGGCCAAACAGGAAGTGCCGAGTCGGCGAAAAAAAAAATCGACACCAGGGGTCGTTTTGACCCAAGATACACACTAGACTAGTTTGTCTAGTGCCAGGAGGCCGAAATTGAGCTCCGTTTCGCTCTATGACATACCGTTTTCGAGATACGGCCAAACAGGAAGTGCCGAGTCGGCGAAAAAAAAAATCAACACCAGGGGTCGTTTCGACCCAAGATACCCCCTAGACTAGTTTGTCTAGTGCCAGGAGGCCGAAATTGATCTCCGTTTCGCTCTACGACACACCGTTTCCGAGATATGCAAGAAAGCCTCAAGGATGAATCAGCAAAAATTCTTCCGAGCTCTAGGTCAAAGGTCGTTCGACGGAGTGATCCCAAAATCAATAGGGTTCTTCCTTGGTGGTATATGAACTCCCATGCAGAGAATACTTGCCATTGCATGAATACTTTTTGAGTTATCGATCGGAAACCAAGTCTCAAAATCAACCTTGATTTCATCCTCACGGACCTCACGGACCCCGGAGCCGCCTCCAAAACAATAGGGGTCTTCCATGTAATATTTCTGACCAGTGGTGTAAATTTGGACAAGATCCGTTCAGGCGTTCCCGAGTTATTGATCGGAATCCAAAACGACGGAAAGTAAAAAAAAAAGAAGAAAAAAAAAAAAAAAAAAAAAAAAAACCCAGACAAAACCATAAGGGCATTTCGGGCCGAAATGCCCTAATTACCAGGTTGCAAAATACGTTCACGATTAACCGGTCACAAAATCTGTAACCGAACCGTAACTGGTTAACCGAGTACTTGTTGAAGCCCTAGTTCATTGTGTGTTAGTTTGGTGAAATATAGCAGACATATGATGTTTATAACAAAATGAAACCTTGCTATGAGAAAATAAGGACAGTATATAAAAAACTAGACGCTTCCGGTCGCCTACGACCGCTTGGGTGTATCCCCCGTAGCCCTATCATCTCTGTTGCCCCAAATATATCACTGTCAAGTGTGAAAAACTAGAGCAAGGGCTAAAAAAGATTACCAGAGAAATGTTAAATCCCAAGTCACAACTGTTTTCTTTTCCCCACCAAAACTGCTGCACTGATTTTAAATCTCTTTATATGAATTTCCATTCGACATGTTTGATAAAATAACGAAAATACAGATAGATCAATCTTTTCACCTATTTATATTTCAACTCAGAATATTTTACAAACTTGGTTCCAAGTTGAAATTCAAAGTAAAATTTGACCAAAAATGCATTTCAAGATGACGAAATTGGAGCTAGATTGAACTTCTCACCATAAGTTATATTTCGATTCATAATACATGTATGGGCTAAACATGGTTTCAAGTTGAAATTCAAAGTAAAAGTTAATCAAAACTGCATTTCAAGATGACAAAATTGGAGCCAGATCAAACTTTTCGTCATAAGTTATATTTTAACTCATAATACCTGCCCAACTTGGTTTCAAATTGAAATTCAAACTAAAAGTTGACCAAAACTGCATTTCAAGATGGCGAAATTGGAGCCAGATCGAACTTTTCACCATAAGTTATATTTCGACTCATAATATGTGCCAAATATGCTTTCAAGTTGAAATTCAAAGTAAAAGTTGACCAAAACTGCATTTCAAGATGACGAAATTGGACCCAGATCAAACTTTTCGCCATGAGTTATATTTCAACTCATAATATGTGCCAAACTTGGTATTAAGTTGAAATTCAATGTAAAAGTTGACCAAAACTGCATTTCAAGATGACGAAATTGGAGCCAGATAGAACTTTTCGCCATAAGTTATATTTCGACTTATAATATGTGCCAAACATGCTTTCAAGTTGAAATTCAAAGTAAAAGTTGACCAAAACTGCATTTCAAGATGACGAAATTGGAGCCAGATCGAATTTTTCACCATAAGTTATATTTTAACTCATAATTTGTGCCAAACATGGTCTCAAGTTGAAATTCAAAGTAAAAGTTGATCGATGTTTTCATAAAAAGCTATTGTGATCAATAATAGACTTAACTAGCAAAAAAACTAGACGTCAAGGCCTAAAGATGCCTTGGAGGCATTTCGGTGTGATGATTAATTTATAATATATACTAGATATCGACGAAAAAGAAAAATGCCGACTCGGCAAAAAAATTTCGGGTCAAGGTCAAAATTCATCCATAACTAGACGTCAAGGCCTGAAGATGCCTTGGGGCATTTCGTGTGAGTTCTATTCCTACCTAACATTTACCTAAGAGACCGCGTAGAACCATAATGACTCTGAATCTGTCCGTGGTCAAAGTTTAAGTGACATACCCCGTCCTTAGGCATTTTTGCGTTTCGCTCTACGACGGACCGTTTCTGAGATATGGCAAACAGGAAGTGCTGAGTCGGCGAAAAAAAAATTCGACACCAGAAGTCGTCTCGACGCAAGATACCCTCTAGACTAGTTAGTCTAGTGCCAGGAGGCCGGAATTGAGCTCCGTTTCGCTCTACGACGCACCATTTCCAAGATACGGCCAAACAGGAAGTGCCGAGTCGGCGAAAAAAAAATTCGACACCAGGGGTCGTCTCGACCCAAGATACACACTATACTAGTTTGTCTAGTGCCAAAAGGCCGAAATTGAGCTCCGTTTCGCTCTACGACGCACCGTTTCCGAGATACGGCCAAACAGGAAGTGCCGAGTCGGCGAAAAAAAAAATCGACACCAGGGGTCGTCTCGACCGAAGATACACACTAGACTAGTTTGTCTAGTGCCAGGAGGCCGAAATTGAGCTCCGTTTCGCTCTACGACGCACCGTTTCCGAGATACGGCCAAACAGGAAGTGCCGAGTCGGTGAAAAAAAAAATCGACACCAGGGGTCGTTTCGACCCAAGATACCCCCTAGACTAGTTTGTCTAGTGCCAGGAGGCCGAAATTGAGCTCCGTTTCTCTCTACGACGCACCGTTTCCAAGATACGGCCAAACAGGAAGTGCCGAGTCGGCGAAAAAAAAATTCGACACCAGGGGTCGTCTCGACCCCAGATACACACTAGACTAGTTTGTCTAGTGCCAAAAGGCCGAAATTGAGCTCCGTTTCGCTCTACGACGCACCGTTTCCGAGATACGGCCAAACAGGAAGTGCCGAGTCGGCGAAAAAAAAAATCGACACCAGGGGTCGTTTCGACCCAAGATACCCCCTAGACTAGTTTGTCTAGTGCCAGGAGGCCGAAATTGAGCTCCGTTTCGCTCTACGACGTACCGTTTCCGAGATACGGCCAAACAGGAAGTGCCGAGTCGGCGAAAAAAAAAATTCGACACCAGGGGTCGTCTCGACCCCAGATACACACTAGACTAGTTTGTCTAGTGCCAAAAGGCCGAAATTGAGCTCCGTTTCACTCTACGACACACCGTTTCCGAGATACGGCCAAACAGGAAGTGCCGAGTCGGCGAAAAAAAAATTCGACACCAGGGGTCGTCTCGACCCAAGATACACACTAGACTAGTTTGTCTAGTGCCAGAAGGCCGAAATTGAGCTCCGTTTCGCTCTACGACGTACCGTTTCCGAGATACGGCCAAACAGGAAGTGCCGAGTCGGCGAAAAAAAAATTCGACACCAGGGGACGTCTCGACCGAAGATACACACTAGACTAGTTTGTCTAGTGCCAGGAGGCCGAAATTGAGCTCCGTTTCGCTCTACGACATACCGTTTCCGAGATACGGCCAAACAGGAAGTGCCGAGTCGGCGAAAAAAAAAATCGACACCAGGGGTCGTTTTGACCCAAGATACACACTAGACTAGTTTGTCTAGTGCCAGGAGGCCGAAATTGAGCTCCGTTTCGCTCTACGACATACCGTTTCCGAGATACGGCCAAACAGGAAGTGCCGAGTCGGCGAAAAAAAAAATCGACACCAGGGGTCGTTTCGACCCAAGATACCCCCTAGACTAGTTTGTCTAGTGCCAGGAGGCCGAAATTGAGCTCTGTTTCGCTCTACGACACACCGTTTCCGAGATATGCAAGAAAGCCTCAAGGATGAATCAGCAAAAATTCTTCCGAGCTCTAGGTCAAAGGTCGTTCGACGGAGTGATCCCAAAATCAATAGGGTTCTTCCTTGGTGGTATATGAACTCCCATGCAGAGAATACTTGCCATTGCATGAATACTTTTTGAGTTATCGATCGGAAACCAAGTCTCAAAATCAACCTTGATTTCATCCTCACGGACCTCACGGACCCCGGAGCCGCCTCCAAAGCAATAGGGGTCTTCCATGTAATATTTCTGACCAGTGGTGTAAATTTGGACAAGATCCGTTCAGGCGTTCCCGAGTTATTGATCGGAAACCAAAACGACGGAAAGTAAAAAAAAAAGAAGAAAAAAAAAAAAAAAAAAAAAAAGAAAAAAAAAAAAAAACCAGACAAAACCATAAGGGCATTTCGGGCCGAAATGCCCTAATTAGTCGTGATGGTAAGATGAACCAAGTCAAACTTCAATCAGATCCGACAACTGAACATACCATTTTTTTTTCTCAAAAATACAATGTCAAACTCTAACTAGAATGTTACATTTTGTGTGTCGGTAACATAACATTAATAAACTCTCAAAAAAGGAGCAACTAATGAATTCTACACCAATAAGGATACAGCTACAGCAAAATATAATATCTAATCACCATGTAACAATCGCCTATTACCTGCGAGCAGTTTTTACCCATCCACTCCTCCGTACACAGACAGGTGTAACCGACACCCCCGGCCCCCGGCCGACACGTCCCGCCGTTCTCACACGGCGCAAGGTCACAATCGTCCACGTCGCGCTTACAGTCCACACCTGAGAGCAGACAAGTCCATCAGACCGACATTTCTCAGTCTTATCAGGTATTTGTAGATTTGATAGCTGACAGCAACTCAAATCAGCCAGTATCTTAATTTTTATACTATCTAATTCAAGATATTTTTTCATTTACACAAAAATTGAGCGTAATTGGAAAGTGTCTTGTTTTCTGAGGATTTCACAAAGGTGAACATTTCACAAAGATGCTATGACTGTGATAATTTGAATTTAATTTTGATCATGTTAACAGCTAACTGATATTACAAGTAAAACACAGTGAAAAAAAAAATAATAAAAATCAGGAATTGAAAAATATCAAAACTTAAATATTTACAGGAAGAACTTGACAACAAATTTACAACGAGAAAAAGACTCCCTATACCATAAAGTGTACAGCCACCGAAATTGTGTAAGCTTGAGGATAAAAGTGTAAATGGAGAGGTGTTAACATAATTATGGAACACAATATGGAACATACATTGATCAGCAAGGTCTTATAAATTCAGGAAAAAAATTTCAAAAGTGAAACGAAACCAGGTGATCAACAATTTTTATGGTCAAAAAATTATCTAATTAGCCAGATCAGAAAGCTGAGACAGTGGACTAGGTAGTGACGCGTCGCCTACATACAAAAAGTTATGTGCTTGTGCAAGTGTTCGTTCAGGGTGTAAATTACAGCTCAGTGATGATGTACAATCAGGCAAATCCACCATATACAAATGTAGTTGCAGTAACTCAGCTTAAAAGATCAACAACAATAATTAACAACAATACAGTGATGATGTGCGTCATGTCTTGATAGATTTCTCTTAGAGTCACCAATACTCATCAAACTTTTTATCTTTCAGGTCATTAGAGCGAAACAAGTTCCACAATATCTTGGTCGGTATATATTATTCATCATAATTATTCTTTATTCAGATGATATTCATTACATTTCCTTTTCATTTCAAAGATGATATTTCGAACTTCACATGACAAAACATGACACACTTTGAGGAAAGGGAGAAGTGTAGGACCACTACCAGTGAGGTTATAACCCAGCGGACAGCTACAGTTGGCGACAGACGCATTCTCACATGTCACCACTAGGGGGCGCTCGGCCGCGTAACTGTCAATGTCGATCTCACACCGGTCGCCAAGGTAACCAGGCAAACAGTCGCAGCGGTAAGTCGCACCTCCCTTCAATATAGAGATGGCATGTGTGAAAGTGTGGCAATCAGTTTACTTTAATAATGTTTAAATTCGAGTATATTTAACGATCAGAACACTGGATCGGATATGTTACAAATAGCATACATGTACCTACCACAAATCTTTTGAGCGAATGTTATTATGGTTACTGAACACTTTCACAGTGTACTTAAGCAGAAATGACCAAATTTGCACAAAACCCATACATAATTTACCTATCGACTCGGCTTCAATGTATAGTTACCGTGGCAACACAGCTGGCTTTGTTGAAACAAGGACGGGAGTCGCAGGCGTCGGTCTCCCGCTCACAGAACTCCCCAGTATAGTCCGGTGTACAGCGACACTTGTACGTACCCGACACGTCCACACACCTGGTGGGGGAGAGTGAGTTAGTACAATTATAATTGAAGGCAATATCTAAGGTCCGGAGAGGCCGTGGTAAAAGGTCTGAGGTCCCAGATGCTACTTACCTCCACTGAGATGAACCAAACCGAATTGTTGTCAATAACTTTGGCTTATGAATGTGCAACCTCGCTAATCATGTAAACACTAGCAGTTATTACATATGCAGGTATTTTTCTGACCTTGCATTATTATTTATTTTCATGCAATGAGTTCAATGATACTTCTTTGTGAACATAGTGAGTTTGACCCCAGACTTACTCGCCCCTGTTCTGACAGGTTGTGATTCTACAGTCGCCGGCTCCTACACATTCACCAGCCAGTTCTGTGGGAACAAAATACACGGACACGTTATGATAAAACACATGGACACGGTATGACAAAACACATGAACACATTATGACAAAACACATGGACACCTTATGACTGTTTACTTCAGTAGTACATTATGACAATATCAATCTGCACTTCAGACAAAATGAACTACAATGCACCGTATTAACATATTGTGTGTCCGTCTATCGGCAAAACTGAAGGAAATTTCAAAGTACTGGTATACTGTGAGATTGAGCTGTACAAAAAATTGTCAATAACATTTATGAAAGTTGTCTCTTGCAGGAAAGGCAGTTTGGACACTTTGAGATGACCCCTTGACATACCCGTGAAACCCTCCTTGCAGACACAGTCATAGCCGTTGAGAAGGTCCCTGCACTCAGCGTTGTCCCTCGGACATACGACCCCGAGACAGTCGTCCAGGTCGTGCTGGCAGAGAGCACCTGTGTACCCCGCCACACACTCGCACAGGAACATCCCCACCAGGTCCACACACGTAGCGCCATGGTAACAAGGCTCCGAGCTACACTCGTCTATCGGCTACATGGCGCAGGGGATAATACAATGTTGTTATTTTCTTATTGTTTAGTGGAAGAGCGACTGTACATGACCAAATGTTCTTGGGCATATTATTCCTACAGCAAACAACATTTTAACCAATTCTTAATCATCCACTCATTATTGAGTTTTAATAAGTGAGTAAGCACATCGATAACTCTATTATCATCAGCACATTTTCGGTCTTGCAAGTTTCATGTCACACTTTGATAAAACACAACTTACGAGACATTTTACCAACATCTCCACTCACAATTTTTGGAAATAAAACCCTGTTACAACAAGCTGTCCTCACCAGATCGCAGTCCTTGCCACCAAATCCTGGGACGCACTGACACTTGTAACTGCCGGGCGTGTCGCTACAGGTGGCTCCCCCTACACACGGCGCCCGCGTCAGACACTCATCCACGTTCCTCTCACAGCGCGGGCCCTCAAACCCTGGATGGGGGAAGGGAGGGTCAGGGCACAGGCAGGGTGTAACCATAGTATCAGGCACATGTCACTAGTACTGTCAGGATTTTGTTCAATCTTGATTTTACTCAGCACTGCTCTAAATTTCTTCGCTTGTTTCCAGACTTTAAACCATTTAGAACAAAATTCTTGTCACAACAAATCTTGGCACAATATGCCTTTAGGCATTATTCTAACTGATACTCTGGTATTGACGAGTTAGAGCTGATACTTGCCAGTTAGGTGGTTAGAATGTGAGAGGGTAGGAATTACAATTCAGTTCTTAACGGGATGGTCTCAAATGATTCACAAATTTTAATGTATACTCTCACAACTAACCTGTGCCTTGACAGAGACAAGTGTATCCGTTCACTCCGTCAACACACGTCCCGCCGTTCTCACAGGGTTGTGGAGCACATTCGTTGATTTCAATCTCACAGTTCACTCCGGTATAACCTGCAACAAATACAGTGTTCATGACGAGAGACAGAGCCAGAATTTCATAAAATTTTCCACAAAAATCCTCTTATATATACTCCATCCATCCATCTACATGTATACAAGAATCGTATCTAAGATCCTGGCAGAGTATCTGGCCCTGAGAGATTCTATGACACCACACTTGTATCGGACCGCTCCTCACCCGGCAGACAGTCGCACGAATACCGACGAGTGATGTTCTCCGCAGGTACACACTCTCCGCCGTTCTGACACGGTGATAGGTTACAGTAGCCGAGGATCTGTGGACCTGTAAACATAGTGATATAAACAGTCAACTGCACTGGTTTAGATATCTATATTTTCAATCACTGTAAGAGGAATTTACCTCTGACAGTGCCATTAAATTTTACATGTTTTGCTTTCTGTATGTTTTTGGTTTGACATGTCCTAATAACTCTTTTGTAACTTCTAAATTCAGTGGCTGATCAATTCATGAAAATTCCTGCTGAAATGGGACAGAAAATGTATCATATTGGTCCTAATAGAAGCATGTACCACAACAGACATGATAGAAGAGCTCCCCCCTCTTCTGTGTTCTTCACTTTATAACTGTCCTTATTTTTCTTATAGCAAGGCCTTATTTTATTTCAAACACCTATCTGGGTTATTTTTTACCAAAGTGACACATAATATACACTGCTTAGATCATGTAGATTATATACCAATTATTTCCCAAAAGTGTCTCTAAATTTGACCTATTTCTATGCGCCCGGGCCCCGGCCTATAAAGTCTTGCTTTGGAGCACTGCTCCTATTATCAATATGTTAATTGTTTCAAACTAAGAAAGTTAATTGCTTGATATTCCCACTAATGTAGCATACTATCACCATAGTATATCCATGATAATACACTTGTAACATAAACATATCTAACATAAATGGAACAATACACGTGATACAACACAAAAGGTCTTGGACCTCCCCATCAATTTGTCTATATCAGCGAGGCATAAAGAAATATAGAACAAACAGCAATAGATTTTATTGACAGACGGTATCAGCTGGTGCGGTAAGGTTTGTCTATAAACGATTGTGCGTGGGAATTAGATCCGCAGACGCATGTACATTAAAACATCTTGTCCGATATAAAACGCTGCCTGATATTGTGTATGAGAGGAAAACAATTTGATATTTATCTGTTTAACTGGTAGCAAAAACACAGGCATGGTGAGTGAGTCACTAGCTGTACCAGAGCAGCACTGACAGACGGACGGACGGACGGACGGAGGGAGGGGCGGGATGAGTTGTGATGATCCGAGCCACACCTAAAACTGGTAGTCAATACGTGCAGATGTATATGTGGGATTTTATTTTACACAGAAAAGTCATCGATTAGAGCAAATCAGAATAGATTCATCAATTAGCATCAATCACACACATTTACTAAGGCTAGTCAATATCATTAACAAAATCTACGAAGAATATACTTCAGACTACTAGTAGATCTACTAGACTGAAAGTAAACTCCGTGCCATGGATACAGAAATGTCAGCTTGCTTTGTAGCGGGTACAATGAGCCCTTGAATAATGCATTCTTCATTAAAGTTTAATGTATAACAACACTCAATCAAGGCTCGGTTACGCTCTAAATAGCCCTTGTAATTCAGGAATTGCCAATGTCAATAGAGTAAGTCGGCCAGAAAACCAGGATATTTACACAACGAAGTGAATAGCCGAAAGTCAGACTTCAGTGAGTCGAGGTTTTTGTCACGAGGAATTTATTCCTATTCTCACCTTTGTCCGACATGTAAACACAATCATCTAAATTGGTTTCCACAAGAGCAACAAGAATGTTGTGAATAAATGGCCCTGTCTACTGCACCTGTATGTTTTGTATTGTATTTTCCTGTTACGGCAGGTATCAGTGAAGTGTTTTCCTGACAAATTGGCCCTTTTAATGGAGAGTCCTTTGTAAGTATACCTAATTAAATTGCTGTATTCATGTAAAGCAAGGTAATGTTGACGAAAAAAAGTATTTTGTCCTTTTATACTGGAGTCACATTTCACACAAGTTCAATTCAACTGACATTTTTTAACAGCAATGCCTGAAAGAAGATATTGTACAGAATATATGAAGCAGGCACAGTCAACAGTGAAAATGAAAGCAATTCTACTGCACCGAAATATTTGTGCCTCGCATGCATTTTTTGTAAAACTTTATGGAATTGCGTGGCTTTAAAACAACTGTAACTATGACAATTATGTGTAGCCAGATAAAAACTGTCACATGATACAGGCACAAGACTAGTTCTCCTACTGCTACTAGATCTGGTTTGAAACATTGCAAAACAATGCACTGTGAAATGATTATTTCCAGACAAACTGAGGCTCAATACCAGAGGCTGTCTTGACAAAAACTGGTGAAATCTCGTTAAAATCCCATTACATGCAGCTCAGTATATTGTACTTGTAATAATTGAATAACATGGTTAAGGAATACCTTCATTGTAGACATGACATTCTGTGATTATTTTCTAGCAGATTACTCTGAAGAAAACTAAGATAATTGCTCACTCAATGACTACACCATGATACTTTTTGACCACTAATGTGGCTTGTCTGGAAATGTTCAGACCAAACCTTGTGGGATTACTATAGTAACTCATTCAGTTCATAACACTACCCTTTAGATAACCATGATAACATGCACTGATAAAGCCAGCCCGACAATGGTAATGGTATAACATGTACATAACATTACCAGATTACTGTACATGTACTTTCTCTTTGCCATTACTATTTCACTTGTATGTTAAACTTTCGGACTATGTCACTATGGTTACATACCGAGGTCACTCTCGCAGTGTGTACCGCTGTACGGTTCTGGACACGCACAAGAGTACCCTGTACTGCCCACGCGTGTACACGTTCCACCGTTGTCGCATGGATACTGCCAGCACGGGTCAGGTGTCTCCGTACCTAGAGTAGAGGAGACAGGGAGGGCGGGCAACAATTCATCACATTACGTAAAACTACAAAATCAAGAGATTGAATAATGTTCATGCATTTTTCTGTTTTTTCGAATTGCCGCTACAAGTATATTTTTTCAATTAGAAACATGCACAATTGAAGATTCAATTTATGAACTTCTTGATAGTGGAATCCATCAGTCAATGCTGTAATTTCAAACATAAAGCTAAGTTATATTGAATGTCACACCACTGGTGACCATGGTGACCAGGTCGTCATCACTTACCACAGCTAGTGGTACTATCTAATGGACAGGTTCCCTGGGACACCACGTGGGTATCTATCGCGGCGAGAAGGTCGATACCGGGACCGCCCTGCAGACATCCCGTGTACTGATTGCCCACCGTGATGGGAGAGCCTCCCGTGAGATCCAGCGACCACAGATGTGAGTTGTAGGAGCTGTTTGAGATGAGTAGCGAGTGGAGGACCCGCGCGCCTTGCTCCAGTCGCAAGTAAATCTCGCCTTTCTGGAAGTTCAGGTCCACCGTGTACCATTGGTTATTGGTGACAACGGTATCCGGCGAAGTGCCGACTTGTAATGTATCCGTGAGCACCCGTGAATCTGGGAGCGTTACGCTCCAACTTAACGTCAATAATCCGTCACTGTCTATCTGGAGGCGGAGCCAAGTGTCTATTGAAGCCCCTGATTGGTGGAAGAGAGACCCACTGTGGCAAGTTCGAAAACTGAACGCTATATGGCGCTGTAAACTCAGCGATCCGGGAATAGTTATTTGGGAATTCTGCGATGCCTCTAGGTAGGCTAAATTGCTCGTGAAGTGCAGACTAGATTCTGATTGGTCGGCAGCGGTTGTGACATCACTTCCTGTGTCGCTCCCGACGATGTGGAAAACAATCAACAGGACACAGGAAGTCACTGAAATAAATGTCCAACAAAGATATTTTATTACATGACATAATACTGATTGACCCATCCATCGTTAAACTCATAACAATTAATTTTATCGCTTCTGCACATGTTACAGTGCTCGTAGCATGCATGCTGTAATTAAATGGAACAGGACTGAATTCAATATTCCAAGTTTCTCACCCACATGTCAGACTCAAATATTCCTGATTTTTCAACATGTTTAAAGATTATGCTGTTTGAGTACAATGTATACATAAAGTCTACGAGTATTCTGCTATTAATAATCATGATAATAATCCGCAAACTTGCACTGGATCACAACCTGATACAGCCATCATAACTCAGCCTGTACTTGCCAGACTTTAACTTCGTGTACATGCCATAAAACATAAGCAGATTTGTTTATTTCAATGTTGTTCTACATCTTAATAACCCACATATTTCCAAACTTCTTTCTCTGGCAGTGACAGTTATGCTGGGTACGAGGGAGCAGTAGTCACGCTGAGACTGTACAAGGGGCTCGTGTACATCATTTACCATGCTTACGTACTATCAGGACAGTTTGTTAATGTACATTGTACAAGATGTTGTGACCTCGTACTTGTTGCACACACTACACATGGGTTTCTGGTGGCACCAAAGTGGAGACTTGGTCAGGCAGACCAATATAACTTTCAGGAGTCTCCTAGCACTTTTGAACTTTACAAAACTTTGCAAAAAAGTATACTGACCAAAAGCGTTTTTTTAATCGCCCCACAAACGCATTTTAATATGGCACATTGATCATGTTCATATTTTTGGTCAGTATACATGCAGTCATCCAGAATTAACTGCTGATGAGAACATGAAATACTGAAATTAATTGTTATCACATGTACTGCAAAATGTTGTGCAGTGCAGTAAGTAGGCACATGTATTCCACCATCATATCACCAACTATACATGTATAAATACAGCCATCAACATGATCAATACATGCATCTTCTATTGACTGTTTTGACAGTGTTGACATTTAGGAACTCATACACCCCCATTTGATCCCAATCTACACATATTGATGGCTGATGCATGTTTTATAGAGCTCCTAAAAAGCTAGGAATACTGTCCATCAGGATTTGTACTGAGACTACCAGTACCCCCCCCCCCCCTCCTTGCATCCCCTGCCATTACCTAGAGGAGTATCAGATTACGTGCATCCAACCCCCCCCCCCCCCCCCCCCAGGCAGGGCCGGCCACAGCTAGTCCCAGGAACTCTGGACGATCCAGGGAAGTCAGTGTTTAGTGGTATTTCCCTGACATAAACACAGACCAACTGTGTATTTCCCAGACCGGACATGGGTCATTTAACATGTCAGCATCTGATCCCAAGTCATGGGGACTTTCATCTCTGCCCAGCAATGTACATGATATACAGGGATTTGTATTCTGTATATATATGCTTCCCATGGGACGTTATTGGACTTTTTATGCACCTTATATAGCTCACATGCCAGTGGTCAAGTCAGACTGGCAGAATGTTAATTTAAACAGAAATGATGGATTGATTGATGTATGTGCAACATAAAATAGTGAGTTATCTCTTGTAACACAATATCACTGCAGTATTAGATTTTTAGTATTATGACTTTATGTGCTCTAAATTTTCCACAGACCCAAAACCTTATTAGATATTACATACATATCATACATGTACGATCAGAAACCCGTTAGAGATATCAGTCTTTTACATGTAACTTACGACAACCTCAGTCATCAGATTCTTCTATCATGTAACTACTAGGGGGAAAACCCAAGAGATGTTTTTGTACCCTGGAAGCAGAAATACATCTCTCTCTTTATGCAATTCTTCTGGGAGGGATATATACTGCAAGGCTCTGTCATAATAAACCTGTTGCTGGCTTTCACAAGGAGGGCGTGTTGTGGGATGTATCTGACGCTCACAAGTTTACTGGTAATCCTGCCTTACTCTAAGCCTTCTGCTATCTCTACTGTGATCCACTTTCTGACCTCCTGCCTTCCCCTCTAACTTCCAGGCTGATTTTCCAATACAGGATTTTGCATCTGGCAAAACTTTAATACTGAGTTACAGATGCAGACTGTGTCAAATTAATTTATATAAAATTTATCTTATTAAAAGAAAGATCCAAGTGGCAAAATGATAAATGTAAAAATTTTGAACTAGAAGAAACAGCTAGTATTCCTTGCTACAATGCCTTTTACTTCCTATAGCTTTAGACCAAACATAAACATGTCAGAAGGCCATACAAACATATACATTACTGTCTAAAAACACTGCAGTTTTACATAATTAATCACCCTGGCCTCCCAGGCAGCACCTGTGCTCCTTCTGCCAAAGAAATCTCACAAACTTTGGCCAAATGTTACCTGCACACCTGAAATATTTGTTATTTCTGAAAACACACTTTTCCAGACTTGCTCCCAATTCTTCCTCATATCCATTTTAATGGCCACACATTTGTCAGTATCTTTATCCAGATGTTACAGGAAATCCCTCAATAAATGTTGTTGCAAGGTCTATTTTGATTGAAATTGAGATTTTTCGTTTTGATGTGAAAAAAAAATGGCAGAATTTAGTTGTCCACTGACCCAGTGATTTCACGCTCATTTAAAACGCTCTATTAATTACTATGTTAAGGTCAGGAAATTTCAAGTGATATTTCAGAAAAGAAAGGACCTCCAGAGATGCAGACTGAACATTTTCATCTGAATGATCCATTTATCTTTTCCATTCAACAGTGAACGCTATATATCTCACTAATTATCCTTCATTATTTTTTTCCTATTTGAAATCCATTTGAAATATTGATTACCAATTGAAGCCTAATAATATGCAAATTTGGATGATGAGATCGAATACAAGACAACGAATATGTCAAAATCCAAATAGTTATATATCATGTATATATATATCACTTTTGAACAGAGACTATATAGTTGTTTTTCCGTATGATATCGGGGTTTGTCGTTCCCACCCTTGATGTGTACATGCACAACACTCTGCCAAGTACATCTGAACAAAAAATATATATTGATGTTTGTTTGGAGTCAATAATCAATAGTTTTTCCGGTTGATGAAGTGATAGAGGAGATCAGTGGTTGATACAGAATGATTGGGAACATACCACTGCGCAGTAGAATCAATCGTTTTACAAATGATTCATGCGAAATTCAGAGTTTTGGTTTCATGCACAGCGAATGTTTGTGGTTTGATTACAACAGCTGAGAGACAAATTTATGGCCCATAAAAAATTATAATAAAATATATCATTACATTTTAACCTTTTATTTATACACTAACATAAAGATGTATGTATAAACTTAGCATTTAAATGAACAAAAAAACCCAAACATATATGCATCTGGAAGAAGTGGAAATCATGTAGGCTGAGTAAATAGATCCAGTACGTAATTTAACTTTAATTACATAAGCACATGTTTTGCCTGGTTGTTAATAATTGACCAAATGTACAGTATTTACAAAATGTTTCATGTTTATAACTGACAGTTTATCGTACCAACCTGGAACATGATCCTGAATTATCAATACTGGCAAATAACAATTTCGCAAGCGATTGAGATTTAGATCTAGCATGTTGAATTATAATGTATGTGGACTGGACACCTGAACTACACCAAACACACAGAAAACCAACAAATGTTCCTCACAGATACACGAGTTTGACAAGTCACTCTGTGGTATTCCATACCCTGTCACCACATGTACGAGTCGTATTATGTATACATCAGTTGATGACTCACGACATTCCAGAAATGATAATCACCTGTAGCCTGATTACTCTTGATAAGCATTCTTATCAGATGTTTGCCAAAGTTGTCACATTTGTGGCCAGTGCGCTTGGATTATTTTGATGACATTACAGTTTGACGCATGTGAAAATATGGCATGTGTTTTGTAGCGATACACAAAACGCGCCCGATTCCAAAAGTCAAACTTTCCCAAGGTGTGTTTTCCACCTTTGTGAGTTTATCAATCAAACAGAAATGACCAGCTCACTCACCTGTGAACTTCCACCGGCCTGCCCGCTTCGCCATCTTATAATACACAAGTTATATCCACGAATTGTGTCATCTATCGCTAATTCTATCCATGTTTTCTCAGTTTATTCGCGCGATACACGATTCACAAGATTTATTTTCCCTCTCACGCCTGTTCTGTTATGCCCCGTATACCGTGTGTATACTATCCAATATGTACATTGCTCCATCTACTGGCAATATCGGGGGGGTGTGATACCAAACCCTGATCATGTGACCAAGCACTTGTCAGCTTGGAATGCGGTAGGTGCGTTCGAAGAATAAAATCATTGCCGCCCTGGTTTCGATGGGAGGCTTCAATAAACTTTTATATTTTTAGTTGGGGAATAGCAAATGTATAAGCCTAGGCTTCCCTGCATTCCCCTTTCAATATCTATATTGCTGTGAATGTAATATGTCTTTGTACTATGTGTTGATGTTGAAATAAATTGAATTGAATTGAATTGAATTGAGATCATCATGCAACCCTTTATCATTTGACGCGACCGCAGTTTTCAACACGTCAATTTTTTTTTTCAATTTATGTTTTTAAAGGTGTGGTTTTTTCTTCATAAAACAAAAAAATCAATAACGCCGGAACTCTTCGACTGTATTCAAAGTAGACTGTGCAGGAGAATATTTTTTGACATGTTAAACGACATTTTTGGCATGCAACGACATTTTTTGCATAGATATTAAATCCACTCAACTTAATAAAACTGTAATTGTAAAAGAAAAGTATGTCACTAACTCTGATAATGGAAATAACTATGAAGATGTTGAGTTTAATTGCAAGCTTGATTAAATACTGACCGACGGCAGGGACTCATTTTAACAATGAAGTTGTTAATCATTATTTCAGCTTTTATGTATGACCCAATGAAGAGTGATAGTTTCCTTATCTTTACGTCGAGTCCACAGTGATATTCCATGATAGATCATGATGATAATATCTCAGAATAACTATATTTTCCATTTATGATCGTGAAAATTCATCCACGCGCAGAGAATGAAAATTGACTTAACGTCAATTTCCACTGTTGTCAAAGATTCAATTTGAGCGTGTGCTATGTGTATGGCAACAAGAATTGACCGAGCTGTGAAATTCGTATTTTTTTTCACTACACCCCTCCCCCCAGCCAGTGCATGTTCGAACGTGTCTGCATGAATTACAGAGGAAACCATGTACTCATTCATTACCTTAAAATATAATTTGTTGTCACATCAGTTTACTAGCTGATAGTATTCAGCATACAATCACAGGCATACATTTAGCTTACTTATCACCATGATCACGAGCGGTAAGCCATCATAACGTTCGGGCACATTCTAGTTGATAAATTGTAAAACATGCTGATTTATTGCTTGGATTATGTTTCATCCGGATCTCCCAAGCACGCCCTCACAGATCAATTAAAAAAACTAGCCTAAAGGCTAGAAAAGGTTACCGGACAATATATATTTTAGATATTAGCCTTTTGTCCAGTGACCTTGAAAATAAGGTCTTTGGTTAATTCAAAGTCACGAGAATATTCAGCATGTATCATTTCTAGCTGTAAAGACTATGATAAGCGAGATATTAGCCATTTTATTATCTGACCTTGAAAATGAGGTCAAGGTCAAATTCAAGGTCACCAAAATATTCAGCATATACTATTTCCTATATGCTCGCTATGGATTCCTAAGCAGTAAAGTCGATATTAAGCGAGATACTAGTCATTTTGTTCTCATACCTTGAAATGATGTCAAATGTCAGGTCATGAGAATATTCAGCACATATCATTTCCAAAATGTTCGCAATTGATTCATAAGCTGTAAAGGCTATAATAAGCGAGATATTAGCCATTTTATATATTCTCTGACCTTGAGAATGAGGACCTTGAAAATCAAGGTACCATTTTCTATATGCTCGCTATGGATTCCTAAGCAGTAAAGTCGATATTAAGCGATATACTAGCCATTTTGTTCTCTGATCTTGAAAATGAGGTCAAAGGTCAAATTCAAGGTCACCAGAATATTCTGCATACATGTGAATCACTTCCTATATGTTCACTATGGATTCCTGAGGGGTAAAATCGATAATACGCAAAACATTAGCCATTTTGTTCTCTGACCTCGAAAATGAGGTCAAAAGTCAAATTCAAGTTCACCAGAATATTTAGCATATATCATTTCCTATATGTTCACAATGGATTCCTGAGCGCTAAAATCGATGATACACAAAATATTAGCCATTTTGTTCTCTGACCTTGAAAATGAGGTCAAGGTCAAATTCAAGGTCACCGAAATATTTAGCATACTATTTCCTATATGCTCGCTATGGATTCCTAAGCTGTAAAGTCGATATTAAGCGAGATACTAGCCATTTTTATCTCATATCTTGAAAATGAGGTCAAATGTCAGGTCATGAGAATATTCAGCACACATATCATTTCCAAAATGTTCTCAATTGATTCCTAAGCTGTAAAGGCTATAATAAGCGATATATTAGCCATTTTATTATCTGACCTTGAAAATGAGGTCAATGTCAAATTCAAGGTCACCAAAATATTCAGCATATACCATTTCCTAAATGCTCGCTATGGATTTCTAAGCTGTAAAGTCGATATTAAGCGAAATACTAGCCATTTTGTTCTCTGATCTTGAAAATGAGGTCAAAGGTCAAATTCAAGTTCACCAGAATATTCAGCATATATCATTTCCTATATGTTCACAATGGATTCCTGAGTGCTAAACTCGATGATAAGCAAAATATTAGCCATTTTGTTCTTTGACCTTGAAAATGAGGTCAAAGGTCAAATTCAAATTCACCAGAATATTCAGCATACATCATTTCCTATATGTTCACTATCCTAAGCTGTAAGATAATAAGCGATATATTAGCCATTTTGGGCGCTGACCTTGAAGATGAGGTCAAAGGTCAATTTCATGGTCATGAGAATATCTAGCATATATCATTTCCATTATGTCCACAATTGATTTTTAGGCTATAAAGTCGATAATAAGCGAGATATTAGCCATTTTGTTCTCTGACTTTGAAAATGGGTCAAAGGTCAAATTCAAGGTCACGAGCATATTCAGAATATATCATTTCTTATATGTCCACATGTAGCAGGGTGGTCATGGTATATTGGATGTATTTCATTCACTATGTGGCAACACACTGTCCACTCCAACTTACCTCTCATTCACTAGGTGGCAGCACTTTACAGCTATTTAAATGTTAAATTAATTATATTAGCCATTTTGTCCTGTGACCTTGAAAATTAGGTCAAAGTCAAATTCAAGGTCGTGACAATATTCAGCATAAATGTCATTTCCTATATGTCCACAATTGATTCCTAATCTCTAATCTCAATATTAAGTGAGATATTAGCAATAATGTGTCCCATTAAAAGCATAGGAGAATTTAACATGGGAAAGTTCCCTTTCGGTCGAGTTTGGGCCAAAAATGGACGACTTCGATTGATTCAAGGGCAACGAAACTTATACAGGGGTGCATATGATGAGTATTAAGCATCAATAAGAAAAAAAGTTACTGGACAAATACTGGACAAGTCCAAAATTTGTCGTTTTTCTTCAAAAATGGCCGCTATTTAAAGAATATTGTGAAAATAAAAAAAAATAATAATAAAAAAATACCTCCCTCTCGGAATTTTTTTAGGCACTGTATATCTCGATGTTTCAGCCAGACAATGAATGAAATTTGCCCAAACGTTATGATGGCTTACCTGTTGATAAACTGTCATAATGTAGTCCATATAGCCACATATCAATATGTTCCGTCGTAGATCATAACGTGGCTTCATAACAGCACACAATACATGACCAGAAAGCTCTGTCGCAAAACATCACATGCATCTCCGGGCTTGGCTATGGGTTAAGTGCGACCAAAGTCGGACATACCCGAAAAGTCAAAAAGTCGAAAATACGAAAAGTAGAAAATTCGAAAAAAAACCGTGAAAGGCCAAAAAGTCGAAAAAACAAAGTCAAAAAGTCGAAAAAACGAAAAGTCGAAAAAACATTGGAATCAATTTTAAAATGAGCCAAATTTAGCATTCCTGTTTGTCACGCAAACTTGAAAATACATCCCAAGATAGTCGGGAATAGGAAATATGCACATTTCGACAACAAACACTCAGAAAATTGCCGTTAATTGTGCATAAAAACAGTGGAAAACAAATACCAATGACGTCATCAGACTGTGTATAGAACTCGCCCACGAGGCGGGCCGCTTTGAGGAAAACAAATGATGTGAGATTGACTGGCCCGAATTTAAATCTTGATTTGGAAACACAATTTAGGCACTTAATACACATTTTCAGACCCAAATTTGTACGAATTCTCATCGCATAGACAACATAAACACTGTGGCTGGACTGGATGCACTAACGATCGTTAGTGCATCCTGCAATGGCCAACAACACTCGAGATTCGTTTGAATTTTCTTCATTTTCCCGATAATTACGATTGTGATCGATACACAAATACACCTGCTGATCCTTCTGCACACGAAACAACCGTTTGTTGCAAATACATGGCGATTTATGTTGGTTTGAGCATGAAAAACTCGTCTGAAAAAAACCCGAAAGATTCCCTAACGATTGTTTTGTAAAATCAAAGATTCCCTAACGATCTTCTCTTTATTAATTCAAATCTACATTATTTAAATGTTAAACGTGAAATAAAGTCCCAATTGACATGTATTGATGTGAACAGAGCATCTTCTGATATGAATAACATAATATATTGTGTAGGCGTGTGTGTAGGTATATGAGGTATGTGACCATATTTGTATTTATTGATACACACCATTTTCCAACTTCACTTGGAGCCGAAGCTTTGCGATAGTTAGACAAAAGGTGCATAAGTGTGCATCTAGCTCTGTTTATCTAGTACAGATTTCCTATTTTTAATGTGACATTCGCTAATTTATGTCGCATAAATAAATGAATTAACAATAATGTATGAGATGGACCTATTACATACGTATTAGGCCTATATCGTTAGGGAATCTCACTTTTGTCGTTGGTGAATCTTATCGCTAATTCTTTTCCTCAACATATCTTAACAAAAAAAACGTGATCTGCTTGTCTATATATCTATGCATGTCTTTGACCAAAACGCTAAGCTACCTTCGAGGTATCCATTTATCACAAATGTACCTGTCATTTGATAAAATACGGTTGAAAACTGACCGTGTTTACTGTCCGCCATTGCGGGGTGCACTATCGTTAGTGCATCCAATCTCGCCACAGTGAT
Organism: Terebella lapidaria; assembly: GCA_949152475.1. Classification (NCBI taxonomy): domain Eukaryota; kingdom Metazoa; phylum Annelida; class Polychaeta; order Terebellida; family Terebellidae; genus Terebella; species Terebella lapidaria. The sequence goes on from OX424566.1 coordinate 38,476,858, forward strand.
AAAGCTATCGCAGAATGAATAATTTTTGTCAATTCTAAGAGTGATTATAGCTTTAAAAAAAACGGAAATTCGAGAAAATGAACAGTGAAAAATCGAAAGTTAAAAAAACAACGTGAACAATTCGAAAAAAAGAAAAATCAAAAAGTCTACAAAAAAAACGTCAGAAAGGACAAAAACTAAAAAAAAAAATTAAAAATCGAAAAAAAAACGTCACAAAATTTTGCAAAAATTTTCTCAGGATTTTGAAAAAAATAACTGGACAAAAACTAAATCTGAAAAAAAACAAGGTGGCCATTCTGGGCTTCCGTACCTATAAATATAAAATGGAAATCTGGTACAAAATTTGGCTTTTTCCAATGCCAGCCTAACCACAACGCATCATCATGATGTGAACATAATTCACTATTGCAGACGCAGTTTAATGAAGCATAACGCGACAAAAATTCTACTCCGCTGCTGATAAATATGGTGGAGAAGCCGGAAACTAAACTGAAAATGGAAACTTGAGAATTGGCGTTTATGAAAAGTGTATTTGTATGCTTGTGTTTATTGCAGGTGTATTTATATGTACGTAGGCCTATATAGTCACTGTCTGTACCGCTACAGTCACTGTCTGTACCACTATAGGGGAACAAATGCACGTAGTCTGGGCGCTCAGAACTTCAACCTCTGAATGAATAACAGTGTCTTTGTATGTACTCGCACTGCAGGCAATCGGACGATTTGTAAGCCATGTTGGCATTTGAATACTCTTTAAAACGATTCCAATGCTTTGAAATTACCATCATCTTTCTTCTGAAGCTCGTAGTTATTCAATTCGACGGAACCCATTCAGAAAACGAAGGCCCCTGATCTACTTCTAGGCCTGTGTGTATTTTCGACGTTTCGTCAGCATATGAATTACAAGTACGGAGAACCACGATCAAATATATTCATAATGTCATCGTTCACGTTAAAGACACATCGTTTACAAATCAAAGCTGTTATTGCCTGTGTTTACATTTCCTAGTTGTTATGATAAATCTTGTGTCACGTGACGCGTGTCACACTCTCCGCGTGAAGGACAAAAAGTTGCTTCCGGTGGATATGGACGCCAAGGTCAAGTAACGATGGAACATCACTCAACGGCTGTCAGTCGGTGTACTCTCAATCACAGCAAGATATTTTACTGGAATCGATCCATTCTAGGATCAATATTTGAACAACTACTCGCTGTCTGTTAGTTACTACGCGTTTCAGACTATTTTCATCGAATGATTGAATAATTTACTGAAGAACAATGACAAAAAATATCTCAACGATTTAAATGCCACGTGAGCTTAGGATCACAAATATATGTCTACACATGCATGACAAGCATACAATGGACATATTAACGTCTTCTTTGTGGATAACTTGCGTGATTACTGACAAAAAAACGAAAACAAACCCCATGAACTTACTTACTTGCTTACTGACTTATAATACTCGTAATCAATGTTTGAAGTAACATCTATGGGATGAAATATCCCTGAAACCAATGGTAGGAATGATAACTCAACATGTTAAATTAATGAATATGCCACGACGGAACAAAATAAACCGTTTAACAATGGGTCTATGAAAGATGTCCGGATTATATTTGGGGACTAGTTTTAGAACATCATGTGTGCTTAGTTGTACTGGCCTTTGCTTTGTGATTCGATATTGATTTTGTCCTATGCAGAAACTTGTCAATTTTATTTGCACAATGTTCCTCATATTTGATAGACCTGGGTAATGTAAACGTTAATGATGCAATTACAGAATACAAATTGGCCATATATTATTATATTATTAGCAATATCCACCTCAATACCTCGACCATCGAACAATACCGGCACCAAATGTCGCATAATTACTGGTACATCAAAGATAATTGCTGTTATTGTCGGCTAATGTGGACATCAAAGGCAATCGAAACTCCCCGCGTAATATTTCTCCCCTGCAGCCACCTGAGCACTGTCTGCACTGGACTGATGACGCCATGGAAGCTAGGTCGTAGAACCGTCTATGCTAACAACGGCTCGGGGGATATCTCTATTGACGACCGTAGCCCTAATCGTGTCATCTCTCGTACACGCTGGTGTTTACTCAGTGCTGTGATCAAAGGAATAATATGTTTTTGACAAAAAGAGAAAAGATATTTGCAGCAATACCATCATATCATGCGCTATCAAATCGAAACTTATATAAAGTAACTGTAAATGCAAATATTATGTAAACTTAATTCAGACCACTCAGTGAGCTGTTATTGGCAACTCTACAATAGCAGGAAACATTAAATAAATTAATATCTAATTTAAAGCTATAATGAAACAACTATACCATTATCCATTCAGAATTTAATAATATTGAAATTGGTATAATCGTTTTTGAAAACTATTCATAAATATTGAACATGCGAATTATACATACGGACGATTTTTGCAATATGTGGTTTGTTCTCCATTAATTCAGTGTTTATTGTTTCATAAGTAGTGTAGTGCCCACCGGGTACCCTCCTAATATGGGCATGTGACGCCACTATCATAACGTGCCCCTACACTCGCTAGGGGGTGTCATATCGTAGCCCTATACTGGCGTCATAACGTTTAGCCCTATTGATGGCATCACGACGTTTACCCTATACTTGCTAAGGGGAACTAATCTTAGGGCATCACACCTGTGTTCCTCCAATAAACATCCGTGTACCCATCAAATACTTCCTAAAATAACCTTGGATTTCATGGCATGTATGCAGTCTTGGTGGATTCTGCATATATAACTATTGGTGCTTGGCAACTAAAACACTTGAAACATCGCAGTACATGTCGTTTTGACAAAACATTAAATGTCTGATATTCCTATGCTGAACACAGTTGTTTTGAGGGGGCCTCGGTTGTCAGAGGCTCTTCAGCAAGACGGTCGGAAACTGGTGATTTTTCTCATTTGGACATATAAAAAAAACACACACGACGAATTCAAGTTGATATTACTGCAAAATGGTGCAGCTCTCAGAAACAGCAAACATTATTTTGATTACCAATCCCTTTTATAGAGATAAGAGAGTCCGAAGTGGTACAATTTACATTGATTTATATAGGACCTTGAATTTCGAGTGTGTACTCTTAGGCTGATACTTTCGGAATATCATAACGTGCCCATATTTTTTTGGATATCATAACACACCCCTAAAAGATTTTGAATATCACAATACACCCATAAAAGTATTTAATATCATAATGCAGCTATATACGTGTTGGAAAATATCACATTGCATACATTAATGTTTGACTATCATAATGCACCCATAAATGTTTAAAAGTTATGATATTTTATTTAACTTTCCACCTACTAGAGCATGTTGAAAGCATCCAGTGCTCCAGAGAAGTTGGATTCATGACGAAATTTAAAAAAGCAGTTGAAGATTACGGAGTACGAGAAGCTACATTCAGAGATGTGTTTAGCTTGGCTATCAAGATGAACCATTGCTGGTTCCATAAACTCGTGAGCTGGTTCCAAAACAAATGCAAGGACGGAGATCTCCAGGACCGAGACGCATGTGAAACGGGCACCGAGTGCCTGCTGCATCGAGTCATGGAATGTACATCTGAATTGTGTGAAGATGAAATAGAACTAGAAATGAAGACGGGGTTGATGGGAATGTACAAAATCATGGTGAAGATTAAAAAAGCATGATCCTCATAGAAATCATGAAAGCTGTGGAAAAGTACACAGGACAAGGAGCCAATTTGGAGAAGTACTGACATTGTCAATCGAGAAACTCATCTTTGATGATATCTTTGAGCCCGAACGAGAGGACTTCGTAAACGAGGACAATGAATTTAAAATCTTTGTAATATGAACCCTACATTAAATCTTCCACTGTTATTATAATTATAGACTTCTTGCACATGTACTTTTGTGAAACCAAAAACAGAAATATAAAAAATACATCAAAAATGTAATGTATGTAGTAATGCATGTATTGTTTATCATTTGTAGCAAGTGTATAGATGTGTGCTGTGAAATAAACTCCGAGGTATGTAAGTCGATTTATCGTTTGGAACATATTTTCCTATCTATGAAGCTGTTAATCGATCTAACGAGGTATGTAGTCGATTTATCAGGATAGCAGTACAGTTTTTCCAGATGCATAAGTCGATTTATCGAGATGCGCAAGTAAAAAGCTGCCACTTGATGACCCTAATCCTCTTACGTACATACCACCCCGAAATTGGCTTCGTGTGTAGTTATTACCATCTTCTGGTCTGGTATCTTTTTTGTTCTGATGATGGGATTACTGGCAAACACTGGTTGTTTGATTGATACTCATTGCATACTAGTGTAATCAATTATCACACCCCGCTTGGAGTCTTGTTCCTTTCATTTCGGGATTGTCTATCCATTACATGAGACGCATGATTAGATAATGCTTTTTCCCATATCATCACACCAAATGAATATTTATTGAACATAACTAATGAATACAGAAAGTACATGTATTGGACAAGAGCAGGCTACAACCATAGCAAATCACCAAGGTACAAGTAAACAACGTCTACCAATATGAAATATGAAACAATACGAAAGAGTTAATTGACACAATATACGGAAAATAAATAACACACATTCAGTCTTCATTTGCTTTGTAAAATATAGCTTTATCACATTATCAGTTTCCGTGAAGTATCAATCAATCATTGATGTAGTAACTTATCACTGGTGCTATATCAGTTCAAAGAGTTTAATATAACAAGAGGCGGAACTCTCTGTATGTTCCGATGTGCAAGCAAGAACAATAGCACCTTCTCAGGCGAGGGAGTGGCAAACAATAAGACCTTCGCAGGCGAGGGAGCGGCCTCCGAGCATTGAAGTCACCCTGAGTTTCTCGAGTTAGAAGTGCTCAGGCACGCATTTTTGTGGGAATGCGACCTCTCGTAGATATCACACTCTCTGTACATGTGACGTTTTCATTCTTAGATGAAGTAATGTCACTTCCGTTCATGTCCGTGTTGGAGACATCACTCCAGTTTATATCACGTTTTTGGTGACCTCACTGGCGTTCATATCACAGTGTTGATGGCGTCATTTTCTTAGGTTACCGAACCTTTGGTCCGACAAATAATTGGCATGGGTTGCTGTTACGTGGGTTTTCATAAGTTTTGACCTGTGAAGAGTCGACAATATGACCGGAACCACTACATGTTTATTGCCGGAACTACCACACGGAATTCCCTTTTTTAGAACCCGTACCGGGCCGTACATATGACATGCAACGTAATGTAACATCTCCCCCCTAAGAAAAGAAAACAAAATCATGATATACATGGCATGCACATAATATGTTGAGAATATACTTCAAAATGCAAGATACATTACATGTATTGTGTACATTTTAAAGCTTTCTTTTCCCTGTATTCATGTATTGTGCCATGCACATTTTCACATTCTCGATACTTCTAATGTACCTTGATTTCAATGGTCCTATTCACAGACCCATCCTAGAAGTCGGCAAACTCCGTAGTTCAAACTGACCAATCGCAGCTGCGCGCAATCTTCGGAAATCTGGAGGAAATCCCAGCCTGACCACGTGTAGCAAAACCACTCATAATGTCGTGTGACACGCATGATATAGTGTTCGGGCCAAAAAGAAACCTGACATTATGTGACAATCGTTTATATATCGAGAAAAAATACCCGTAAAACCATCCTTTCCCCCGTTGAGACCAACCTTGCCCGTAAAATCATTTTACTGAGTAGCCAGAACTATTTGTTTACATACACAGCACGAGGATCACCATGGTCACTCGCCCGTGTTTTCCTTACTGGGATTTCCCCCAATACTGTGTTGACATTCTGGCCAAACTCGCATCGCCCGTTTTTGGGGATCAATTGGCTAAGAAACCCTTATTTCCATACAACCTTGTTGCAGATAATGGGCATCTGGGTTAAATATAATATGTAGTGCCGTCTATGATGAGAAAATGTGCGATAAACTGAACACTGCGGATTTGTTTATTACCGTTACTGCGCGCAGCTGTGATTGGTCGGCACTATCGTGACCAGTGGCGGGAAATTCTGTGAATGGGACCAATGAATGGACCTGAGCTGGTGTTGTTGTCCTTCGTTCCCTGCTCCTGGTGTATGTCTATCGATGCCTAGAAGCTCAAAATCCTAGCGTGTAGTTAGTGCCATTGTGCTAGTGATGGATTATTGCCCAGTCATTCATTTTCTTTTAGAAGCCCGATATATTGAGAAAGTTGCCTTCGACCTTGAAGTGTACGTTTGAAGCCATCGTCGAGCAACCGCTGGCAGAAGAATAGAACACGTTTAATCAATAGCAAGAACAGAGAATTACTGAGTAGATACTCGGCCAGATTAACACAATAAGCAGTGCATGCATGTTAGATGACACCACACTCCGTCCTTACAAGGGAACACACCTCCAGTGACTTGGAATGACACAAAATACATCTACTAAACTCAAGTTCATCCATCAGTGAAACACGCTTTTTGGCCGTAGTTTTCTTATAAATGCTCGGATCACCTTGAAACTTTGTGTGTATTAATTGGGCATCATGCCGTAATTTTTCATCAAATTTCAGAGCTCTATCTGAAAAATTGAGAAAGTTGGCAATCTAACCCAATGTTAAAATTCGGCCCCAATATGGAATTTCAGAATCTGCACGAAAAACAACAACTTTTTTTAATGTATGAGTTATATATTGCTTCAGAATAAACTTATTTACTTAATATACACCGACTATGCCTTCCGACTCTAAATCAACGCAATAGGTTCAATCTGTATGGGCATAAACACGATAAAAGCCCTGAATTTGTTGAAATTCACTTGATCCCATTTCCGACTGGAATTTAACATTGGCTTAGATTGCCAACATTCTCAATTTTTGATATAGAGCTCTGAAAATTGGTGCAAAATTAAGACATGATGCCTAATTGATACACACAAAATATCAAGTTGATCCGATTATTTAAAACAAAACTACGGCCAAAAAGCGTGTTTCACTGATGGATGAACTTCAGTATAATGACACACAACAGTAGGCTCACGTACGTGTTACGCTGGTGTCCACTGTAATGAAGGGTGTAAGCATGTCGATCAATACCTCTCCTAATATGTATGCTCACCTGTAGCTGTCCGTAATCCATACCTTCAGCTGGTTATTGTGCCCGACGCCAGGGCCCAGGCAATGATATCTACAGCCGATCGAGATACATCTACATTAATTATATGTCTTGTTTACTTTGGAGATGCTGATACATTGTACATCACACGTCTGTAGTGGGTTGTGATGTACAAGCTGCACCACACAGAATCTGAACGATTTACAGAATGTACACAATCATGACATATCACACGATGTACAGTTTGTGCAAGGTCAAGTCCCTGGTCCCTACACTCCCCAGTGTCCACGGACTTGTACCAGTGTCCTCAAACCACTGTCGCAAAACTCGTAATGGCAACCTTAGAGATATCCCAATTCACATACAGCGTGGATCCAGCGTCTGTGTTGGTTGCATAATTGGTTTGATTCAGTGGGCTCATGAATTGTGATGAAACATGACTCTGTAGAAAGTCCGAAATAGGGACCTACAGTTTAGTGCCTATGGCAGTATCAACATGCTGATAGCATGAATAGCATCAGAATTTCATGTATTTTTGATAGCATGCGTTCACGATGTATGTCTAGTGACATCACTATCACCTGTGTAATAAGGAAATTAATCTGAGAAAGTGGACACCAAAATCTTCACAGCCAATAGTTCTTTCTTTTTTTAAGAAGAAGAGCATAAATCATGACTTCTGGAACTATGCCGAGCAGATGATAGACACAGAGCTCCATGCTCTCCTGTAGAATACGGTAATAGTGACACAAACATTTGACAAAATGTCAATCTCATCAGTTCAGGTGCACGATCAGAAATATACAAATGATTGCTGATGTACATGGTGTGTACTAGGTATACTCGGATTTTTCTAACTCGTTTACACTGTTTTTCGCTAATATTTTCATGATGGTGAAAGTTCTATTACTTGGCATACTTCACATAGGAGTCAAACGGCAATTTTCTACCAAATTTCAGACAGCTATCGCGAAAATTGAAAAAGTTGGCAATCTACCTCAATGTTAAATTTCAGCCCAAAACGGGATCTCGAGAATCTGAACATATTCGAGGAATTAATCTTGTTTACATCCATCAGGATTCAAAATATTCTTGTAACTTTGAACCAGAAGATACACTGGGGTGTACTCTACACAAACATGTTGATTTTGAAACATTACTCTGCTACAAAACCGAGCAAATGCACAAAATTGTGTGCGGGCCCAGAAATGAAATAATAGTGCTAAATTTAACATTGGGGTAGATTGCCAACTTTTTCCATTTTTGCGATAGCTGTCTGAAATTTGGTGAAGTGAAGTATGCCAAGTTATAGAAAAACAGTGCAAACGAGTTAGAAAAATTCGAGTATAAGGTGATTAATTTTGGGATATTTTTACGAATGTGAAAGTGCACATTCGGGGTTAGCTTAAGGGTTAATATCATGCCATTTATGTGCCTCATTGAAAGGGGATACCTAAATAATATATTTTGAAAGCATTGTATCACCTTTGTAGACCATCTTCATAGATCTTCACAGTCAAATTTTCAAAATTTCAATAGATGCCGCCCTCCTAATGATCGTCCTTACGTTCCTCAATGGTGCAAAGTGAGAATTCAGTGGCAAATCGTCCTTAGGGGCCGGTCATTATTTATCGGGTGGGGGGGTTGGATGGATTTTTCGAGAAATGAATTTTCAAAGTTTGACCCCCCCACCGATATTGAAAAACAATGTATGACCCCCCCACCAAGATCAAAAATAAAAGTGTGACCCCCCCCCCCCAATCCCCAAGTACATATACAAGGCCATAATACGCAATTGATGACAAATATAAGTAACCAGTATGATATCTAAATGCTATTTTTACACTTCATTCACATCTCTATTAAAACATTTGTGACTTTTGTCGCAATTTCTTTTTCTTATAACGTAAGTGGACATTATGAATTTGTGCCATTACAACTGATTTAGTTATTATTTGTGGGCATATTATATCGGTATGGTAATGACAGCCTCCGAGTGAACTCAGAAAAATTATGACTCTTCCACATATCATTGATGAATCAGGCCATCCTGGACTGGTACTTTCCCGACCTTGAATCAAATATGTTTTGTCTCCATGATAGTTCATGCTCCGAACGTGGGTATTATCCCACGTTCGGAGCATGAACTAGCTCCATGATGGGTTCATAATGTTCCGTGATGATCCCCGATTGTCTAGCAATGTCCTGGCCACCAAGAAAGTCAGGTAAATCAGATTCACTATATCGTCAATCGTCATCCGGGACGATCCAGGACTATTTTGCAATCCTGGATGGAAATGTCCATATTTTGTTCATGGTGGTCCAGGACAGTCCTGAGCTCATCGAGGATTATCCTCAGTGGCCTAGGTTCCTGAGTTGGCAACGTGTTGAGTGGAAAATCGGTCTGTGATTTTGACATGCTGGTTCGGGGTCATTGGATGTTATGGCATGTTGGTCAGCATGGTATGGGCCAGGTGATCCATTGTTAGTCTGTGACAGTGCCCTGCATGTTTATCATCCTCACTGGCACCCTATTCAGTTTCAGTGCTGCTGTGTTCTACGAAAGGTCCATAGTTGATCCGTAGTGACAATGTTTCAGTCTGTGGGTGATGAGCGGTTGTCGATTCACGACATCTCCTGATTTTGGGTGTTCCTGGATGGTCCTTTCTAGGATCAAATTTTGACGGAACTATAGTTTCACTGATAATGTGACAAAAGGATGGTTTCCAAATGCTGTATACTCCAGTGAGCCATCAGTCTAGGTTGAGTGGATTGTTTTCACCCAATTCACTATTTCAATATAAAATTTTCCTCAAATTAACTAAAATTCGAACTCCGACCCCCCCCCCCCCCCCAGTTCCATTGAAAATAAAAGTATGACCCCCCCCAATAATGTTGAAAATGAAAGTGTGACCCCCCCAGTTTTTACCCAACCCCCCCACCTGATAAATAATGACCGGCCCCTTATTCCTAATGACTCCCCAACCAAGAGGGGCCGCCCTCAGACACGTGGATTCTACGAATACGCTTTATAAACACAAACAATCTACCTATACACTACCTTCCTTTATGGTACGTTGCACAGATAACATCACGCAAGAAAATAATCCAATTAAAGTTGGAATCAATTTTAAAATCAGCCAAATTTAGCATTCTTGTTTGTCACGCAAACTTGAAAGTACATCTCGAGATAGTCGGGAATATATAGGAAATATGCACATTTCGACAACAGATACTCAGAAAATTGTCGTTTATCGTGCATGAAAACCGTGGATAGAGAATGATCGGCCTGCCTACATTGTCGGTTGCCACAGTATCTAGACAAATACCAATGACGTCACCAGACTGTGTATAGAACTCGCCCAAAAGGCGGGCCGCTTTTAGGAAAAAAATGATGCAAATCTTGATTTGGAAACTCAATTTAGCCACGTAATACACATTTTCAGACCCAAATTTGTACGATTTATCATTATATAGACAAAATAAAGCTATCGCAGAATGAATAAATTTTGTCAATTCTAAAAGTGATTATAGCTTTAAAGACCGCTTTACATGTCAACCACATGGCCTTCATCACAGAACGTTTAATTTAGAACGCTATTGAATCGTCTTGGTTACAAATAGGGTCTATGTTTCAGGACGTGTCCAAGGTTTCATTGTTTCTGAACAAAAATTGTTCGTGGAAAATGCATGTAATAAGGTACACCTCTGTTCCTGTGGATGATTGGATAACAAATACAGGGTGCCAGTTCAAAGGCGATCGATGACGATGATAGGATAAACACATATAGACACTATAAGACCATTTCCCAATACTCAATACAATGACAATATGAAGTCAACATTTGATTACTTTAGGTACTTACCCGGGACCTAATAACCCACTTATGTGTCTTAATAATGCGAAAAAGACATTGATAATGTGAAGATCGCCCCGCTAATCCGACGGTGATGTTTCACTGTCCAAGACACCCCGGGAAACCATTAATTACATTTCCATCCAGAAACTTCCAGTATGGTCAAGTTCGTCCTAAAATAGTTATTTCTGATATATGACAACTGATGTAGAATCGCAATTGAAATGAATCAAAATGAGTTCCAAAATGAATGATTCTAATTGTTTGCTGGACTCTAACTACTAAAGGCCCCATCACACCAGAGCCCGATCTCACTGCGGTCAAAGATAAGGATCGATCGTGGTGGGAGTGGGGTCAATTATTTATTTTAGGAGCTCCCACGCCAATAGTGCGACCCAGGACGTCTTTATCCCGATCTCATTCAGGACAACAAGCTTTTATCACGCCCTATGCCACGACCAACAGCACGCCTGCATCACGCTTACAGCGTGTTCATCACGTCTTTATTGCGATCGTGCTGATGGTAATATGATCAAACAACGCTCCTCACGCTCACAACCACGCGCCGAGCAAGCTCGTAGTGTGACTGATACACACGTCGACTGCGCGTGTGTATCGACGGGACATAAATACCGTGCCATCAGTGTCTGAGTGTCATCAACTTCGTGCTACAACACCAGCAACACCAAAAGAAATGCCAAAAGAGACAAAAGGAGGGCGTGGAAGGAAGAAAAGTGCAATGAGGGGCCCATCACCTGAACTGGGTGTCGGCCAGGATGTGGAGCATGATCAAGCTGAAGCTGCCCAACCTGCAGTCCCGCAGCCTTCAGAATCTGTTCCTCAAACCCAGGACAGTGACATAGACGTCGACTCAGTTAGCGTCGTCAGTAATGCCACGAGCCAGAGAGGAAAAAAACCAAGATTCACAGCTCCCTCACAGAAGAAGAAGAACAGAATATGGTGGAATGGCTGTCAGAACATCCGATTCTGTACAATGAGAAGATGAAAACTTACAAAGACACGGCAAAAAAAGAATGTCTGTGGCGGGAAAAGGCAAACGAGTTGGGAAAGACTGCAGTTGAGCTCAAAACCTGGTACACGATCCTCCGGACCCGTTTTGGTCGCCTGAAGAAAAAGAAATCTGGCCAGGGAGACACAGAGTTGACAGAGAGGAATGAATGGGTGTACGCCAACTTCCAGTTCCTCTCTCCTCACATTCACGAGGTGCAGCCCAAGACTACTGTAAGCGTAAGTATATATTTGAGTGCAAGCAATATTGAAACCAAAACACTACTGGACTTGTTTGCTGCGGATAATTTCATATACATGTGCGCAAATGTTCGAATCATTTCTCTCTGTAGCACTGTAGCCTTCATTTATGTTTTTCTTTACAGATGAAAGAGAAAATTGCTGCATCCGCTGTCGAAGATCACTTCGACAACAACGAAGACCCCGATGATGATGATGTCACTGATAATGTAGGGAACGAACAAGCTCCCAGCCGCTCAAAACCGAGCTTGCGATCAAAGTCAAAACAAATCCAGGAGACCGAAATGGCCATCCTTGCTGGCATGCACGAGAGAACCAGCAAAATGGTGGCGATGCATGAAGGATGCATCAGAGGCAAGGATTCTGAACGTGACACATTCGTAAACTGGATGCGTTCCGTAGTTTATGACTTGATCGCGGTACATGGAGACGTTGTCAGAGAGAGCTCACATCGGTACTGTACCAATATCAGGCCGATAATGACGAGATGAAGATAGCAGCAACTGCCGGAGTGACACCAGCATCGGCAGCACCTTCGGTTCCTTCAGCGTCGTCGATCCAATGGCAGCCCCCACCGCAACATTGGCCTACCAACCCGATTTCTAAAGTCAAACCCAGGCAGTCCCAGGATGCCAGCTGGATGACTCTGCAATACCCCCAGCGTTCATCGTTCACTCACACACTGACCGGCCAACTTCAACCTCTGCGATCGTCTTCTGTCCCTTTGGTGCCCACTGAACCTAGATGGGAAGGAGCGACCACCAGCACCCTGTTGACAACGGACTACCCTTCAGGGCGCCAGGACACATCTGGGAACTCGTGCACCAACATTTCCTCGTTTCTTCGTCAGCTGGAACGGGACTCTCCAGTCGATGTTGAGTCGCACACAAACGACCAGCCCGAGGGTCTGTTGTATGATCACTGACAATTTGTGATTACGATTATCAGTGACTTTGTGAGACGGTGTTTGAAGTTGTTAATGTTTCTACTTTTCAGTATTGGTCTGTTATAACAGATATGTTGCTCAGTGCTGTCTCATTCTTGATATGTTTTCATGTAAAACATGCATTTAACTTTTAGCCAAAGACGGTTAATTTGTTGCACAAATGAATCTGTGATTTGCCCTCGTGTGCATGAAAATTGCGTTCAAATAAAAATATTTGCATAAGAATGTGTTGCTCTGAAACAATTGGTGAGAAATGAATTTGAAGGTAAATTGAAAATGTCATTCCCAGACAACAAAATATTTTTGTTGTAGTTTGACGCTCAGTTTTGAAAGTGTTTTTAAATAAAAAGACTACAGAATGCGAATGTTTGGAATCCGTACAGTCCCAGGTTCGTGCACGCTGATTGGCTCGCAACCATACAACTTTTTTATGGTAGTGCCATATAAGTTTCCAGAATGTGGAATGCAATGCACCCTGATATGGCTGGACACGTGACCCGATTTGACCAACAGCAATTAATAAAAAAATGCCAGTCAAGTAATAATCAAAATTATGGTGCTTATAAGTTTACTACATGTATATTACCATATCATCGACAAATTCATACGGTTCATGTTCCTGATGATATATTCCCGATTTACTGCTACTGAATATGACATGTTCATTCGACATTAACTATGTTTGAAGAATTTCTTTATTGAACACATGGCAGGCTCTACATCTCAAATATAGAAACACACCAATAGTCCATCGTTATAGCATTAAATGTCTCATGAAGAAATATACCAATAATCCAGTGTTATTTACAATAGTACCAAATGTCACGCAGAGTAACACCAAGAATATTTCAACGTTTTTTACAGTAGCGAAGTCTATTCGTACAGGTGATCAATCCAGCTTCACTGTATCATACGATCCTGCCATGGCACTGATCCTGCGGAACTATTGAAGTAGAGCTTCAGATACTGCCTCTGCTTCTTTGCGACCACGGTGTCACGGTTTGGCCCATTCACTTCATTGACATCGTGCATGTTCGTGTTTTCTCTCCAGTGTCCGGGTACGATGTCATGATGCTCGTCTTCCGTGTCAAGCTGTGCATTTTGGAAGCCGGGGTACCTTTTCCTCATCAGATTATGAAGGCAGACACATGTTTCGATGATGAGTCTCGCTATCTCGGGAGTTTGCTGCATGGTTGTCAGCAGGAGCTGAACCCTTTGCACCAGTATGCCGAAAGCATTCTCCACCACGTGTCTCTCTCTAGAAAACCTGTAGTTAGCGATCATATCTTGCCTTGTCCTGCCGCGCTGAGCAGAGGGTTTCATGAAATATGTTCTCAGTCCGAATGCGTAGTCCCCTAGGATGAAGTACGGCATGTTCCTGTCATCGTTTCGCATGGGGTCAGGATCTGGGAAGCCAATGGATCCACCCTCCAGACAGTCTTCTAGCTCCGAGCAGTTGTAGATTTGAGTATCAAACTGAGAACCGTGTCCACCCACGTCTATCCACAAAAAACTGTAGTTAGCGTCCACCAAGGCCATGAGCACCAATGAAAAGAAGCCCTTGTAGTTATGATACAATGTTCCAGAGTTCGGAGGACATCTAATTGCCACGTGTTTTCCGTCGATGGCCCCACATGCATGTGGCACATTCCACTTTCTCAGGAAAGCTTCGGAAATTGCCCGCCATTCTTCTGATGTTGTAGGACACGAAATGACCTCGCCTTTCAGTTCTTCTACAATAGCCTGACATACTTCTGGAATAAACAGGCATATTGTGTTACGGGCCAGTCTGAAGTCAAATTGAAGTGATGGATATTTGTCACCAGAAGCGAGGTGTCTTATCGTTACTGCAACTTTCAGTCCCGGTTCAAGTGCTTTCCTGTATCGAGTGTCTTGCTTCTGGATTCTGGGCCCAACCCGGTTCAGCAGCTCATCAAACATTTCAGCAGGCATCCTCAAGTAGTTGAACAAGGACGGCTGATCTTCCATGCGGAGTTCGGCAAGAAGGCGATCATAATGACCATAGAGAAGTCGTCTTTCTGCGGAAAGCCATGGACGCACCCAGCAAGACCTTCGTTTTCTGTTTCGCCTCCTCATCCTCCTCATTAGTGTGAGGGCTTGGTAATCGAGTTCGATTTGGCTGTGTACTAATATGGCTCTTAATAGTGTGGCCTCCTCCATGTTGCACGTTGACATAAACAATTTGACAGGATTGCATCTTCAACTTTTATACCCGCAATTTGTTTGAGATTACCCCCAGCGTGTTAGAGCGTAGTTCAACCATGGTCAGGGCATGGTGGGCGTATAATAATCATTGTTCGAAAGTGCTAAGTGTATCACCGACGCATCATGGTCATGGCGAGAGCAGGATAGCATCGCAGGCGCATCTCCAGGGCCGCAGGAAGGGCATTGTAAGGACGTATTGCAATCGTACAGATATCGTGTTTTCACGGACCACCAAAGGGTCGTGATCCCAACACGCTCACACTGCATTCATCAAATTCGTATCACGATCAATTTGCGAGCACACGGCGCCCCCACTGCGCTCGCTTTTCACCACGCTGGTACCACGACTTTTTTTAACATGTTCAAAATTTCGCCACGCTCTCCGCGGTCATGGTGATCACCCCAAGATTTATGACGCTCGTTATTCGTCCATAGAAGACCAAACTGCGATTGTCCTGCGTGCTATACGATTCAACCACGCTCGATGAGCGCAGAACGGGCGTAAAGAGATCGGGCCCTGGTGTGATGGGGGTATTAAATGCACAATCACATAAGTACTATGTAAGAAACATGTGTAACTCTCTATCTATTAATAGCATCATAAGGAGGTGAACACTCATTGAGGAGGAATCAACTTAATTAGGATCAACATAATAATCCCTATGTTTCGTATTACTAGTCCATTAAACTCTATCAGATCAAGATAAATAGCTCCAATCATTCCAGGCAATATCAGAACAATATGCTATTGTTTTATAGCAGGCATTTGGTAAAGTATTCCATATCTTAGAAATTCAGTTGTAATAAGATGAGGCAAAAACTATCAGCACTTTGCAGAAACCATACAGTCTGCTATCGAGTAACAATAATACCGATTCCATCTGAAGGGTCCAGGAGATTTGTCATCATCGGTAGAGTGAGAAAATATATTTTCAAGATTTTTCAACATTATTTTACAACTATTGTTAAAGTATATTTGCCCAATTTCTGTTCTCTTGTTGCTTCAGATTTGTTGTGAGGCTGGTCATTACCGGTAGAGAGAAGAAAGAAGCCTGGTGAAAACCTACTGGCACAATTTATCGACCACATACCACCTCACATCCTGCCGAGGCCGGAGATGGAACCCTCACCAAAGCAACTTGTATCGCTGTGACGTCAGCCCTCAGACAGCTAATCCAGCAACCGGCATGGAAATCTCAACGAAATTACTTGTGAAATATCATGTTGTCATGTTAATATTTCTATTTTTATAAATCGAGCATTACCAGCCTTTCTAATAAATTAATAGGGATGTTTTATATGCGCGTTCGTGGAGGCATGAACAGCACGACATAAATTAGCGATAAAACGAGCATAGCGATCCATATCAAAATCAAGCACAAAGGTTCATAATTGACAAGAAAACCCAGAGTAAAATACTTGATTTCAGTGAAAATTATCAAAATTGATCATCTCACAGATAATGTGGATTAAAATTACCTATAATTCCGATACCATACTGAAGAGAATCTTTAATCTAAAGTTTGTGTTTTAATGCACAATGTCATACGATAATCGTTTCAGAATGATAATTTAGAAAGAACTTGAAATCACGAGACAATCTAGTATAATTCGTGGAGGCTTGGCAGGTAACTGAGTTCGAATCAGTGTGATGGGCATCATCACGCCAGCTGAATGTAACAAGTTATTGACCGCAGAGTGGACTTTTTGCCGTCAGTCTTTTTTGTGTTAACATAAAATCTCTCACGAAATATAATATATTTGTACCGATAGCTAGAGTGATGATGCTACCATCTGGGCATATAACCCCCGCTCCCTCACTATCTGATTATTTTATTTGGTAAGTTACTGTAGGTCACCCCTTTGATGACGATCGTCTTTTGATGGAAATGATGGTACCCGGGTAGTATTTTGGGCTCTTTGTTGACCCGGGTATGACCCCCCCCCCCCCCCGAAAAAAAAACCAACAACAACAACACTGGACCAGATATTGCTGACGTTTGAAATACTTTTAAAAGAGTTTAGTAGACACAGGCTATTTCTTTTTGTGAATATATTATTATGCGTTACGACTCCTACTAAAATAATAACCGGTCCCCTTCAGATCAGCCTGTTCGTGCGGTTCGTACTTCGTGCTGTTCGTGCCTCCACGAACGTGCATATGAAACATCCCTATTAAGATATTCTTGCTGTTTATCAATTTTCTTATCAAAGACTTTTAAAGTTAACAATTGGACATCGTTCCAAAGTGCACGCCTCACGCCTCACGGGAACCTATACCTACCTGAAATAATATTTTCCTTTCCTGGGGGTTAAAATGACAATAATATGATATATATTGTTAATTAATCAAACAAACATAGTTGACCAATATCTCAGAAAACCAATCGGGTTTTTAAGGATATTTGTTGGGAGAAATGTGAGAACAGACACATGTGTACAAGACGTAGTTGATTAAACATTTTCTCTTTGTTCGTGTATCGATGGCATGCTCATGGTCTTGTATTTGTAGAAAGTCAGGCTACATTCACACATCCTCAATACTTCTGGTGCGTCTTGGTTCGAATGAAAGTTAGTGTTGTTGACCTTCACTTCTCTGCTCCTGTTCTGTGTTAGTGATGGATTACTCCTCAATAAATAGTCATGCAGTGTCTTGTAAAGCCGGGGACATTGAGAAAGCATCGGGTTTCCAATGGGGTATCTATACGCTAATTGCAAATTCATTGAAGTCTTTCAGTAAAGACTCACGTTGCATTTAATGCCCTTTTCTGGGAAAACCTTCCATAACCATGATAACAAAGTTGGTATTGTTGACAAATTTTATTCGCCTTACTGGTCCGCATCGACGATGTCCTATGAATATTGATTAATTTTAGTCATGCATGATTAAACTGTGAAAATTGGAATGCCTTTATATGGCAACGTGGGTCTATTTACAGGAAAACACAAACAATTTGTACCTTTCGATAATGTACCCCATTGCCTCTGACCTTGACTGAAACCACTGTCCAGCACCCACTGTCATCAAGATAAACCAGGGTTAATCAATAGCAAGAACAGCGCCCACTGAAGAATTAATCGGCCAAATTAGCACAATAAGCAGAGCATGCATGTTAGAAGATACCACACTCCGTCCTTACAAGGGAACACACGTCCAGTGACTTGGAATGACACACATGTAATTCAACAGTAGGCTTACGTACATGTTACGCTGGTGTCCGTGGTAATGAAGGGTGTAAGCATGTCGATAACACTGCATCAATACCTCTCCTAATATGTATGCACACCTGTAGCTGTCCGTAATCCATACCTTCAGCTGGTTATTGTGCCCGACGCCAGGGCCCAGGCAATGATATCTACAGCCGATCGAAATACATTTACATTAATTATGTGTCTTGTTTACTTTGGAGATGTGAAGATGTGAATGCCAGTGTCTGCCCCTGATGACGCCAGTGTGTCTTTGGATAAACTATCTGGTCGGGCTTCGTGTTTATTGCAAAATGTTGTATTTTAAGTTTGTTATTTGCATCATCAGAATCTGTTTGTATTGGTGGTAATAGATTGATACTTACATTCATACCACTGAGTCGGTGTCACTGCTGGCGGACGTTAAATCTGTCCCCGAGGATACCATCAACTCAGTAGCCTTCTGGCTTGTGATTAAAATAAGATATCCTTTATTGTCATCAAAAGATGAAACTTGTTGTAGAACAGAACCAGGTATATACAGGTGAGAACATGGAACAAAATGACGAATATACAATGTTTTATAATGACCATAATACCGTAATTAATGGATCTGGTTGAACATTAGGATACTATTGGGAACAAAACTGTTGTGGTAGCGACTGGTTCTGATACGCGGTACACCAAGACGTTTACCAGATGGAAGCAAACTGTACAGATGATTAAGGGGATGTGTTGTGTCGTTAAACATATTGGATATTTGAAATTCTCGAATCCAAAAACTATCAACCTTTTAATAAAATGCCGTTATTAGAACGTATAGAGGTTCTGACAGCAGGGAACTGTAATTTCGATTCTCAAACAAACATATATATTATGCATGCTGTTCAAGCTTATATAATAACAACAGGCCGTTTCGCGAACACTCACGCAGTGTAAAATTGTGTCTCATCTTCCTCTCATGTCATCTCATGGATCATTAATATCTTAATAGTATCTTTGTGGCTATTTAGTTCGCTTGTATTGTCTTCATATTTTGTTATATTATGTTTAATTTTCATCTCTTCGACCAAAATGTTAAACACCAATTTATATTAAAATATAATGTTTTTCTTTTTCGTGTCATCTCATATCATACTCATGGACCATCCATTCGATTCTCTCATGTATTATAACTGTATATATCTAGTTTGTTTGTATTTTACTTGCTTCATTGTTTACGTTCATTTTTTTTTTTCAATTTTGTTCGTTTTTTTTTTTTCTCTTGGAGAGTACCTAGATTAGTTCCTTCGGGAACTATTGTACAATCCAATTAAAATAAATATGTTTAAACTAAACTATACATGTTTCAAAGTTATATGTTTACAGATGGCGTTCAACTCGGGTGCCTCTACATGCATTTTTCTGGCTTTCCTAACAATTCGAGATAATTTATTGGTGTCCTTACGGGCTGCTACAGAATACCAGATGGAAATGCCAAACGTCATGACAGACTGGACAACTGATTTATAAAAGAGACATAAGATTGTGTTGTCAACTCGAAGGTTGTTTAGTATACGTAAAAGGTCCGTTGAAGTCCTTTGGTATACAGGTAATGAATGTTTGAACTGAATGTCAACTTGTTGTCAACAATAGTACCGAGATTGGGTACTTTTGTACTTGTCATGTATCTATTCCATGGGGTTAGTTTCGGATTTCTAAATTATTTTCATAGGTTGTTGGGCAGTTGTATACTAATTCCATCAGGTGTACAGTAGAAACAACTACATTTAACACACTGTCTGCCCCTGATGACGCCAGTGTGTCTTTGGATAAACTATCTGGTCGGGCTTTGTTTTTATTGCAAAATGTTGTATTTTAAGTTTGTTATTTGCATCATCAGAATCTGATTGTATTGGTGGTAATAGATTGATACTTACATACTAATACATTGTACATCACACGTCTGTAGTGAGTTGTGATGTACAAGCTGCACCACACAGAATCTGAACGATTTACACAATCATGACATATCACACGAGGTACACAGTTTGTGTGAGTTCATGTCCTATGTCCGATAGTCCCTACATTCCTTAGTGTTCGATGCTAATACAGACTTAAAATACTGTCCTCAAACCACTTTCGCAACACTCGTCATGACAAGCATTGAGATATCTAAATACACACACAGCTTGGACCCAGTGTCTGCATTAGTTTTGATTAGCTTAGTTCATTATTAGTTATCATGTGGTGGTTTAATTCAGTGAGTTGATGAATTGTAATAAAACATGATTTTCCGAAAAAAATAAAAAAAATAGGGGCCTAGAAATAGAGATTATGCCAGTGTCAACATGCTAATCGCATGAATAACATCAGAAATTCATGTTTCTGATAGCATGTGTTCATGGAACTCCAGTGACTTGGAATGACACAGAATATATCTACGAATGATACTCTGCATAGGCTGGAGATACTGAAGGTGACTGCAACACTTGTTATACGCTCACAACAACTTTCCGAATTTCAACAGTTTGGATTCCGACAAATTTTAAATAGATGCTGCCCTTCTTTATATTAACGAACTTTAATTTCTTCACTGCTTCAAATTCACTAGCGACTCGTCCTTCCATACCCTGTAGTCCTTATGATTCCAGGAAACTTCAACCAGAGCGAGGAGCAAGATGTCATAAAAGCACAAAAAGAAGACAACAACACTTAGCCCAAGGACTAGTGAAGGTTGTCGAGAATAAAGCTTTTAGAGATGACCAAACAACTTTTAGACATTACCTAATTCATTTATTCTGCAATTGCATTATTTTGTCTATAGAATAACAATTCCAGTATGAATTGGTTTCAATATATTTGTTATCTGCTTGAATTAAGTTGCCATAACCATGATTTCAACACGGGTCAATAAATTTTTCGTACATTGTCTCTCCAAACAGCCTGTATTGCAGGCGAGTTATATACACATTCTCCTGACATTATTGGCAATGGCAGCAAGCCAATCATTCTCTATCCAATGTTTTCATGCACGAAAAATAGTGATTTTCTGAGTAACTGTAATAGAATTGTGCATATTTACCTATATTCCTGACAATCTCGAGACGTGCATTTAATTTTTAGATTACCAGACCTTTGGTCCGATAACCTATTGGCATGACATTGCATCCGGCGTCCAACCGTCAGTCCGTCCAACATTTTAAACTCACTGACCCTTACTGGCCCGATGAGCTATTGTCGTGGTTTTCCGTTGTCCGTCTGGCAAATAACTTTTTTTGCCTTGATTAATTTTTCTGAAAATTTACTAAAACATTCCTTGGGCTAATACCCTGAGACTTTCTTTACTTTTTCTTATTCAATCGTTTTTGCTCATTTGGGGGTCATTTTTATGAAAAATGGCATATTATTTATTTTGATGGTCTTTTTCTAAAAAAATGTGTGATCAGTTTTGTGACTTTGGTTTCAAAACAGTCCCCTCATGTACCTCTATGACATGTATAAGTTTCGTTGCTCTTAAATCGCCGGTCTGCATATGGCGACCATTTCGATTTTTTGACGGGTCGGAGAAAAAAAAGGTTTGTCCCAAATCGAGCCACTATTCGTTTTCAGCCATTTCCAGGAAAAAAATGGGAAATTTCACTCAAATTTTCCTTCATAATGGGACCTGTGTGTAGTAAACTTACAGAAAACTTCAAGATAGATCATAAGTATTGGCACATTCAAATGGGGAATCATATATTGTGGTTCAAGTGGTGACCTTGAATATGACCTTGAATGACCTTATAAGGTCAAAACGACCTTTCTGTCAAAAAAACGATGATTTTTGTCCTTGGTGGCCATTTTCTCAAAATCTATTCAGACAGTTTTCATCAGAATCATGCATAAGATCCTCCTTATGTACCTTATATTGTGATGTATATAAGTTTTGTTGGCTTTGAAATGACGGTCTGCATTTGGCGGCCATTTTGATTTTTTGACGGGTAGGCAAAAAAAAAACCAATTGTGTGAAATCAAGTCATTATTCGTTTTGAACCATTTCCAGCAAAAAAAATGTTTTTTGACTCTGTGCAATTCTCATGATCTGCCGGTAAGCTACAGCACCCGTGGTGGTACAATTAGTTTTAATTTACAGTCGAATCTTTCAGAAATTTTGCACAAAAATACATAAAAAATACCCAGGAAATTTTTTTTTTTCGTTTTTTGATTTTCGCTTTTTTTGTCTAATTGGCGGTCATTTTTGATGAAAAATGCTTAATTTTGGACATTGGCAGCCATTTTCTCAAAAACTGTTCAGGCGGTTTCGAGATTTTTGTTTCAAAATATTCTCCTTTTGTGATGTGCATAAGTTTGGTTGCCCTTGAATCGCTGGTCTGTGAACGGCAGCCATTTTGAGTTTTTGAAGGGTCGGTGATTCTTCTGTCCCAAATCATATTACTACCCATTTTAAAAAATATATATATTGACACTTTCAAATAAAATAGCATGTATGTCGATTTGTGTGGTGAGGTTGAATTCGACCTTCGATGATCACAAAACATGTAAGGCCAAAACAGTGACTTTTGGTTGACAAAATATACCCAAATTTGCCACCACAGAAAACTTGCATTGGCGAGTCAAACATTGCTCGTGTTTGTGGTATGGTGAAAAGTGTATATATTGCAAAGAAACACATGAACGTATGCAAAGTGTAGCTGGTTTGTGTAAATTTCAAAGGCTTTCGTTTTCCTGTATTGATGTCATGCACATGATCTTGTTTGTATAGAAAGTCCGGCTACATTTTCACATCCTCAGTTATTCTAATGTGTCTTGATTTCAATGAATGGACCTGAGCTGGTGTTGTTGTCCTTCGTTCCCTGCTCCTGGTGTATGTCTATCGATGCCTAGAAGCTCAAAGTTCCAGCGTGTAGTTAGTGCCATTGTGTTAGTGATGGATTATTGCCCAGTCATTTATTTTCTTTTAGAAGCCCGAGATATTGAGAAAGCATCGCGGTTCCAGCTGCCTTCGACCTTGAGTGCACGTTTGAAGCCATCGTTCAGCAACCGCTGGCATGAAAATAAACCAGGGTTTATCAATAGCAAGGACACGCAAATACTAAGGCGAAAATCGGCCGAATTAACACAATAAGCAGAGCATGCATGCTGGAAGATACTGCATCCTTTCAAAGGAATACACCACCAGTGACTAATTGGTAATCCAGCAGTAGGCTCACGTACGTGTTACGCTGGTGTCCGTGATAATGAAGGGTGTGAGCATGTCGATAACACTGCATTAATGCCTACCTAACATGTATACACTGCTGTAGCAGTCCGTGGTCCATACACTCACCTGGCTATTGTGTCTGACACCAGGACCCAGTCAATGATATCTACAGCCGATCGAATTACATCTACATTAAGTATGTGTACTATTTACTTTGGAGATGCTGATACAAGTACATCATTCGTCTGTAGTGGGTTGTAATGTACGAGCTACACCACATGACGTTTGAAGGATCTACAAAATGTACACAATCATGACCTGTCGCAAGGGGTACAACTATTCCCTGGTCAACTATTCCCTGCGTTCCCTGGTGGTCGATCCTAATACAGACTTATACCATTTTCCTCAAACCACTGTCGGAAAACTCGTATTGACAATAATGGCGATATCTAAACACACATACAGCTTGGATCCAGTATTTGTGTTAGTTATGGTTAGTTTAGTTCATTGTTTGTCATCATTGGTTTTATTCAGTGAGTTGATTAATTGCAATAAAACATGATTTTCCAAAACAAAATAGGAAATAGGGGCCTAGAATTAGAGACTATCCCAGTTTCAACATGCTAATCGCATGAATGGAAATTCATGTGTTTCTGAAAGCATGTGTTCATGGAACACACCTCCAGTGACTTGGAATGACACAAAATACATCTACTAATGATACACTGCATGTAAGGCTGGCGATACTGAAGGTGACTGTGACACTTGTTATACGCTCATGACAACTTTCCAAATTTGAACAGCTCTGATCTGTTTGTCCTCAATTTTGGGATATTTTAACGAATGTTATATCGCACATTCAGGGTTAGCTTCAGGGCTAGCGTCATGCCATTTACGTGCCTCGCTGAAAGGGGTTACCCCAATAATATATTTGGAAAGCATTGTATCACATTTATTAATTTAGAGATCATCTTCATACAGGGTACAGATATTGAGATATTCATATCTTTGAGGGGGACCACGGGAGTGTTCACATGATTTGCCTTTATAAACTGTAAACATATATTGTGATGTACGTTCTCGAAATAAACCACCTACCTACCTACCTACCTACCTACCTACCAAAGACCTTCACAGTCTGGATTCCGACAAATTTTCAATAGATGCCGCCCTTCTTTATATGAGTCACTTTCAAATTCTTCACTGCTGCAAACTCACTAGCGACTTGTCCTGCCGTACCCTGTAGTCCGTATGATTCCTCCCCGCAAGGGCGGACTCAGACACAATCCAAATATAAACTTCTTTTATGGTTCATTACAGGGATCGCAACAGCACACATGAAAATAGTCAATCGAGTACCGATTTCCACATGATTCAACCACATCGCCTCCATCACAGAATGTTTAGTTTAGAACGCTATTCAGTCGTCGAGGGTGCATATAGATTCTACGTTTCAGGACGTATCCAGGGTTTTTTGAGCAAAAATAATTCGTGGAAAATGCATGCAATAAGGTACATATTTTCGTTCATGCATGCGGATGATTGGATAACAAATACAACGTGAAAGCTGAAAAGGGATTGATGATGATAAGGTGAAGAAAAATAGACACTATAAGGCTACACTCAATAAAATGTCAATGGGAAGTCAACAATTGACTAATTTAGGTAATTACACAGGACCTAATAATCTAATAACCCAGATATGTGTGTCCTACTAATGTGCAAAAGACATTGATTATGTGAAAATCGCCCCGCTAATCCGATGTGATGTAGCACTGTCCAATATACACCAGGGAATCTATTTTTGGAATTACATTTACATCCAGAAACTTCCAGTCTGGTCAAGTTGGCCCTAAAAGAGTTATTTCTTGTTTGATTATGACAACTGCTGTACAATCAGAAGTGGAATGCATCAAAATGTATTCCAAAATGAATTATTCTAACTACTTAATTGCATTATCACATAAGTATTATGTATGAAACATGTGTAACATCTCTGTCTATGAATATCATCATAAGGAGAAGGTGAATATCAAAGTACTAGTAAAGTGAAAATATGATGTTTTGTTATATAAAAGATCTCATTGATCTGAGCAAAATGGTCTTTACGGTATATCAATATCTCTATCCGTTCAAAAGTTACAGCCATTTGAAACCGCCATTCCGGCACTACATTACAGAAGCCACTTGAAAGGTTCTAGCAACTCATTAATATGCAACTTAGATGCTAATGAGAATTCATGACGTCACGAGGGGAACAAATTTTAATTAGGAAATTTCAAGCCATGATATAATGATTCTTATTGAAGGTTCTGACGATCTGACTAGTGCATATTATTATGTACCATACATAGTCAATATCCACACAAACTCTACTGTTGCTATGGTTACTAGTTGTTCCCTATAGCCGTAGTTACCCATGGTTGCCATGGCCATTACCTGCCAACTCGGTCTTTCCACAGACTTTCTGTCGATTATTTATGAAATAAATTATTATAGATCTCAAGTTGGCACCATTTTTATTTGTGCATACCCTGTTCTAAGTGGGTTTCTGGCCCTAGCAACCATGGTTGCTATGGGCCATACCAGGTCACTGGTTACCTTGACAACAACAGAAAAAGTGAAAACACTGATTATTCATATTAAAATCTGTATAGAATAACTTTTGATGAATAATCATAACATTAAATGAATGAAAAATACATATCAAAGTACCTAATTAAAACAACTTTCCCCGATGATGTCATGAATATCTCATTTGCATACTAATTAGCTAAATTGTTTTGAAAAAGCAAATTTGCCGATTTCAGTCTTCAAAGTGCTATAACTTTTGAACGGATTGTGATATTTACATGCCGTAAAAGCCATTTTGCTCAGATTAATGAGATCTTTCATATAAATTCACATCAAATTTTCACTATACTAGTACTTTAAGGAGGAATCAACTTAATTAGCCATGTTAACTTCGACATAATAATCTCCACGTTTCGTATTACAATCCATTAAAATATATGAAATCGATATAAATAGCTCTAATCAGACGAGGCAATAACAGAGAGAGAGAGAGAGAGAGAGAGAGAGAGAGAACGATAACAAAACATGAGGCCATATTTAAAGATGTCAATCTCGGTGGGTTCTTTCTCAGTACATCCAACGAAGGAGTCACTGGGTCGACTGATTCCATTGGAGGGAGAGGGGCGAGTAGGTGTCACCAGGCAACCCGGAACCAAGCATCCTTGATTTCCGCTATTATCGTCATTTATTCCAGGTTGTGTGCGTGTGTTTGTACAATTACCCGCCGTGTACCTCGACACTACACAATGATACGATTGGGCCGGCAGGTTGCTGACACATGGACATCTCCAAGCGTGAAGACATTACGTACTTGTAGTGTTAATTAAAACATGCACGTGGTGTATGAGTAAATCTTTTACTTTCAGTTCTTTTAGTCCCCGGATATACTAAAAACACACGAATTTCAGCTGGTTCCGTTTTGCGAGGTCTCCCGCAGTGACGGGCAGGGAGTGATTCCACGGTGGACATACGTTGCGCGCTATTGTGCGGGCTTCGACCGTTTTCTATGCTGTGAACTGTAGTTCACAATGTCTCATGTCAGATGTTAGGGATGTTTGTGTGGTACAGCGGGGGTCGCAAGTATTGTCACTCTGTTTGCTCAGGCAGTGATTTTTTGCACGCGCTGACATAACGCTGATGTAATAGAGTCATATCAGAAGCACACTTAGAATAGGATATAGGCATATATATGGGCATAAAAAAATCTGGAGTGAAGACTGGAGCACTGGGGAATAATAGGCGAGATATTAATTCATTTCATAAATGAAAAAAAAAAAAACATTTCCTCCAGACATATTCTTAACACTTTCCATTCCTACTATTCTGTAGCTTGTTTCTCAATATAATAGATTGTCGAATATAATAGTAATAAGGGCCTAAACAAAGAACACCTTTTTTATCAAGAAAACGAGACAATCAGAGATTACAGACCCTCGCTCCTTAGATTTAGTCACTATACTTTCATCTGAGGACCCTTACACTTTCGAGCTTGGGCGATAATAGGGAATTTTGGGAGTATGGCCATCGGTAATAGGGAGTATGGCCATCGGTCATATATCAAATGGTGGGGAATCGGCCGAGGAGTAATATAAAAATCATAGGACAAATAATCATGAAAAAAGGCATAGTTATTGTGATATTCTATATTCTCGACGATGTTCTGAATTCTTGATGAGCTACCTCCCAAACTTCGCACCTTTTCTCAGATAATGATGCGTGTTTTATGTTCAATATCGTCTATGGTTCTAGAATTACTACTACTTGAAACATCACAAATCATTGATTTTAGCGGATGATCTTTACATATACGACTTTGGGTGATAATGGGGGTATTTTGATTAAACGACTATATAGATCGGTCATATAGCAAACGATGGAGGAAATTGCCATAGAAAATTATAATATTTGATAGGGGAAGTTAATCATGAACATAAGCAAAGTTATTGCAACATTTCGATTTTGACCTTTTCTGTGACCTTGTTGATCAAGTTTGAGTTGTAGAATTAAAACTGGGTTCACAATACGGCCTTGAATCTCAGAACATTCACAAGTCGTAAAATCGTGACCCCCAAATTTTCGTCCACGGGTGATAATGGGGCAATAAGCCAAAGAACTGGCCAAACAAATTGGCCTAAGAAAAGTACGAAAATAGTTTGAAAACAATTAATATTTATTAGAACAGGAATTATATACAGTTTTCGGTTGTCATGACAACCATTTCTATTCGATTTTGACAAAAACCGAGCCACGGTTATACCGCTTCATCCCTATACGTTTCAAGTCGGTCGGACCATTTGTTTTCGAGTTATGCAAGCGGACATACATACAGACAAACAGACAGGGATACAGACCCAAATACCCTCTCCCCCTATCGCGGCGAGGGTAATGACCACTACGTGCGTATAACTACAACAGATATATGCTCATACGATGAGTATATTAAGAGTATATTATGTATATTTTAATCATATTATATATGATGTATAATATATACGCTGTGTTCGTTTGGCATGCCTCACTCTAAAAATTACAACTCATAAACGTGAAGTCATATGCCTATTTCTGTCATGATTTGATCGGATGGATGTTTCATTTGAAATTGGCACTAGATATTCTACAGTGACCAGAGTGAATCTCCCTGAACCCAGAAATAAAACTGGTTTCTATGCACCCGTATGTCTAGAATCTAGCTCGAAAAATGCGTGGGATGTAATCACCTGATCACTTTCGTCCAGCCGGATTGACAACTCCAGAAAACTGTAACTTGAATGTAGGTATCAATCTATTACCACAAATACAGTAGAGTTTGATGATGCCAATAACAAACGTAAAATACAACATTTTGCAATAGAAACAAAGCCCGACCAAAAAGTTAATCCAAAGACACACTGGCGTCATCAGGGGCAGACAGTGTGTTAAATATAGTTGTTTCTACTGTACACCTGATGGAATTAGTATGATCTAAATGACCGATAGTCGTATAAACGCACAGAAGAAGACAAAATTAGCCCAAGGACTAGACAAAGTTTCCGAGAATAAAGCTGGAGAAACTTTTAGATACGGCCGAATTAACTTATTATGCAGCTTTATTTTGAAGAATATTTTGTTATCTGCTTAAATTAGGTTGCGAAAACAAAGATTCAAAGAAGGGCCAATTAATTGTCCGTGTTTTCCCTCAAAACGGCCCGCATTGCTGGCAAGTTGTATACACAGTCTCCTGACATTATTTGCAATGTCGGCAAGCCAACCATTCTCTATCCAGTGTTTTCATACATAATCAATTGTGAGTTTTCCGACTTACTGTAATGGAATTGTGTATGTTTTATCTATATTCCTGATAAAACTTTGGGCATAGCTGCGATAATGACAAACGGCATCCATTGGTATGGGTGGAATCATCGTGGTGTAATACAGACGGTCGTATAGTACTGTTATGCATTCTTGGTGATGCATAAAGTCATATCAGGCATACGAAGTGAGAGAAAACAAAAATGACAGGGAAACTCATGAACCCCCAAAAATGGCCATTAGCAGGTGAAATTAGGTGTTCCGGAAAGAGTGAGGATTTCCTGCCCCACTAGTGGCACCCGTCATGAATTCCCCAAAATTAACATGAAAATAGATCTAGTTGCATGGCAGACATGGATTTGCTGTATTTATCAACCAGATCATGATGACGTCCATAGAATTAGTCACAGACAAAGTAACTCTAGACTCTACATCGAGCCCAACCCCTTCTGTTTTATTTATTGCAGATATGAATTATGAACCATCCTTGTATACCAGGTCACTTCCATGCTCCAGCAATATCATGCAATATTATTTTGTAGTGTTGCTCAAGATAGAGTATTTATATAATGTGTATGCCATATACAACCACACAACATTAGTGATTAACTGTATGAATATTTATTGATACAATTCATCATGATAATTGACACACCCCTCACCCTCACATGGCACCGGAAATGAATAACAATTGTCTGTTTCTACGGCTGTTGTGTTGTTGTCTGCATAGAACTTCACCCTCGCGATATCAAACGTATGTTTTAATACGAACGAAGATGATGACTGAGAAGATGAATACAAAATAACAAACTCTGGGATATATCTGGCTGAGCTGGAAATGTACGAGTTGGATGAAATCCAAATGCACCACGATTTATTTTAGCTACTGATATCATTAAAATCTCGTTGTGTTGGCGGTAATATGTTCAATTCTTACATGCAACAATAGTGACAGGATTGACACAGCTTTCTGGTTCGATGAGCAGAGATGATGGTTCCACTGTCTGTCATACAGCATCAATCATTCACGACCTTACGATCATTTCGACATTCTGAAATGTCAATGGAAATGAATCCTGGGACGAAGCATCGCGGAGGAGTGGCAGATTTCACTGTGATATCCGGGACTTTTGATTCGTGAAACCTTGTCACATCATCGAGGTTAGAAAAACATTTAAAGTATTCGCCTATCATAGTGGATCAAAAGAAAGATGGACATTTCACACAGTGACGAATACAACAATTAATGAACAAATAGTATTAATCAACAAAAATGAACAAGAATAATATCAATAATAAGTTCAATTCGAGAATGTTGCAATCGTCTAAAGTGTGAATTTTATCTCGCCTTATCAAACATTGTCAATAAAATCTCATTGAGGTGATCTACCCATTATAAGTAGTAACGTTAGTGTTACATGATACTATTATATTATTGTTGTACTGAGGTGATATAAAAGGTGATCAACACAAACATATTTACTTCAGCAGACATTCGAAATAGTGGTATCCACAATCTTTTGCTCAATTCCTTGTTCTTCGTCTGCCATACTGACGTCTGCATGACTATTGGCGCTGATCTCTGAGCACAGATTCAGAATGATCGCTTTATGTATGCTCTACAGCACATACATGATCCTGTGTATAGATAATTACAACAAACACATATATATATATGACATTGTACACTACGGATTAATGTATTCTTCTTGACATGCATGCAAGAAATCTGTCCCCGAGAATGCCATAAACTTTTGGTTTTGTGTTGGGTATTTGTCATACTCCTATTGCATCAGATGTTTTTCGAGTCTTCAAATTGTTTTGGACGGTTGTTGTGCAATTGTATGCCAGTTCCATTGAGTGTACAGCACTTGCACCTGTATCTCACAAGAAATACATAATGCGAGAAATACATAATTCGTTATGTATTTCTGATCTCACAAATTGTCTGCCGCTGATGACACCAGTGTGACTTTGGTTGTAAATATTTAGTCGGGCTTTGTTTTTTCTTCCAAACACGTTGTAATTTATATTTGATACTGACATCATCAAAATCTGGTTGTATTGGTGGTTATAGGTTGATACATACAATAGCCATTCTTTTTTTTATCAATTTCACCAAGTGAAGCCTTAGTTTGACTCTCGAGTAATATTCAACTCATTAGCCTTTTGGCTTGTGTAAGTACTTATGTACTTGCCATACATCTATTCCATGGGGGTTTGTTCGGATTTCTAAATATTTTGCATAGCATGTTGGGCCGTTGTAACTAATTCCATCAGGTGTACAGTAGAAGCAACTTCACACACTCTCTGCCCCACTTGTTTTGTTTTTTGTTTCTATTCCAAAATGTTGTATTTCAAAGTTGTTATTGGCATCATCAAATCTAGTTTTATTGGTGGTAACAGATTGATAATTATAAATCATATATCCCAAATTGGTAATTGTACAAATAGCGGGCAAGAGGTATTTGGTCAAAAACTCCAGAAATGAGGAAAGAGACATATATACATGTATGAAAAATGTAGATTATTTGTGTAACGTTGGAAGCTCCGTTTTCCCTGTATTTGTGTATTGGTGGATTCTGTGTATAGAAGATCCGGCTACATTCTCACTTCTGATGTGTCTTGATTTGAACGGAAGTGAGCTAGTGTTGTTGATCTTCGCTTCTCTGCCCCTGTGTTGTGTTAGTGATGGATTACTCCTCACATACTGCCTAGTCATACAAGTGTCTTGTAAAGCCCGGGATATTGAGAAAACATCGCGTTCCCAGTTGCCTCTAGCCTTGAATATACGTTTGAAGACACTTTCCAGCAACCACTGGCATATGAATAAACCAGGGTTAATCAATACCAAGAACAGACAACTACTGAGGAGATAATCGGCCAAATTAGCACAATAAGCAGAGCGTGCATGTTGGATGACACCATACGCCGTCCTCACAAGGGAACACACCACCAGTGACTAATTGGTAATCGAGCAGTAGGCTCACCTACGTGTTTTGCTGGTGCCCCTGATAATGAAGGGTGTAAGCATGTCGATAACACTGCACCAAAGCCTCTCCTAACATGTATGCTCACCTGTAGCAGTCTGTGGTCCATACCCTCAGCTGGTTGGACCCACACAGTAAAATATATTTGTCTCGAACTGTTGCAACAGATGTTATTAATTGGTATTCTCCAAGATGTTTTTATTCTTCAACACGAGTAAATTGGTGTTTATCTATTTCTGTATAGAATCCTATTTACAAAAAAATATCTCATACACCATGTAAACATTTTCTCACTGCCAAGTAAAAGTTTCCTTATGTTTGAGAATTTTTACCGGGTGAGTGAGATAAAACTGAAATAAATATTATTGTTTTGATATTCTTTATTGTTGTGATATATATTGTGATATTGTTTTGATGAATAAAACAATCTTGGGAGAATAACAGGTAAATAACATCTTGTTATAACATTATTATTATAACATTTTTACTGTGCACATTGACGGCTGAGGTGTCAAGTAGTACGAAATTTAGGCAAATGAGTTTCGTGACGCCATCATGAAGTCCCATCTCAAAATTCGTGCTAGCAAATATCATCATTCTACTTCTAGTTCATCAACATCCCATGCATGGTTTATCATCAAACTTAACATGTTTATGACCTTTAACCAATGGTACAAGATAGTGAATAGAAAACCTATGATGATACCTTTTGGAAATATTATAGAAACGAAGCCCGAGCAGGCTTATATGGTACACATTGGCCTCACCAAGGACAGATAGTGTTACAATATGTTCATCCTAGTAGCCCACTTCATTCATCATCATTATCAAACCATTATTCAACCAGAAACCGTATCTACACATACGAATAACCTTCCACAGCCTGCAGGATGATAGATACAATGGTACCTTCTTCAGAGCTTTGACCAATCGTAACACAAACATTGTTAAAGACCATATCTATCAGGTCGTAAAATGCTCTGCATTATATAATGTTTGGTGTTACATTATAGGTTTCCTGTTGACATCATCAAAATCTCGTGGTGTTGGTGAATAATAAATTTATACGTACTTACATGTGATATATGTTTGCAGTGGTCAGGTCCCATCTTGTTCCTGATGTATCATCATAATACAGAGTATGTCATATCTCTTAGTGCTCTAGGATGTGCCATCCAGATATATCCCATTCGTTATACACGGAAAATGAACGTGTATCTCCGATATGCCTACTTCCGTAATTCTCGACCTTTTTGCTGTGCCGTTGAAAAAGTTCATTTCCCCTTTAAACACGTTTAATAGCAATAGAAATTTGCAAATTTGTTTACACCTTTTTTATGATGAATGGATGGACACGCAGTGTTTACCTTTCACTAAGGGAGCAGTTGATTTATTATCGATATTGTCAAACCATTAGGCTTACTTCAGACACATAAATAGGGTGCGGCCTCCTTCATGATATCAAAAAGGTAATGGATATGAATTTCATTTGTGAATATTCATGTACAAAGCATACATACTCAGTAAGCTGCAATCATAGCAAATCATTAGGCAACTTAACAACGTGCTCATAATCATTACGAAATGACTTCGTATAGACAAAACACAAACAAAATGATTATATAGAAAATGAATAATATGCGTATATAAATCTCGATTTGTTTTGTAAAATAGATCTCTGTCGCAATATCCGTTTTTGTGAGGTATCAACGTAGCAATTCATCACTGGAACTATATGGCTCCAGAGACCATACATGTGACGTCACAAATATTCCCCTATGTGGCTGCTTACGTCACTTCCGTTCACTTGTTAACACCACTTTCCCCTGCGTGTATCTCAATCGACGATGACGTCACTCGTGTTCCTCTCACGTGGTAGCATTTATACCACGTGTTGATAACGTCAATTCCGTTCAGATCACGTGTTGATCTGAAGTCACGTCCTTTATATAAGGCCGGCCATGCGCAGGTTTTTCTGTAGGACAGTTCGCATGGACGAATCAAAGACGACGTCGACATTGCTGGTGTCTGTGGCGTTAGTGAAATGTGTGTACAGGTCGTGTTCTGAGCGGTTACAGCTCTCAAACCTGTCCTTGATAAACTCTCTCGCCTCACCCTCTGTCGTGCCTGGAGAGGCAAGTGAAAAGAACGAGGTTAATTACAAACAGATCAATTTATTGTTAATACAGGGTTAGGCGAAAAATGTCCAAACTTATCAGTGACTTACGTTAACGAATATTCTGATATATTCATATTTTTTACATTGATCGAATATACAATCGACCAAAATAACAGGGAAACAGTCGCGAAAATATGTTTATCAAAAGTTTCATATATAGAGAGAGAGAGAGAGATAGAGAGAGAGAGAGGAAGAGAGATGAACGCACGCAACAGTGTAGCCGTTTGGATTCCAGGTATGATATATTCAGGTAACAGTGGCACCACGCATGTGATCTTGTTTCAGAAGTCCACATTTTCTACATCCCAATTATTCCTGATCTATCTTTATTCAAATGGAAGTGAACTAGTGTTTTTAATTAGATCTCTATTCAGTGCTCCCAATATATGTGTTCTTCGATAACTCTTCCAAGCTCACAGCGTGTCATTTTAAAGTGTTTCAGCTATTCTTCACCCATTGTCTGGTCACATATAAAGTGTATTTTAATATGTTTAGACAAACTGGAAATACATGCGTTTTCAGTTGCCTGTGACCTCGGTAGTATACTTTGAACTCATTCATTGCAGGGCATGATAATCAGCTAGGGTCAACCAACATCACAAACACGTGGCAGCTTGGGAAATTATCAGCCAAAGTGACAGATATGAGGCAGTGTTTGGATGTCGTCACTAGAACACCACACATCCTCCCTACAAGAGAACAGCTCTCTAGTTACTGGCAATGACACAGGATACATCTACTAATGACACTGGTAATCCGACAGTAGGCTCACGTGCTGTTGTTCGTGGTAATGAGTGGTTAATACATGACGATAACACTGCATCAGTATCTCTTCTAATTTGTATGCTTATTGTATGCACACCTGTAGCAGCCAGTCTATACTCTATTGTGTCACGCACGTGGACAAAGTTAATGATATAGATGAACGACTCTTTTCATCACTGAATATATATGTTTTGTTTCCCCCTGCATATGTCTAGAGTTGGCACCAAATATAAAGGATTTATAGACAATATACTATAGGAATGTAGTACGTGCCTCGCACGTGGTATACTATCTGCTGTTCTCTCCATTCCCTTGTGTGTGCTCAGAAAAATCCGTTTATACAAAACAAACTGGTGAATTAGTTGGATAAATCAAACATTTGACAGTGCTAGCGGTCGTTTTTTGTTTTGTTTTGTGCGCCACTCAGAGTTACCTCTGACAACACCTAGTTCACGCTCAAAGATATACGAATTAGGTGAAATCATGTCGCATAATGGGATGCAAAGCACCGAGAATGGGGGTTATGTCAGCAAACTCAAACGGTGTCCATCAGGAACTCAAAATGATATCAATGAGAAAGGGGGGATCTGTTGAACAAATCAAGTGCACATATAACTAGTGTGTATATGTGCGCGTTTTCTTCGTTCGGTCTTTAACTTTCTTCCAATGCCACTTTAATATCTTAAAACCACTGATGACCTTGCTGCATGACGACCATGGCAATGTAAACAACACAAACAACTGTATGTGCTAGTTGCATGATTATATTATGTTTGTGAAGAGAGGTCATTTAGAAAATTAGAAATGGATGCCCACAATGACAGTATGAATATGCAATGCACCTGAATAGCATGCGTTCATCGTGCATGATTAGTAATGACTCTATGCTCATTAAACCCAAGACCCTTTCATTCATGCAGTCTGTCGCCACAGCCTAAACAAACACCGACCACATGATCAAAGCAATACTA
Source organism: Terebella lapidaria (assembly GCA_949152475.1). NCBI lineage: Eukaryota > Metazoa > Annelida > Polychaeta > Terebellida > Terebellidae > Terebella > Terebella lapidaria. The sequence goes on from OX424566.1 coordinate 38,513,440, forward strand.
ATCACCTGTGTAATCAGGAAAGTAGTCCGAAAGCGGGGAAACCAAAATCTTCTCAGCGAATATGTCCTTTTTGTTGAGGAAAAGAATAAATCCCGACTTCTGGAAGTGTGGACAACGGACGATGGACGCAAAGAGCTCCATGCTCTCCTGCATACGGTTCTGTAAAATACGGTAATATGAATAACACGGTCAATGTAATAAATTCATATGCATGACCGGATTTATACGACCGACTGCTCATGTACACTGACATCTGCATGTAACGCTGGTGATTGGGAAGATAACTATTACTCTTGTTATATACTCAAGATAACTTTATAAATTTCAAACACTCCAAATTCCACGTGATTGTTTGTTTGATCCCACCCCACCGGGGACAATGAAACGTGATTGCCGTATAGTTATTTGTTATTATTTGATTGTCTTTTTTTTCGCTTTTTATCATCTGTTTATTCACGAATTTGAAAGTACTCATTTTGGGTCACATTTAGGCCCTATACATCCAAACCTCCAATCCCAAAAGGCGAGATATATGAATAATATGTTTTGCAAACATTATATTTCTTCTTCTTCAGTTGGAAGTTACAGTTAAAATTTAGAGACAGTCTGAATTCAGAAGACTGAGAATCTGATAATGACTACCCCCTCTGTTTCATGTCTGTCTGAAAGTGTCTCAATGGAATGACATGAGAACTCACCGTCGATTCATCCTCCCGTAACTTCTGGTCGTAATGGCTCATCCCCGCAGTGAATATAACTGCAGTGACGTCATCAAACACGTGAATCCACTTCCGGCGCTCCGTTCGCTGTCCTCCCACGTCAAACATCCTACAAATACAGGTACGCCACCGATAAAAGCACATAGGCTATACTACAATGCAATATGCAAAAAAAAAACATCATGCAAGCGAATGCTTGAGAAAGAACTGGTTTCCGAATTGAAACTGAATAATACGAACCAATGATTCACCATTGCCAAAGAACGTCTAGTATACAATTTCAACAGAACGTTTAGTGTGCTTTAGTGTGCAAGTAACTTCAATAAAGTGGAAGGGAAGCTTGTCCAGGAGAAACATAAATACCCCATGTATCTATTTATCGCATGGAAAAAACACCTCAGAAACTCTATGTTCACTCATTAAGGAGTGAAGACTGAATCATTATCGACAGTTTTACCCACGTTTTGTAATACATAGAACTTTACAGGATCGAGATTAACAGCTTTAATCAGACGAGATAATAACAGAGAACGGTAACAAAAGATGAGCCTCATTAAATCTCTCGGGTTATGTGGGCACAGTATATCCAGCAAGGAAGTTGCTAGGGCGACACCTACTGTCTTCCTCGGGAGGCAGCAGACATTGTCACCAGGCAACCCGGAACAACATGAACAAAGCACGCTTGATTTCCGCTATTATCATCTTTTACTCCAGGTAAATGTGTGTTCGTACAATTACCCACCTCGGCACTACACAATACGATTGTATCACAACCAGTTAATTCTCCAAGCGTGGGGACATATAATGTGTAATAAGATACATGTGTGTACATGGTGTATGAACAAATTTGACGTGTTACTTTGATATGTCATCACTACTGTAAAATTAGCCCAAAGGATGAGAAAAGGTTAATGGACAATATGTTTATATTTTAGATGTGAACCACTTTGTCCCGCGACCTTGAAAATAATTTCACTGGTCAAATTCAGGGTCATGAGAACATCAAGCATATATCATTGCCGATATGTCCACAATTGGTTGCTAAGCTGTAAATTCAATAATAAGAGAGATATTGCCAAATTTGTCCTGTGACCTTGAAAATGAAGTCAAAGGTTACATTCAAGGTCGACAGCATATTCGGTGTATATCATTTCCTATATGTCCACAATTGATTCCCAAGCTATACAGTCGATAAGAAGCGAGATATTAGCCATTTTGTCCTCTGATCTTGAACATGAAATCGAAGGTCAAGTTGAAGATCATGAAAATATTCAGCGTATATCATTTCCTATATGTACACAATTGATTCCTAAACTGTAAAGTCGATAATAAGCGAGACATAAATCATTTTGTGATCTGACCTCGAAAATTAGGTCAAATTCAAGGTCATCAAAATATTCGGCATATATCAGTTCCTATATGTCCACAATTGATTCCCTGGGTGTAAGTCGGTAATAAGCGAGATATCATCCATTTTGTGCTGACCTTGCAAATGAGGTCAAATGCAATGTCATCAGGATACCATATATCATTTCCTATATGCCCAGACTAGATTTTCAAGCTACATGTATAAACACGATTTCAGCCTTTTTGGGTCAAAGGTTGAATTCAAGGTCACGAGAATATCATTTCCTATATGTCCACAATTGATTCCTAATCTCAATACTAAGTGAGATAATAAGTATAATGTAAGTATCAATCTATTTACCACAATTACAGCCAGATTTTGATGATGCCAATAACAAACGTAAAATGCAACATTTTGCATAAGTACCTAATCACAAGCCAGAAGGCTACTGAGTTGATGATATCCTTGGGGACAGATTTAACGTCCGCCAGCAGTGAAACCGCCTCAGTGGTATGAATGTAAGTATCAATCTATTACCACCGATACAGTCAGATTTTGATGATGCCGATAACAAACGTCAACATTTTGCAATAGAAACAAAGCCCAACCAAATAGTTTATCCAAAGACACACTGGCGTCATCAGGGACAGACATTGTTAAATGCAGTTGTTTCTACTGTACACCTAATGGAATTAGTATACAACTGCCTAACCTAAGAAAATAATCTAAAAATCTAAATAAAAATATAATGTGTCCCATTATAAAGCACAGGAGAAATTAACATGGCAAAGTCCCATTTGGGCCAATTTTGGGACAAAATAGTCCACTTCGGGTAATTCAAGGGCAACGAAACTTATACACATCATAGTAGTGCACAAGAGGAATCTTATGCAACAATAAGAAAAAAAAAGAAAAAAAAAGTTAAATGACCACCAATTCCAAAATTGGCAATTTTTTCGACAAAAATGAAAAAAAAATTGTTTACGGACGACGGACGCAACACCATGCCAATAGGTTATCGAAGCATAGGTCCAGTAACGAAAAGCGGAAAACCTATTGCACAAGCTCTAATAACCAGATTATACCAAGATGTACATGTGTTCCCTTCATAATGTATGGCTCAAACCAAACTCAACACACCATTCATAATAATCAGCTAAAGCATACGTGAAAACGTGGCACTAAATTCATGGGTAGTTGGAGTGAAGTTTCAGAACTTAAACACCTTGCACCCCGGATGTTATGTTTGAAATTGTAACTAGACGTTCCGTAATATGCAGTGACAAGAGTGAATCTCCATGACCCTAAAATTATCACACAAAAGGTAAGCATACCTGAAGACGTTGTTTTTGTAGGAGAACTTCGTTTCTACGCAGCCATATGTCGGAAATCTAGCTCGTAATATATCCTGGGTGTTTGGAATGTAATCGATTTTACTCAGCCGGTCTAAAGACTCCAGAAAACTGTAATATCAGAGAGACAAATTGTATTCAACGGGACGTCCACCTCCAGCTGAAAAACAGAAGCGGTTCTATCTTGGCCTGCATGTCTATCATATTACTATGTATATTTTTCGGTGATCGTGTTCTTCAGTCTAGGACCATTTAGAAATTCTGTAGGCAATTTTACCAATCGTATTCTGGAAGAACCAAGCATTCAACTAGGAATATTGGCCCACCATAAAACATTTGCTTACGACCTTTTTAAGGACATGAAAGAGGCATGTAGATATTTAGAAATTCAATAACAATGATATTTACTATGCAGTGGAGTCATTGAGCTGATATTCCTTGTTCGCACGGAAACACTTTTGCACTCCACCGTCTTGCCATAGTCTTGTTATAGATTGTGTCACTTCTGGTATGGCATACAACTGGATCTCTCCTCTGTAAACTTTCCCGTAAAACTTCACAACTTCTGATTTGTCATCCTATAGGGTGAAGCATATGATAATTTATGTGTTTTGTCTGTTTGTTCTATATTAAAGATTAACAAAATATATAATATTATTCATCGTTCTCCTTCTGTCTCTAACCTCTCTGTTAGTGTCCTGGAAGGCGATGCCCAGTTTGTCCATGCCCTCAAGTATGTCCATGATGCCCTCTATCGTATTGGCGTAGATGATACTCCGATACGTATTTTGTTCTTCTTCCGTGAAGCCGTCACCGTGTATCACCCTGTTACGATAGTATTCATTTCAGGTACCAGCATTCGCACATGGACAAGTAAGTACACACAATGTTCATATAGATGCGAATATACAGGTGGAATAGAGAATATATACAATCGTTAAAAGACTTTCAATTGAAGAAATAAAATCTCTCTTACATATAAGAACTATTATGTAGATTTAATATAAATATATTGTACGAAGAAGTAAAATTGATTTCCGTGAAATAAATGCATACGGGACTTTGGAATCATTCGGGAATCTAAATCCATCCCCGTGAAATAAGTGCATGCGGTATTTGCCGTGGAATTAGTGCATGTACATGAGTGCCCAATCATTAGTTAAAAGGCTGCAGAGTGAGTGGCATCCACATGGGCAGATTCAACGGCCAACAAAATTAAACACGTTTCGTATTAGTGGCCGTTGAATATAATAATAATAATAATAATAATAATAATAATAATAAACTTCAGTTTAGCCTATTAGTGAAGTGGCTCTTAGTTTCAAATCCAATAGGGCCTACTTTTACCAGTATGTTATCATACCAAGATTTGAATATTTTTGAGAGTATTCTCTATGTGTCAGATTTAAACTGTTCATGTATAATCACACATTTTCATGCAAAAGAACTTGTTCCTAATACATATCACTAAGATCCTGGGGGTGATATCATCGCCCTGTGGTCGTGTAATATTACTAACTTACCGCATTTGTTTGGCAAATGTACTTTTTCCTGATTCAGCAGCACCTGTGGAATAGACATGTATAGACATTAAAGCTTGCATCCTGCTCAGTTGTTTTCTGTTTTGTTTTAGTGACATTATTTAGTGTCATAAAGCATGAATCTACATGTATTTTCAGTATATATGAAAATCGCTTACAGGCTGACTTCCAGGCTCCAGCAATATGATAAAACCGACTTGTTTCTATTGTGGCTGGATATGCTATATTAATAGATTGTACTATGACGTAACTCCAGAAAAGTACATGGATGCATATTTCATCAAATTAGAGAAATAAACGATACACTATGTGTCTGTTTCAACGGATGTTGTCTGTTCGTCTACAAGTTCACTTCTTGGATACCAGTGACTTGTTTGAACACGAATATTGATGATGTCTGAGAATATACGTGCGGAAAAAACTGAATACAGGCATGAAACACCAGTGGCAGGATCAATGCAAATGTCTGATTAAAAGTATAACGATTCTGTGATGTATCTTACGGCATCAATCATTCAAATCTAGCGATCGTTCTGGCATTTTGAAATGTCAAATGGCTTGAAACGAGAAAGAGGCACCAATGCTTTTAATGCTGAAAAGTTTGATAGATTTTGGGGTGCCATTACAAATACTGTATCGTTTCAATCGATACGACGTTTGCTGCCAACGTTACTGAGTAAACCCGTGTTTAAAGAAAGTTAAACGCTCGAAAATTTATGTTAAACCTACGTACCTGTCCCCGCGACTGTGGGTAATTACGAATATTGTGGGCAAGGATATACGTATATTGGGTTTCGTGGGGGTGGTGCCCTTGCTCGAGACCTTAAGTAATACAATACGACAGAAACCAATCAAGGTTTACTGAAGCCATGCTATCTTGATATCAAGTAACGACAACACGGAGACCACATGTGGTGTCTGTGGAATTTGTCATCGTTGGGAAACCGGAAAATATCGGCCTACGCCAGATGAGTTTAATGATATTGGTGTGTATATTGAATCAAACTCATAATACACTCCGTGTACGACTGAAACACTCATGAACGTGTCATGGGAACCTTAAAATAATTCAACCAATTAATTTACATGTAGGTTGTTGACTTATTGGTGATCGAATAATAACACCCACTAGCAATCTTAACGGTAATTTAAGTAATTTAAAAGCAAGGCGTCAAACAATAATTGGACACCTTGCGTTCAAGGGCCGCCTCCTGTGTTGTGTTCAGTCGGGATTATGTAGCTTGGCGTCAGAAATACATAACAGTGTTACGTATCCCCGGGAGGTGTATTATTGTTGGAGTGCAGGGCATGTGGGAAATGTCAAGTACATCTTGTCTGTGGGAGCTGCATTTGGAAGGGTTGTATTTCTGGAACATCCTCCATAGGCATGGAGATATTAAAGGTGTCACTCAGCTCGCACCTCGCGAGGAAGGTGGCATTTTGGAGGTTGGTTTTCTGGGCGTGTGGTGTGTCTAAATGTCACAGCTTCCTCGTTGAATCAAAGAAATTGCAAGACATAATTGTCATCTGGAAAGATATGGTCTCTCATTGAAAAAAAAACTATATATATGTCTCTTCTTTCTTTTAGTTTGTGTGTATGTGTGAGAAGCATATTCTGGCGATGTGTGTTCGGAGAACTATTTATTGATAGGTCATTTGATCTATGTTAGTCGATAATCATTTTCATTCATTAGGTGTTAATTGTAAGCTCTCTGACAGTGTACAGCTTTAAGGGCGGGGATACAATATGATGACACTTGGTGATTATCGGCTATTAACATGTCGTCAATGCACGGTTCCTAGCACCAAGTGCATTATGTATTCCGGTGACGTCACACAAACTGTCCTGTCTCGATAAAAATGTCTGTTTTCACTAAATATATGTGTGCTCTGTATGATATACTACTGTTATATGTCTTGTATGCATATATTTTGCACTTGGCAGTCCATTTCGAGGCTAATACATAATTCTCGTCCTTTCTGCTGTGCCGTTGAACCAATTTATTTCTGTTTTTAATAGCAATGGCAATTTGTACATGTGGTACACATATTTTTCTCCAATGAATGGATCGACACCTATACCTTTCACCTAGTTGGCAATTATCTCCTCTTGCCAGATGCGAAGGTTACTTCCGGGGGGGGGGGGGGGAGGGGGAGGGGAGGGGGGTTGCTGCTTATGTCGAGCTGTGTGAGAAGTGTGTTGTGTTTGTGTGATAACTCCGTCAAACTGTCGGGTCTTAAAATGTAGTGGTTTTATCAACAAAGGCAGGTTTTACATTGACTGTCACCCAAGAATATACACACAACCATTGCTTCTAGTACGAAGTACATGTAGCTAGCTACCACGCTGGTTGTACGCGACAATGATCCCCATTTTCTTGGAGTCCAAATTGCTAATTATTAAAAAATATCATCTAATATATCAAAAAGTATATAACAAAAAATCTACATCAGCCTTGAGATACCACGGATCGGAGGCAATATCCAGCTAAACCAGTCTGGAGATGGTTTGTTGCCTCGAGAGCAGGAAGTGTGACAACAAGGTCAAGGTCAAGGATTATATGGCTCAGGTTGATCAAAGGACTCAGTGGGGTCGTTCAGCTTGGGAGGTAGGGAAAATCTTAGCACAACATCGGTAAAGAGATGAATGACATCGATCGAACAAAAGTCATGGAACCAACTATGAATGATGCTGTGGTAGTTAGTAGATCAATGGGAAGAGTGAGCCAAATCGATAAGAGAGATTGTCAAGTAGATCCACGTAGAAAAGGTGAGATCAGGACAACATCCGCCCTCGCTCAGGCAGATGACCGTGGTTCCAAGGAAGGAGGCTGAATGGACTGATTCACTCACACGTCAGATAATTACGTGCATATATTTGTAATTACCATGCACGTGTATGTCCACTCGCAATAAATGTGTCCTACACTTACGTCAAACGTTCTTAATTAATGTAGAAAGTGCTGAACGAAATCGTTAGCGTGAACTGGGAAGGGTATACAGCAAGTGTATAACGCACTCGTCGTAGATAAGCTCTGTCAGATATATATGGGGAGATCCCGTCCATCCTTTGTATCCTACGTTAGAAATACAAATCATCCCGCATCGTGGGAGAATACGTTATCTATGTTCGTTTGTACCTAGAGCTACAAAACTACCTGTTAGTCCTCAAATGTAAATGTGTTCCCCGGTGGTCCTATGCACTCGTACATTGCATATGTATATGTCGGTGATGTCGACAGTAAGAGTAAAGTCGTACTATTCAATCTCGTAGCGAGTATTATCCCCTGGACTTATATCACTACGGTCTTGTTCATCTAAGGATTGGAGACGTGTTTTGATGTCATAAGTGAAGAAGGAATAAACCATTATTCAATCTATATCCGGTTTAAACATTTCGACACTAGAACCTACTACAGGACTAGATGTCTGATAGGCCTAATATTCACCAGAAACCGCGTGTTTTGACGAGCATATTTGTCAGTAAATTGGTATATCGGGTGAAAATTAATTACTATATTTCTCTGTTGTGATGATACTCCTCTGGATAACAGCTAGAGCCGTCACTGATAACACTGCCATAATTATCAATATGCCATCATTTAAACATGTAAAGTGAAATATAGATATTCCATTTCGAAGCTAATATATACCCAACGGCAGACGGTATTTTGAGGGTATTTTGAGACTAGGTTGACTACTCACCTAGTAGCAGTATTTTGACGATATTTTCTTGTTCTTTTCTCTCCCTTTCCAAGTCTTTTTCGATGACTTTATTGTGTTTGATAGCGACCCTGTGATCGTCCGTGCCCGGGGGATACAGAGCCTGGGAGGACTTGGTAGCGGCACAACCCATCTCAAACCAAGCACTATATAGTTCGTTGCTTACTGATTCATTGTGCCCATTGGCAACCCACAGTAACAGATGCAAATGCCGATTTATCGGCCGTGGATGGATAGGCAATGACAGTTCATATGAAATCACGCGTCTCAATCACCTTGAAGATCTCCCATGTTATTCCAAGTACACCACATTAAGTACATCCGCATTACCTACACTCCTGTGGAATCGCCAGGTGTAGTTATATAGATAGCTTCTCCTGTCGATGGCGACTGGCGTCAGTCGCACTGGGTAAAATCCTGTCTAGCTCAGTCCGCCTCCTGGGGTGTTGTTTGTGGGTGTCACACCCCACCCCCACACACACATTGACAGGCGGACAGGCGGACGACTAGACGGGATGCCTGTTGTTCCCACGTGCGCGGCGAAGAGTCTGTATCTTCCTGGCTCGCTCGCTAATCTTTTGTGGCGTCAAATCTCAATATCTTACGGTCTTTTCCCTCCTTCCCCATGGCGATCTTCATCCACGCCCAAAGGACACCCAACCCCACCACTTCTTAATTAACCATACACCACTTCTGAACCTCGGCGCGGAGCAGCGGCGATGACGTTACGTATCGAGCCTTGATCAGGGCCGTCAACCGCCGTGAATATGCAGGGGCTATGGCCGGGAATTGGTTCACGTTTGAGTCTGTGATAATTTCACGTTTCCCGTACCGTGGGATGAAGCGGAATTGTCCTTGGCTCAATGGCTTGTAATAATAAACACGAGTACATGAGGGAGCGCTTGTAAACGTGCACATTTTTATTGTGGTTCTGGGTTGTGATGCTTGACGCGAGTCTTTTACTTATGAATTTTTTTCATTGATTCATTTTCGGCCATAGCACGACTATTTGGTTCTGGAAATTACAGGTATGACACATTTTCAAACGTCAAACAAAAATAAATAAATAAATAAAAACAAAGTTTGCAATTTTTTTTGTTGCAAATTCTCAAAAAGCCCCAAATATAGAAAAGCCCAATTTGAAAAACAAATTCACGAACTGTTCTCTGGGACAAAGCATATGTTCATAACATTTGTATTATGAACATATAGGAATTGTTATGTGGCGGATCTTTTGTTGACTTTGAACTTGACCTTAGACGAACTGTAGTGGTAAACTTCAAGGTCACGACTTGCTTGAAATGTGCAAATTCGCTTCTGTAGACAAAACGCTTGTAGATAGAACTTACAGCATTCAGGAACTTAGGAAGTCGCATATCTTTTTATTTTATATGACTTTTTATTACTTTGAAGTTGACATTGGATGACCTTGAGTGAAAAATTTCAAGTTTCTTAAATGCGAATATCGGCTGTTACTTGTTGATGTGGTTAGTCACAACCGTCTGATTGAGGATTATCACCTATCACAAGTCATGTGACAATATATCACGTGATATTGAACAATAAGGGAGTGCCTAATTATGTAGGATTATTTCGTAACTTTTCATTACTTTCGGCTGCGAGTGACCCTTGAGTCGATAATTAAATGCATGGTTTACATCGTGAGCGACTTGTGAACGTGGTGGAGTGACAAGTTGATCACGTCACAGGTAATCCTACCACAATGGAGGTACTTCCATCAATGGAGGCGTGTTTATCGAATATCATTTCCAGCATGTATCGATTACATTATCTACGGTAACTTATTAGTGTATTTACCATTATCTACATCAATATTAACTCATCATACCTATGAATTAACACGTGTCTGAAATGTGCAATCGAATCTCAACTTCTCTTCAGAGAAGTTTTCAGACTGTGAGAAAGCACTTTGAAAATATGAGCAAATATGACAAAATATATTGACTTGACATGAGCAAAGAATTGTTGTCAATCTAAGCCACCAAGCGAAAGCAAGGAATGTTGTCCGAGCATGATTATTTCAAGCGGATGTTGTAGCAATGGCTGTGTTTTCCTGCATAATAAAATATCTGATGTGCAGTACAAGACTACAAGTGCAAATGTTTGTATCGACCCGCCATCCCCATCAATCAGCATCCTGATAAACCCCTCGAACATATTATATATCAAATCATGCAAAACAACTATATACATACATCCGGACCCACATACTAATATATCCGGAACCACACTCGCTACATCGGGGACAGAGAGTGTAAGTAATTATCAATCCAAAACATAAAATACAACATTTTGCAATAGAAACAAAGCCCGACGAAATAGTTTATCCAAAGACACACTGGTGTCATCAGGGGCAGACAGTGTGTTAAATGTAGTGTGTTAAATGTTTCTATTGTACACTTGATGGAATTAGTATACAACTGCCTAACAACCTATGAAAATAAATTATAAATCCGAAACAACCCCATGGAATAGATATATAAGTACCTAATCACAAGCCAAAAGGCTACTAAGTGTATCAAATATCATGTTTTCTACTGTACACCTAAAATAAATAGATTTTATTGATTCGTATTCACAACCCGGTTGACTTATTCTATGAAACTAGAACAATTTCCGTGAGATCGGGTTCAGAAGATGAAGGCAACATCTCTCATGCTTGTCTATACATATATACCCTTTCCTTCTTCGTTAAAGTGATATTGGCAGTAAGTTAAACATTTTTCCATAACTTTCTGATTGAATGAAGAAAACATAATAGTTATATATAGTATATATAGTTATATATAGTTATATATAGTCGACCTTGGTTTGGGTATGGTCACATCTCGTGTTGTTAACGCAAAACGACTAAATGGCAGAAACAGGAAGCCAGGGCTAGTGAAGATACAGTTTGCGACAAAAGAAGAGAAGATTCAAGCCCTTCGGTCCAAACAGAACCTGTCTAATCATACAGAGTACAGGCATGTGTACCTGAGGTCATCAATGAGCCATACAGACCGGGTCTTACAGAAGAACTTCCTCACTCTCTTGAATGAACTTCCCAATGGACGAGACTTCAGAGTAACCAATTCAGGACGCGTGATCCGGAGGGAGAGCCGATTCCATGACGGGGATCAACGTAGAGGTCCTTCAGGTGGCTCGTCCAGGTACTCGCATAGGGGTGGTTACACCAGCTCGTCGCAGGAACACGCGGACTATGCTCACTAGGAGAAAGACCAGCTCGTCGGGCATGAACTTACAATATCTTCATGGAACGTGAACGGATGGACTAGCAACAATGAAAGTTTGCGACAGCATGTGCTGAAAAGTAAGAACTCTGATATAGTATGTTTGTGTGAAACGCATTTAACCGGTGATAATGTAATTAAGGTTGAAAATTATGAATGGTTTGGACATAACAGACACAGTGTACATAGAAAAGCTCCAAAAGGTTCGGGTGGAGTAGGTATACTAATAAAAAACGACTTGCTATGCATGTATGACATAACCATATTGGAGAATTCATATGATGGTATTTTGAATATTTTGTTTGTAAATAAATTATCAAATCATTCATTTGTTGTAATCAGTTGCTATTTATCCCCGGAGCAGTCGCCATGGGGCAGAGATGCAGAAGGTTTTTTCACACATTTAACATCATGTTTATATTCATGTGTCGTCTATGATGATATATTTGTATGTGGTGATTTCAATGCCAGGATAGGTAATGTGTCTGATAGCATTGATAACATTGATTGTATACCATGCAGAGTGAGTGTTGATGAAACTAAATCTGGCCATTGTGACACCTTCCTTGAATTTTTGAAAGATACTAGACTGTGTACCATAAATGGTCGAATTACTCCCGAGTTGGATAATTTTACATGTGTATCGGCTAGGGGTAAATCTGTGGTGGACTATATCCTAACATCACAGGACTGTCTGTCACAAATATTGAAATGTGAAGTTGAGTTGATAAATGATATTGTCTTGAAATATGAATGCATGTCTATGGTTACTTCTACATGTAAAATACCCGATCACTCATTGTTAACAGCAACAGTATCGCTTGTGGGTCATAGACTCGATAACTCTCATTCTACGAAAAGTACCTGTCTGAATGTAAACAGGAAATATTTTTTTGAAAAGAAATCAAATCTGTTTATGAATAATGATGACTGGAATGAACGGTTTAACGATATTGTACAGGAGTGTGAAAGATTATTATTGGAGCCAAATCAGGATAGAATGGATATTGTTTACTAAAATTTTTGCAATGTAGTAACAAATGAGATGAATGATTATGTGCCATTTAAAGATTATGATGATTGTGCAAAACCACAGATTTCGGAGAAAAAGAGGAAATATTATAAACCATATTGGAATAGCGAGTTAACCGACCTATGGAAATCTATGGTAAATGATGAAAAGAAATTTCATAAATGTAAAGGATCGAGAGTGGAAAAGACCATATTACATGATATTTTCTTGAGTAGTAGGAAATCGTTCGACTGTGCACTGCGTAGAGCTGAAAAGAATTACAAAAAGGAACTGTTGGAGGAAATAGAGTATATTTGTACAGGTAATCCAGTTCAGTTTTGGAAACATATTAAGAATTTGGGTCCAAAGTTGAAAGAATGTATTCCAATGAAAGTTAATCTAGGTGATGATTTGGTTTGTGATGAAGTCATTGTGTTAGATACATGGGAGAAGGATTTTGCAGAGTTATTTAGATCTTCTGTCACATCCGGGTGTGAGGAATTTTTATCAGAGGCTTTGAGATATACACAATTGTATGAGCAAGAACTGTGTAATGGTACATATGCTATCAATTATTTCATTAATGAGGAGATATCAACAGATGAAGTTTGTTTTGTATTGACAAAGCTGAAAAATAAAAAAGCAGTTGATTGTGACAAAATTCCCAATGAAGCACTGAAACATTATGATATGGCAGGTATATTGACCGTTATGATGAATGTATTTTTTTCCTGTAATATGGTTCCAACAAAATGGGTGAAATCCATTATGAATCCAATACCTAAAAGTTCACAGAATGATCCACATGTTCCAATGAATTACAGAGGTATTAATTTATTATCATGTGTGTGTAAAGTATTTACCAGTATTATAAACAACCGAATCTCAAAATATTGTGAAACTATGAATGTCATTGTTGATGAGCAAAATGGGTTCAGGAAGTCTAGATCTTGTGAAGAACATGTATTTTTATTAACAAATGTTATCAGGATGAGCTTGTCTAATAATAGCTCAACGTTTGTTGCCTTTGTAGATTTTGAAAAGGCATTTGACACTGTTAATAGAGAATTGTTAATGTATTGTTTACTTCTGAATCATATTGATGGACCTTGCTATGATATCATAAAGAAACTGTACACTGATACTGTATCCTGTGTTAGATTAAACAATAAGGTTACTGAATGGTTTGATGTTTGTTCTGGAGTGAGACAGGGTGACACCCTCTCACCAAAGTTATTCAGTTTATTTGTAAATGACCTTGCAAAACACATTAAACAGCTCGGTTTGGGTATCGAGTTTGCAAATGTTCAAGTCAATATCCTATTGTATGCTGATGACATGGTGCTGATGGCAAAATCTGAAAAAGAATTACAAGATATGATCAATGCTTTGTATGAATGGTGCAAAAGATGGCAATTGAAAGTAAATATAAAGAAAACTAATATTGTACATTTTCGTAAAAAGAGGAAACATATTACAAAGTGTGATTTTAATTATGGAGAAGAAAAGGTTGATGTTGTTGAATATTATAAATATCTAGGAGTATTTCTTGATTGTCACTTGACCTATGGAAAGTGTGTAGAAGTATTGAGTGACTCTGCAGGGAGAGCACTGAGTGGTATTATATCAAAATTTAAATTTTTGAAGAACCCTGGTTATGCCACATTTACTAAACTATATGATACAGGGGTATCTTCAATACTTAACTATGGATCAGAGGTATGGGGCTTTGGATCCCACACAAAATGTGATACTGTCATGAACAAAGCAATGAGATATTTTCTAGGTGTACATAAATTTGCTCCTACTGCTGCTATTCAAGGTGATATGGGTTGGTTATCAATGAAATATAGACGTTATAAAAAGATGATATTGTTTTGGAATAGACTTGTCAATTTGAATGATGACAGATTGGTTAAAAAAATATTTTTGTATGACTATAATAATATGCAAAGAGGCTGGTGTGGTGATATTTCTGGTATTTCTGATATTCTGGGACTTGGATCCTGTTTTGATAATCTAGAGCTTTTCGATATCTCAGTTGTAGAAGAGAAATATATGACTGCTATGTGTGAGGAATGGAAACATGTGGTAAACTCCAAACCAAAGTTGAGAACATATGTACAATTTAAAACAGACTTCTGTGCAGAAGACTATGTTGTTAAGAATATTACAAAATATAAGAGATCCTTGTTTGCCCAATTAAGGTGTGGTATCTTACCTATTGCAATTGAAACTGGCCGATTCAAAAATATAAAAGACACTGATACTGGCAACTTTAGAAAACAGACTGTTGAAGAAAGACTATGTGAAATTTGTAATAATGGTAATATCGAGGATGAAGAACATTTATTATTATATTGTACACAATATGCATCAGAGAGACATTTTTTCTTTCAAACAATACAGGATGATGGTGTAGATATACTTGCCCAAAATGATAAAGAGAAATTAAGAATTATTATGACAAGTAAATGGCGTGAAACTGTTGAGTATTTGTTTTGTATCTGGAATGTAAGAAAATCATGCACACAGAAATAATTTGTTCCGTCAATAACATTTTATTGTGTACATACATCTATCTTTTATTTTATATTGTTTAAAATGTCACATTTTATTATTGTACAGTTGTGACTACACACCTTGTGAATATACTTTTGGTCAGTGTCACTTATAAGCCCGACTGGGCTGGGTACATGTATGTATTGAAATGATTATTTGGTTGTAAATATGATGTACAAGTGACAGAAATAAACAATTACCTTACCTATATATCTGCACTCGTATGCTCAAACAGATGCCCCTTTTTAATCGATTTCGTTGCGAGTTTCTGGTGGAGATATTTTGAGTTTGTTTACATTACCGCCATTCTCGGTGCTTTGTACCCTTTGCTGCAGTGCGATTCCAGCTTACTCGTATATGTTCGAGCCAATCGAGCGTGAAGTAGGTTAAGTCAGAGGTAACTCTGAGTGGCGCACAAAACAAAAGAAAAGTGGCTGCTATTACTGTCATATGCTTGAATTATCGATCTGATCAAGCATAGTATGTTTTGTAACCTATTTTTCTGAGACCACAGGTATATATGTAATTGGTTTAGAAAAAATAGTTTTCCTGCCAACATCACTTTAAGTTTCTGCGGTACCGCTGATATAACCATATGTGTAGAGTCGAAGGATAGGTTTCACTAAACCTCCAGGAACACGTCCGATGGATAATATTAGTCATGATTTTTATCATGATATGTAGTAATATTATGAATACTTTTGTCAAGAATTACAAAAGGAAGTGCTATTCATGTAGAGCATATCTCTTGAAGGAGCTCATAATTGATGAGCGCGCAACCAACTGTCCACACAGACACAGCATTTAAATATAATACTATATTGTATTTTTGTTGTAATTTATTGCACGTTTCATATTGATTTCACATGTAATTTATTTATTTCATTCTTTATGGTCACATCCTCGACAGGCCTGTGGCCTTGGTGTTGATCGTCAACTTGTATTATTATTATGCGGTGTTATGTACAATGTACAGTTGTATGTCTTGTAGCAATAGTTGGAAATAAATTACATTACATTACATCACTATAAATACCTGGTTAACAAGTAACTGCATTCTTTTTTTTGTGTTTTCACAGTCGAGTCAGATTACACGGGTTTACGTGAATGTTTTGGGCTTTCATATAAACGAGTTCTTGGGGATTTATTTCATTCCGGTTAATGGGACTTGAGTGAATCATGGTCATCGCTTCATCTCCCCATTTCTGGGGAGATGTACAGCCAAGGCTAAAACAATGACCATGGTTTTCAGTATATATGAAGGTCGCATACAAGATGACTTCCATGCTCCAGCAATATGATAAAACCGACTTGTTTCTATTGTGGTTGGATATGTTATATCGATAGATTGTATTATGACGTAACTCAAGAAAAGTACATGGATGCATATTTTATCAAATTAGAGAAATAAACGAATGCCACCTTCCTCGACCTCGCGAGGAAGGTGGCATTTTGGAGGGTTTTCTGGGCGTGTGGTGTGTCTAAATGTCACAGCTTCCTCGTTGAATCAAAGAAATTGCAAGACATAATTGTCATCTGGAAAGATATGGTCTCTCATTGAAAAAAACTATATATATGTCTCTTCTTTCTTTTAGTTTGTGTGTATGTGTGAGAAGCATATTCTGGCGATGTGTGTTCGGAGAACTATTTATTGATAGGTCATTTGATCTATGTTAGTCGATAATCATTTTCATTCATTAGGTGTTAATTGTAAGCTCTCTGACAGTGTACAGCTTTAAGGGCGGGGATACAATATGATGACACTTGGTGATTATCGGCTATTAACATGTCGTCAATGCACGGTTCCTAGCACCAAGTGCATTATGTATTCCGGTGACGTCACACAAACTGTCCTGTCTCGATAAAAATGTCTGTTTTCACTAAATATATGTGTGCTCTGTATGATATACTACTGTTATATGTCTTGTATGCATATATTTTGCACTTGGCAGTCCATTTCGAGGCTAATACATAATTCTCGTCCTTTCTGCTGTGCCGTTGAACCAATTTATTTCTGTTTTTAATAGCAATGGCAATTTGTACATGTGGTACACATATTTTTCTCCAATGAATGGATCGACACCTATACCTTTCACCTAGTTGGCAATTATCTCCTCTTGCCAGATGCGAAGGTTACTTCCGGGGGGGGGGGGGGGGAGGGGGAGGGGAGGGGGGTCGCTGCTTATGTCGAGCTGTGTGAGAAGTGTGTTGTGTTTGTGTGATAACTCCGTCAAACTGTCGGGTCTTAAAATGTAGTGGTTTTATCAACAAAGGCAGGTTTTACATTGACTGTCACCCAAGAATATACACACAACCATTGCTTCTAGTACGAAGTACATGTAGCTAGCTACCACGCTGGTTGTACGCGACAATGATCCCCATTTTCTTGGAGTCCATATTGCTAATTATTAAAAAATATCATCTAATATATCAAAAAGTATATAACAAAAAATCTACATCAGCCTTGAGATACCACGGATCGGAGGCAATATCCAGCTAAACCAGTCTGGAGATGGTTTGTTGCCTCGAGAGCAGGAAGTGTGACAACAAGGTCAAGGTCAAGGATTATATGGCTCAGGTTGATCAAAGGACTCAGTGGGGTCGTTCAGCTTGGGAGGTAGGGAAAATCTTAGCACAACATCGGTAAAGAGATGAATGACATCGATCGAACAAAAGTCATGGAACCAACTATGAATGATGCTGTGGTAGTTAGTAGATCAATGAGAAAGTGAGCCAAATCGATACGAGAGCTCGACAAGTAGATCCACGTAGAGAAGGTGATATCAGGGCAAGACCTAACCTCGCTCAGGCAAATGATCGTGGTTCCAAGGAAGATGGCTGAATGGACTGATACACTCACACGTCAGGTAGTTACATGCATATAATTGTAATTACCATGCACATACAGGTCCACTCGCAATAAATATGTCCTACACTTACGTCAAACGTTTTTAATAAATGTAGAAAGTGCTGAACGAAATCGTTGGCGTGGAACTGGAAAGGGTATACAGCTGGTGTATGACGCACTCGTCCTAGATGAATTCTGTTAGATATACATGGGGAGATCCCGTCCATCCTTTGTATCCTACGTTAGAAATACAAATCATCCCGCATCGTGGGAGAATACGTTATCTATGTTCGTTTGTACCTGGAGCTACAAAACTACCTGTTAGTCCTCAAATGTATATGTGTTCCCCCAGTGGTCCTATGCACTCGTACATTGCATATGTATATGTCCGTGATGTCGACAGTAATAGTAAAGTCGTACTATTCAATGTCGTAGTGAGTATTATCCCCTGGTCTTATGTCACTACGGTCTTGTTCATCTAAGGATTGGAGACGTGTTTTCGTGACATAGGAGAAAAAGGAATGAACCATTATTCAACCTATATCCGGTTTGAACATTTCGACACTAGAACCTACTACAGGACTAGATGTCTGAAAGGCCTAATATTCACCAGAAACCGCGTGTTTTGACTAGCATATTTGTCAGTAAATTGGTATATCGGTTGAAAATTAATTACTATATTTCTCTGTTGTGATGATTCTCCCCTGTACAACAGCTAGAGCCGTCATTGATAACACTGCCATAATTATCAATATGCCATCATTTAAACATGTAAAGTAAAAAAGAGACATTCAATTTCGAGGCTAATACCCTACGGCAGACGGTATTTTTAGGGTATTTTGAGACTACTCCCAAGTTGAGTACTCACCTAGTAGCAGTATTTTGACGATGTTTTCTTGTTCTTTTCTCTCCCTTTCCAAGTCTTTTTCAATGACTTTATTCTGTTTGATAGCGACCCTATGATCGTCCGTGCCCGGGGGATACAGGGCCTGGGAGGACTTGGTAGCGGCACAACCCATCTCGAACCAAGCACTATATAGTTCGTTGCTTACTGATTCATTGTGCCCATTGGCAACCCACAGTAACATATGTAAATGCCGATTTATTGGCCGTGGATGGATAAGCAATGACAGTTCATATAAAATCACGCGTCTCAATCACCTCGAAGATCTCCCATGTTATTCCAAGTACACCACGTTAAGTACATCCGCATTACCTACACTCCTGTGGAATCGCCAGGTGTAGTTATATAGATAGCTTCTCTTGTCGATGGCGACTGGCGTCAGTCGCACTGGGTAAAATCCTCTCTAGTTCAGTCGCCTCCTGGGGTGTTGTTTGTGGGTGTCACACCCCACCCCCACACACACATTGACAGCTAGCGGACAGGCGGACGACTAGACGGGATGCCTGTTGTTCCCACGTGCGCGGCGAAGAGTCTGTATCTTCCTGGCTCGCTCGCTAATCTTTTGTGGCATCAAATCTCAATATCTTACGGTCGTTTCCCTCCTTCCCCATCGCGAGCTTCATCCACGCCCAAAGGACACCCAACCCCACCACTCCTTAATTAACCATACACCACTCCTGAACCTCGGCGCGGAGCGGTGGCGATGACGTTACGTAGCGAGCCTTAATCAGGGCCGTCAACCGCCGTGACTATGCAGGGGTTACGGCCGGGAATTGGTTGACGTTTGAGTCTGTGATAATTTCACGTTTCCCGTACCGTGGGATGACGCGGAATTGTCATTGGCTCAATGGCTTGTAATAATAAACACGAGTACATGAGGGAGCGCTTGTAAACGTGCACATTTTTATTGTGGCTCAGGGTTGTGATGCTTGACGCGAGTCTTTTACTTATGAATTTTTTTCATTGATTCATTTTCGGCCGTAGCACGACTATTTAGTGCTGGAAATGACCAGTTTGACACATTTTAAAAAAAAAAAAAACGTTTGCAATTATTTTTTTCTTGCAAATTCCCCAAAAAGTCCCAAATATAGAAAAGCCCAAAATTTGAAGAAAACAAATTCACGAAGTGTTCTCTGGGACAAAGCATATGTTCATAACATTTGTATTATGAGCATAAAGGAATTGTTATGTGGCGGATCTTTTGTTGACTTTGAACTTGACCTTAGACGAACTGTAGTGGTAAACTTCAAGGTCACGACTTGCTTGAAATGTGCAAATTCGCTTCTGTAGACAAAGCGCTTGTAGATAAAACTTACAGCATTCAGGAACTTAGGAAGTCGCATATCTTTTTTTTATATGACTTTTTATTTCTTTGAAGTTGACATTGGATGAAAAATTTCAAGTTTCTTAAACGCGAATATCGGCTGTTACATGTTGATGTGGTTAGTCACAACCGTCTGATTGAGGATTATCACATATCACAAGTCATGTGACAATATATCACGTGATATTGAACAATAAGGGAGTGCCTAATTATGTAGGATTATTCCGTAACTTTTCATTACTTGCGGCTGCGAGTGACCCTTGAGTCGATAATTAAATGCATGGTTTACATCGTGAGCTACTTGTGGACGTGGTGGAGTGACAAGTTGATCACGTCACAGGTAATCCTACCACAATGGAGGTACTTCCATCAATGGAGGCGTGCTTATCTAATATCAATTCCCGTATGTATCGATTACATTATCTACATTAACTTATTAGTGGATGAACATTATCTACATTAACATTAACTCATCATACCTATGAATTAACCATTGTATGAAATGTGCAGAATCTGAGAAAACACTTTGAAAATATGAGCTAAGCAGACAAAATATCTTGACTGGACATGAGCAAAGAATTGTTGTCAATCCAAGCCACCAAGCGAAAGCAGAAGTGTTGTCCGATCATGATTATTTCAAGCGGACGTTGTAACCATGACTGTGTTTACCTGCATAATAAAATATCTGATGTGCAGTACAAGACCACTAGTGCAAATGTTTGTATCGATCCGCCATCCTCATCAACCAGCATATCGACACCCTGATAACCCCTTCGAACATCAAATCATGCAAGACAAGTATATACATATATCCGGAAGCACATACAAATATATCTGGAACCACACTCGCTACATCGGGGACAGAGATTGTAAGTAATTATCAATCCAAAACATAAAATAAAACATTTTGCAACAGAAACAAAGCCCGACCAAATAGTTTATCCAAAGACACACTGGCGTCATCAGGGGCAGACAGTGTTTCAACTGTAGTTGTTTCTACTGTACACCTGATGGAATGAGTATACAACTGCCCAACAACCTATGAAAATAAATTATAAATCCAAAATAAACCCCATGGAATAGATATATGACAAGTACTCAATTACCTAATCACCTGATCACAAGCCAAAATGCTACTGAGTGTATCAAATATCATGTTTTCTACTGTAACCTGGTAAAATCCGTAAACCCGTAAACATTTTAGATATCGTCCAACGACCGATTATTAAATGGATTTTATATATTCTCATTCACAACCAGGTTGCCGTGTTCAATGAAACTAACACAATCTCCGTGAGATCAGGTTCAGAAGATGAAGGCTTGTTTATACGTATCTTTTCCTGTGATTGTGATTGTGAATTGTGAATGTGATTGTGAACTGATGACTCTCTCACTTCGTATGCCTGATATGACTTTCTGTCCCCGGACTATGAGATTGGATAACGGACCCTGTTTTGTTTCCTCGGAATACTTAATACTGGGTATTGATTCCACGTCTATTCCTTCTTCGTTAAGTTTCTGCGGTACCGCTGATCTAACCGTATGTGTAGAGTCGGAGGACATGTTTCACTAAACATCCAGGAACACGTCCAATGGATAATATTGAAGTCATGATATTTATCATGATATAGCGAAGATATGTAATATTATGAATAATTTTGTCAAGAATTACAAAAGGAAGTGCGCGTATTGATGTAGAACATATCTGTTGAAAGAGCTCATAATTGATGACTGCGCCACCAACTGTCCGCACGGACACACACACGTACAAAGTATACGATATGAAAAACCATGGGCATACACCGATAGGTGTGAATATGCATTTAAATATAGTACTATATTGTAATTTTGTTGTAATATATATTGCACGTTTCAGATTGATTTCATATATAATTGATTTATTTCTTTCTTCACGGTCACATCCTCGACAGGCCTGTGGCCTTTGATGTTGATTGTCAACTAGTATTATTATTATGCGGTGTTATGTACAATGAACAGTTGTATGTCTTGTAGCAATAGTTGAAAATAAATTACATTATATCACTATAAATACCTGGTTAACAAGTAATTGCATTCTTTTTTGTGTTTTCACAGTCGAGTCAGATTACACGGGTTGACGTGAATGTTTTGGGGTTTCATAGAAAAGAGTGCTTGGGGATTTATTTTATTGGGGTTAATGGGACTTGAGTGAATCATGGGCATCGCTTCATCTCCCCATTTCTGGGAAAATGTACAGCCAAGGCTGAAATAATGACCAAGATTCACAACAATCTATTGTTTGAAATTAATTGTAATATCAAATTTAGGTATTATATGAATGTGATTGTGAACTGATGACTAACGGTAAATTGTATGAGTAACTGTAGGAATGGAATTGTATGATTGTTGTAAATCTGAGATAAGCTACTACTAAACTACTACTACTATGCAGGGATACGCTGGTGATAACACTGATGGAAATTTTCCTGGATTTCCCAAGGCCCTTCATATGGTTTCCGTGCTATCGTTACTTAATAACAAGACAACATGGCTTATGTAAACCATGATTTATTTCTGCCTTAGCGTATGCCATCTACACTTCTCAAGTAAAGACACTTTACTCCACTTTCTTCCACTATCAGACGATAAATTAAATGAAATCAAATCCTAAGAAGCAACATTCCTGTATTACCAGCATATATGGCGTGTTTGTCTCACAACTCAAACGCTATTTTAGAGCTTGTTACATATATATGGACTTTGTTCATCGGAGTTTCCAACTAGCCTCTAAACTGCTGCGACAGGGATATGTTTCATCAAGACCAATAGCTGCCTTCAAGAAATTCTATGGATGTCATCACAATCTGGTTGACAAGTACACAAAATCTGTCACCAGCATGCAGCAAGACCTTTTTGCATGTTAATGTTTTGGAATTCGTGACAGGTGCCACATGTGGGCCAGGAAATGCTCACTCTTTCCGGAACACCTGATTTCACCCCTTGAAAAACCATCGGCATACAGCGATAGCGATGAAAAACCATCGGCATACAGCGATAGGTGTGAATATGCATTTAAATATAGTACTATATTGTAATTTTGTTGTAATATATATTGCACGTTTCAGATTGATTTCATATATAATTGATTTATTTCATTCTTTACGGTCACATCCTCGACAGGCCTGTGGCCTTTGATGTTGATTGTCAACTTGTATTATTATTATGCGGTGTTATGTACAATGAACAGTTGTATGTCTTGTAGCAATAGTTGAAAATAAATTACATTACATCACTATAAATACCTGGTTAACAAGTAATTGCATTCTTTTTTGTGTTTTCACAGTCGAGTCAGATTACACGGGTTGACGTGAATGTTTTGGGGTTTCATAGAAAAGAGTGCTTGGGGATTTATTTTATTGGGGTTAATGGGACTTGAGTGAATCATGGGCATCACTTCATCTCCCCATTTCTGGGAAAATGTACAGCCAAGGCTGAAATAATGACCAAGATTCACAACAATCTATTGTTTGAAATTAATTGTAATATCAAATTTAGGTATTATATGAATGTGATTGTGAACTGATGACTAACGGTAAATTGTATGAGTAACTGTAGGAATGGAATTGTATGATTGTTGTAAATCTGAGATAAGCTACTACTAAACTACTACTACTATGCAGGGATACGCTGGTGATAACACTGATGGAAATTTTCCTGGATTTCCCAAGGCCCTTCATATGGTTTCCGTGCTATCGTTACTTAATAACAAGACAACATGGCTTATGTAAACCATGATTTATTTCTGCCTTAGCGTATGCCATCTACACTTCTCAAGTAAAGACACTTTACTCCACTTTCTTCCACTATCAGACGATAAATTAAATGAAATCAAATCCTAAGAAGCAACATTCCTGTATTACCAGCATATATGGCGTGTTTGTCTCACAACTCAAACGCTATTTTAGAGCTTGTTACATATATAGGGACTTTGTTCATCGAAGTTTCCAACTAGCCTCTAAACTGCTGCGACAGGGATATGTTTCATCAAGACCAATAGCTGCCTTCAAGAAATTCTATGGATGTCATCACAATCTGGTTGACAAGTACACAAAATCTGTCACCAGCATGCAGCAAGACCTTTTTGCATGTTAATGTTTTGGAATTCGTGACGGGTGCCACATGTGGGCCAGGAAATGTTCACTCTTTCCGGAACACCTGATTTCACCCCTTGAAAAACCATCGGCATACAGCGATAGCGATGAAAAACCATCGGCATACAGCGATAGGTGTGAATATGCATTTAAATATAGTACTATATTGTAATTTTGTTGTAATATATATTGCACGTTTCAGATTGATTTCATATATAATTGATTTATTTCATTCTTTACGGTCACATCCTCGACAGGCCTGTGGCCTTTGATGTTGATTGTCAACTAGTATTATTATTATGCGGTGTTATGTACAATGAACAGTTGTATGTCTTGTAGCAATAGTTGAAAATAAATTACATTACATCACTATAAATACCTGGTTAACAAGTAATTGTATTCTTTTTTGTGTTTTCACAGTCGAGTCAGATTACACGGGTTGACGTGAATGTTTTGGGGTTTCATAGAAAAGAGTGCTTGGGGATTTATTTTATTGGGGTTAATGGGACTTGAGTGAATCATGGGCATCGCTTCATCTCCCCATTTCTGGGAAAATGTACAGCCAAGGCTGAAATAATGACCAAGATTCACAACAATCTATTGTTTGAAATTAATTGTAATATCAAATTTAGGTATTATATGAATGTGATTGTGAACTGATGACTAACGGTAAATTGTATGGCATATATGATGTCACCGGCATATGGTGTGTTTGTTTCTCAACTTATACGCTATTCCAGAGCTAGTTGCAAATATGAAGACTTTGTCTATCGAAGTGCCCAGCTAGTCTCTAAACTGCTACGACAAGGATATGTTTTACCAAGACTTATCGCTGCGTTTAAGAAATTCTATGGACGTCATCATGATCTGGTTGATAAATACAGCAAATCCATGTCTGCCATGCAACTAGATCTATTTTCATGTTCATTTTGGGGAATTCATGACGGGTGCCACTAGTGGGGCAGGAAATGCTCACTCTTTCCGGAACACCTGATTTCACCTCCTGATGGCCATTTACGGGGGTTCATGAGTTTCCCTGTCATTTTTGTTTTCTCTCACTTCGTATGCCTGATATGACTTTCTGTCCCGGACTATGAGATTGGATAATGGACCCTGTTTTGTTTGCTCGGAATACTTAATACTGGGTATTGATTCCAAGTCTATTGTATGAGTAACTGTAGGAATGGAATTGTATGATTGTTGTAAATCTGAGATAAGCTACTACTAAACTACTACTACTATGCAGGGATACGCTGGTGATAACACTGATGGAAATTTTCCTGGATTTCCCAAGGCCCTTCATATGGTTTCCGTGCTGTCGTTACTTAATAACAAGACAACATGGCTTATGTAAACCATGATTTATTTCTGCCTTAGCGTATGCCATCTACACTTCTCAAGTAAAGACACTTTACTCCACTTTCTTCCACTATCAGACGATAAATTAAATGAAATCAAAACCTAAGAAGCAACATTCCTGTATTACCAGCATATATGGCGTGTTTGTCTCACAACTCAAACGCTATTTTAGAGCTTGTTACATATATATGGACTTTGTTCATCGAAGTTTCCAACTAGCCTCTAAACTGCTGCGACAGGGATATGTTTCATCAAGACCAATAGCTGCCTTCAAGAAATTCTATGGATGTCATCACAATCTGGTTGACAAGTACACAAAATCTGTCACCAGCATGCAGCAAGACCTTTTTGCATGTTAATGTTTTGGAATTCGTGACAGGTGCCACATGTGGGCCAGGAAATGCTCACTCTTTCCGGAACACCTGATTTCACCCCTTGAAAAACCATCGGCATACAGCGATAGCGATGAAAAACCATCGGCATACAGCGATAGGTGTGAATATGCATTTAAATATAGTACTATATTGTAATTTTGTTGTAATATATATTGCACGTTTCAGATTGATTTCATATATAATTGATTTATTTCATTCTTTACGGTCACATCCTCGACAGGCCTGTGGCCTTTGATGTTGATTGTCAACTAGTATTATTATTATGCGGTGTTATGTACAATGAACAGTTGTATGTCTTGTAGCAATAGTTGAAAATAAATTACATTACATCACTATAAATACCTGGTTAACAAGTAATTGCATTCTTTTTTGTGTTTTCACAGTCGAGTCAGATTACACGGGTTGACGTGAATGTTTTGGGGTTTCATAGAAAAGAGTGCTTGGGGATTTATTTTATTGGGGTTAATGGGACTTGAGTGAATCATGGGCATCGCTTCATCTCCCCATTTCTGGGAAAATGTACAGCCAAGGCTGAAATAATGACCAAGATTCACAACAATCTATTGTTTGAAATTAATTGTAATATCAAATTTAGGTATTATATGAATGTGATTGTGAACTGATGACTAACGGTAAATTGTATGAGTACCTGTAGGAATGGAATTGTATGATTGTTGTAAATCTGAGATAAGCTACTACTAAACTACTACTACTATGCAGGGATACGCTGGTGATAACACTGATGGAAATTTTCCTGGATTTCCCAAGGCCCTTCATATGGTTTCCGTGCTATCGTTACTTAATAACAAGACAACATGGCTTATGTAAACCATGATTTATTTCTGCCTTAGCGTATGCCATCTACACTTCTCAAGTAAAGACACTTTACTCCACTTTCTTCCACTATCAGACGATAAATTAAATGAAATCAAATCCTAAGAAGCAACATTCCTGTATTACCAGCATATATGGCGTGTTTGTCTCACAACTCAAACGCTATTTTAGAGCTTGTTACATATATAGGGACTTTGTTCATCGAAGTTTCCAACTAGCCTCTAAACTGCTGCGACAGGGATATGTTTCATCAAGACCAATAGCTGCCTTCAAGAAATTCTATGGATGTCATCACAATCTGGTTGACAAGTACACAAAATCTGTCACCAGCATGCAGCAAGACCTTTTTGCATGTTAATGTTTTGGAATTCGTGACGGGTGCCACATGTGGGCCAGGAAATGCTCACTCTTTCCGGAACACCTGATTTCACCCCTTTATGTTTCATGAAGTTCCATAAAATTTTCTCGATTTTGCCTGACACCGGATTTTGAGATTGGATAATGGACTCGGTTTTGTTTGCTCGGATACTATATACTTGGGTATTGTTCCCATGTTTATTCCGGCCCAAGTATCATACACTGCGCCTTAATACTACTCGTGCACTATAGGAATGTCATTTAATCCGTCTGTCACCTGGCGCAGGATATGATACTTGGGCCTTTATTCCTAACAACCCCGAGTCAACTGATGATTTGAACTGATGATTTACTTTGTACCGGTGACAGAGGGGGACAGCCCTATTGACTAAATACCAACCACGTTGCTGTGGCTCTGGTTTGTATATTTGAGGGAATACATTCTCTCGTGCAATATAAGTCTTTCTGTTGTTCTTGTCTGCCCAAAGGCAAATGTCATGACAAAACATGGAGGGCAGTTTCCACCTAAGAACATTAAAATTATGAATTAACTAAACAATAAAATTACTTATCCTAAGAAAAACAATGAGTTGGTGTTTGTCATATATTCATATCAGATCAGTGCTACAATAGCAGTATATTTATCAAATAGCGCTGTCACAATCCTCAAATTGATTGTGCATTACCAGCTCACTCATGATGAGAGTTTGAATATTTTATACTCATCTTCAGAGGCATCATCTCAAGTCATATTACAACGGATGCTTGATTTCAACGAAGTAAATTTCTATGAGACAAACAGACAATAGACATTGAAGCATATTTTTTATGCTGCAATGTCTATTCAATATCTATATGGAGAACTGTTCAATAATCGTGATGAGTGGTATTCATAAATTATTCATTATCGTACTGATGTTCTTGATGCTCTGCCATCGAATACATAAATATGACATATATGGACATAATATCTCGAGCCACGAAACATAACAGAAATCAATTTCGGTTCTACATATAAGTTATTGCTGGAGTCTGGAAATTGTCTGGTATTTAGCCTACTTATATATAGGCATGGTCCATAAGTCATAGCGACAATCCAATGAGGGAAAAAAGGCAAGCCACTGAGTGGGATGCAAGCTAGAATTATTACGACAATCTCCATTCCACAGGTGCTGCTGAAACATGGACGGGATGGATTCGTGGGTATTATAACCTACACTACTTCCATTCAATAAATTTCCATCTCTTTTTGAAATCGAATCATTTATTCATAGCTTCCTTGTTATTCCATGGCTTTTTAACTTTTCTTGGGTCAGTAACTTTCCAACCGAATACAAAACTTTCATTTTCAACCACATATATGTTTTATAATGCTGTAAAATTGACACTTAGGGTCGTCGGGGTTCCCAGCAGTTCCATCCACCAAAATGTCACCCTCAAGTGTTCTTCTTCTTTTTTTTTCTCATTACATTTGCTTAGTATTTTATTTCCTTGGTTTATGATTTCTCACTACATCTATGTTTGTTTAGTATTTCTTTCCTTGGTTTATGTTTTCTTGCCATGTATCAATTTCCTGAAATATGTTTATTTATTTTTTTTGAGGCAGCCGTTAGGCTTCGTATGGTCTTTTCAGCAACTACATGTATGTAAATCGATTTTTTTTTGTTTTCTTATGTCTGTTTATTTCATATTTTGTTAGTTTATTCCAATGCCATTTTCTGACTTAGTGCTCATTATTTCATATCATTTCATTTCAAGTTGCTGAATAAAAAAAAACGTATTCGTATTCATGGAGGCGTACATTTGCTGATCAATTTTATCGTCTTAAGAAGAACTATCCGGTAAGTCTGGGAAAAGTTGCGTAAAATGTTGTAAACAAATGTAAACCGTAAATATGAATGGTGCAAAATGCACATAACACGATATATAGTCCACAGTACGGGGTTGGTAACAGTACTTTCATGATAAACAACTAGTGAACTGGTAGGCTTTACGTGAGCTTAAAGACCAGATGCTACTTCATGCAGATTGTGATAAACTAAAGAATGAAATTCCTACTTACTAAAGTATTGAATCTTCCCTCGCTCATATCATCACCTGAGTTCAACTTTGGGTAAAACCTTGTGTACGAATATTTGGTAGGGCTTTGTTCAAATCCAAAAATGTTATATTTATTGTTATATCTATAGACTCTACATATATCCGTAAATATATACAATGAATCCGTAAAAAATGCACTAATGGAAATTAGATATACATCAGATATACATCATAACTTGCATATATAATGCAAAACACGTGTGGAAAAAATGTATATCCAATTTATGATGTCTGTCTTATACATGTCCATTCATCCTGTATGTATTTAGATCCTGTTTATTCATCTTATTATAAACGTTATCCATAATCCATGCAATAGCTAGTGTCTCGGCACTAATATTACTTGTTTATCTAGAAATGTCGAGTTCAAAATAAAAATTTCGTTCGGCTATATTCGATCATTTCTACAAGTAATTTTGCTGAGATTTGCCCGATTAGCTGAGTTCGGCTAAGGGCTGACGTCACAGCGATTTAGGTTGCTTTGGTGAAGGTTCAGTCTCCGGTCACGGCAGGATGTGAGGTGGTATGTGGTCGATAAATTATACCAGTGGGTTTTCACCAGGTTTCTGTCGTCCCCCTCCCATTAATGACCAGCCTCATAAAAAGGTCTGAACCAACAGGAGAGCAGAATGTGGGCTTTCACTGGTAGCTTTCACCTTCACTCGCCGATTTCCCAACTCTACCAACACATGACCAAAGACGAAAAGTCTTCTGGAACCTTTATATTGCGTCCGGATTCTTAATACTCGATAGCAAACTGTATGGCTTCTCTAAACTACTAATAGTTTCTGCCTCATCTTATTATAACTAAATTTCTAAGGCATGGATTTTTTTCGTCAAATGTCGGCTATAAAACAAAACCTTCTGCTATACTCTGATTTTTCTGACTCGTTTAATTTATGACACGAACAACGAAATTTAATCAATGCCTAGCGATGTTTGTAATACATATCTATTTCGAAATACCGTTCTAATTCTAATGAGTTTTTAAACATACAATATTTATCCAACTTTTTGTTCATAGCAATATCATTTCTCCAATTTGAAATAGATACATCTTTTAATCTTTGTTTGAAAATTTCAATAAAAGTTTGTACATCCCCCCACACTGTGTTGCATTCATACCTCTCCAAATCCATATGTATACAATATATATTTATTTTTTTTCGACCATGTATTTTTCCCAACATCATCAGAGTATTTCAAATGCCTATACAGAGAATTTCGCAAATGTGGTGTTTTATCATGTACAATTTTCAACCAAAATTTAATACATCTCATGATATAGTAATTATACAATGGCGTTCTACCAAGTTCTCCCAACACAGCTGCTGTGGAAGTGCCTCCAGAAACATGTAATATATATTTACAAAACCGTTTATGCACACGTTCTATATATTCAATAGTGTTTGTTCCCCATATCTCAGAACCGTACAATAAGATAGGTAGTATTAATTTATCAAACATGTCTAATAACAAAGGCACATTTAGACCGCCACACATTTTCGAACAATGTTTGATTTTAAACACGGCTTTTTCGGCTTGTGGTGAAATTGTACGTACAGCAGTTGACCAACAAAGTCTGGATGAAAACATAAGTCCCAAATATTTACCCTCGCCCCGATAGGGGCAGAGGGTAATGTAATTGGGTCTGTCCGTTTGTTACTTGCCGGAATCTAAAGATTTCGGCAAGTATGTTGGTCGGTTTGTTACTTGCCGGAATCTAAAGATTTCGGCAAGTATGTTGGTCGGTTTGTTACTTGCCGGAATCTTCGATTTCGGCAAGTATGTTGGTCAGTTGGTTTGTTACTTGCCGGAATCTTCGATTTCGGCAAGTATGTTGGTCAGTTGGTTTGTTTATGTGTTTGGATGTTTGTGTGTTTGGTTGTGCGCGCTCTAGCGTCCACAGTTTTTGAGCTAGCTTCCCGAAATTTTTTTAATAGATAGGTATTTGCCTTAGGACGTGACCGCACGTTTTTGGAAAAAATCGATTCATTGATGACGTCACCAAAAATTCTTGAAAACTCAAAAAATCCCTATCTCTCATCATTGGCGAATTTTCAAAAATTCACACAGCAGTCATATTTGGACCGATACCTCTGAAATTTAGCATACCGATATATGGTAACATTATCCATCATACTGCGAAGTTTAATTTGGATCGGTCGAACGTCAATGACGTCACGACGTGAAAAGGGAATTTTCAAAATGGGGCTATATATCGGAAAGTATTCGTCGTACAGAGAAGCGGATTGCACCATTGGAAAGCTCGTTGAATTCTGGTTTAGGAGAATACTGTCCGATACTTTTCCGCCATGATAGATTTTCCGCTATGACGTCATAAACGTAACGCCTGTCATACCAAATTTTCGACTTTTCAGCAAACATTCAAACATCCACAGTGCACTCAAATTTGGAGGTATTAGACTGTCATTAACAGAACATATGTGAAATAATAATACCCAGCTATGTGCCAAGTTTCAACACGCTACCTGTAACGTCGATGACGTCATGACGTAAAACGTCAATTTTCAAAATGGGACTATATATCGAAAAGTATTTGTCGTACAGAGAAGCGAATTGCACTATTGGAAAGCTCGTTGAATTCTGGTTCAGAAGGGTGCTGTCCGATGCTTTTCCGCCATGATAGATTTTCCGCTATGACGTCATAAACGTAAGGCCTGTCATACCAATATTTTGACTTTTCAGCAAACTTTCAAACATCCACAGTGTTCTCAAATTTGAAGTTATTTGACTGTTATCTTGAGGACTTATTTGGAATATTATTACCCAGTCATGTACCGAGTTTCAAGACGTTACGTGCAACGATGAAGACGTTATGACGTCAAACGTCAGTTTTTAAAAGGGGGCTCTATATTAGAAAGTATTTGTCGTACAGAGAAGCGGATTGCACTATTGGAAAGCTCGTTGAATTCTGGTTTAGAAGAGTACAGTCCGATACTTTTTTGCCATGATAGATTTTCCGCTATGACGTCATTAACGTAAGGCCTGTCATACCAAATTTTCGACTTTTCAGCAAAATTCAAACATCCACAGTGTTCTCAAATTTGAAGTTATTGGACTGTAATCTTGAGGGCTTATTTGAAATATTGTTACCCAGTCATGTATAGAGTTTCAAGACGTTACGTGCAACGATGATGACGTCATGACGTCAAACGTCAATTTTCAAAAGGGGGCTCTATATTAGAAAGTATTTGTCAAACAGAGAAGCGGATTGCACCATTGGAAAGCTCGTTGAATTCTGGTTTAGGAGAGTACTGTCCGATACTTTTCCGCCATGATAGATTTTCCGCTATGACGTCATAAACGTAAAGCCTCTTATTCCAATTTTTCGACTTTTCAGCAAACTTTCAAACATCTACCGTGCACTCAAATTCAAAGATATTGGACTGCAATCGTGAGCACATATGTGGAATATTATTACCCACCCATATACAGAATTTCGACACGCTGCATGCAACGTAACTGACGTCATGACGTAAAACATCAATTTTCAAAATGGGGCTATATCTCGGAAAGTATTAGTCGTACAGATGTATCATGAGTATACATTCCGGCAAGGGGGTGCCCTAGGGGCTCTCGTTTATGTGTTTGGATGTTTGTGTGTTTGGTTGTGCGCGCTCTAGCGTCCACAGTTTTTGAGCTAGCTTCCCGAAATTTTTTTAATAGATAGGTATTTGCCTTAGGACGAGACCGCACGTTTTTGGAAAAAATCGATTCATTGATGACGTCACCAAAAATTCTTGAAAACTCAAAAAATCCCTATCTCTCATCATTGGCGAATTTTCAAAAATTCACACAGCAGTCATATTTGGATCGATACCTCTGAAGTTTAGCATACCGATATATGGTAACATTATCCATCATACTGCGAAGTTTAATTTGGATCGGTCGAACGTGAAAGACGTCACGACGTGAAAAGTGAATTTTCAAAATGGGGCTATATATCGGAAAGTATTCGTCGTACAGAGAAGCGGATTGCACCATTGGAAAGCTCGTTGAATTCTGGTTTAGGAGGATGCTGTCCGATACTTTTCCGCCATGATAGATTTTCCGCTATGACGTCATAAACGTAAGGCCTGTCATACCAATTTTTCGACTTTTCAGCAAACTTTCAAACATCCACAGTGCACTCAAATTTGAAGATATTGGACTGTAATTATCAGAACATGTGTGAAATAGTATTACACAGCCACGTAAAAAGTTTCAACACGCTACGTGCAACGTTGATGACGTCATGACGTAAAACGTCAATTTTTAAAATGGGGCTATATATCAAAAAGTATTCGTCGTACAGAGAAGCGGATTGCACCACTGGAAAGCTCGTTGAATTCTGGTTTAGGAGGATGCTGTCCGATACTTTTCGCCATGATAGATTTTCCACTATGACGTCATAAACGTAAGGCCTGTCATACCAATTTTTCGACTTTTCAGCAAACTTTCAAACATCCACAGTGCACTCAAATTTGAAGATATTGGACTGTAATTATCAGAACATGTGTGAAATAATATTACCCAGCCACGTAAAACGTTTCAACACGCTACGTGCAACGTTGGTGACGTCATGACGTAAAACGTCAATTTTGGAAATGGGGCTATATATCAAAAAGTATTCGTCGTACAGAGAAGCGGATTGCACCACTGGGAAGCTCGTTGAATTCTGGTTTAGAAAGGTGCTGTCCGATACTTTTCCGCCATGATAGATTTTCCGCTATGACGTCATAAACGTAAAGCCTGTCATACCAATTTTTCGACTTTTCAGCAAACATCCAAAAATCCACATTGCACTCAAATTTGAAGATATTGAACTGTAATTATCAGAACGTATGTGAAATAATAATACCCAGTCACATACCAAGTTTCAACACGCTACGTGCAACGTCAATGACGTCATGACGTAAAACGTCAATTTTGAAAATGGGGCTATATATCAAAAAGTATTTGTCGTACGGAGAAGCGAATTGCACCATTGGAAAGCTCGTTGAATTCTGGTTTAGGAGAGTACTGTCCGATACTTTTCCGCCATGATAGATTTTACGCTATGACGTCATAAACGTAAAGCCTGTGATACCAAATTTTCGACTTTTCAGCAAACTTTCAAACATCCACAGTTTTCTCAAATTTGAAGTAATTTGACCGTAATCATGAGGACATACGTGGAATATTATTACCCAGCAATATATTGAGTTTCAAGACGTTACGCACAACGACAATGACGTCATGACGTCAAACGTCAATTTCGCAAATGGGGCTATATCGTAAAGTATTTGTCGTTAAGAAAAGCAGATTGCACCATTGGAAAGCTCGTTGAATTCTGGTTTAGGAGAGTACTGTCCGATACTTTTCCGCCATGATAGATTTTCCGCTACGACGTCATAAACGTAACGCCTGTCATACCAAATTTTCGACTTTTCAGCAAACTTTCAAACAGCTACAGTGCACTCAAATTTGAAGATATTGGACTGTATTTGTGAACACGTATGCGGAATATTAATACCCAGCCATATACCGAGTTTCGGCACGCTACATGCGACATAAATGACGTCATGACGTAAAACGTCAATTTTCAAAATGGGGCTATATATATCAGAAAGTATTAGTCGTACAGAAGTATCATGAGTATGCATTCCGGCAAGTGGGTGCCCTAGGGGCTCTCGTTTGTTTATGGCGTTGTCTGTTTGTCCGTTTGTTTGTGCGCGCTCTAGCGTCCACAGTTTTCGAGCTAGCATTCCGAATTTTTTTTGATAGATAGGTATCCGCTCTGGGACGGGACCGCACGTTTTTGGAAAAAATCGGTTCACTGATGACGTCACCAAAAATTCTTGAAAACTAAAAAAATCCCTATCTCTCATCATTGGCGAATTTTAAAAAATTCACACAGCAGCCACATTTAAACCGATACTTCTGAAATTCAGCACAGGGATATATAATAGTATCCTCCATCAAACTGCGAAGTTTTACTCGGATTGTTTGAACGTCAATGACGTCACGACGTGAAACGTCATTTTTCAAAATGGGGCTATATATCGGATAGTATTTGTCGTACAGAGAAGCGAATTGCACCATTGGAAAGCTCGTTGAATTCTGGTTCAGAAGGGTACTGTCCGATACTTTTCCGCCATGATAGATTTTCCGCTATGACGTCATAAACGTAAGGCCTGTCATACCAATTTTTCGACTTTTCAGCAAACTTTCAAACATCCACAGTGCACTCAATTTTAAAGTTATTAGGCTGTAATTATCAGAACCTATGTGGAATAATGATACCCAGCCATATACCAAGTTTTAACACGCTACGTGTAACGTCAATGACGTCATGACGTAAAACGTCAATTTTCGAAATGGGGCTATATATCAAAAAGTATCTGTCGTACGGAGAAGCAAATTGCACCATTGGAAAATTCGTTGAATTCTGGTTCAGAAGGGTACTATCCGATACTTTTCCGCCATGATAGATTTTCCGCTATGACGTCATAAACGTAAGGCCTGTCATACAAATTTTTCGACTTTTCAGCAAAATTTCAAACATCCACAGTGCACTCAAATTTGAAGGTTTGGAACTGTAATTATGAGAACCTATGTGAAATATTAATATACAGGCATATACCAAGTTTCAACGCGCTACGTTCAACGTCAATGACGTCATGACGTAAAACGTCAATTTTAAAAATGGGGCTATATATCTGAAAGTATTTATCGCACAGAGAAGCGGATTGTACCACTCGAAAGCTCGTTGAATTCTCGTTTAGGAGGGTACTGTCCGATACGTTTCCGCCCTGATAGATTTTCCGTTATGACGTCATAAACGTATGGCCTGTCATACCGATATTTCGACCTTTCAGCAAACTTTCAGACATCCACAGTGCACTCAAATTTAAAGATATTAGGCTGTAATTATCAGAACTCATGTGGAATGATACTTCCCAGCCATATACCGAGTCTCAACACGCTAGGTGAAACGTCAATGACGTCACGACGTGAAACGTCATTTTTCGAAATGGGGCTATATATCGGAAAGTATTTGTCGTACAGAAAAGCGAATTGCACCATTGGAAAGCTCGTTGAATTCTGCTTTAGAAGGGTACTGTCTGATACTTTTCCGCCATGATAGATTTTCCGCTATGACGTCATAAACGTAAGGCCTGTCATACCAATATTTCAACTTTTCAGCAAACTCTCAAACATCCACAGTGCACTTCAATTTAAAGGTATTAGACTGTAATTATCAGAACAATAGAATAGATAAAAGGGTGACTGTGGAAAACATATCAGAATTAATACAAAAAAAACACTCAGAAAAAGTAATTTAGTTGGAATTTAAAAAAAAAAAGTGGCAATAGGAATCGAACTCCTGACCCCGCGCACCAACACCTAACGCCTTTACTGACTGAGCCAAACCGTCACTTGAAAGTTGTTGAGTGTGAAGCATATAGCGTACAAGAGACAGCCCTCAGAATAAATGCAGGTATGTCTCATGGCTGCGCATTGGTGTGGCTGCTGTGGCGGCAGCGTGAGGAATTTTTTGAGATTTTTTGTGACCTCTTCACTTGACCGATTTTCACGAAAATTGAACCGTTTCTAGCCTTCAACCTCGGTGTATGGCTGGGTATTATTATTCCACATGAGTTTCGCGATATTAAATCAAAATCAAGCCTGAAGCAGAAAGCACAAAGAATCTACTACTTCGTGCCTTTATGGAGATAACAAAAAAGTGTTTCATGAATATGAGTGGAATATTTCAGTGTGTCTTCGGATGAACTATTTGATCGAGCTACAATTTTCATTGCAAACTGTTGTATTTTACGTTTGTTTTTGGCATCATCAAACTCTGACTGCATCATACAGGTTAAATTTCCGAAATTCCAAAAGGCCATAACAGCGTCAATACTGTATGGAATATCTTGAAACTTGATATACCCATTGATAACATTGACCTCTACGAATTGAACTACATAGGTCAAAGGCCAAGGTCAAGGTCATCAAAATCCCATTTGGACATTTGGTATTATGGATTTGTTTTTTCTGGATTTGGTATTATAGGGAGATTTATACATATCTAATGAGGAAAATTTTCAATTCTCAGTTTGATTCTTCTATTTGTTTTGACGTAACTAACGTTTTTATCACTGAAAAATGATGAATATTCACTCTCACATTCAGAATGGCCAGGTACATGAAGATTGTAAAAAATCTAGGTTACCCAGTAGAAGGTCAAGATCACTGGCAGCACTTCCGGCAAGTTAGTCGACTATGTCGGTTCATTACTTGCCGGAATCTAAAGATTTCGGCAAGTATGTTGGTCAGTTGGTTTGATTGATTGATTGATTGATTGATTGTTTGTTACTTGCCGGAATCTAAAGATTTCGGCAAGTATGTTGGTCGGTTGGTTTGATTGATTGATTGATTGATTGATTGATTGATTGTTTGTTACTTGCCGGAATCTAAAGATTTCGGCAAGTATGTTGGTCAGTTGGTTTGATTGATTGATTGATTGTTTATCTGTTAGTGCTCTACAGGTCGCAATTGTACGGTGATTGTTACGTTACTTGGGGTATGTAATCTGTAGGATAATAGGCAGGCACCGCACACTTTTGGTGAGTCTAGGTCAAAGGTCAAGGTCAAGGTCAAGCAAAACGTCGAAAACACATAAGTGGCCATAACTCCAGTTCTAATTGTCGTAGAGACTTCAAATCAAGTGCATATGGTAGATATACTCGAGTTCTATCTTTTGTGACCTTGACCTTGACATTTGACCTTGACCTTGAGAAGTTCGCCTGAGGTCGAATATTTGACCTTGGATGTCACCTCCTCCGATTTTCGATCTGATGCTTGGAAACGATGTCGGACCGGTCCCTTATGGTCAATGTCAATTTTTAGCGCGATCGGTCAATCCGTTATGACGTAATTGACGTTTCTATGGCAACGAAATCGGTCCCATTATAAGCGAAATTGCATGTTTCAAGCTGTCCATGCTGATAAAAGCGTCAATAATGTGCGTAAAAATCTAATGATACACCTGTTTATAGCCAAGGACGAGTTCTTTTGTTCCGCGAAATTTCAAGGTCAAAGGTCGGAAGTCAAGGTCAATATTGACCCGCAAGTGAAAACCATGTAGGTCACTATATCTCAGGAAGTAAGCAAGATAGAGACACGAAAGTAAATCCACAGTATTACACTCACTTAGCCTATCAACTTTTGTATTTACACCTAAGGCGTATGGCCGATAGCCTTTGCAAGCGCCTGAGGTCGAAGTTGACCCAAAAAATGACCTTGACCTTGACCTTTCGCGAAAATATCGAGTAGTAACTTGTTTGAAAGGTCTTCGGGAGTAGTTTCGATATATGTTCTTATTTTTGGAATCTGACGTCATATGACGTCATAATGACGTGAAACGTGATTTTATCATACTTCAATTGATTGTTTACATGAGATGCATAAACCATTTATGATTATTGTTGATCCGGTGCTCTGGTAAGTATTGGGGATACCTACTGAAGCTATTTGACAAATATCAGTTCAATAATTGCAGTGGTAATGGCCTAATTGACCTTTTTATGACGGAAAATTGGAGAAAATTTCATTTGTTTGTCTTTTCATACTCATAGCGTCCACATTTGTTGCTTCATTCTTTTCAAATTTGATGTAGATATTCTGTAAGATAATGGCTCTTGACAGAATGATTTTGAGAAAAATAGCTCTATTGATGACGTCACAAAAGATCCGAATCCTATCAGTCTTTCATGACCACAAACTGCTTATGCTAGGAAAGAAATATAATACTTTTTTCAATGTTTTCCATCAACTATACAAAATCTACAAAACTGCCATTACTCATATTTAAAATAACCAGATGCATCAACTTTGCAAAAAATTCAAAGTCTTTGGTAAAAGTTCAAGGTCATTGCCAGCTATTCCGGCAAGTTAGTCGACTATGTCGGTTCATTACTTGCCGGAATCTAAAGATTTCGGCAAGTATGTTGGTCGGTTTGTTACTTGCCGGAATCTAAAGATTTCGGCAAGTATGTTGGTCGGTTTGTTTGTTTATGGCGTTGTCTGTTTGTCCGTTTGTTTGTGCGCGCTCTAGCGTCCACAGTTTTCGAGCTAGCATTCCGAATTTTTTTTGATAGATAGGTATCCGCTCTGGGACGGGACCGCACGTTTTTGGAAAAAATCGGTTCACTGATGACGTCACCAAAAATTCTTGAAAACTAAAAAAATCCCTATCTCTCATCATTGGCGAATTTTAAAAAATTCACACAGCAGCCACATTTAAACCGATACTTCTGAAATTCAGCACAGGGATATATAATAGTATCCTCCATCAAACTGCGAAGTTTTACTCGGATTGTTTGAACGTCAATGACGTCACGACGTGAAACGTCATTTTTCAAAATGGGGCTATATATCGGATAGTATTTGTCGTACAGAGAAGCGAATTGCACCATTGGAAAGCTCGTTGAATTCTGGTTCAGAAGGGTACTGTCCGATACTTTTCCGCCATGATAGATTTTCCGCTATGACGTCATAAACGTAAGGCCTGTCATACCAATTTTTCGACTTTTCAGCAAACTTTCAAACATCCACAGTGCACTCAATTTTAAAGTTATTAGGCTGTAATTATCAGAACCTATGTGGAATAATGATACCCAGCCATATACCAAGTTTTAACACGCTACGTGTAACGTCAATGACGTCATGACGTAAAACGTCAATTTTCGAAATGGGGCTATATATCAAAAAGTATCTGTCGTACGGAGAAGCAAATTGCACCATTGGAAAATTCGTTGAATTCTGGTTCAGAAGGGTACTATCCGATACTTTTCCGCCATGATAGATTTTCCGCTATGACGTCATAAACGTAAGGCCTGTCATACAAATTTTTCGACTTTTCAGCAAAATTTCAAACATCCACAGTGCACTCAAATTTGAAGGTTTGGAACTGTAATTATGAGAACCTATGTGAAATATTAATATACAGGCATATACCAAGTTTCAACGCGCTACGTTCAACGTCAATGACGTCATGACGTAAAACGTCAATTTTAAAAATGGGGCTATATATCTGAAAGTATTTATCGCACAGAGAAGCGGATTGTACCACTCGAAAGCTCGTTGAATTCTCGTTTAGGAGGGTACTGTCCGATACGTTTCCGCCCTGATAGATTTTCCGTTATGACGTCATAAACGTATGGCCTGTCATACCGATATTTCGACCTTTCAGCAAACTTTCAGACATCCACAGTGCACTCAAATTTAAAGATATTAGGCTGTAATTATCAGAACTCATGTGGAATGATACTTCCCAGCCATATACCGAGTCTCAACACGCTAGGTGAAACGTCAATGACGTCACGACGTGAAACGTCATTTTTCGAAATGGGGCTATATATCGGAAAGTATTTGTCGTACAGAAAAGCGAATTGCACCATTGGAAAGCTCGTTGAATTCTGCTTTAGAAGGGTACTGTCTGATACTTTTCCGCCATGATAGATTTTCCGCTATGACGTCATAAACGTAAGGCCTGTCATACCAATATTTCAACTTTTCAGCAAACTCTCAAACATCCACAGTGCACTTCAATTTAAAGGTATTAGACTGTAATTATCAGAACAATAGAATAGATAAAAGGGTGACTGTGGAAAACATATCAGAATTAATACAAAAAAAACACTCAGAAAAAGTAATTTAGTTGGAATTTAAAAAAAAAAAGTGGCAATAGGAATCGAACTCCTGACCCCGCGCACCAACACCTAACGCCTTTACTGACTGAGCCAAACCGTCACTTGAAAGTTGTTGAGTGTGAAGCATATAGCGTACAAGAGACAGCCCTCAGAATAAATGCAGGTATGTCTCATGGCTGCGCATTGGTGTGGCTGCTGTGGCGGCAGCGTGAGGAATTTTTCGAGATTTTTTGTGACCTCTTCACTTGACCGATTTTCACGAAAATTGAACCGTTTCTAGCCTTCAACCTCGGTGTATGGCTGGGTATTATTATTCCACATGAGTTTCGCGATATTAAATCAAAATCAAGCCTGAAGCAGAAAGCACAAAGAATCTACTACTTCGTGCCTTTATGGAGATAACAAAAAAGTGTTTCATGAATATGAGTGGAATATTTCAGTGTGTCTTCGGATGAACTATTTGATCGAGCTACAATTTTCATTGCAAACTGTTGTATTTTACGTTTGTTTTTGGCATCATCAAACTCTGACTGCATCATACAGGTTAAATTTCCGAAATTCCAAAAGGCCATAACAGCGTCAATACTGTATGGAATATCTTGAAACTTGATATACCCATTGATAACATTGACCTCTACGAATTGAACTACATAGGTCAAAGGCCAAGGTCAAGGTCATCAAAATCCCATTTGGACATTTGGTATTATGGATTTGTTTTTTCTGGATTTGGTATTATAGGGAGATTTATACATATCTAATGAGGAAAATTTTCAATTCTCAGTTTGATTCTTCTATTTGTTTTGACGTAACTAACGTTTTTATC
This sequence comes from Terebella lapidaria, assembly GCA_949152475.1. NCBI lineage: Eukaryota > Metazoa > Annelida > Polychaeta > Terebellida > Terebellidae > Terebella > Terebella lapidaria. Next base: position 38,555,724 of record OX424566.1, read on the forward strand.
ACTGAAAAATGATGAATATTCACTCTCACATTCAGAATGGCCAGGTACATGAAGATTGTAAAAAATCTAGGTTACCCAGTAGAAGGTCAAGATCACTGGCAGCACTTCCGGCAAGTTAGTCGACTATGTCGGTTCATTACTTGCCGGAATCTAAAGATTTCGGCAAGTATGTTGGTCAGTTGGTTTGATTGATTGATTGATTGATTGATTGATTGATTGTTTACTTGCCGGAATCTAAAGATTTCGGCAAGTATGTTGGTCGGTTGGTTTGATTGATTGATTGATTGATTGATTGATTGATTGTTTGTTACTTGCCGGAATCTAAAGATTTCGGCAAGTATGTTGGTCAGTTGGTTTGATTGATTGATTGATTGTTTATCTGTTAGTGCTCTACAGGTCGCAATTGTACGGTGATTGTTACGTTACTTGGGGTATGTAATCTGTAGGATAATAGGCAGGCACCGCACACTTTTGGTGAGTCTAGGTCAAAGGTCAAGGTCAAGGTCAAGCATAACGTCGAAAACACATAAGTGGCCATAACTCCAGTTCTAATTGTCGTAGAGACTTCAAATCAAGTGCATATGGTAGATATACTCGAGTTCTATCTTTTGTGACCTTGACCTTGACATTTGACCTTGACCTTGAGAAGTTCGCCTGAGGTCGAATATTTGACCTTGGAGGTCACCTCCTCCGATTTTCGATCTGATGCTTGGAAACGATGTCGGACCGGTCCCTTATGGTCAATGTCAATTTTTAGCGCGATCGGTCAATCCGTTATGACGTAATTGACGTTTCTATGGCAACGAAATCGGTCCCATTATAAGCGAAATTGCATGTTTCAAGCTGTCCATGCTGATAAAAGCGTCAATAATGTGCGTAAAAATCTAATGATACACCTGTTTATAGCCAAGGACGAGTTCTTTTGTTCCGCGAAATTTCAAGGTCAAAGGTCGGAAGTCAAGGTCAATATTGACCCGCAAGTGAAAACCATGTAGGTCACTATATCTCAGGAAGTAAGCAAGATAGAGACACGAAAGTAAATCCACAGTATTACACTCACTTAGCCTATCAACTTTTGTATTTACACCTAAGGCGTATGGCCGATAGCCTTTGCAAGCGCCTGAGGTCGAAGTTGACCCAAAAAATGACCTTGACCTTGACCTTTCGCGAAAATATCGAGTAGTAACTTGTTTGAAAGGTCTTCGGGAGTAGTTTCGATATATGTTCTTATTTTTGGAATCTGACGTCATATGACGTCATAATGACGTGAAACGTGATTTTATCATACTTCAATTGATTGTTTACATGAGATGCATAAACCATTTATGATTATTGTTGATCCGGTGCTCTGGTAAGTATTGGGGATACCTACTGAAGCTATTTGACAAATATCAGTTCAATAATTGCAGTGGTAATGGCCTAATTGACCTTTTTATGACGGAAAATTGGAGAAAATTTCATTTGTTTGTCTTTTCATACTCATAGCGTCCACATTTGTTGCTTCATTCTTTTCAAATTTGATGTAGATATTCTGTAAGATAATGGCTCTTGACAGAATGATTTTGAGAAAAATAGCTCTATTGATGACGTCACAAAAGATCCGAATCCTATCAGTCTTTCATGACCACAAACTGCTTATGCTAGGAAAGAAATATAATACTTTTTTCAATGTTTTCCATCAACTATACAAAATCTACAAAACTGCCATTACTCATATTTAAAATAACCAGATGCATCAACTTTGCAAAAAATTCAAAGTCTTTGGTAAAAGTTCAAGGTCATTGCCAGCTATTCCGGCAAGTTAGTCGACTATGTCGGTTCATTACTTGCCGGAATCTAAAGATTTCGGCAAGTATGTTGGTCGGTTTGTTACTTGCCGGAATCTAAAGATTTCGGCAAGTATGTTGGTCGGTTTGTTTGTTTATGGCGTTGTCTGTTTGTCCGTTTGTTTGTGCGCGCTCTAGCGTCCACAGTTTTCGAGCTAGCATTCCGAATTTTTTTTGATAGATAGGTATCCGCTCTGGGACGGGACCGCACGTTTTTGGAAAAAATCGGTTCACTGATGACGTCACCAAAAATTCTTGAAAACTAAAAAAATCCCTATCTCTCATCATTGGCGAATTTTAAAAAATTCACACAGCAGCCACATTTAAACCGATACTTCTGAAATTCAGCACAGGGATATATAATAGTATCCTCCATCAAACTGCGAAGTTTTACTCGGATTGTTTGAACGTCAATGACGTCACGACGTGAAACGTCATTTTTCAAAATGGGGCTATATATCGGATAGTATTTGTCGTACAGAGAAGCGAATTGCACCATTGGAAAGCTCGTTGAATTCTGGTTCAGAAGGGTACTGTCCGATACTTTTCCGCCATGATAGATTTTCCGCTATGACGTCATAAACGTAAGGCCTGTCATACCAATTTTTCGACTTTTCAGCAAACTTTCAAACATCCACAGTGCACTCAATTTTAAAGTTATTAGGCTGTAATTATCAGAACCTATGTGGAATAATGATACCCAGCCATATACCAAGTTTTAACACGCTACGTGTAACGTCAATGACGTCATGACGTAAAACGTCAATTTTCGAAATGGGGCTATATATCAAAAAGTATCTGTCGTACGGAGAAGCAAATTGCACCATTGGAAAATTCGTTGAATTCTGGTTCAGAAGGGTACTATCCGATACTTTTCCGCCATGATAGATTTTCCGCTATGACGTCATAAACGTAAGGCCTGTCATACAAATTTTTCGACTTTTCAGCAAAATTTCAAACATCCACAGTGCACTCAAATTTGAAGGTTTGGAACTGTAATTATGAGAACCTATGTGAAATATTAATATACAGGCATATACCAAGTTTCAACGCGCTACGTTCAACGTCAATGACGTCATGACGTAAAACGTCAATTTTAAAAATGGGGCTATATATCTGAAAGTATTTATCGCACAGAGAAGCGGATTGTACCACTCGAAAGCTCGTTGAATTCTCGTTTAGGAGGGTACTGTCCGATACGTTTCCGCCCTGATAGATTTTCCGTTATGACGTCATAAACGTATGGCCTGTCATACCGATATTTCGACCTTTCAGCAAACTTTCAGACATCCACAGTGCACTCAAATTTAAAGATATTAGGCTGTAATTATCAGAACTCATGTGGAATGATACTTCCCAGCCATATACCGAGTCTCAACACGCTAGGTGAAACGTCAATGACGTCACGACGTGAAACGTCATTTTTCGAAATGGGGCTATATATCGGAAAGTATTTGTCGTACAGAAAAGCGAATTGCACCATTGGAAAGCTCGTTGAATTCTGCTTTAGAAGGGTACTGTCTGATACTTTTCCGCCATGATAGATTTTCCGCTATGACGTCATAAACGTAAGGCCTGTCATACCAATATTTCAACTTTTCAGCAAACTCTCAAACATCCACAGTGCACTTCAATTTAAAGGTATTAGACTGTAATTATCAGAACAATAGAATAGATAAAAGGGTGACTGTGGAAAACATATCAGAATTAATACAAAAAAAACACTCAGAAAAAGTAATTTAGTTGGAATTTAAAAAAAAAAAGTGGCAATAGGAATCGAACTCCTGACCCCGCGCACCAACACCTAACGCCTTTACTGACTGAGCCAAACCGTCACTTGAAAGTTGTTGAGTGTGAAGCATATAGCGTACAAGAGACAGCCCTCAGAATAAATGCAGGTATGTCTCATGGCTGCGCATTGGTGTGGCTGCTGTGGCGGCAGCGTGAGGAATTTTTCGAGATTTTTTGTGACCTCTTCACTTGACCGATTTTCACGAAAATTGAACCGTTTCTAGCCTTCAACCTCGGTGTATGGCTGGGTATTATTATTCCACATGAGTTTCGCGATATTAAATCAAAATCAAGCCTGAAGCAGAAAGCACAAAGAATCTACTACTTCGTGCCTTTATGGAGATAACAAAAAAGTGTTTCATGAATATGAGTGGAATATTTCAGTGTGTCTTCGGATGAACTATTTGATCGAGCTACAATTTTCATTGCAAACTGTTGTATTTTACGTTTGTTTTTGGCATCATCAAACTCTGACTGCATCATACAGGTTAAATTTCCGAAATTCCAAAAGGCCATAACAGCGTCAATACTGTATGGAATATCTTGAAACTTGATATACCCATTGATAACATTGACCTCTACGAATTGAACTACATAGGTCAAAGGCCAAGGTCAAGGTCATCAAAATCCCATTTGGACATTTGGTATTATGGATTTGTTTTTTCTGGATTTGGTATTATAGGGAGATTTATACATATCTAATGAGGAAAATTTTCAATTCTCAGTTTGATTCTTCTATTTGTTTTGACGTAACTAACGTTTTTATCACTGAAAAATGATGAATATTCACTCTCACATTCAGAATGGCCAGGTACATGAAGATTGTAAAAAATCTAGGTTACCCAGTAGAAGGTCAAGATCACTGGCAGCACTTCCGGCAAGTTAGTCGACTATGTCGGTTCATTACTTGCCGGAATCTAAAGATTTCGGCAAGTATGTTGGTCAGTTGGTTTGATTGATTGATTGATTGATTGATTGATTGTTTGTTACTTGCCGGAATCTAAAGATTTCGGCAAGTATGTTGGTCGGTTGGTTTGATTGATTGATTGATTGATTGATTGATTGATTGATTGTTTGTTACTTGCCGGAATCTAAAGATTTCGGCAAGTATGTTGGTCAGTTGGTTTGATTGATTGATTGATTGTTTATCTGTTAGTGCTCTACAGGTCGCAATTGTACGGTGATTGTTACGTTACTTGGGGTATGTAATCTGTAGGATAATAGGCAGGCACCGCACACTTTTGGTGAGTCTAGGTCAAAGGTCAAGGTCAAGGTCAAGCAAAACGTCGAAAACACATAAGTGGCCATAACTCCAGTTCTAATTGTCGTAGAGACTTCAAATCAAGTGCATATGGTAGATATACTCGAGTTCTATCTTTTGTGACCTTGACCTTGACATTTGACCTTGACCTTGAGAAGTTCGCCTGAGGTCGAATATTTGACCTTGGAGGTCACCTCCTCCGATTTTCGATCTGATGCTTGGAAACGATGTCGGACCGGTCCCTTATGGTCAATGTCAATTTTTAGCGCGATCGGTCAATCCGTTATGACGTAATTGACGTTTCTATGGCAACGAAATCGGTCCCATTATAAGCGAAATTGCATGTTTCAAGCTGTCCATGCTGATAAAAGCGTCAATAATGTGCGTAAAAATCTAATGATACACCTGTTTATAGCCAAGGACGAGTTCTTTTGTTCCGCGAAATTTCAAGGTCAAAGGTCGGAAGTCAAGGTCAATATTGACCCGCAAGTGAAAACCATGTAGGTCACTATATCTCAGGAAGTAAGCAAGATAGAGACACGAAAGTAAATCCACAGTATTACACTCACTTAGCCTATCAACTTTTGTATTTACACCTAAGGCGTATGGCCGATAGCCTTTGCAAGCGCCTGAGGTCGAAGTTGACCCAAAAAATGACCTTGACCTTGACCTTTCGCGAAAATATCGAGTAGTAACTTGTTTGAAAGGTCTTCGGGAGTAGTTTCGATATATGTTCTTATTTTTGGAATCTGACGTCATATGACGTCATAATGACGTGAAACGTGATTTTATCATACTTCAATTGATTGTTTACATGAGATGCATAAACCATTTATGATTATTGTTGATCCGGTGCTCTGGTAAGTATTGGGGATACCTACTGAAGCTATTTGACAAATATCAGTTCAATAATTGCAGTGGTAATGGCCTAATTGACCTTTTTATGACGGAAAATTGGAGAAAATTTCATTTGTTTGTCTTTTCATACTCATAGCGTCCACATTTGTTGCTTCATTCTTTTCAAATTTGATGTAGATATTCTGTAAGATAATGGCTCTTGACAGAATGATTTTGAGAAAAATAGCTCTATTGATGACGTCACAAAAGATCCGAATCCTATCAGTCTTTCATGACCACAAACTGCTTATGCTAGGAAAGAAATATAATACTTTTTTCAATGTTTTCCATCAACTATACAAAATCTACAAAACTGCCATTACTCATATTTAAAATAACCAGATGCATCAACTTTGCAAAAAATTCAAAGTCTTTGGTAAAAGTTCAAGGTCATTGCCAGCTATTCCGGCAAGTTAGTCGACTATGTCCGTTCATTACTTGCCGGAATCTAAAGATTTCGGCAAGTATGTTGGTCGGTTTGTTACTTGCCGGAATCTAAAGATTTCGGCAAGTATGTTGGTCGGTTTGTTTGTTTATGGCGTTGTCTGTTTGTCCGTTTGTTTGTGCGCGCTCTAGCGTCCACAGTTTTCGAGCTAGCATTCCGAATTTTTTTTGATAGATAGGTATCCGCTCTGGGACGGGACCGCACGTTTTTGGAAAAAATCGGTTCACTGATGACGTCACCAAAAATTCTTGAAAACTAAAAAAATCCCTATCTCTCATCATTGGCGAATTTTAAAAAATTCACACAGCAGCCACATTTAAACCGATACTTCTGAAATTCAGCACAGGGATATATAATAGTATCCTCCATCAAACTGCGAAGTTTTACTCGGATTGTTTGAACGTCAATGACGTCACGACGTGAAACGTCATTTTTCAAAATGGGGCTATATATCGGATAGTATTTGTCGTACAGAGAAGCGAATTGCACCATTGGAAAGCTCGTTGAATTCTGGTTCAGAAGGGTACTGTCCGATACTTTTCCGCCATGATAGATTTTCCGCTATGACGTCATAAACGTAAGGCCTGTCATACCAATTTTTCGACTTTTCAGCAAACTTTCAAACATCCACAGTGCACTCAATTTTAAAGTTATTAGGCTGTAATTATCAGAACCTATGTGGAATAATGATACCCAGCCATATACCAAGTTTTAACACGCTACGTGTAACGTCAATGACGTCATGACGTAAAACGTCAATTTTCGAAATGGGGCTATATATCAAAAAGTATCTGTCGTACGGAGAAGCAAATTGCACCATTGGAAAATTCGTTGAATTCTGGTTCAGAAGGGTACTATCCGATACTTTTCCGCCATGATAGATTTTCCGCTATGACGTCATAAACGTAAGGCCTGTCATACAAATTTTTCGACTTTTCAGCAAAATTTCAAACATCCACAGTGCACTCAAATTTGAAGGTTTGGAACTGTAATTATGAGAACCTATGTGAAATATTAATATACAGGCATATACCAAGTTTCAACGCGCTACGTTCAACGTCAATGACGTCATGACGTAAAACGTCAATTTTAAAAATGGGGCTATATATCTGAAAGTATTTATCGCACAGAGAAGCGGATTGTACCACTCGAAAGCTCGTTGAATTCTCGTTTAGGAGGGTACTGTCCGATACGTTTCCGCCCTGATAGATTTTCCGTTATGACGTCATAAACGTATGGCCTGTCATACCGATATTTCGACCTTTCAGCAAACTTTCAGACATCCACAGTGCACTCAAATTTAAAGATATTAGGCTGTAATTATCAGAACTCATGTGGAATGATACTTCCCAGCCATATACCGAGTCTCAACACGCTAGGTGAAACGTCAATGACGTCACGACGTGAAACGTCATTTTTCGAAATGGGGCTATATATCGGAAAGTATTTGTCGTACAGAAAAGCGAATTGCACCATTGGAAAGCTCGTTGAATTCTGCTTTAGAAGGGTACTGTCTGATACTTTTCCGCCATGATAGATTTTCCGCTATGACGTCATAAACGTAAGGCCTGTCATACCAATATTTCAACTTTTCAGCAAACTCTCAAACATCCACAGTGCACTTCAATTTAAAGGTATTAGACTGTAATTATCAGAACAATAGAATAGATAAAAGGGTGACTGTGGAAAACATATCAGAATTAATACAAAAAAAACACTCAGAAAAAGTAATTTAGTTGGAATTTAAAAAAAAAAAGTGGCAATAGGAATCGAACTCCTGACCCCGCGCACCAACACCTAACGCCTTTACTGACTGAGCCAAACCGTCACTTGAAAGTTGTTGAGTGTGAAGCATATAGCGTACAAGAGACAGCCCTCAGAATAAATGCAGGTATGTCTCATGGCTGCGCATTGGTGTGGCTGCTGTGGCGGCAGCGTGAGGAATTTTTCGAGATTTTTTGTGACCTCTTCACTTGACCGATTTTCACGAAAATTGAACCGTTTCTAGCCTTCAACCTCGGTGTATGGCTGGGTATTATTATTCCACATGAGTTTCGCGATATTAAATCAAAATCAAGCCTGAAGCAGAAAGCACAAAGAATCTACTACTTCGTGCCTTTATGGAGATAACAAAAAAGTGTTTCATGAATATGAGTGGAATATTTCAGTGTGTCTTCGGATGAACTATTTGATCGAGCTACAATTTTCATTGCAAACTGTTGTATTTTACGTTTGTTTTTGGCATCATCAAACTCTGACTGCATCATACAGGTTAAATTTCCGAAATTCCAAAAGGCCATAACAGCGTCAATACTGTATGGAATATCTTGAAACTTGATATACCCATTGATAACATTGACCTCTACGAATTGAACTACATAGGTCAAAGGCCAAGGTCAAGGTCATCAAAATCCCATTTGGACATTTGGTATTATGGATTTGTTTTTTCTGGATTTGGTATTATAGGGAGATTTATACATATCTAATGAGGAAAATTTTCAATTCTCAGTTTGATTCTTCTATTTGTTTTGACGTAACTAACGTTTTTATCACTGAAAAATGATGAATATTCACTCTCACATTCAGAATGGCCAGGTACATGAAGATTGTAAAAAATCTAGGTTACCCAGTAGAAGGTCAAGATCACTGGCAGCACTTCCGGCAAGTTAGTCGACTATGTCGGTTCATTACTTGCCGGAATTTAAAGATTTCGGCAAGTATGTTGGTCAGTTGGTTTGATTGATTGATTGATTGATTGATTGATTGTTTGTTACTTGCCGGAATCTAAAGATTTCGGCAAGTATGTTGGTCGGTTGGTTTGATTGATTGATTGATTGATTGATTGATTGATTGATTGTTTGTTACTTGCCGGAATCTAAAGATTTCGGCAAGTATGTTGGTCAGTTGGTTTGATTGATTGATTGATTGTTTATCTGTTAGTGCTCTACAGGTCGCAATTGTACGGTGATTGTTACGTTACTTGGGGTATGTAATCTGTAGGATAATAGGCAGGCACCGCACACTTTTGGTGAGTCTAGGTCAAAGGTCAAGGTCAAGGTCAAGCAAAACGTCGAAAACACATAAGTGGCCATAACTCCAGTTCTAATTGTCGTAGAGACTTCAAATCAAGTGCATATGGTAGATATACTCGAGTTCTATCTTTTGTGACCTTGACCTTGACATTTGACCTTGACCTTGAGAAGTTCGCCTGAGGTCGAATATTTGACCTTGGAGGTCACCTCCTCCGATTTTCGATCTGATGCTTGGAAACGATGTCGGACCGGTCCCTTATGGTCAATGTCAATTTTTAGCGCGATCGGTCAATCCGTTATGACGTAATTGACGTTTCTATGGCAACGAAATCGGTCCCATTATAAGCGAAATTGCATGTTTCAAGCTGTCCATGCTGATAAAAGCGTCAATAATGTGCGTAAAAATCTAATGATACACCTGTTTATAGCCAAGGACGAGTTCTTTTGTTCCGCGAAATTTCAACGTCAAAGGTCGGAAGTCAAGGTCAATATTGACCCGCAAGTGAAAACCATGTAGGTCACTATATCTCAGGAAGTAAGCAAGATAGAGACACGAAAGTAAATCCACAGTATTACACTCACTTAGCCTATCAACTTTTGTATTTACACCTAAGGCGTATGGCCGATAGCCTTTGCAAGCGCCTGAGGTCGAAGTTGACCCAAAAAATGACCTTGACCTTGACCTTTCGCGAAAATATCGAGTAGTAACTTGTTTGAAAGGTCTTCGGGAGTAGTTTCGATATATGTTCTTATTTTTGGAATCTGACGTCATATGACGTCATAATGACGTGAAACGTGATTTTATCATACTTCAATTGATTGTTTACATGAGATGCATAAACCATTTATGATTATTGTTGATCCGGTGCTCTGGTAAGTATTGGGGATACCTACTGAAGCTATTTGACAAATATCAGTTCAATAATTGCAGTGGTAATGGCCTAATTGACCTTTTTATGACGGAAAATTGGAGAAAATTTCATTTGTTTGTCTTTTCATACTCATAGCGTCCACATTTGTTGCTTCATTCTTTTCAAATTTGATGTAGATATTCTGTAAGATAATGGCTCTTGACAGAATGATTTTGAGAAAAATAGCTCTATTGATGACGTCACAAAAGATCCGAATCCTATCAGTCTTTCATGACCACAAACTGCTTATGCTAGGAAAGAAATATAATACTTTTTTCAATGTTTTCCATCAACTATACAAAATCTACAAAACTGCCATTACTCATATTTAAAATAACCAGATGCATCAACTTTGCAAAAAATTCAAAGTCTTTGGTAAAAGTTCAAGGTCATTGCCAGCTATTCCGGCAAGTTAGTCGACTATGTCCGTTCATTACTTGCCGGAATCTAAAGATTTCGGCAAGTATGTTGGTCGGTTTGTTACTTGCCGGAATCTAAAGATTTCGGCAAGTATGTTGGTCGGTTTGTTTGTTTATGGCGTTGTCTGTTTGTCCGTTTGTTTGTGCGCGCTCTAGCGTCCACAGTTTTCGAGCTAGCATTCCGAATTTTTTTTGATAGATAGGTATCCGCTCTGGGACGGGACCGCACGTTTTTGGAAAAAATCGGTTCACTGATGACGTCACCAAAAATTCTTGAAAACTAAAAAAATCCCTATCTCTCATCATTGGCGAATTTTAAAAAATTCACACAGCAGCCACATTTAAACCGATACTTCTGAAATTCAGCACAGGGATATATAATAGTATCCTCCATCAAACTGCGAAGTTTTACTCGGATTGTTTGAACGTCAATGACGTCACGACGTGAAACGTCATTTTTCAAAATGGGGCTATATATCGGATAGTATTTGTCGTACAGAGAAGCGAATTGCACCATTGGAAAGCTCGTTGAATTCTGGTTCAGAAGGGTACTGTCCGATACTTTTCCGCCATGATAGATTTTCCGCTATGACGTCATAAACGTAAGGCCTGTCATACCAATTTTTCGACTTTTCAGCAAACTTTCAAACATCCACAGTGCACTCAATTTTAAAGTTATTAGGCTGTAATTATCAGAACCTATGTGGAATAATGATACCCAGCCATATACCAAGTTTTAACACGCTACGTGTAACGTCAATGACGTCATGACGTAAAACGTCAATTTTCGAAATGGGGCTATATATCAAAAAGTATCTGTCGTACGGAGAAGCAAATTGCACCATTGGAAAATTCGTTGAATTCTGGTTCAGAAGGGTACTATCCGATACTTTTCCGCCATGATAGATTTTCCGCTATGACGTCATAAACGTAAGGCCTGTCATACAAATTTTTCGACTTTTCAGCAAAATTTCAAACATCCACAGTGCACTCAAATTTGAAGGTTTGGAACTGTAATTATGAGAACCTATGTGAAATATTAATATACAGGCATATACCAAGTTTCAACGCGCTACGTTCAACGTCAATGACGTCATGACGTAAAACGTCAATTTTAAAAATGGGGCTATATATCTGAAAGTATTTATCGCACAGAGAAGCGGATTGTACCACTCGAAAGCTCGTTGAATTCTCGTTTAGGAGGGTACTGTCCGATACGTTTCCGCCCTGATAGATTTTCCGTTATGACGTCATAAATGTATGGCCTGTCATACCGATATTTCGACCTTTCAGCAAACTTTCAGACATCCACAGTGCACTCAAATTTAAAGATATTAGGCTGTAATTATCAGAACTCATGTGGAATGATACTTCCCAGCCATATACCGAGTCTCAACACGCTAGGTGAAACGTCAATGACGTCACGACGTGAAACGTCATTTTTCGAAATGGGGCTATATATCGGAAAGTATTTGTCGTACAGAAAAGCGAATTGCACCATTGGAAAGCTCGTTGAATTCTGCTTTAGAAGGGTACTGTCTGATACTTTTCCGCCATGATAGATTTTCCGCTATGACGTCATAAACGTAAGGCCTGTCATACCAATATTTCAACTTTTCAGCAAACTCTCAAACATCCACAGTGCACTTCAATTTAAAGGTATTAGACTGTAATTATCAGAACAATAGAATAGATAAAAGGGTGACTGTGGAAAACATATCAGAATTAATACAAAAAAAACACTCAGAAAAAGTAATTTAGTTGGAATTTAAAAAAAAAAAGTGGCAATAGGAATCGAACTCCTGACCCCGCGCACCAACACCTAACGCCTTTACTGACTGAGCCAAACCGTCACTTGAAAGTTGTTGAGTGTGAAGCATATAGCGTACAAGAGACAGCCCTCAGAATAAATGCAGGTATGTCTCATGGCTGCGCATTGGTGTGGCTGCTGTGGCGGCAGCGTGAGGAATTTTTCGAGATTTTTTGTGACCTCTTCACTTGACCGATTTTCACGAAAATTGAACCGTTTCTAGCCTTCAACCTCGGTGTATGGCTGGGTATTATTATTCCACATGAGTTTCGCGATATTAAATCAAAATCAAGCCTGAAGCAGAAAGCACAAAGAATCTACTACTTCGTGCCTTTATGGAGATAACAAAAAAGTGTTTCATGAATATGAGTGGAATATTTCAGTGTGTCTTCGGATGAACTATTTGATCGAGCTACAATTTTCATTGCAAACTGTTGTATTTTACGTTTGTTTTTGGCATCATCAAACTCTGACTGCATCATACAGGTTAAATTTCCGAAATTCCAAAAGGCCATAACAGCGTCAATACTGTATGGAATATCTTGAAACTTGATATACCCATTGATAACATTGACCTCTACGAATTGAACTACATAGGTCAAAGGCCAAGGTCAAGGTCATCAAAATCCCATTTGGACATTTGGTATTATGGATTTGTTTTTTCTGGATTTGGTATTATAGGGAGATTTATACATATCTAATGAGGAAAATTTTCAATTCTCAGTTTGATTCTTCTATTTGTTTTGACGTAACTAACGTTTTTATCACTGAAAAATGATGAATATTCACTCTCACATTCAGAATGGCCAGGTACATGAAGATTGTAAAAAATCTAGGTTACCCAGTAGAAGGTCAAGATCACTGGCAGCACTTCCGGCAAGTTAGTCGACTATGTCGGTTCATTACTTGCCGGAATCTAAAGATTTCGGCAAGTATGTTGGTCAGTTGGTTTGATTGATTGATTGATTGATTGATTGTTTGTTACTTGCCGGAATCTAAAGATTTCGGCAAGTATGTTGGTCGGTTGGTTTGATTGATTGATTGATTGATTGATTGATTGATTGTTTGTTACTTGCCGGAATCTAAAGATTTCGGCAAGTATGTTGGTCAGTTGGTTTGATTGATTGATTGATTGTTTATCTGTTAGTGCTCTACAGGTCGCAATTGTACGGTGATTGTTACGTTACTTGGGGTATGTAATCTGTAGGATAATAGGCAGGCACCGCACACTTTTGGTGAGTCTAGGTCAAAGGTCAAGGTCAAGGTCAAGCAAAACGTCGAAAACACATAAGTGGCCATAACTCCAGTTCTAATTGTCGTAGAGACTTCAAATCAAGTGCATATGGTAGATATACTCGAGTTCTATCTTTTGTGACCTTGACCTTGACATTTGACCTTGACCTTGAGAAGTTCGCCTGAGGTCGAATATTTGACCTTGGAGGTCACCTCCTCCGATTTTCGATCTGATGCTTGGAAACGATGTCGGACCGGTCCCTTATGGTCAATGTCAATTTTTAGCGCGATCGGTCAATCCGTTATGACGTAATTGACGTTTCTATGGCAACGAAATCGGTCCCATTATAAGCGAAATTGCATGTTTCAAGCTGTCCATGCTGATAAAAGCGTCAATAATGTGCGTAAAAATCTAATGATACACCTGTTTATAGCCAAGGACGAGTTCTTTTGTTCCGCGAAATTTCAAGGTCAAAGGTCGGAAGTCAAGGTCAATATTGACCCGCAAGTGAAAACCATGTAGGTCACTATATCTCAGGAAGTAAGCAAGATAGAGACACGAAAGTAAATCCACAGTATTACACTCACTTAGCCTATCAACTTTTGTATTTACACCTAAGGCGTATGGCCGATAGCCTTTGCAAGCGCCTGAGGTCGAAGTTGACCCAAAAAATGACCTTGACCTTGACCTTTCGCGAAAATATCGAGTAGTAACTTGTTTGAAAGGTCTTCGGGAGTAGTTTCGATATATGTTCTTATTTTTGGAATCTGACGTCATATGACGTCATAATGACGTGAAACGTGATTTTATCATACTTCAATTGATTGTTTACATGAGATGCATAAACCATTTATGATTATTGTTGATCCGGTGCTCTGGTAAGTATTGGGGATACCTACTGAAGCTATTTGACAAATATCAGTTCAATAATTGCAGTGGTAATGGCCTAATTGACCTTTTTATGACGGAAAATTGGAGAAAATTTCATTTGTTTGTCTTTTCATACTCATAGCGTCCACATTTGTTGCTTCATTCTTTTCAAATTTGATGTAGATATTCTGTAAGATAATGGCTCTTGACAGAATGATTTTGAGAAAAATAGCTCTATTGATGACGTCACAAAAGATCCGAATCCTATCAGTCTTTCATGACCACAAACTGCTTATGCTAGGAAAGAAATATAATACTTTTTTCAATGTTTTCCATCAACTATACAAAATCTACAAAACTGCCATTACTCATATTTAAAATAACCAGATGCATCAACTTTGCAAAAAATTCAAAGTCTTTGGTAAAAGTTCAAGGTCATTGCCAGCTATTCCGGCAAGTTAGTCGACTATGTCCGTTCATTACTTGCCGGAATCTAAAGATTTCGGCAAGTATGTTGGTCGGTTTGTTACTTGCCGAAATCTTGCCGGAATCTAAAGATTTCGGCAAGTATGTTGGTCGGTTTGTTTGTTTATGGCGTTGTCTGTTTGTCCGTTTGTTTGTGCGCGCTCTAGCGTCCACAGTTTTCGAGCTAGCATTCCGAATTTTTTTTGATAGATAGGTATCCGCTCTGGGACGGGACCGCACGTTTTTGGAAAAAATCGGTTCACTGATGACGTCACCAAAAATTCTTGAAAACTAAAAAAATCCCTATCTCTCATCATTGGCGAATTTTAAAAAATTCACACAGCAGCCACATTTAAACCGATACTTCTGAAATTCAGCACAGGGATATATAATAGTATCCTCCATCAAACTGCGAAGTTTTACTCGGATTGTTTGAACGTCAATGACGTCACGACGTGAAACGTCATTTTTCAAAATGGGGCTATATATCGGATAGTATTTGTCGTACAGAGAAGCGAATTGCACCATTGGAAAGCTCGTTGAATTCTGGTTCAGAAGGGTACTGTCCGATACTTTTCCGCCATGATAGATTTTCCGCTATGACGTCATAAACGTAAGGCCTGTCATACCAATTTTTCGACTTTTCAGCAAACTTTCAAACATCCACAGTGCACTCAATTTTAAAGTTATTAGGCTGTAATTATCAGAACCTATGTGGAATAATGATACCCAGCCATATACCAAGTTTTAACACGCTACGTGTAACGTCAATGACGTCATGACGTAAAACGTCAATTTTCGAAATGGGGCTATATATCAAAAAGTATCTGTCGTACGGAGAAGCAAATTGCACCATTGGAAAATTCGTTGAATTCTGGTTCAGAAGGGTACTATCCGATACTTTTCCGCCATGATAGATTTTCCGCTATGACGTCATAAACGTAAGGCCTGTCATACAAATTTTTCGACTTTTCAGCAAAATTTCAAACATCCACAGTGCACTCAAATTTGAAGGTTTGGAACTGTAATTATGAGAACCTATGTGAAATATTAATATACAGGCATATACCAAGTTTCAACGCGCTACGTTCAACGTCAATGACGTCATGACGTAAAACGTCAATTTTAAAAATGGGGCTATATATCTGAAAGTATTTATCGCACAGAGAAGCGGATTGTACCACTCGAAAGCTCGTTGAATTCTCGTTTAGGAGGGTACTGTCCGATACGTTTCCGCCCTGATAGATTTTCCGTTATGACGTCATAAACGTATGGCCTGTCATACCGATATTTCGACCTTTCAGCAAACTTTCAGACATCCACAGTGCACTCAAATTTAAAGATATTAGGCTGTAATTATCAGAACTCATGTGGAATGATACTTCCCAGCCATATACCGAGTCTCAACACGCTAGGTGAAACGTCAATGACGTCACGACGTGAAACGTCATTTTTCGAAATGGGGCTATATATCGGAAAGTATTTGTCGTACAGAAAAGCGAATTGCACCATTGGAAAGCTCGTTGAATTCTGCTTTAGAAGGGTACTGTCTGATACTTTTCCGCCATGATAGATTTTCCGCTATGACGTCATAAACGTAAGGCCTGTCATACCAATATTTCAACTTTTCAGCAAACTCTCAAACATCCACAGTGCACTTCAATTTAAAGGTATTAGACTGTAATTATCAGAACAATAGAATAGATAAAAGGGTGACTGTGGAAAACATATCAGAATTAATACAAAAAAAACACTCAGAAAAAGTAATTTAGTTGGAATTTAAAAAAAAAAAGTGGCAATAGGAATCGAACTCCTGACCCCGCGCACCAACACCTAACGCCTTTACTGACTGAGCCAAACCGTCACTTGAAAGTTGTTGAGTGTGAAGCATATATCGTACAAGAGACAGCCCTCAGAATAAATGCAGGTATGTCTCATGGCTGCGCATTGGTGTGGCTGCTGTGGCGGCAGCGTGAGGAATTTTTCGAGATTTTTTGTGACCTCTTCACTTGACCGATTTTCACGAAAATTGAACCGTTTCTAGCCTTCAACCTCGGTGTATGGCTGGGTATTATTATTCCACATGAGTTTCGCGATATTAAATCAAAATCAAGCCTGAAGCAGAAAGCACAAAGAATCTACTACTTCGTGCCTTTATGGAGATAACAAAAAAGTGTTTCATGAATATGAGTGGAATATTTCAGTGTGTCTTCGGATGAACTATTTGATCGAGCTACAATTTTCATTGCAAACTGTTGTATTTTACGTTTGTTTTTGGCATCATCAAACTCTGACTGCATCATACAGGTTAAATTTCCGAAATTCCAAAAGGCCATAACAGCGTCAATACTGTATGGAATATCTTGAAACTTGATATACCCATTGATAACATTGACCTCTA
This sequence comes from Terebella lapidaria, assembly GCA_949152475.1. Lineage (NCBI taxonomy): Eukaryota > Metazoa > Annelida > Polychaeta > Terebellida > Terebellidae > Terebella > Terebella lapidaria. Next base: position 38,573,086 of record OX424566.1, read on the forward strand.
CGAATTGAACTACATAGGTCAAAGGCCAAGGTCAAGGTCATCAAAATCCCATTTGGACATTTGGTATTATGGATTTGTTTTTTCTGGATTTGGTATTATAGGGAGATTTATACATATCTAATGAGGAAAATTTTCAATTCTCAGTTTGATTCTTCTATTTGTTTTGACGTAACTAACGTTTTTATCACTGAAAAATGATGAATATTCACTCTCACATTCAGAATGGCCAGGTACATGAAGATTGTAAAAAATCTAGGTTACCCAGTAGAAGGTCAAGATCACTGGCAGCACTTCCGGCAAGTTAGTCGACTATGTCGGTTCATTACTTGCCGGAATCTAAAGATTTCGGCAAGTATGTTGGTCAGTTGGTTTGATTGATTGATTGATTGATTGATTGATTGATTGTTTGTTACTTGCCGGAATCTAAAGATTTCGGCAAGTATGTTGGTCGGTTGGTTTGATTGATTGATTGATTGATTGATTGATTGATTGTTTGTTACTTGCCGGAATCTTCGGCAAGTATGTTGGTCAGTTGGTTTGATTGATTGATTGATTGTTTATCTGTTAGTGCTCTACAGGTCGCAATTGTACGGTGATTGTTACGTTACTTGGGGTATGTAATCTGTAGGATAATAGGCAGGCACCGCACACTTTTGGTGAGTCTAGGTCAAAGGTCAAGGTCAAGGTCAAGCAAAACGTCGAAAACACATAAGTGGCCATAACTCCAGTTCTAATTGTCGTAGAGACTTCAAATCAAGTGCATATGGTAGATATACTCGAGTTCTATCTTTTGTGACCTTGACCTTGACATTTGACCTTGACCTTGAGAAGTTCGCCTGAGGTCGAATATTTGACCTTGGAGGTCACCTCCTCCGATTTTCGATCTGATGCTTGGAAACGATGTCGGACCGGTCCCTTATGGTCAATGTCAATTTTTAGCGCGATCGGTCAATCCGTTATGACGTAATTGACGTTTCTATGGCAACGAAATCGGTCCCATTATAAGCGAAATTGCATGTTTCAAGCTGTCCATGCTGATAAAAGCGTCAATAATGTGCGTAAAAATCTAATGATACACCTGTTTATAGCCAAGGACGAGTTCTTTTGTTCCGCGAAATTTCAAGGTCAAAGGTCGGAAGTCAAGGTCAATATTGACCCGCAAGTGAAAACCATGTAGGTCACTATATCGCAGGAAGTAAGCAAGATAGAGACACGAAAGTAAATCCACAGTATTACACTCACTTAGCCTATCAACTTTTGTATTTACACCTAAGGCGTATGGCCGATAGCCTTTGCAAGCGCCTGAGGTCGAAGTTGACCCAAAAAATGACCTTGACCTTGACCTTTCGCGAAAATATCGAGTAGTAACTTGTTTGAAAGGTCTTCGGGAGTAGTTTCGATATATGTTCTTATTTTTGGAATCTGACGTCATATGACGTCATAATGACGTGAAACGTGATTTTATCATACTTCAATTGATTGTTTACATGAGATGCATAAACCATTTATGATTATTGTTGATCCGGTGCTCTGGTAAGTATTGGGGATACCTACTGAAGCTATTTGACAAATATCAGTTCAATAATTGCAGTGGTAATGGCCTAATTGACCTTTTTATGACGGAAAATTGGAGAAAATTTCATTTGTTTGTCTTTTCATACTCATAGCGTCCACATTTGTTGCTTCATTCTTTTCAAATTTGATGTAGATATTCTGTAAGATAATGGCTCTTGACAGAATGATTTTGAGAAAAATAGCTCTATTGATGACGTCACAAAAGATCCGAATCCTATCAGTCTTTCATGACCACAAACTGCTTATGCTAGGAAAGAAATATAATACTTTTTTCAATGTTTTCCATCAACTATACAAAATCTACAAAACTGCCATTACTCATATTTAAAATAACCAGATGCATCAACTTTGCAAAAAATTCAAAGTCTTTGGTAAAAGTTCAAGGTCATTGCCAGCTATTCCGGCAAGTTAGTCGACTATGTCCGTTCATTACTTGCCGGAATCTAAAGATTTCGGCAAGTATGTTGGTCGGTTTGTTACTTGCCGGAATCTAAAGATTTCGGCAAGTATGTTGGTCGGTTTGTTTGTTTATGGCGTTGTCTGTTTGTCCGTTTGTTTGTGCGCGCTCTAGCGTCCACAGTTTTCGAGCTAGCATTCCGAATTTTTTTTGATAGATAGGTATCCGCTCTGGGACGGGACCGCACGTTTTTGGAAAAAATCGGTTCACTGATGACGTCACCAAAAATTCTTGAAAACTAAAAAAATCCCTATCTCTCATCATTGGCGAATTTTAAAAAATTCACACAGCAGCCACATTTAAACCGATACTTCTGAAATTCAGCACAGGGATATATAATAGTATCCTCCATCAAACTGCGAAGTTTTACTCGGATTGTTTGAACGTCAATGACGTCACGACGTGAAACGTCATTTTTCAAAATGGGGCTATATATCGGATAGTATTTGTCGTACAGAGAAGCGAATTGCACCATTGGAAAGCTCGTTGAATTCTGGTTCAGAAGGGTACTGTCCGATACTTTTCCGCCATGATAGATTTTCCGCTATGACGTCATAAACGTAAGGCCTGTCATACCAATTTTTCGACTTTTCAGCAAACTTTCAAACATCCACAGTGCACTCAATTTTAAAGTTATTAGGCTGTAATTATCAGAACCTATGTGGAATAATGATACCCAGCCATATACCAAGTTTTAACACGCTACGTGTAACGTCAATGACGTCATGACGTAAAACGTCAATTTTCGAAATGGGGCTATATATCAAAAAGTATCTGTCGTACGGAGAAGCAAATTGCACCATTGGAAAATTCGTTGAATTCTGGTTCAGAAGGGTACTATCCGATACTTTTCCGCCATGATAGATTTTCCGCTATGACGTCATAAACGTAAGGCCTGTCATACAAATTTTTCGACTTTTCAGCAAAATTTCAAACATCCACAGTGCACTCAAATTTGAAGGTTTGGAACTGTAATTATGAGAACCTATGTGAAATATTAATATACAGGCATATACCAAGTTTCAACGCGCTACGTTCAACGTCAATGACGTCATGACGTAAAACGTCAATTTTAAAAATGGGGCTATATATCTGAAAGTATTTATCGCACAGAGAAGCGGATTGTACCACTCGAAAGCTCGTTGAATTCTCGTTTAGGAGGGTACTGTCCGATACGTTTCCGCCCTGATAGATTTTCCGTTATGACGTCATAAACGTATGGCCTGTCATACCGATATTTCGACCTTTCAGCAAACTTTCAGACATCCACAGTGCACTCAAATTTAAAGATATTAGGCTGTAATTATCAGAACTCATGTGGAATGATACTTCCCAGCCATATACCGAGTCTCAACACGCTAGGTGAAACGTCAATGACGTCACGACGTGAAACGTCATTTTTCGAAATGGGGCTATATATCGGAAAGTATTTGTCGTACAGAAAAGCGAATTGCACCATTGGAAAGCTCGTTGAATTCTGCTTTAGAAGGGTACTGTCTGATACTTTTCCGCCATGATAGATTTTCCGCTATGACGTCATAAACGTAAGGCCTGTCATACCAATATTTCAACTTTTCAGCAAACTCTCAAACATCCACAGTGCACTTCAATTTAAAGGTATTAGACTGTAATTATCAGAACAATAGAATAGATAAAAGGGTGACTGTGGAAAACATATCAGAATTAATACAAAAAAAACACTCAGAAAAAGTAATTTAGTTGGAATTTAAAAAAAAAAAGTGGCAATAGGAATCGAACTCCTGACCCCGCGCACCAACACCTAACGCCTTTACTGACTGAGCCAAACCGTCACTTGAAAGTTGTTGAGTGTGAAGCATATATCGTACAAGAGACAGCCCTCAGAATAAATGCAGGTATGTCTCATGGCTGCGCATTGGTGTGGCTGCTGTGGCGGCAGCGTGAGGAATTTTTCGAGATTTTTTGTGACCTCTTCACTTGACCGATTTTCACGAAAATTGAACCGTTTCTAGCCTTCAACCTCGGTGTATGGCTGGGTATTATTATTCCACATGAGTTTCGCGATATTAAATCAAAATCAAGCCTGAAGCAGAAAGCACAAAGAATCTACTACTTCGTGCCTTTATGGAGATAACAAAAAAGTGTTTCATGAATATGAGTGGAATATTTCAGTGTGTCTTCGGATGAACTATTTGATCGAGCTACAATTTTCATTGCAAACTGTTGTATTTTACGTTTGTTTTTGGCATCATCAAACTCTGACTGCATCATACAGGTTAAATTTCCGAAATTCCAAAAGGCCATAACAGCGTCAATACTGTATGGAATATCTTGAAACTTGATATACCCATTGATAACATTGACCTCTACGAATTGAACTACATAGGTCAAAGGCCAAGGTCAAGGTCATCAAAATCCCATTTGGACATTTGGTATTATGGATTTGTTTTTTCTGGATTTGGTATTATAGGGAGATTTATACATATCTAATGAGGAAAATTTTCAATTCTCAGTTTGATTCTTCTATTTGTTTTGACGTAACTAACGTTTTTATCACTGAAAAATGATGAATATTCACTCTCACATTCAGAATGGCCAGGTACATGAAGATTGTAAAAAATCTAGGTTACCCAGTAGAAGGTCAAGATCACTGGCAGCACTTCCGGCAAGTTAGTCGACTATGTCGGTTCATTACTTGCCGGAATCTAAAGATTTCGGCAAGTATGTTGGTCAGTTGGTTTGATTGATTGATTGATTGATTGATTGATTGTTTGTTACTTGCCGGAATCTAAAGATTTCGGCAAGTATGTTGGTCGGTTGGTTTGATTGATTGATTGATTGATTGATTGATTGATTGTTTGTTACTTGCCGGAATCTTCGGCAAGTATGTTGGTCAGTTGGTTTGATTGATTGATTGATTGTTACTTGGCGAAATCGCTAAAGCGATTTTGCCAAGTATGTTGGTCACTTGAGTGGGTTTGTATGTTTGTTTGTTGGTTTGTTTGCACTCTACAGTCCACAGTCTTCATGCACTTTTTACGAAATCCATAGAGCATCCTCAAGATCGGAATTCTAGGTCAATGAACTTTTTTCGTGATCCTACATCATTTAGTTTCTGCATAATTAACAAAGTTATTAATTTCGTTCATTCACACACATGTTAACCGAAAACCAAGCTGTAACTTGGTAAATATGTATCGTAGAGTGAAAAGGACCCCATTTTCGAACTTTGGGCTATAGAGAAGATGATGTGATGATGGAAACGATGTAATTAGACCAAAGTAGGTCACTGTGACCTAATTTCGGGTCAAAAAATGAACTTTGACCTACTTTTCCAAAAGTGATGCCAAGACCCTGAGATATGCAAATCTGCAGGAATTTCTGAAATCGGACAATTCTTTGATGAGTTATGGCCTAATTAAGGTGCTAATTGCAGCAACATTCTGTATCTCGCTTAATATTGGTCGTAGAGCAAAAAGGACCACATTTTTGCACTTTGGGCTATAGAGAAGATGATGTGATGATGGAAACGATGTAATTAGGCCAAAATAGGTCACTGTGACCTAATTTCGGGTCAAAAAATGAACTTTGACCTACTTTTCCAAAAGTGATGCCAAGACCCTAAGATATGCAAATCTGCAGGAATTTCTGAAATCGGACAGTTCTTTGATGAGTTATGGCCTAATTAAGGTGCTAATTGCAGCAACATTCTGTATCTCGCTTAATATTGGTCGTAGAGCAAAAAGGACCTCATTTTTGCACTTTGGGCTATAGAGAAGATGATGTGATGATGGAAACGATGTAATTAGGCCAAAATAGGTCGGTGTGACCTAATTTCGGGTCAAAAAATGAACTTTGACCTACTTTTCCAAAAGTGATGCCAAGACCCTGAGACATTCAAATCTGCAAGAATTTCTGAAATCGGACAGTTCTTTGATGAGTTATGGCCTAATTAAGGTGCTAATTGCAGCACAAATCTGTATCTCGCTTAATATTGGTCGTAGAGCAAAAAGGACCTCATTTTTGGACTTTGGGCTATAAAAAAGATGATGTGGTGATGGAAACGATGTAATTAGGTCAAAATAGGTCACTGTGACCTAATTTCGGGTCAAAAAATGAACTTTGACCTACTTTTCCAAAAGTGATGCCAAGACCCTAAGATATGCAAATCTGCAGGAATTTCTGAAATCGGACAGTTCTTTGATGAGTTATGGCCTAATTAAGGTGCTTATTGCAGCAACATTCTGTATCTCGCTTAATATTGGTCGTAGAGCAAAAAGGACCTCATTTTTGCACTTTGGGCTATAGAGAAGATGATGTGATGATGGAAACGATGTAATTAGGCCAAAATAGGTCGGTGTGACCTAATTTCGGGTCAAAAAATGAACTTTGACCTACTTTTCCAAAAGTGATGCCAAGACCCTGAGACATTCAAATCTGCAAGAATTTCTGAAATCGGACAGTTCTTTGATGAGTTATGGCCTAATTAAGGTGCTAATTGCAGCACAAATCTGTATCTCGCTTAATATTGGTCGTAGAGCAAAAAGGACCTCATTTTTGGACTTTGGGCTATAAAGAAGATGATGTGATGATGGAAACGATGTAATTAGGTCAAAATAGGTCACTGTGACCTAATTTCGGGTCAAAAAATGAACTTTGACCTACTTTTCCAGAAGTGTTGCCAAGACCCTGAGACATTCAAATCTGCAAGAATTTCTGAAATCGGACAGTTCTTTGATGAGTTATGGCTTAATTAAGGTGCTAATTGCAGCACAAATCTGATTCTCCCTTAATATTGGTCGTAGAGAAAAAAGGACCTCATTTTTGGACTTTGGGCTATAAAGAAGATGATGTGATGATGGAAACGATGTAATTAGGTCAAAATAGGTCACTGTGACCTAATTTCGGGTTAAAAAATGAACTTTGGGCTACTTTTCCAAAAGTGATGCCAAGACCCTGAGACATGCAAATCTGCAAGAATTTCTGAAATCGGACAGTTCTTTGATGAGTTATGGCCTAATTAAGGTGCTAATTGCAGCACAAATCTGTATCTCACTTAATATTGGTCGTAGAGCAAAAAGGACCTCATTGTTGGACTTTGGGCTATAAAGAAGATGATGTGATGATGGAAACGATGTAATGAGGCCAAAATAGGTCACTGTGACCTAATTTCGGGTCAAAAAATGAACTTTGGCCTATTTTTCTAAAAGTGATGCCAAGACCTTGAGACATGCAAATCCGCAAGAGGTTTTGAAATCGGACAGTTCTTTGATGAGCTATGGTCTGATTAAGGTGCTAATTGCAGCACAAATCTGTATCTCGCTTAATATTGGTCGTATAGCAAGAAGGACCTCATTTTTGGACTTTGGGCTATAAAGAAGATCATGTGATGATGGAAACGATGTAATTAGGCCAAAATAGGTCACTGTGACCTAATTTCAAGTAAAAAAATGAACTTTGGCCTACTTTTCCAAAAGTGATGCCAAGACCCTGAGACATGCAAATCTGCAAGAATTTCTGAAATCGGACAGTTCTTTGATGAGTTATGGCCTAATTAAGGTGCTAATTGCAGCAAAAATCTGTATCTCCCTTAATATTGGTCGTAGAGCAAAAAGGACCTCATTTTTGGACTTTGGGCTATAAAGAAGATGATGTGATGATGGAAAAGATGTAATTAGGCCAAAATAGGTCACTTTGACCTAATTTCGGGTCAAAAAATGAACTTTGGCCTACTTTTCCAAAAGTGATGCCAAAACCCTGAGACATGCAAATCTGCAAGAATTTCTGAAATCGGACAGTTCTTTGATGAGTTATGGCCTAATTAAGGTGCTAATTGCAGCACAAATCTGTATCTCCCTTAATATTGGTCGTAGAGCAAAAAGGACCTCATTTTTGGACTTTGGGCTATAAAGAAGATGATGTGATCATGGAAACGATGTGATTAGGCCAAAATAGGTCCCTGTGACCTAATTTCGGGTTAAAAAATGAACTTTGGCCTACTTTTCTAAAAGTGATGCCACGACCCTGAGACATGCAAATCTGCAAGAATTTCTGAAATCGGACAGTTCTTTGATGAGTTATGGCCTAATTAAGGTGCTAATTGCAGCACAAATTCTGTAGATTGCTTAATATTGGTCGTAGAGCAAAAAGGACCTCATTTTTGGACTTTGGGCTATAAAGAAGATGATGTGATGATGGAAACGATGTAATTAGGCCAAAATAGGTCACTGTGACCTAATTTCGGGTGGAAAAATGAACTTTGGCTTACTTTTCTAAAAGTGATGCCAAAACCCTGAGACATGCAAATCTGCAAGAATTTCTGAAATCGGACAGTTCTTTGATGAGTTATGGCCTAATTAAGGTGCCAATTACAGCACGAATCTGTATCTCGCTTAATATTGGCCTTACAGCAAAATGGACCTCATTTTTGGACTTTGGGCTATAAAGAAGATGATGTGATGATGGAAAGGATGTAATTAGGCCAAAATAGATCACTGTGACCTAATTTCGGGTGAAAAAATGAACTTTGGCCTAATTTTCCAAAGTGATGCTCAATAATGGTCGTAGAGCGAAAAGGACCTCAGTTTCGGACTTTGGGCCATGAAGAAGATGATGTGATGATGAAGTCGATGTAATTAGGTCAAAATAGGTCACTGTGACCCAATTTCGGGTCAAAAAATGAACTTGGGCCTACTTTTCCAAAAGTAATGCCAAGGCCCTAGGACATGCAAATCTGCAAGAATTTCTGAAATCGGACAGTTCTTTGATGAGTTATGGCCTAATTAAGGCGCTAATTGCAGCACAAATCTGTATCTCCCTTAATATTGGTCGTAGAGCAAAAAGGACCTCATTTTTGGACTTTGGGCTAAAAAGAAGATGATGTGATGATGGAAACTATGTAATTAGGTCAAAATAGGTCACTGTGACCTAATTTCGGGTCAAAAAATAAACTTTGACCTACTTCTCCAAAAGTGATGCCAAGACCCTGAGACATGCAAATCTGCAAGAATTTCTGAAATCGGACAGTTATTTGATGAGTTATGGCCTAATTAATGTGGGATTAATGTGCAGGACAATTCTGTACCTCACATAATATTGGTCACATCGCAAAAAGGACCTCACTTTCGGACTCTGGGCTATAAAGAAGATGATGTGATGATGAAATCAATGTAATTAGGCCAAAATAGGTCACTATGGCCTTATTCCATGTCAAAATATGAACTTTGGCCTACTTTTCCAAAAGTGTTGTCAAAATCATAGGGCACGCGAATTTGCAAGAATTTATGAAATGGCCAATTCTTTTTTGAGTTATAGCCTAATTAAGATGCTGATTACAGCACAAATCTATATCTTGCCTATTATTGGTCGTAGAGCAAAAATGAACTCATTTTTGTACTTTGGGCTATGAGGAAGATGGTGTGATGATGTAACTGACGTAATTGGGACAAAATAGGTCATAACTTTCCGATATTTCGCCAAGTTCTCGCTCTGTGAGCAATCAAGCGAGTCTTCATTTATCTGTTAGTGCTCTACAGGTCGCAATTGTACGGTGATTGTTACGTTACTTGGGGTATGTAATCTGTAGGATAATAGGCAGGCACCGCACACTTTTGGTGAGTCTAGGTCAAAGGTCAAGGTCAAGGTCAAGCAAAACGTCGAAAACACATAAGTGGCCATAACTCCAGTTCTAATTGTCGTAGAGACTTCAAATCAAGTGCATATGGTAGATATACTCGAGTTCTATCTTTTGTGACCTTGACCTTGACATTTGACCTTGACCTTGAGAAGTTCGCCTGAGGTCGAATATTTGACCTTGGAGGTCACCTCCTCCGATTTTCGATCTGATGCTTGGAAACGATGTCGGACCGGTCCCTTATGGTCAATGTCAATTTTTAGCGCGATCGGTCAATCCGTTATGACGTAATTGACGTTTCTATGGCAACGAAATCGGTCCCATTATAAGCGAAATTGCATGTTTCAAGCTGTCCATGCTGATAAAAGCGTCAATAATGTGCGTAAAAATCTAATGATACACCTGTTTATAGCCAAGGACGAGTTCTTTTGTTCCGCGAAATTTCAAGGTCAAAGGTCGGAAGTCAAGGTCAATATTGACCCGCAAGTGAAAACCATGTAGGTCACTATATCGCAGGAAGTAAGCAAGATAGAGACACGAAAGTAAATCCACAGTATTACACTCACTTAGCCTATCAACTTTTGTATTTACACCTAAGGCGTATGGCCGATAGCCTTTGCAAGCGCCTGAGGTCGAAGTTGACCCAAAAAATGACCTTGACCTTGACCTTTCGCGAAAATATCGAGTAGTAACTTGTTTGAAAGGTCTTCGGGAGTAGTTTCGATATATGTTCTTATTTTTGGAATCTGACGTCATATGACGTCATAATGACGTGAAACGTGATTTTATCATACTTCAATTGATTGTTTACATGAGATGCATAAACCATTTATGATTATTGTTGATCCGGTGCTCTGGTAAGTATTGGGGATACCTACTGAAGCTATTTGACAAATATCAGTTCAATAATTGCAGTGGTAATGGCCTAATTGACCTTTTTATGACGGAAAATTGGAGAAAATTTCATTTGTTTGTCTTTTCATACTCATAGCGTCCACATTTGTTGCTTCATTCTTTTCAAATTTGATGTAGATATTCTGTAAGATAATGGCTCTTGACAGAATGATTTTGAGAAAAATAGCTCTATTGATGACGTCACAAAAGATCCGAATCCTATCAGTCTTTCATGACCACAAACTGCTTATGCTAGGAAAGAAATATAATACTTTTTTCAATGTTTTCCATCAACTATACAAAATCTACAAAACTGCCATTACTCATATTTAAAATAACCAGATTCATCAACTTTGCAAAAAATTCAAAGTCTTTGGTAAAAGTTCAAGGTCATTGCCAGCTATTCCGGCAAGTTAGTCGACTATGTCCGTTCATTACTTGCCGGAATCTAAAGATTTCGGCAAGTATGTTGGTCGGTTTGTTACTTGCCGGAATCTAAAGATTTCGGCAAGTATGTTGGTCGGTTTGTTTGTTTATGGCGTTGTCTGTTTGTCCGTTTGTTTGTGCGCGCTCTAGCGTCCACAGTTTTCGAGCTAGCATTCCGAATTTTTTTTGATAGATAGGTATCCGCTCTGGGACGGGACCGCACGTTTTTGGAAAAAATCGGTTCACTGATGACGTCACCAAAAATTCTTGAAAACTAAAAAAATCCCTATCTCTCATCATTGGCGAATTTTAAAAAATTCACACAGCAGCCACATTTAAACCGATACTTCTGAAATTCAGCACAGGGATATATAATAGTATCCTCCATCAAACTGCGAAGTTTTACTCGGATTGTTTGAACGTCAATGACGTCACGACGTGAAACGTCATTTTTCAAAATGGGGCTATATATCGGATAGTATTTGTCGTACAGAGAAGCGAATTGCACCATTGGAAAGCTCGTTGAATTCTGGTTCAGAAGGGTACTGTCCGATACTTTTCCGCCATGATAGATTTTCCGCTATGACGTCATAAACGTAAGGCCTGTCATACCAATTTTTCGACTTTTCAGCAAACTTTCAAACATCCACAGTGCACTCAATTTTAAAGTTATTAGGCTGTAATTATCAGAACCTATGTGGAATAATGATACCCAGCCATATACCAAGTTTTAACACGCTACGTGTAACGTCAATGACGTCATGACGTAAAACGTCAATTTTCGAAATGGGGCTATATATCAAAAAGTATCTGTCGTACGGAGAAGCAAATTGCACCATTGGAAAATTCGTTGAATTCTGGTTCAGAAGGGTACTATCCGATACTTTTCCGCCATGATAGATTTTCCGCTATGACGTCATAAACGTAAGGCCTGTCATACAAATTTTTCGACTTTTCAGCAAAATTTCAAACATCCACAGTGCACTCAAATTTGAAGGTTTGGAACTGTAATTATGAGAACCTATGTGAAATATTAATATACAGGCATATACCAAGTTTCAACGCGCTACGTTCAACGTCAATGACGTCATGACGTAAAACGTCAATTTTAAAAATGGGGCTATATATCTGAAAGTATTTATCGCACAGAGAAGCGGATTGTACCACTCGAAAGCTCGTTGAATTCTCGTTTAGGAGGGTACTGTCCGATACGTTTCCGCCCTGATAGATTTTCCGTTATGACGTCATAAACGTATGGCCTGTCATACCGATATTTCGACCTTTCAGCAAACTTTCAGACATCCACAGTGCACTCAAATTTAAAGATATTAGGCTGTAATTATCAGAACTCATGTGGAATGATACTTCCCAGCCATATACCGAGTCTCAACACGCTAGGTGAAACGTCAATGACGTCACGACGTGAAACGTCATTTTTCGAAATGGGGCTATATATCGGAAAGTATTTGTCGTACAGAAAAGCGAATTGCACCATTGGAAAGCTCGTTGAATTCTGCTTTAGAAGGGTACTGTCTGATACTTTTCCGCCATGATAGATTTTCCGCTATGACGTCATAAACGTAAGGCCTGTCATACCAATATTTCAACTTTTTAGCAAACTCTCAAACATCCACAGTGCACTTCAATTTAAAGGTATTAGACTGTAATTATCAGAACAATAGAATAGATAAAAGGGTGACTGTGGAAAACATATCAGAATTAATACAAAAAAAAAACTCAGAAAAAGTAATTTAGTTGGAATTTAAAAAAAAAAAGTGGCAATAGGAATCGAACTCCTGACCCCGCGCACCAACACCTAACGCCTTTACTGACTGAGCCAAACCGTCACTTGAAAGTTGTTGAGTGTGAAGCATATAGCGTACAAGAGACAGCCCTCAGAATAAATGCAGGTATGTCTCATGGCTGCGCATTGGTGTGGCTGCTGTGGCGGCAGCGTGAGGAATTTTTTGAGATTTTTTGTGACCTCTTCACTTGACCGATTTTCACGAAAATTGAACCGTTTCTAGCCTTCAACCTCGGTGTATGGCTGGGTATTATTATTCCACATGAGTTTCGCGATATTAAATCAAAATCAAGCCTGAAGCAGAAAGCACAAAGAATCTACTACTTCGTGCCTTTATGGAGATAACAAAAAAGTGTTTCATGAATATGAGTGGAATATTTCAGTGTGTCTTCGGATGAACTATTTGATCGAGCTACAATTTTCATTGCAAACTGTTGTATTTTACGTTTGTTTTTGGCATCATCAAACTCTGACTGCATCATACAGGTTAAATTTCCGAAATTCCAAAAGGCCATAACAGCGTCAATACTGTATGGAATATCTTGAAACTTGATATACCCATTGATAACATTGACCTCTACGAATTGAACTACATAGGTCAAAGGCCAAGGTCAAGGTCATCAAAATCCCATTTGGACATTTGGTATTATGGATTTGTTTTTTCTGGATTTGGTATTATAGGGAGATTTATACATATCTAATGAGGAAAATTTTCAATTCTCAGTTTGATTCTTCTATTTGTTTTGACGTAACTAACGTTTTTATCACTGAAAAATGATGAATATTCACTCTCACATTCAGAATGGCCAGGTACATGAAGATTGTAAAAAATCTAGGTTACCCAGTAGAAGGTCAAGATCACTGGCAGCACTTCCGGCAAGTTAGTCGACTATGTCGGTTCATATGTCTGTTTGTTTGTCTGTCTGTCTGTCTGTCTGTCCGCGCGCATAACTCGAAAACAAATGGTCCGATCTACCTGAAATTCATAGGAATGTATCACCGTGGCTCGGTCCTCCTCATTTTTCGTCAGAATCGAATAAAAAGTGTTGCCATGGCAACGAAAAATGTGAAAATCACATATTTGGCTATAACTCTAGTTCTAATCAGTATTAATTTTTCAAACTAATTTTGTAGTTTTCTCTGGCCAATTCCCGATCCTATGGTGTACGACCGATGGTCGTACGACGAAAAGTCTCCATTATCGCCCAATGTCGAAAAATTGGGGGTCACGATTTCGGTTATTTTTGGCCAGCGACGTTTCAGTGCAAATTTCTGTGCTCATAACTCAAAGGCAAACGGTCCGATCGATTTGAAATTTATAGGGCTGGAGTGCTATGATAGTGGCTCAATCCATTTCAAATTTTGCCAAAATCGGGTGAAAACGGTTGCCATGGCAACGGAAAAAAGAAAATCACATAATTGGCTCTAACTCCGGTTCTCCTTGATATTAATGTATCCAACTATTTTTGTATTTTTCTTTGGTCAATTCCCGATCGTTTGGTGTACGATTGATGGTCGCACGACGAAAAGTCTCCATAATCGCCCGATGTCGAAAAATTGGGGGTCACGAATTCGGTTATTTTTGGCCAGCGACGTTTCAGTGCAAATGTCTGCGCTCATAACTCGAAGACACGCGGTCCGATCGATTTGAAATTTTCAAGGCTGGAGTGTTATGGTAGTAGCTCAGTCCCTGTCAAATGTTGCCAAAATCGGGTGAAAACGGTTGCCATGGCAACGGAAAAAATAAAATCACATAATTGGCTCTAACTCCGGTTCTACTTGATATTAATTTTTCCAACTATTTTTGTATTTTTCTTTGGCCAATTCCCGATCGTGTGGTCTACGATTGATGGTCGTACGACGAAAAGTCTCCATTATCGCCCGATGTCGAAAAACTGGGGGTCACGATTTCGGTTATTTTTGGCCAGCGACGTTTCAGTGCAAATGTCTGCGCTCATAACTCAAAGGCAAACGGTCCGATCGATTTGAAATTTATAAGGCTGGAGTGCTATGGTAGTGGCTCAGTCCCTTTCAAATTTTGCCAAAATCGGGTGAAAACGGTTGCCATGGAAACGGAAAAAAGAAAATCACATAATTGGCTATAACTCCGGTTCTAATCAATATTACATTTTCAACCTATTTTTGTATTTTTTTTTGGCCAATTCCCAATCGTATGGCGTACAACCGATGGTCTTAAGACAAAAACTGTCAATTATCGCCTCAGGTCGAAAATTTGGGGTCACGATTCTATGACTTGTGAGTGTTCTGAGATTCGAGACCATATTGTGAAGCCAGTTATCAATCTATTTAAACCGTTTTCGTTCATAAAATGTGCCTTGATAATATAAACATTACGGTGAAATTTTACAGTTTAATATTGAACTATTGAGGCCAAGGTCACAGAAGAGGTCAAAATCGAAAAGTTGCAATAACTCCGTTTATATACATGATTAATTTTCCCTAATATTTTTGTATTTTTCTGTGATCAATTCTCCATCATTTGCTATATGACCAATGGTCGTACGATCAAAATTCCCCATTATCGCCCAAGGTCGAGAATGTAAGGGTCATCAGCTGAAATTACCGATTCATAATATTACAAGTAGTAATAATTCAGAAACCACTGAAGATATTCAATAGAATATTTTACGCAATATAAATCTGGGTGAGTCTGCAAAGTTTGGAAAGTTAGTGAATTCATTCTGTGGTCGAGAATGTGGTCAAAATAGAGAAATCGCAGGAACTCTACTTTTATCAATGAGTAATTCTCCCATGATTTTTCTATGGCTAATTACCGACCATTTGATATATGACCAATTGTCGTATGACCATAATCCCTGATTATCGCCCACATTGAAAATACAAAGGTTATTAGCTTTTATTTTAGTGACTAAATCTGAAGGGCGAGGGTTTGCAATCTCTGATTGTCTCGTTATAATATGTGACACATTCAATTTTTTCTCCTTTGAAAATCAAACTTTCATTTTGTCTTAGTGAGCCACCATTTCGAAACACAATGAACTTAGTTTCGGACATATTCACCTTTAAACCATATTTGTCACAAAACATTTCCAATACATTAATTTGCTTTTGCACTCGTCCTATCGTATCATTTACGAATACAATATCATCAGCGTACATTAATAGTTGTAGATCCGGAAAATCGTCATCAATATACAACCCCTGGCTATTTACTTTACACATATTTACAAGTTCATTTACATACATAATGAATAACAGTGGACTTATCATACAACCTTGACTAGTTCCGACAGAACATGTGAAAAACTGTGTCATCCCAGAGGATGTCTTGACACAAGATCGCAAATTGTCATACAAGGAACGACGAACAGTCACAAAACGACCATGAATACCATCATTCAACAAATGATAAAATAAATGTGCATGTGGCACAGTGTCGAATGCACTGGAAAAATCAATAAAAGCAGCATAGAACCGACCACCTTTCTTACATAAATATTTATCAATTATAGCAGTTAATGAAAACATATGATCGACTGTACCCCTTCCTTTTTGATATGCCCCTTGGACGTGATCAATTTTGTCGTGTATGTTACACCAATTTAGCAGTCTATTATTTAAAATTTTTGTGAAGATTTTGCCCAAGGTACACAGTAGAGAAATGCCTCGATAATTTCTCACATCAGATGTGGAGCCACGTTTATGTAACGGACTGATAATTGCCTCACTCCACTGTTTCGGAAACGTACCCGATGTCAAAATGAGATTAAAAAGTGAGCATAAAACTCGAATAACATCTTCAGAACATACTTCACCTGGGAGTCAAACGGCATTTTTCTACCGAATTTCATACTTTTATTGCGGATACCTTATTTTGAATGCCTGCTTAATTCAATATGTTGGTGTTGATACCAATTATATCACCTCAATACAACAATAATGTAATATTATCATATAACACTGCTACTTATGATGGGTAAATCACCTTAATGAGGATTCTATTATGATAATGTTTAATAAGGCGTGATAAAATTCATTAGTTAGACGATTGCATCATGCTCGCGCGGTTGAACTTGATATTATTCCGTGATCATTAAAATGATATTAGGAGAAAATCTTCTTGTCCCAAATCACCTACAAATATGCCTGTGGTCTCCGAAAAGTAGGTTACAAAACAAACTATGCTTGATCAGATGGATAAATCAAGCATATGACAGTACTAGCAGCCGCTTTTATCTTGTTTCTTGTTTATCTCTGATTTGACTTAGTTTATGCTCAATTGGCTCGAACATACATATATACGAGTAAGTTGGAATCACATTGCATCAAGGGATACAAAGCACCGAGAATGGCGGTAATGTCAACAAACTCAAACTATCTCCACCAGAAACTCTCAACGAAATCAACGACAAAGGGGTATCGGTTTGCACATACAGGTACAGAATTGTACTATTATGTTTTCTTCTTCAGGTCGGAAATGTATTGCAAAATCTATAACTTTCTCTGAATGGTACTTTAAGTGTCGTAATCGTCACTGTTTGAAATGTCCCTCTTTCTTCCGATCCACTATGATAGGCAAGTACTTTAAATGGCGTTCTACCCTCGATGTTGTGCCAAGGTTCCACGAATCAAAAGTCCCGGATATCACAGTGAAATCTGCCACTCTACCTCGATGCTTCTTCCCCCGATTCATTTCCACTGACAATTCAGAATGCTAAAATGATCGTGAGCTTGTGAATGATTGATGTTGTATGACAGACAGATTCATCCAACCAGAAAGCTGGGGCAATGCTGGATGTATGTATTCGGTTGTCCTCGGTTTGGATTTCATCCAGCGCATACACTTCCAGCTCAGAAAGATATATCCAAGAGTTTGTTATTTGGTATTCATTTTCTCAGTCATTGGAACAGATGTTGGATATCGCGGAAGTGAAGTTCTATGCAGACAACAACACAACAGCCACAGAAACAGGCACTTGTTATTCATTTCCCGTGGCTTGCTGGGAGGGGGGGGGGGGGGGTCAATTATCATGATGAATTGTATCAATAAATATTCATACATGTAATTCACTGATGTTGTCTGGTAATATATGACATCGATATTCTATAGATATTCTATCTTGAGCAACACTACAAAATAATATTGCATGATATTGGAGCCTGGAAGTGATCTGGTATTTGCTCGTTGCAGATATTACAAGGATGGTTTATAATTCATAACTGCAATAAATAAAACTAAAGGGTTTGGGCTCGATGTAGAGTATAATTACTTTGTCTATGACTAATTTACAGGTGCTGCTCGATCAGGAAATAATTTAATCACCAAGAATGCATAAGTATAACAGCACACTAGATGCGACCGTCAGTATAACACCACGATGATTCCACCCATACCAATGGACGCCGTTTGTAATTATTGCAACTATGCACAAACTGATGAAAACGAATAACTGCTACACTCGGCTTAGGGAAAAGGATAATACAATGCAACTATGCCCACGTGGGTTTGAAAACAAAAGCTGATGTTGTGATGGTCTAACGTTAATATTATTATTTAGCAGATGTTCGTATTATACTACGTAATTATTTTGGACATCGGACTGTTAAGCTCGAAAATTATCACCTTCAAATAAATAGTGACATGATGATTTGAGTGGTGACCTTGAATTTCACCTCCGATAACGAAGTCCGCTTGAAGTTGGAACCAGTTTTAAAATCAGGCAATTTTAGCCAATTCTTTTATGTCGCGATAGAAACTGAATGCATATCTCGTGATTGTCAGGAATATAAATAAGACATACATAATTCCATTACAGTAACTCACAACTGATTATGTATGAAAACACTGGATAAAGAATAGTTGGCTTGCCGACATTGCAAATAATGTCAGGAGAGTGTGTATACAACTTGCCAGCAATGCGGGTCGTTTTGCGGGAAAACGTATGGAAAATTGTTGGCCCGTCTTTGAATCTTGGTTATCTGCATAAGGCAACTGCATAATGAATAAATTCGGCCATATCTAAAAGTTTTTCTAGTTTTATTCTCCGAAACCATTTCTAGTGCTTGGGCTAATTATTTTGTCTTCTTTAAGTGTTTTTGTTTAGGTCATTATTATATGGTCCTTCTGAGTAGGCAATCGACAATCATTCAAAGAAAAGAACTGAAAGTAGAAGATTTACTCATACACCTTGTGCATGTTTTAATTAACACTACATGTACGTAATGTCTTCACGCTTGGAGAGATGTCAGCAACCTGCCGGTCCAGTCATGTTATTGTGTAGTGTCGAAGTACACGGCGGTAATTGCACAAATACACGCACACAACCTGGAATAAATGACGATAATAGCGGAAATCAAGGATGCTTGGTTCCGGGTTGCCTGGTGACACCGACTCTCCCCTCTCTCTCCAATGGAAACAGTCGACCCAGTGACTCTTTTGTTGGATGTACTGAGAAAGAACCCACAGAGATCGACATCTTTAATAGGGCCTCATGTTTTGTTATCGTTCTCTCTCTGTCATTGTCTCGTCTGGTTGAAGCTATTTATCTAATTAAATTATAATGCACAAGTAATACAAACCTAGGGATTTTTATGTTGATCTTAATTAAGTCGATTCCTCATCAATTAATATTCACCTTCTCCTTATGATGATATTAATAGACAAAGAAGTTACACATGTTTCTTACATAATAATTGTGTGATAGTGCAGTTAAGTAGTTACAATCCAGAAAACAATTTAGAGTCATTTTGGAATTCATTCTGATTCACTCCACTTCTGATTGTACAGCAGATGTCATAGTTAACCAGAAATAACTATTTTAGGGCCAACTTGACCAGACTGAAAGTTTCTGGATGAAATCATTTGTATAATTTGTATAATTCTGATCGGGCATATGAAATTATGAGATTGACCTTTTTCAAATATTAGTGTCACTATTACCGTATTTTACAGAACCATATGCACTAGAAGCATGTATGTCTTATCCGCTGTGCACACGCCCAGAAGTCCATAAGCCTACTCTTTCTTATC
This sequence comes from Terebella lapidaria, assembly GCA_949152475.1. NCBI lineage: Eukaryota > Metazoa > Annelida > Polychaeta > Terebellida > Terebellidae > Terebella > Terebella lapidaria. The sequence continues at coordinate 38,592,866 of OX424566.1, forward strand.
CTCAACAAAAAAGACATATTCGCCGAGAAGACAGTGGTTTTCCCGCTCTTGAACTACTTCATGTATGTAACAATAATGCTCTGATCGTGTGGTCGGTGTTTGCGTAGGTTGAGGCGACAACCAGAATGGATGAAAGAGTCTTGGGTTTAATGAGCATAGGGTCATCACTGTATGCACATGCACCGTGGACACATGCTATCAAGCACTTATGACTTTCCTTGACTTATATGATGTTATTCATGCGATTAACATGCTCACATTGCCCTAGTCTCATCCACTGTCTTCTTGGGGTGCGAGCGGACATTGTCACCAGGTAACCCGGAACAAAGCACGCTTGATTTCCGCTATTATCATCATTTATTCCATGTGTTGTGCGTGTGTTTGTACAATTACCCGTCGTGTACCTCGACACTACACAATAATACGATTGTATCACCACTAGGCGACTGTCATCTCTGCAAGCGTAATAATCTCCTTGCTGGATGTACTTTGCCCACATAACCCGAGAGAGTTAATGAGGCTCATATTTTGTTACCGTTCTCTGTTATTATCTCGTCTGATCAAAGCTGTTTATCTCGATCCGATAAAGTTATATGTATTACAAAACGTGGGGGAAAACTGTCGATAATGATCCAGTCTTCACTCCTCAGGAGTGAGCATAGTGTTACTGAGTGTGTTTTAAAGTTTTTTTATCCATTCTACATTATCAAGCGAAAAAACAAATATATATTTATGTTTCTGACCTGTGTGATATCGCAATTAGTTTTGTATTGCTTAAATATGTAGTGTTCCAGATTATCTTCGGATTCAATTTGATTGTCATTGTGGCTGCATATATCTGTGATTGTAATAGCTGTCGCGACAAAGAAAGGACTTTCAAGAAATATTTTACTAGACTTGTAGTTTCTGGATGACTTTCTGTGCACAATATTAGCCAGAACTTAGACTTCTTTAGTCTAATGATTTCCCAGGGGTGTGTCATCTACAACCGTCCGTGGACAATGTTCCATGGCTTAATACGCCTGGACAAGCATAGCTTCCCGTCCACACTATTCAAGTTATTTAAAGGGTAGCATTTGCTTAGAGGTATGTACAACAATATAAGCCTCAAGAGGTAGGTGTGGAATTCAATAAAGAAAATAATACAAGATAAAAACACCTATAGCGGTCCATCTATATTTATTTATCTTTCCACCTATCTGCTACAATACCCAGCAGTGTATTAAATCGTTCCAGTTTTATTACAGTTGTGTTTGTTGAGAATATACTCCAGCGGTAATGTATCATCAAGTAAGTGTCCCTTGATACATAGGACAGTGTTTCCATATACAACACATGTATATGTTACAGTGGCCATACTAAGAATAGATGAATAAAATGTCTCACACTTCAGCGCTGTACAATGAACAATATTAGGTTATCACGACTTCGGAATGTAATACGTTTTGCAATAAACAACATAGTGTTCGTATCTGCCTTATGATATATATTGCTCTTATGATCACATTTGAAAGTATAATAGATTGTGCAAAATGTAAATATCTGCTTTCATAGAAACTCTCTGGCAATGACTGTTCGTTCCAGTCACCTTATAAAGGGCTGAATAAGGGCTTGAGCTGAATAGAACAGTCTTTACAGAATGTTGATATCTCGATTTGTTAAAAAGTTATAGCTATTTCAATATTGAAAATCCGGCAAATTTCTCAAGATAGTCTTGAAAAATCTGTCTGCTGGTTAGTATGCAAATAAGATGTATGACGTCATTGACAGCTTGCTTTTTAATTAGGCGATTCAATGTGTCACAATTAAGCATTTAAGCTCATATTTGGTCACCAAAACTCAACAGATATTGTTCAGTAGGGATAATCAGTGAATGCATATAAATTTTGGTTGCCATGGAAACCAATGGGCTGATTTGACTCTTAGCAACCAGGTTGCTAAGGCTGGTATTCAAGTTAAAACATAATATAAAAGTATCGAACCAATTTAGATTTAGATATTTCGTGGAATTGATCAACGAAATATTCAAATACGCACTCAAGCAACCGATACAGGCCTGAGGAATCACGCACGTTCAGAGCCATTGAAAGTTAATGGATACTATTACTGCTGGTTTCCCAAGCCTGTATTGGTTGCTAAGGGTTGTGTTTAGACATTTTGATGATATATTCCTCAATATGTTGTCATTACTCTATTCATACATATATATCTTGTTTTTAATTAGATATTGACCTTAGCAACCATGGCCCAGCCAGACCATTGGTTGTCATGGCAACCATGAAATTCTTGAAATTACTGACTATTCGAAATAAAAAGCATAAAAAATGGGTTTTGGTGAACAAATATGGATACAGACGGTCTCATTATTCCATTCAAAAATGCCTAATTAAAAAGCAGTCTGTCAATGACGTCATACATCTTCACACTAGACGCTCTGCTGACACTCTATACTAGGCGTTCTGTGGCGTAGGTGGCAAGGGTGAATCATTGGCTCTTGTTATTGTGTTTCAATCAGGAAAGCAGTTGTTTCTCAGGCATTTACTTGCATGATGGTTTCTTTGCATATTGTACTGTAGTATAGCGTATATTTTAAATGCTTCTATCGGTGATGTACCTGTATTTGAAGGATGTTTGACGTGGGAGGACAGCGAACGGAGCGCCGGAAGTGGATCCACGTGTTTGATGACGTCACTGCAGTTATATTCACTGCGGGTATGAGCCTTATGACAGAAGTTACGGGAGAACGAATCGATGAGTTCTCGTGTCATTCCAGTGAGAAACGTTTAGACAGACATTAAATTAGACATTAGAGAGAATTATCAGATTCACAGTCTTCTAATTCCAGACTCTCTAAATTTTATCTCTAACTTCCAAACTGAAGAAGAACAATAAAAAGGAGAAAAAATAAAACGTTTGCAAAATATATTGTTCATATTTCGCATTTCGGTATTGGGTGTTGGGATGCATAGGGCCTAAATTTGACACAAAATGTGCACTTTCAAATTGTTTAAAAATTATGAATAAAGACAATAGAATAATCGGAAACAACTAGATGAAAGTTATATTGAGTATATAACAAGTGTAATAGTTATTTCCACAATCACCAGCCTTACATGCAGATGTCAGTTACATGAGCAATCGGTCGTATAAATCCGGTCATGCATATTAATTTATGATATTGACCGTATTGTTCACGTTATTCTGCATTATTACCGTATTTTACAGACCATATGCAGGAGAGCATGGAGCTCTTTGCGTCTGTCATCCCTTGTTCACACATCCAGAAGTCATGATTTATTCTCTTCCTCGACAAAATGACTTTTTTTGCTGAGAAGAAGCTGGTGTTCCTGCTCTCGAACTACTTTCCTGATTACACAGGTGATTAGTACTGCTTTGATCATGTGGTCGGTGTTTGGTTACGCTCTGACGTTAGGCTGACTGATTGAAAGGGTCTGGTTTTAATGAGCATATAGTCATTTTTGATCATGCATGGTGAACGTATACATGTTATTCATGTGTATTGCATTCACTGCCATACAATTGTAGGCGTATATTTCTAATTTTCCAAATGATCTTTCTTCACAAGCCTCCCATAATCACAACATACCAATCATGCAACTAGCACATACAATGGATATCTGTTCGTGTTCTTATGTCTCCATGGTAGTCAGCGTGACGGTGGTTTGAAGACTTTGATATGCTTTTAATACGATCACACACAAGGGAATGGAGAGAACAGTGGAGAGTATAATATGTATTCACGATTCACGTACTGCATTCGTGTAGTGTCACTAGTATGAGTAGGATTTCCATAAATCATCCATAATAATAATTTTGGTGTTATGCAGCTTTCACACCACTGCCAACTCTAGACATACCGGCATTACCACGTAGACCAGCACAGCTCGTATGTGAGCCTACTGTCGGACTACCAGTGTCATTAGTAGATGTATCCTGTGTCATTGCCAGTAACTAGAGAGCTGTTCTCTTGTAGGGAGGATGTGTGGTGTTCTAGTGACGACATGCAAACACTGCCTCATATCTGTCACTTTGGCTGATAATTTCCCAAGCTGCCACGTGTTTGTGATGTTGGCTGTCCCTAGTTGATTATCATGCTCTGCAATGAATGAGCTCAAAGCATACTACCGAGATCACGGGCACCTGAAAACGCGATGTATTTCTATTTCTCTAACAGATACTTTATGTGACCAGACAATGGGTGAAGAATAGCTGAAACATTTCAAAATGACACGCTGTGATCTTGGACGTAAGAGTTATTGAAGAACACATATATTGGGAGCACTGAATAGAGAGGTAATTGAAAACACTAGTTTACTTCCATTTGAATAAAGACAGATCAGGAATGATGGACATGTAGAAAATGTAGAGACTACTGAAACAAGATCGCGTGCGTGGTGCCACCGTTCCCTGAATACAACATCCTGGAATCCAAAACACTTACACCACTGTGTGTGTTCATCTCTCTCTCCTTTTTTTTTTCTCTCTCTCTACTTAAGACTTGATAAACACATTTTTTCGCGACTGCTTCCCTGTGGTGTGGGTCGACTGCATACAATTGAATTTAATCAATGTAAAAATATAAATATATCAGAATATTCGTAACCGTTAGTCACTGATAAGGTTGGACATTTTTCGTCTAACCCTTTCTTAGCCACAAATTGATCTGCTTGTAACCCCGTCCTTCTCACTCTCTCTCCAGGCACGACAGAGGGTGAGGCGAGAGAGTTTATCAAGGACAGGTTTGAGAGCTGTAACCGCTCAGAACACGATCTGTACACACATTTCACTAACGCCACGGACACCAGCAATGTCGACGTCGTCTTTGATTCCTCCATGCGAACTGTCCTGCAGAAAAAACCTTCACATGGCCGGCCTTATTTAGAGGGAAGTGACGGAATTGACGTCATCATCACGTGGTATATAGTGAAATGATGTTGCTACCAGGTGAAATGAACAGACGTGACGTCATGATCGGTTGAGCTCAACAGTAAGTGACTAAAAAGTCGGCGTCATTCATCTCTGAGGTTAACTGAAGCCGAATTCAACACATGGTCAAACAAATGTGGTGTCACCCAGTTTGTTTACTACCAGAACATACTAGTAGTCACATCGAGGAATATTTGTGACGTCATATGTACAGGCTATGGACATATACAGATGAAGTGATGAGTTGCTACATAATCAATCTGTTGATACCTCACAAAAAAATGATTTTGCGATGTATAGTTTATGAAACAAATCGAGATGTCAATGTGTGTTATTAATGTCTGTACATTTATTTCTGTTAGTGTTTTGTTTATCCAAATTCATTTCATAATTATTTTGTTACTGCGGATGTTGTTTTGTGGTGGCCTGATGATTTGCTGTGACTGCAGTTTTCTCTTGTTCTGCACATATGCGTTTTACATGGATATAAAATGAATATCCATAAATGAAGTTCATATTCATTAAATATTCAATGTTACAGAAAGACCGTTCACGAGTGGTGGGTCTGAAGTAATGGATTGATAATATCGAGATTAAATGAGACAGGACAACTCATGGTGGTGTTATCCTTGCTTAAGTAATTACTATCAATTAACCAGCCAGTATGTTTGCCAGTGATTCTATAATCACCCAAACAAACAAAGGTATCATACTGGAAGCGAACACTATACACATATTAAGCCATTGTTGGGGTGGCATGCATGTAATATTAGTATCAGGTAATTAAATTAAGGGGATCGGCTTGTATTCATCAAAGAAAATTCTTTGTTGATATTTCGCTCAGAAATGAAATGGACAGGACAACACACGGTGGTATGATCTCTGTATCCACTGAACGAAGATCGGCGAATATTATGAATTTGCAATTATCCCATCCGCCGCCGCCCCAGAACACTTTGTCATGAATACTCTACAGATTGCAAATCTGAACCGAATTTAATAATATTTAATACTTACATGTCTTTTGAAATAAATCGATTCGGTTTGCCATAGCAGCCAAAATGGCCGATTGGGGACACATTTTGTGACAAAATAAGCCATTTCGACACACATAGTTTGCGAATGATGTACATTTGGTAATTTTACAGAGTCAATGCAATATTGAACAGGCATGTTGATCAACACGAAACCTATTGGTTTTTTTTTTTGAAAGATTGAATGAATAATAATAAATTAATGAGTTAACTTAGCACAACAATAAGTTTTATATACAACAATAAGATCCAGTTTGAGGTCTGTGATCCTGATCATCCTGCATATCTCGGAAACGGTGCGTCGTAGAGCGAAACGGACGTTATTTTCGGACTCGTCGTCCTAGACAAACATGTCTAAGGGGTATTATTGATGAACTTTGACCTTGACCCAAAATTTTTTTGCCGAGTCGGCATTTTTCGTTTTCGTCGATATCTCGGAAACGGTGCTTCGTAGAGCGAAACGGACGTTATTTTCGGACTCGTCGCCCTAGACAAACATGTCTTAAGGGTATTATGGATGAACTTTCACCTTGACACGAAATTTTTTTGCCGAGTCAGCATTTTTCGTTTTCGTCGATATCTCGGAAACGGTGCTTCGTAGAGCGACACGGACGTTATTTTCGGACTCGTCGCCCTAGACAAACATGTCTAAGGGGTATTATGGATGAACTTTGACCTTGACCCCCAATTTTTTTGCCGAGTCGGCATTTTTCGTTTTCGTCGATATCTCGGGAACGGTGTGTCGTAGAGCCAAACGGACGTTATTTTCGGACTCGTCGCCCTAGACAAACATGTCTAAGGGGTATTACGGATGAACTTTGACCTTGACCCGAAATTTTTTTGCCGAGTCAGCATTTTTCGTTTTCGTCGATATCTCGGAAACGGTGCTTCGTAGAGCGAAACGGACGTTATTTTCGGACTCGTCGCCCTAGACAAACATGTCTTAAGGGTATTATGGATGAACTTTCACCTTGACACGAAATTTTTTTGCCGAGTCGGCATTTTTCGTTTTCGTCGATATCTCGGAAACGGTGCGTCGTAGAGCGAAACGGACATTATTTTCGGACTCGTCGCCCTAGACAAACATGTCTGAGGGGTATTATGGATGAACTTTGACCTTGACCCGAAATTTTTTTGCCGAGTCGGCATTTTTCGTTTTCGTCGATATCTCGGGAACGGTGTGTCGTAGAGCGAAACGGACGTTATTTTCGGACTCGTCGCCCTAGACAAACATGTCTAAGGGGTATTATGGATGAAATTTGACCTTGACCCGAAATTTTTTTGCCGAGTCGGCATTTCTCATTTTCGTCGATATCTCGGGAACGGTGTGTCGTAGAGCGAAACGGACATTATTTTTGGACTTGTCGCTCTAGACAACATTTATCTTATATGTATTATGGATGAACTTTGACCTTGACTAAAAAATTTTTTGCCGAGTTGGCAATTTTTCGTTTTCGTCAATATCTCGGAAACACCGAGTCGTAGAGCGAAACAGACTTTTTTTTCGGACTCGTCGCCGTAGACAAACATGTCTAAGGGGTATTATTTTAACGGTAAATTTTTTTGCGGAGTCGACATTTTTCATTTTCGTCGATATCTAGTATATATTATAAATTAATCATCACACCGAAATGCCTCCAAGGCATCTTTAGGCCTTGACGTCTAGTTTTTATTTATTTTTTGAATTTATTTTTTGCTAAACTACGCAGGCAAGTGATTCATATAGAATCAGTATAAGGGCGTTACATGTAAGGTAGGGTTTGTTATAGAATGACTCAATATTCAATATGGCCGCAAGAGCACTGGCCTGTCAACTATATGAATCATCTGGTATTCCAACACCACCTCACTCAGAATGTGTCAGTCCTTTTAGGTGCGGGAAGACATACTTGTTAGTCTGGTCAAATACCTCCTGCCCCAACTAATATTATATGGCTGTACAAGAGATGGCAACCCCTGTATGACATCATAAGGTCTACTGTGTGATGTCCTGTGTGGTTTATACAAGGGATACCAATGCATCCGGGTTCTGATGCCTTCATCTTCAGTGCCGAAAATAACGTCATTGTCTTGGACGGGCTCATGTCTTCTTCTGCAAAGGATCCGAGGATCACGGACATGTTCACGGAAGGGAGCCCACCGCAGGAATTTGAGCTTCTTGAATGAATAAAGTCATTCTTCACTCATACGTATTCAGTTTTGAGACATTTATGGGTAGGTTATGATATTCCAAACATTTATGGGTACGTTATGATATTAGGCCCTAATGGTGGCACCCCTAGTGAATGTCATATAATAACCATGACGTTGTATAAAAAACATTCATTTTGTTGATATTTCGCTCAAACCTCTGCAAATGATTATCACTGCCGTTTAAATGGACAAGACCACACACGGTGGTGTAATCATTGATTAAGTGATTGATTGAATTGAATTGAATTGAATTGAAAATAATTTTTATTCAGTTCCATTCATCAAAAAATAATAATGATTGAAATAATACATGAAAAATAATAGAACAGACACATAATGGCATTGGAACTGAAAAAGACCAGGCAAAGCCATGGGGCTGAATTACGCCTGGCCTCATATCATAAAAAAATAGTAAATTATAACCAAAGGACAACCAAACAAACATAATCAAATCGGTAACTCATTGAGTACATGCAATAACTATATAATCAAAGTTAATAGCAGCAGTATAGAATATTCATCAATTGGTTATTAATGCATTCATATCATTTACATATTTACACATGACTGAGATGTTGGATATGTGGGGGCCGGGAGGGATGTGGACCTGTACATGCTCACCAAAAGAATGTAGACATTATACAAGATCTCAAATTGACTTTATTTACTGGGGCTGGTTTAGTGACTGACTATATCATCACGTTTCTAACACGCTTAGCGATTTTGCGTCATAAAGGTTCCACGAGCCAGGCAATATCATAACGTAACGAGCCATGCAATATCATAACGTAGAAATAAAAAAACACTACCAGAAGCTGAGAACTTCATGGTTTTAAACAATCATGGTTATAATTTTGATATTGAAATACCAGCAATTGAAACAAATTTCTGGTTGAGTAACACCAGACTAGGACTAAAGGTGAGTCCAATAAACAATTACCTATATTTCATTAGATTTAGCGCAGTCTCTACAAGCGGGATTGATACAATGGACATGATCAGAATAAACAGACAGCAATGAAGACTTAACCAGCTTTTTTATTTGACTAATGGTAAATGAATTGGGATTGGTTAGCTTTTTACTCCATTTGTTCCAAATTTGGGGAAAACTGAAATTAGGAAATCTACTTGAAAATTCTGTGTTGGCAGACCATACATGAAGTAAATGTGATTGTCGGGTGACTATATCTGGTTGTATTTCATTATTCAGTGGAAACATGCCTGAGAATGATGAAGGGAGTTTTCTAGATATATATTTTCCCATAAAGAGAGCCACTTCATATTCATATTGATCCGAAAGTTTCAGAATATTAAGATTTTTAAATAATGGATCAGTATGACTATTGAAATTAGCTCCGCCTATGATTCTAATGGCTCTCTTTTGGAGAGTGATGGTTTGTTTGAGATTTGTTGCTGTAGCGTTCCCCCAAGCGAGGATTCCATAAGTTAAATGTGGATTTATCATTGAGAAATATAAAGTCTTAAGACATTTGGGTGAGAGAATATTTTTTACCTGCTTAATAGAAAATAAAGCTCGAGAAATTTTACTATTTATATATTTTAAATGTGGTTTCCAAGACAGATATTCATCCATTTTTATTCCAAGAAATTTAGTACTGCACTCTGATAAGTTATCCCCTATTTGTTCTAAGGCAACCCCATTTATCTTTATATCACATTGAAATGTGCTTAACTTGGTCCTTGGAGATTTAATATGAATGTACTTTGTTTTACTAGGGTTCAATGAAAGTCTATTGGAACAAAACCAGTTATATACATTGTTTATTTCCTCATTGGCCTTATGATATAGGTTTTGAATATCACTATCTGATATGTAGAAGGATGTGTCATCTGCAAATGATAAAATTTTCCCTTTATGTATTGAGTGTCCAATGTCATTCACATATATTAAATAAAGCAGGGGCCCTAGTATTGAGCCCTGAGGGACTCCACAATTAACAGGAAGTAATTCAGATTGTTGTTCATCCAATGCTACATACTGAGATCTATTGGTTAAATAACTGATGAGCCAGTCTTTTATGAGTCCCCTCAACCCATAGTATTCCAGTTTATCTATTAATATTTCTCTACTGATTACATCAAATGCCTTGGATAAATCACACAGTACAGCAATAGTAGTTTGCCTAGGGATAGTGTTACTGGCTTCAGCACAATCATTTATTAGTTGAATTATGGGGTGAATAGTACTGTGTTTAGACCTGAATCCATACTGGTGTTCATAAAACATGTTATTTATATTAAAGTAATGTATAATTTTGTTATAGACAATTTTTTCAAATATCTTAGAAAATGCTGGTAATAAGCTGATTGGCCTGTAATTTGAGAGATTGCTGGTATCACCAGATTTGAAAATGGGAACCACTTTAGCTATTTTAAGGGCAGTTGGAACATGACCTGTGAGAAGTGACCTGTTGATTATATGGGATATAACTGTGCAAGTATTGGTTATTGACCCTTTAATTACTTTCATAGGAACTTGATCATGGCCAAAACTGGTTTTAGCTTTCATTTTCCTAACAACTTCAACAATATCTAAAGGACTGACAGGCTCAATAAACATACTAGAAATACAAGGATCATTAAGATAATGGTTAAATGGTCTAGTTGCTGGTGGAATATTCTGACTGGTAGTTGCACATGTTGCACCTACTTCAGCAAAGTATTTATTGAAAGCCTGAGAAATTATGAATTTGTCAGATGTCATTTTATTATCCAAGTTAAAGAACTGAGGAAGAGTTGATTTCTTATCGCCTGTGCCTAGAGCACTTTTCATGATTTTCCAAGTAGCTTTAAAGAGTTGATTTCTTATCGCCTGTGCCTAGAGCACTTTTCATGATTTTCCAAAATCTTTAGTTTCTTCCAGCTTTGATTCATAATAATTTCTTTTGAGGGCTCTTTTGATGTGGTTATACTTGTTTTGGTAATTTTAATTGGTAGTCAATCAATTGATTAAATTGATTGACTACCAATTTTTGTTGTTGATTTGGTATGTATTATTTTCATCGATATCTCGGGAAATGTGCCTCGTAGAATGAAACCCACATTATTGAGATGTTGGATATGTGGGGGCCGGGAGGGATGTGGACCTGTACATGCTCACCAAAAGAATGTAGACATTATACAAGATCTCAAATTGACTTTATTTACTGGGGCTGGTTTAGTGACTGACTATATCATCACGTTTCTAACACGCTTAGCGATTTTGCGTCATAAAGGTTCCACGAGCCAGGCAATATCATAACGTAACGAGCCATGCAATATCATAACGTAGAAATAAAAAAACACTACCAGAAGCTGAGAACTTCATGGTTTTAAACAATCATGGTTATAATTTTGATATTGAAATACCAGCAATTGAAACAAATTTCTGGTTGAGTAACACCAGACTAGGACTAAAGGTGAGTCCAATAAACAATTACCTATATTTCATTAGATTTAGCGCAGTCTCTACAAGCGGGATTGATACAATGGACATGATCAGAATAAACAGACAGCAATGAAGACTTAACCAGCTTTTTTATTTGACTAATGGTAAATGAATTGGGATTGGTTAGCTTTTTACTCCATTTGTTCCAAATTTGGGGAAAACTGAAATTAGGAAATCTACTTGAAAATTCTGTGTTGGCAGACCATACATGAAGTAAATGTGATTGTCGGGTGACTATATCTGGTTGTATTTCATTATTCAGTGGAAACATGCCTGAGAATGATGAAGGGAGTTTTCTAGATATATATTTTCCCATAAAGAGAGCCACTTCATATTCATATTGATCCGAAAGTTTCAGAATATTAAGATTTTTAAATAATGGATCAGTATGACTATTGAAATTAGCTCCGCCTATGATTCTAATGGCTCTCTTTTGGAGAGTGATGGTTTGTTTGAGATTTGTTGCTGTAGCGTTCCCCCAAGCGAGGATTCCATAAGTTAAATGTGGATTTATCATTGAGAAATATAAAGTCTTAAGACATTTGGGTGAGAGAATATTTTTTACCTGCTTAATAGAAAATAAAGCTCGAGAAATTTTACTATTTATATATTTTAAATGTGGTTTCCAAGACAGATATTCATCCATTTTTATTCCAAGAAATTTAGTACTGCACTCTGATAAGTTATCCCCTATTTGTTCTAAGGCAACCCCATTTATCTTTATATCACATTGAAATGTGCTTAACTTGGTCCTTGGAGATTTAATATGAATGTACTTTGTTTTACTAGGGTTCAATGAAAGTCTATTGGAACAAAACCAGTTATATACATTGTTTATTTCCTCATTGGCCTTATGATATAGGTTTTGAATATCACTATCTGATATGTAGAAGGATGTGTCATCTGCAAATGATAAAATTTTCCCTTTATGTATTGAGTGTCCAATGTCATTCACATATATTAAATAAAGCAGGGGCCCTAGTATTGAGCCCTGAGGGACTCCACAATTAACAGGAAGTAATTCAGATTGTTGTTCATCCAATGCTACATACTGAGATCTATTGGTTAAATAACTGATGAGCCAGTCTTTTATGAGTCCCCTCAACCCATAGTATTCCAGTTTATCTATTAATATTTCTCTACTGATTACATCAAATGCCTTGGATAAATCACACAGTACAGCAATAGTAGTTTGCCTAGGGATAGTGTTACTGGCTTCAGCACAATCATTTATTAGTTGAATTATGGGGTGAATAGTACTGTGTTTAGACCTGAATCCATACTGGTGTTCATAAAACATGTTATTTATATTAAAGTAATGTATAATTTTGTTATAGACAATTTTTTCAAATATCTTAGAAAATGCTGGTAATAAGCTGATTGGCCTGTAATTTGAGAGATTGCTGGTATCACCAGATTTGAAAATGGGAACCACTTTAGCTATTTTAAGGGCAGTTGGAACATGACCTGTGAGAAGTGACCTGTTGATTATATGGGATATAACTGTGCAAGTATTGGTTATTGACCCTTTAATTACTTTCATAGGAACTTGATCATGGCCAAAACTGGTTTTAGCTTTCATTTTCCTAACAACTTCAACAATATCTAAAGGACTGACAGGCTCAATAAACATACTAGAAATACAAGGATCATTAAGATAATGGTTAAATGGTCTAGTTGCTGGTGGAATATTCTGACTGGTAGTTGCACATGTTGCACCTACTTCAGCAAAGTATTTATTGAAAGCCTGAGAAATTATGAATTTGTCAGATGTCATTTTATTATCCAAGTTAAAGAACTGAGGAAGAGTTGATTTCTTATCGCCTGTGCCTAGAGCACTTTTCATGATTTTCCAAGTAGCTTTAAAGAGTTGATTTCTTATCGCCTGTGCCTAGAGCACTTTTCATGATTTTCCAAAATCTTTAGTTTCTTCCAGCTTTGATTCATAATAATTTCTTTTGAGGGCTCTTTTGATGTGGTTATACTTGTTTTGGTAATTTTAATTGGTAGTCAATCAATTGATTAAATTGATTGACTACCAATTTTTGTTGTTGATTTGGTATGTATTATTTTCATCGATATCTCGGGAAATGTGCCTCGTAGAATGAAACCCACATTATTTTTGAACTCGTTACACTAGACAAACATCTCTTACGGGTTACCGGTATTAAGGACCTGGACCTGTTTTTTTTTTTGCTGACTCGGTATTCTGTCTTATGGGTGTTAGGGCTGTCCTTGCCATAGATCTGAACTTTTTTGTTGAGTCAGCTTATTATAAACTGCTCCTTACACCGAAATGCCTGCAAAGCACCTTTAGGCCTTGACTTGACGTCTAGTTTGATATCCTTCGACTTTTATGACATTTGTCATAACGTCATCATAGAGTTCACGCAAGAGAACCCGAGATGTGTAATGAACGATGTTTCTGATCAAAAGCCATTGATATACTAAATAATTGTTATATCGCTATTACCATTATTATTGTGATGTCATCCTCATTCGATTGAACTAATACACAGCATGACACACCTATACCTCACACAGTACGATTATTACGAGTTTGTAGCTCAAGCTGCATCTATTCTATATTCACATTTTAGGATGCCTGGTTTTATCCGGTAATGGTACCATTGCTAAGAACGAGTGGACATTTCTTCCCGAGGCAAGTTGCACATGATGATTGTGATTCTGGCAGTAGATTTGGAGGATTGTCAGGCATCACAAGTTTCTGGTACAGAGGTCACGGCCGTGATGTTACCCAGGACTGTGGCCGTGTTAGGTATTATACATCAGAAGCTGGGGACCACAACATGGATTTTTTTTGACAGATTGTATAATGTTGCCGGCCAACAATCCAATCTGAGCTCGAATCCAATCTCACAAACAACATACCCCACATATATTATGATCATAATGAAGAAGACCCAAACACAATTGATATAAGCATACATGTATATATATAGCATGTTGATTTTATTTCACCAATATCAGTCGACACAATACCATCAGGACATATATATCATGCACTACATCTTAGACTACTCAAACTTGTACCAGTATTTTAGTGCGTAGAATTTCTTGTATTAGACAATGTTAGTAAGTCATTCAGAACTTTCAACAATCATTAACACAACAGCAACAACCAGCTAATTTGACTGATACAAACAGTATTTTTTGTTTGTTTGAAGAAACACAAAGAAAAATGTCATAGACATGTAATTTCACAAGACCCAGGCTTTATGAACGCAGATTTTTGAGACTCTTGGCGCAACAACTATAATCACAGACATAATCTCCAGACAGGATAACAACTGTTAGGAGAACTAGACGAGTGAGTCACACCAAATCCTTTGATATCACATAGTAATTCAAACAGTTATTACGGGTAATATGATGAATGGACAGTTAATCATAATCACTTTTTTTGAAAAGTTAGTTGTGAAAGCAGCTTACATGAACAATCGATCCAATATCACGATATATAAGGTCATGTGACTAATTCAACAGGCATTACACAAGTTCAGATACACTTTAGAATAAACAGACATGAACACCCTGACTCCACTTGTATATACATGTACAAATAAATAACGTAAAACGATGAACGAAGCTCCGAATGTGTTTTGCAACCGAAGCATATCACACACAAACACATAAGCAAATTCACTCAATTCTTACTTGCTGCAAATACAGAGTAACAGTGAGACTGTTTGATTCGGGAGAATAACACATAAAGTGAGCACCAAAATTTGGTATTTTCAAACAAGAAATGAGTGGGCCTGTGTGTTCAGTGAAATTATTATGATCAAGGAAAATTCAACATGTTCAAATTGTATGATACATTCACACATGTTTTTTTAAAAACAATTCAGTGCTCAAAAACACATACTACAATCTCTGTCGCGTACGCTCACAGACAACACTGATTTCACGAGGTCTGGAGACAACATAACGTAAAGTACAGGAAGAAAATGCTTGAAACACTGGCATGGCAGAACTAGAACCCTCAGTCGGAATGCTGTGAAGTTATCTTGAGAAATGAGATCTTGAGCACTAAAGGAAACAGTCATAACACTTGTATCCCTGAAACACAATGTAGTTAACTGGAGGTCGCCAATGAACAAACACGTGGGTGTATCCCACCGATTCCCTATCATCCAAAACATGTCAATGCTGACAAAATATCATTATTGCTGGGCCAGTCTTTCATCAATGCCAGAAATAACTGTGATGCATGTTGCAGGCCTTAACCATTTTTTTTCCATGCAGTAACACTCTTATCAACTGAAATAGTCATTACTGAAACTTATTTTATCTTACCAAATACTTCCCAGAAAAGCTTGTCACAAGATTGGAATATCAAACCATGCTCAATCTCCCAAATTATTAAAAATTTGAATATCTACATTTGATGATATATATATGTGCTAACTCTGAAATAAGTTAGTGATAATACTTAAATAATGATATTATTACCGCTATAAAATCTCTACTGGACAGAAGCTTTGCATAGTTCAGTCCTACGATAAAAATGTTTATTATCTTATTTATTTGTGTTGTGGGCAATAATAGACTTAATCAGTGAACTTCATATCAACTTGTTCAGTAATAGTAATATCTGTTTCACACAAAACCATCAGCTGTATACTTGTATCGCATTCAGTGTGATTTGTTTTCTAGTTCCGAGAAAGTTTTGTAGAAGTGGCAATGCGACGATCGTAAATCCATAATAGCTGCTGTTTCTCATTCAGGGGATACTGACTTTGAGGATACAATTACCTGACATCAAATATCTCATCAATATATAATTATCATATTTTTCCATACATCTGCCAGCGATCAGGTTGCAACAATATATCCACTTATTTTTCAGCATATTTTGATAATAAGCACTACGATAAATCTACAACAATAATGTGACACATTTTTCAAACTAAAACCATAAAGACTTGCTGAAATGCCTCAATGAAACATAAATATCTAGTTCCTCTACACCTCATAGCATTCTCAATTTGTGTACGGAAAAATACGAGACATTTTGATTGTTGTCTTCGAGACAGGACAAAATTCCTATGAATCTCGAACATAAAGTGAATAGCTTCTCTGACTGCACTCAAGCACCATACATTTCCAATAAATATATGACAAAAGTCAACAGCCCACTAACAAACAACAAATTTTCATGTTCATTACAACAGTGTAAGCGCACTTAACTTGCTCAAGAACAATACACAAATATTAACAACATGACGATCACAAAATACATTTGTAGTCATTTTAAGAATAAACCAATTAGTTTTTTTCGAAAGCACTTTTCAACGAACTAGTTCACATATATATGTATTTGAGCACTTATTCATACAATAAACTGAATAATTTTGCCACTCGAAAATCATCTCCATGAGAATTGACACTTTTACTGGAACACAAGAGAAGCTTTCAGATCTTGAAATTTTCCCATTTATCTCCAGACCAGGGGTCTATTCACAGAGTCTGAATCTACTTTAGCAGAATAAGTTTGTCTTCATAATACTAACTTGAATTCTAAATGCTAAACTTAGTGGACTAAATATGTAAATTAGGCCTAACAGATTCTATGAGAAATAACCCCCTGGCCTCCACCCCCCCCCCCCCAACATTCCATGAATTCCGAATCACGATTTGGCAACACATGAATCACAATATCAGGTCACATATTATAACTAGAAATATTTATTTCTATCAACTGTAATAAATATAGTCAAATCTGTTCATGAACTTCCTGTTTGAAAACTACCAAACAATACCATAACATCTGTTCAAGAACTCGGTTTTTTGAAAAATTATCACACTATATCATTGCAACAAAATACAGGCTTCATTTTTCGCCGAACCGTGAAGTGGAAATACGCCACAATCAGTAAAATGGTACAAAGGACATAAAACATGACACACATGCTGAGATCAATGCTGCTGAAGCCACTGGCCGTCCCAATCGCACGTCGTCCATACCGCGACGATTCCTCCTCCAGCCGTAGCCTCATGATCTTTTGCTTGTCAAACTCGGCAGCGACGAGGGCGGAGTCGACCTCGCCCGGCGTCTCTTCCCTCTTGATGGCGCGGAGACGCTCAAGGTCTTCCCGCCGTTGTGGGTTGGATTTCCGCCACTCATCTAAGCGAGACTTTGAGCTCCGCTGTTCTGAGTCCTTCTCATCTGAGACACCAGCCTTTGATTCCCGCGTAGCCCCGGGCAACAAGTCGGGGATGTCTGCCAGGAGGTCCTCCCCGATGATCTCACGACGCGAGTAGAAGTCCATCAGGAACTTCAGTGTCTCATCCCAGTCAAAGTTCGGGCGGTCATCCTCCCCGATACTGTTGTCACGGTAACAGCTAGGACAAAGGCTCCGTGTCGGAAACTGGACCTGGAAGAGAAGTGGAGGAAGGAGAGGTGTCAATTATGTAAAGGTTAATTGTGTACCTGCTGAACTATACCTCACTTAGTTTTTGGACATAGGGCATATAGTATCATCCTGTCAGTAGCAGTTTACTTCGGTCCTGTACCACAAGTACTATAGACACAGTACTTGCAATGCACTGGGAAACCACACACCACAAATTCATCTTTAATTTAACTTGAACCGTACCTTTGGATAGAAAGGGTCCTCAGACAGCTGTCCGTGGAGGCGATGGTTCACGTTGTTGTGTACGTCCCACAAGTAGATGATAGCATCGAGAGAGCGAGTCACCTTGTCGTCCATGGCAACCACCTCTCGCTGGAAGTTTTCCCCACACTTCTTACAGCCGAATATTTGCGTGATGAAGCCGTACATAGCCTGCAGAACCTCCCGAGGGTTGAAATCCCGGTCTGAAGAGTAAAGGACTTGTAGCATTCGCTTTTTCAGTTTTAAATATAATGTATGGTAATGCCCGTGTGAAATTTTTATTGGAAATATTTTCTGTAGGAAGGGCAATACTGAAATTAGGTAATTTTTTTCACTAAAATGTCAGACCTAATCTACTTCTCTCAAGTTCATGTCTGCAATCGCTAACTTTAAATCTTAGTGCCATCATAATATTTTGTTGGTGATAATTAATCATGAAAGCAATCATGTTTATTTTTCTACCTTTGCCGTGGTCGATGACAGAGTTGACAGTCAGAGTGTGGAACAACATCCAGAGACCGCAGGGGTAACCCCGGAACACAGCCTGGCTGCCACGGCAACCCACGTAACTCGAGTTGTCAGGCAGGCGACTGTCATTCCTCTGTGTGTGTGGCAAAATGGAAGACATGTTCAAGGAATGTTATTATTAATCTTTCACTCAACTATGAGAATGTATTGGTGATATGATGCCAATTTGCCATGATGAGATACCAACAGCAACGGCTACAACAAGTTTCTGAGCAGTTATTATTACAGAATAAATATTATTCGGTTGAACAACAGAAGCAAATTTGCCATGACAAACTAGTAATTCACCTTGGTGAACTACTGATTCGGCATTATGGATTAGTATTTATAATATCATGTACCGTAGATCTTTGAGTATTAACCGACCCTGAGTATAAGCCGAGGTCGATTTTGAGTAGGAAATCAGTGAAAAGTGACTGACTTTTGCATAAGCCGAATCACAGAGGCCTAGATCAACGCGCAAAAATCATCGTTGTTATCACACGATCTCTCGGACAGTTGAACACGCCCGCTCGATCACGGGCCCGGTGCTAATTGCAATCATAGTGCCTCTCAGTGGTATTCAGTGTGAATTTTTTTAGGTGCGTGGAGTGATTGAAGGGTTTGTTTTGTAAACGATGTGATAAATGTTCATTAAAACGTTCGTATTGATATATTTTGCCCAAGATATATTTCAACTTGTCTCTTTCCAGATCGACTTATATCCTGGTGGCGAGAATAGGAACTGCATGGGCGAACTAAAATCACGTGCAAATTTGAATAATTCCCAAGCGTTTTCCTGTATGCCTACAATTGATTCGGTAGATTTAATGATGACAATAAAGGGATTCCACTTGTTCACGTTTTTAAATCTGTAAAAACAGAATGATATAACAAACAATTTGTTTTCTCTTTTGTTTCAATTTATTCACAATTTCACATTCACATAAATATTGCCAAATTCACGTGCAGCTGCACAGTTGTTATTCTCTGATGCATATTTAATAACTTTGAGTTTGAAAGCAGAATCGTAAGCACAACGTTTTCTTTTATGATCCTTTATTTATTGTGTAGCAAAGCATATTTATCTTAGATAACTACTATTTGAACTGACTCTGTCAGTATGGTCTGCTCGTCAGATTTACTTTGCGTGTGGAAGAACAATGGAACCAGTGAGCCGAATCACGTGTTACGAATGTTCAAGTAACGATCACAGGAGGTTGACCAGACCGTTGGTTGCAATTGACACTGTCAATTATCTTTGATTTACCTTATTGATCTTTCACGGGAACTGGCATGTGAATGAATGAAGTAACACTTTTCAAATCTTTATTTCAATAGTATTATTTTCATTTTTTTTTTTTTTTTTTACAATAGACCGATAATATTCGAGAATGTAGTTTTAGAAATTGACACTCGATTATGATTTCCCTGCAGCCTCGCTTTCGTTTGACATTCTAGCTTTCCCAGCAACTACAATGTCTTTCATCTCTTGGCTTTTGATCTGAAAATAAAGTACAATAATTATATTTAAAATAATGGAATACGCATATAAAACCATATACGTTATCTATGTTGATACGCATAGACTCAGAGAACCAGTAAACCGCAAAAGAAACTAACTCACTGTATTATCGCCCACCAATACTGCCGACGATCGTCAGCGATCGCCAATTGACTCGCTCGAATGGTCAGGAATGTGCAGGTTTTTGCATTGACTTGTCAATAAGCCGACCCCATAAATTTAGACCCATTTCGTAGGTAAAAACCCTCGGCTAATACTCAAAGATCTACAGTATATGTGCAAATCTGACTTTACAGTATAGCTGAATGGCCAGCTGGTGCTCTCCAGTTCTGAGGTGCTAGTAGTTTACATAATATGACACTTAACTAATCATGCTAATGTACTTGAATTAATCTGTTAATCACTGAAATCTGCCTCCTACCCCCCCTCCCCCTCATACCCCCCCCCCCCCCCCACACACACACACAAACACAGACACACAAACCTCAAGTTTATGTAGCGTTTCCTGCCAGGTTTTACTGTCGAGAGGTGCGACCGCCAGGTGGAGCCACGAGTCTAGCTCTGTCAGGAACGAGCGCGCGGGGCGACGACACGGCAGGTACTGTAACCATGGCAACAGTAGTGCACATCAGGTGGGGGATATATAACACATGCGCAGGAGTACATGTATGTTCAAAGGTAGCATTTATGCAATCAGGCCAATTTGCAGTCAAATAATTCTGTTGGATTCATCACGTTTATTGACATCAAGACAAAAACTCAATGCTTCACATCTGAATACGGTATGTAATGCAATTTTAGGCACAAATGGGTTTACATCAGAATGCAGGACAAAATCATGAGATTGAAAGCTGAATGCCATCCAAATCGATGTACCTTCCACATTCGACTTGTCACACTGACCTTGGCTAGGACTCTGACATAGTTTCTGACAGCGTCAAGTTTATCTTTATCCAGGTTGTGTATCGCTGAGACCTCGGCGTAGAGAGAATATCGTACGGCAGACATTAGATCCTGGAGGTACACGCCCGGCCGAGCTCTGCAGATGGAACAAGGTGTCAGGTCATCATGGTCATAAGGTCTGTTTAAATTGGAGTGCAGCAGTTTTTCATCGTCGCGTATGTTCATTCATACATTCTCATAAAAAAAAAATGCTGGTCGCTCAAAGGCCATTTCATACACGAACTTGTGTACATGCCTTGAATTTGACCATTCAAGGTCATCAGGTCATACCAGTACATGTACGTATACATCAATAGTGTACATGGTATATTTGATTTCGTATGTGGTTATGACACAAACCCAAGGCGTTTCTCTAAGAGTTTAGTTTCTAAAGACTTTCTTCAAAGGAAGACCATGTATGATGGACAATTCACTCACTGCCTGGCTAGTTGGTCACCCCGCCCCAGGGTCTCGGCTCTGACGGCCATCGTCTCATTCTTGGCGCTATCACTGATGTCTAACAACTGCTTGATGACTGTGGCGAAGTGTTCTCGATCCGTTCCATTGCTGGTTCAACGGGGAACGAGAATAGGGGTCAGTCAGTGCAGCAAATACATCATAGTTTTGTGGTTACCGAAACATTGTGAGGTATCATATATATTGACACCAATTCCACATTCTATCTCAAAATAATATCAAAGAGTGTGATATCAAAAAGAAACCCTATTCCCACAAAAATACATGACTGATTACATGACTTCTTACTCAAGGATTTGAGGGTGACTACAATGCTAGGAGATTACTCCCTCAACGGCAAAGTCTTTATCGTTTGTGCTTGTCACATAGGGATATATAATATAGAGTGGGGCCTCGTATTGATATTACACTCTTCAGTAGTATGATTTACATGTATGTCTTTGATGTACACTGTTTGTCATACCCGGCTAAACTGAACAATACAAATAAAATATTTTATATATAATACTACCGGCATATAATATTTATTCTGACAAAATGTTGGATGCCTCAGTGCACTCCTCACCTGGCCAAACTTTGGAAGTTGGCGCCTCTTTCTATCAAATATACTGAAGGAAATTTTTTGATCCCGTATTGGGTGACATTTTCTTTGAGCATGCGCCGTATGACAATATCTTTGTGTGACCAGAAGTCTAATATCACCTGTCAAAGAAAAATAAACAGGCTACATGTACTACTCATGCAGCATGTTTGAAGAGGGGATAACATTCAACAACAGAGAGTTTGGGTGTTTAAAATTTACAACAAAAAGTCAAAAATATAAATGTACCTTTAGCAGTTTAAATATTCGTTTGAGTTAGGGTGATCAATTTCATGCAAAACCCATGTTTGGATTTTTTTCAGCCACAATAACTAGTTTGCCTCAGTCGTACAGACCTCACGTCCCACGAAGGAGTCTTCCTTCTCAAACACGATGACCGTGTGTTTTACCGACGGTGACACGTCGCGCCAGATGTCCTCCAGTGATCTGTAACCATGACAACAAGACTGCGATAGACAGCGGTGAGACACAAAACAATCAGCCACGGTGCATGTTACACAATAGAGAGCCGAAGTCATGACGTAGAGTGTTTGAATAACAAAAGATTTGATCTGGTTCTAAAATCCCAAAGTCAATGGTACTGCTCACTCGACACAAAGGCTGTACACTTGTACATGACGTCATACTTCCGCACTTTATGGAACATTGGTATTCAGAAATTATTTATGCTTTGTTCATGGATCAAGAGGATAAA
The DNA here is from genome assembly GCA_949152475.1 of Terebella lapidaria. Lineage (NCBI taxonomy): Eukaryota > Metazoa > Annelida > Polychaeta > Terebellida > Terebellidae > Terebella > Terebella lapidaria. The sequence continues at coordinate 38,615,875 of OX424566.1, forward strand.
GACGATAAAGATCATCTGCACATATGTCACCATGTGTCACCATATGTCACCATATGTCACCATGTGTCACCATATGTCACCATGTGTCACCATATGTCACCATATGTCACCATATGTCACCATGTGTCACCATATGTCACCATGTGTCACCATATGTCACCATATGTCACCATGTGTCACCATATGTCACCATATGTCATAATGACATCAATCATCCCCATATTGTCAAGCACATAGCTCCCCACAGGCATTCACACGACCAAACGAGTCATTCAGTATGATATGCTACTATTGTTTCAAATAGAGTATTCTTGTATATATCGGGCAATATAATCCTGGTAAAAAGTCATTTCTCTGTACCTGAGAGGCAGTAGCCGACTGTATCGCTCCACATCCTGGGCGCTCAGCAGTCCTTTCTCACCAAGCGCGCTGTCCACGTGGTCCACGATGTCCTGACGAATCTCCCTCGAATCACTCGCTCGGCTGTAGTAAAGTCCGCGGTCCTTGGGTGACGCGTGAGGCTGGAAAAACTGAGGGAGGAACAGGGACATGATTTATTAACCGATCTCTTGATGTGAGGACTGTATACTGTATACCTTTACCTGTGAGAGATCAAAAGACGCACTCTGGCAATAATTATATTAGGGTGATGAATATTAAGCAAATACTGCATTGTATTCGGTTTAATTTTTCACGGATCCTTTCACCATAATCTCAGAACACGAGTTTACGAGTCAAATTACACTGAATAAGAAACAACTGATGAGACATATAGTAAGGAATGATAATGTATCAATTGTTACATTAAGAATATGACATACATAACACAACTAAACACATGGCTGATTGTCCTTGGTTCTACTCAAGGTGTGATCACATTCAGTGGCAAAATTGTCAATAGTTGATGATCTTCAACATGTTCCTACTGCCCTGAAAAAACTTTTACTGTAAACATGTATGAAGATATTCGGGACCAAAGGTCTGGATAAATCTAGAACAATTATCATGATTAGAGAGAAGTGTAACTTGGTGAATAGTATTTGCATATAAAGTTTATTATTCTTGAAATAAACATTCCAATGCAATGCGATGGATTTGACTGTATGTGGCTGGCCAACAAATCAAATTCACTCTGCCTATCTGTATGATCAGTATCTCCCTGATCTGAGCACAGCTGGCGCCCGTAATATTACCCATATATACCACAGATGGCTCCATAAGAAACAACTATTGCTTAGCGTATGTATTGATCGCCCAATAGACAGTCGTAAGTGGCAAGAAGAAGCCAGATGTCTTTGGGGAGTCAGACTATCTTCACTTTCTGTTCAAGTCACTAGACTTTGGTGCAAAGATTTAGACCTAATGCTGCTAAAATATTTGATGTGCAGGTGTGAAATGAGGCTGGTAGACCACGTGGCATTTACCTAAACAATTTACATCATTTATTTCAATTAGAGTCGACAAAAAAAAGTGAAATTGTTTTTTTTTTCTATTTTTCGCAGTTTTATAGATCAATTTTTTAAAATGTCTGCATGCATGGTGCATTTTATGAGAAAATCCATATTTTGAAGCCATTCTGCCACCTGCTTTTGTTTGTTACTTCTTCAATATCTCAGGATGCATATCATGCATATTGACTGTTTTAATACTTCACTCCATCTTCATATTCAGTATAGTGAACATGTACATGATAACATTCAACATTTCAACTTCTTTCAGTCTTTTCATGCTTTTTATAGATTTTGTAAGAGATTCATACATGTACCTGCTCCTGTAACCATGGTAATCATGGAGCTTCCCGTCTAATGCCACCAATACACACCTTTAGTGTTGGAAAGCCGTTAATATCGTAGTTATTACACTCGGCATAGTTTTCTGTCACGGCGCAATCGATGGCCGCCAGTTGTATGACGGGAGACCAGGCTGAAACATCAACGAGCAGGGAGTTAGTGCAGTCTGTGATAACGATGACAATCGATATCTACTTACACAAGTAAATCTACTATTATCAGATCTACTTAGTTTTATATATTTGCACATGTTGCAGAATATCGTCTGAAAAACAAATCCATCAAATACACGCTAAACATTCGACAATACAAAATTTGAGAGTTTGACAGCTCCGAGTGTACATGACAGCTCCGAGTGTACATGACATGACATGTACTTGTATGTGTAGTTTTAGCTTCTGAGTCGTGTTGCCCGCCGCCACACTGCGGCAGGATGACAACAAGAAATACACTCGTGAGCAACTGTCGAATCTTTCAAACTTAATCGATCATTTAGCAAGCAGGGTGGTATCTGCAGGCAATCTGGTTGTGCCGGAACAAGCTGTGAAAGTAGGAACCGAGTAGAGTATTCAACCAAGTACTCTTGAAAATTTCTAGTTGCATCTCAATGCATGATATTCTTAGCGCATTCACATGATTCAGAACACCATTTTTTTCTATACATGTAATATGATGTAGACACGATGTATGGAACAAAATTAGCCCAAAGGCTAAGATAGGTTTGCAGACAATTTTGGTTTGGCCATGGCAGGTAACAGACCTTGAGATTTACCAACCAAGATTATCAGTGTGAACATACGACCTTGAGATTTACCAATCAAGGTCATTGGTGTGCACTCCAATGTCACCATTACATGTACCAGTGTGGCATTTGATTTTCTATATGTTCATAATACAAAGATATATCTGGGTGCAAGCGTTTAGGCCGCTCAGGTCAATTTACACATTCCGAGTCAGACATTTGGCACTCAAGGGCATCTGAGGTAAAATTCAAGGTCATCATTAGTTGTGCCATATATGTCTTCCTATATGTTCATAATGCATACATAGGCTCTATCTATAAACATTTCTTCTATAGAGGCAAATCTGGGCATTTTAGACCAAAAAATGGCTGTTTTGGCCTTTCAAGGTCATCAAAGGTCAAATTCAAGGTCACCACACAGATCACCATATATGACTCCCCATTTGAAAAAGCGAATATCTAGGCTTTATCTTCAGGCATTCTATGCCTACAGTTCTGGCAGCTCCCATTATGGATGAAAAATTAGCCCAAGGGCTAAGATCTAGGTTACCGGACAATTTGGTTTTAAGCGTTGCAGGTGATATATGACCTTGAGGTTTACCAATCAAGGTTACACTTGTGAATTTCAATGTCACCATTACGTATGCAGCACATGGCTTCATACATGTCCATCCATGATACAAACATAATTGCTCTTTTAACAAGTATTGTGTCTGTAAACGCAAATTTAAGCATTTCAGGTCAGGCGAGATTTAGCCCTCAAGGACGTCTAAGGTCAAGTACAAGGTTACCAAAAGATGTGCCATATATATATAGCCCTGAATACAAGGCACAACGATCGGTCACCACCCCCCCCCCCCCCCCAACCGGACCGTCCTTGACGGTCCGGTGGGGGTGGGGAGGGGGGGGGGGGGGGTTGACCGATCGTTGTGCCTTGTATTCAGGGCTAATATATATATAGATGACTTCTTATAAGCTTATACACAATCCTAACCTGTATGTGCAAGTGTTTAATTCGCAGTGGCCAAATTACACATTTCACATCGGACATTTAGCACTCAAGGTCATCCAAGGTCACGCTCGAGGTTATCATTAGTAGGTCCATATACGACTAACTTATATGCTCATGATGCAAACATAAGCTCTATCTACAAGCATCTCATCTGTAGAGGCAAATTTGGGCATTTTTTTTTACCTCAGAATGGTTGTTTTGACCTTTCAAGGTCATCAAAGGTCAAATTCAAGGTCACAACACAAATCTCCATATATGACTTCCATTCAGTTCTGGCAGATCCCATTTAATGTTTATATCGGAGATCGTTTGTGAGCAATATTTTCGTCCCGAGAGAGACGTCTATTGTTCGCGAATTGCGATAGTCATGATGGAATGATCCATCACAAGTTTGGCAAGAAAATGAAATGATTTTACTATCCGAAGCAATAAGACTGTTTATTCATGATAATATCACATATTTCCCATACATGTGAAAATGACTTCTATTGTCAAGTTTTATGCGCGACTTTGACACCAATATTTGGTAAAATGCGAACTGCGAAAAAACTATTGTTAGATTACTTTTGACATTAGTTTTTACCGGTTAAGTCCTAGATATAGGCCTAGTCCAATGGTATAACTGTGTTCACTGACTGATAATTAACGAGAGAAAACAGCTCTCAGTCACACAACATTCCATAGTCTCCATACCTTTGATGTCTGTGGCCAAAGTTTTGTAAATCGGTGCGAAATGATGGCAGTGTCCGCACCAACTGCTGTAGAAATTCACCAGCAAAAACGTGTCCGAATTATGAAGTGTCTGATTCAAAGTCTTGGCATCTAGAATAATTATGTGGTTCTTTGGATGAAACAATGAAATGGGAGTTTTCGCTAAAACAACAGAGAAAACAACCAAAATACACAGAGATCTCCAGATCGAAGTGTCGTCCATTGCTGATGTTTTTGTCGAAATGACAAAAAGTGTAGTTCGTCCTTATTATTGCTGAGTTGCTGGCGTCATTCGCCAGGGGGCGATGCTGCTGCGACGGGGTCCAGATCATAACGTCCCGTTTTTTGTCCATGGGATACCAAACTTGAAACGAATTTTTGTGAAGTATGAATAAAATCGCACAGGGATCAATGGACAGATTTAAGTACTGGTGTGCCCAAATCGGCCAAAACCACATTTTTCACACGTAGGCGCGCCCGCAGATAGAAGCACTGGAAGCACGTGCCTCCAGAAATTTTTTGAGAAAAAAATTCATCGTAAATATATCTATTATAGGAAGCTCTTCTGATGGGATTATTGAGATAGTGAAAACTGCTATGCTTTCTAGTAAGTACTGTGGCGCTATCATAAAATAATGAAATAAGTGGGAAATAACTTGCGAGATTGTTTGTTATAACGGTAGGCTACATCGTTAAAGCTCTTGTTTAATATGACAACTTAATAACCACTTTTATCAAAACATTTAAAATCATTTGAATAAAGGATCAAAATAAAAAAAAAATAATAAAGGATCTGACATTTCCCGCTCAGGTTCTCCTTAAGGACAAGCTCTAGTGAGGGACCGGCTCAGAGAGGCTAGAATGCGAAATTAATTCGATTGTTTCAGGACTTTCAAACAATCATTTTGCATTTGAGAACAGAAAATTTGGATGGAATATTCTATACACTGTGGAATGATGGGTAATTTTGCGCCCAAAAAAGGTCATTTTTGGCCATTTTCATTAAAATAAATTTGTAACGAAAACGACAAGACAGATTTTCTAAAATTTTGTATATTTATCCACGAACCGGTGTTCATGTTTTTGACATGAAAGAAAGAAAGTTTTCAAATGTCTAATGTCATATTGATGATTTTTTGAAAGTCACGAATCCTTTTGCTACCTGAGGTATTTTCAGAGCCACCCATGGGAATCTGAAATGATTTGGGAATATTTAGATATCTTCGAATTTGGCATTTTCCACAAAAAAAAGACTTTCTGACACCTAACGAAAATTTTTGCTGCATGTGAATCAGAATGTTCTTCTCTTTCTATATATCATATTTGAAATTGCTACAAATATTGGCGAAGATGTGAACAATGCAATGACAAATACACATATCTCGAAAACACAAACAAAAGGCAACTCTAGACGACCAGGGGTAGTAATAAAACGCAACTCTAGGTGGCATAGGGTTAAAACAATCAAAGGAATTTATCATGTAAGCCCGTGCCCGTGATAGGACATGATGAAAAAACAACCTACTTCGTTCGCACGAAGTACTAAGTCATTTGCACGAAGTACTACTTATTAAGTACTTATTAAGTACTTATTAAACAACTCATAGAATAATTAATAGTCCATCGATACATATAAATTTACCTCAAATAATAGCAGAAGATTGTATTCAGTAATATCTATTCGATCAAGGTTTTTTCAGTTTAAAATGACCACATTTTTGCTAGGGGGAGTATGGATGATTTAGAGCGCCATGTGGTGCTTATGAAGATATAAGGCATCAAATTTGGAGCACCATGTGGAGCGACATGTAGCGCTTGTTATTTAATGGGGTAAGATGATGTAGAGGGGTTTGTCAACTATGTAACATTAGTACATTAGTACTTCGTTCAAACGAGGTAGTAATTCGTGCAAACGAAGTAGTACTTCGTGCAAACGATTAGTACTTCATGCAAACGAAGTAGAACTTCGTTCAAACGAAGTAGTAATTCGTGCAAACGAAGTAGTACTCCGTGCAAACGACTTAGTACTTCGTGCAAACGACTTAGTAATTCATGCGAATGAAGTAGTACTTCGTGCGAACGAAGTAGTACTTCGTGCAAACGACTTAGTACTTCATGCGAACGATGTAGTACTTCGTTCAAACGAAGTAGTAATTCGTGCAAACGAAGTAGTACTTCGTGCAAACGACTTAGTACTTCGTGCAAACGACTTAGTAATTTATGCAAATGAAGTAGTACTTTGTGCGAATGAAGTAGTAATTCATGCGAACGACTTAGTACTTCGTGCGGACGAAGTAGTACTTCGTTCAAACGAAGTAGTAATTATTGCAAACGAAGTAGTACTTCGTGCAAACGACTTAGTACTTCGTGCAAACGACTTAGTAATTCATGCGAACGAAGTAGTATTTTTTTTCATCATGTCCTATCAGGGGCACCGTAGGTCCCTCACTAGAGCTTGATTTTAAATATTGATAGCATTGCCCAAGTTCTGGTGTATGTTATTAAAGCTAAATTATGTTATTATGGTAAAAATTGTGGTAACGAGGGCTTTACAACAACCTATATCTGCAATGTTTATATCTATGCAAAAGACTTAACACTGTCGAACCGTGTTGCCATACAATGTATACAATGAAATATTTTGCTTGACCGACTTCATATTTATGTTGAAGACAAAACCTTATGGTTCAGATGCTATAATCAGGGTTCCAGTATATGAACATAACCCATCACAGAGCACCTAGTAACCGCTAGCTTTTGGGCCCCAGGGCGGGCCCCAGACCCCATGCCAACATATCCTGTCCCAATCGAATCGGTCCTTTTGTGCTTTCAGTTTTTCAAGTCTTGGGGGGCGTGACTGTTTACACGTGAAATATATACACACATATATTTAAATATATAAAAAAATAACTAAACTTTAGTTGTATAGGCATTATTATCAGCATTAAATCAATAATTTTTGGATTTGTACTCATGTTATGATCACTTTATTTTGTTACAGAGAATTGTGCTGAGACAAAACAGCCATAAATGTTTGAATCGGTGAAAAGAGAAAGAAGCGGCCCTTGGCTCAAAACTCAATAATTTATAGCTTTTCGTCCGCCATATTAAGGAAATTACATTTCAATTTTATGCCTGAATCTATTCATCGATTTGAAGCAAAAATACTGCTATTTCGTGCGCCTAGATCCGCAATTCAAATTATTGGGGCTCATCAAAGAGTCTTTGGGCTCATATATATAACCAGATTATTGGTAAAATGTCAATTTGGAAATTCATATTGAAACTATTCGAATTTCATCCTCGATCAAAAACTTCTGTGTTCATACTGCCTTGTCAGAAATGTAATGTACATTTGTTTATAGAAACAAACTGTATAATTTGGTGGTTCGTCATACTCAGACTTTACTTAATAACAAAACTGTTACAACGTAGTTCAATCAAGAGCATTAGTAGTTTCTTGAAAACTTCTTGAAAATGATTTTTTGAATGATGAAACGTACATTACCTGATAACAGTTCGCATATATGATTATCGAAAGTGTGGGTTTAACCTACTGGTATCAGGATATACAATTTTCTCAGTAATCACTGTACATGTAGCTAAAGTCAAGTTCAAAATCAAAACCTTTAATTATTGTCCCATTAACTGTGTTTTGATTATGATCGGATCAACAGTTCGGAACTCTTCTTGCAGGTTTCCGTTGGATATAAAACCATATTAGTTCATTTTCTATCTGGGGAGCTGAAAAAGTTCAAAATGTACCCAATGTTAGAACGTAAAAGGAACTGGAAATTTTGAGTCAGCACTGCTTTAGAATCTATAAACACCGGAGAAAGTTCCAAGAGAAAGACGCTCGAATTCGCGAATAATTAGAATCTTAATTGAAAACATACAAAATCATGTCAAGTTACTAAGTTGATGCAAAGTTATCGGCGAATATCATTGGATATTTCCATTCAAATTTTATTTCAATGTCAATGCTGGTTTTGTCGTTAAATTGAATTAAATAGCATAAGCTAATATATTTTCGATTTCCTATACTCCATGTGGGGAGTGCAGATACGATGGGCCTATACATACAGCTATGTGCGACTAACACATTCGACATGGGTTCAAAATTATCAACCATCAATTATATTCGGACAGAGAAATTCGATATATGTTTTTCAATGACTGGTTCACTTCAAAGCGCACGTCCAGGATTCCAACTATCGGTACATTGACTGGGTGCCCAGAACCAACCCGGCTCCAATACGACGCGTACAGGCCTAGATTTGATAAAACGCGGATGTTTTTTTTCCACGTGCACGTATCATTTTGAACTTTTTGAGTATCATCTTCACAAAATCCGTTAGATTGATGACCTTCGCGTTTATGATAGCTCCGGAAATAGATCTCTTCATTGATATCGGATACAGCTATCAAACATTCTACGTTACTGCGTGAAACTGTAATATACCCTCGGATAGCACTGGGATGATCTTATGCGCCTGAGCGTGAGCATCGTATGCAAGCTAAAAGTGAAACTTTGGCGCGTTTTAGATATCACTGACAGTAAACTGTTTAGTGGAGATGATCCTGTTTTGATACCAAAGAGTGTGTGGGCCGGTAATGAATAAACTTGCTGGTTTGTACTTGGTCATGCATATAGGCCTACGCCTATATTTGCACAATATAAGAGCAAAACTAAGTTATATTTGAACTCCATACTCAAATTTGAAAGTTGCTTTTTATAGATAGTACGCGTTATTAAAAAATATTAACTCAAATACTTGGTTTCATTCATAAGGAGCAGACAAGAAAATGCAGCTAACTGCGAGATACGACATTAGAGCTCGAGCACACCATCAGCACCACGAGACCTGAATATATCTTACACCCCCCCCCCCCCTTTACAAAAAAAGAAAATTGAAACATATCATGTCCCACATGATTCCAATTCAATCCCGTATATATTATGATGAAACACATAGGCCTACTTCAATCATATTCCTAATGAGTAAACATTTATTTTGAACTCAATGAAACAGTTACGCCTGATAAAATGATATTGAACCTCAATAAAATATCCTTAAAATATTGGAAACTATGAGGAATATCTGCATCTGATATCATGATATAGATAACACATGCATACTGAGCAAATTAAAAGACCAGTTTAAAATAAAAAGGTTTCGCAACCGAGCATGGAACACCTTGTCATGTGATAAAATATGTCCAATTACGGTAAATGTAGTCGTGGTACCGTATATCGTTGTGTTTACTTCATTACGCCAAAGAAGGCCGCACGCAAGGTTACATGTACATGCATGCACAAAATGCTGCACAGAAAATTGTACGTTCCAAAGTACGCGTCATTGCGGTAAAATTTGCTTTGCATTCTGGGAACGTGAATTTCCATCGGCTCCGCCATTTTGACGTTTTCCAGACGAGCTGACCATTTTGCGTAATTTTCTCAAACCGAACACATCGATTTATGCATTATATATCTATGGAATATTCAAAGCTTGCCATCAAATCGAGAGATTTTATGTCAAGGACGAAGAAAATACTCATTTGAAGTAGGTGTACAAAGGTTTACATGCGAAAACGGGCGTCGATAGGTTGGCATGAAACCTCCATGAAAAAGTCAGCACATAGACATGTAGAGAGTTGGGGGCTTCGCCCCCAACGCTCTAATGTCAAAAAATAAGAAATGGAATGTCTGTGGCCCACATTGAGTGCATCAGGTAATACGTGGGACAAGTTAGGGAGGTTTTGCAGCATTTTCCTGTCAGCCATTCCGTAACTGGACCATACCATGTATCAGAGTTAATTAAAGGAGACTGTGAGCTTGTCTGTACTCAGTGGCACTCCAAGTGTACACCTTGCCACATAGATATGTTGGTGCTTTATCTACAACCTGTCTATGTCCTAACGCTTCGAGAAATGTACTTAAAATGAACTTTTGTTCAGAATTGATTCCATAAGGAATTACTCCTGCATTAATATTGTAGATAAGAATATGGTGGTCATACAGTGGACAAAATGTGTATGAATACAACTTGAGGTATGGTTGAATCAATCGCTGGATGAGATTATTCCAGTAGTGCTTTTGAGTGCTTTTGAGAACTTCTGGCAGCATTAGTGGATATTTCCATGGAAATCATTTGCCGAAACTTTCCTAGAGAAAATTTAGGTTATGGGTATTGTGACTTTGTGCGCAGTCATATACATAGAGTAGGCCCACTGCGATGCGTATATATTGACTTCCATCAGTTATAAAAAAGTTTAATGAAGACTTCGGATAACCACAATTTATAGATGAGAATGCAACACGAACCATTATCAAGGATGCTAAAATCACTTTTCCAACCTTTTATTGAGAAAAAAACTTTTGGGAAAGTTATTGCCACAAAAAGTATCCCCCAAATCTTTTTAATTAATATTGATGATCTTAGCGTTATTTTCGTTTCGGAATTAATCTTCAAATCCTGACACATGCACTCGGGCAAGTGTAAAGCAATTCCTTTTGAAATTGAGAAGTGTTGAAACTAAGAAACAACAAAGGTAGAAATATGGCGTTGGTCCTGACCTTTGCTTCCTTTAGGCTATAAAGAATTTTCAGAAAAAACAATATCATGTAAAAACACCAGGTTTCAGGAGTGGAAAGATTTTTGGCGCCACCCCTACCGGTATAACATACAACCCCTCCCTGTTGTAAGATTTACAGACGCACCCCACCATCAGATATGTTTCCATGGTTACGGGTGCATAGATACCCTATAGGTCAGCGCCAGAACAAAAACGTCACGCTCCCTTCTTTCATGAATATTAATTTGCGAGCCCTTCAACAAAGCCGCATACCGACACATCCACAGTGACATAGATTTTCTTGAAGTTTTGACCTCGATCACCTTCCATTGTTTCTCGAGTTAGTGAGTTCCGTATTTTTGTGGGCATCGATAAAGCTCGCATTGTTTGAATATGTAGATCTACAGGTTCGTAATTATAGGGCTTCTGTCATAGAAAGCTTTATAGAGTAGATATTTCTTTACATATCGATCTGTATCGACACTGAACTGATCATTAATATGTTTTCACTTTATTCTCTATTCATTATGTTTAACCAAATGAATTAATCTTCGATGAGTTTGAATGGTCAACTTTTCTCGCGATTATCGAAAATATAATCGACTGATATGCAAACAGATACACAGGGAGAATATATTCAATGATATACTTTCTATGCAACCTTACATTCTAAACATACATAATATATCGGATGTATACTCTGATTTTTAGTCGTGTACGTTATTGTCAATGACACTACAGAAGCTATCTTGATGTAACTTGACACGCTTCACATGGAAGTCAAATTGCAATTTCATATCTTTAGCTCAAAAACATGCAAAATTGTTAATTTACCCCAATGTTCATTTTAGCTCCAATGCATAAATTTATTTCTGGATTTTATCTGGATTCTACGGTGCCCCTAATAGGACACGAGAATTTCTTTTTGAACATGTCTTATTCTGTCCCGACGACTTGTTATTTCGTCCAGACGAATTAGTATTTCGTCTGGACGAATTAGTATTTCGTCCCGACGAATTAGTATTTCGTCTCGACGAATTAGTATTTCGTCCAGACGAATTAGTATTTCGTCTCGACGAATTAGTATTTCGTCCAGACGAATTAGTATTTCGTCTAGACGAATTATCATGCATATAGTATATTAGATCTCGTACTAAAGCAAGCTTTATTTCGTCTAGACGATTTGTTATTTCGTCTCGACGAATTATTATTTCGTCTGGACGAATTGTTATTTCGTCCCGACGAATTGTTATTTCATCCCGACGAAATATCAAGCATTATAGTCTCCTCGATTCATTGTACAAGTACATAAACGAAGTGAGCGTGCCCCAATCAAGAGGGAAGGGGTGCTGTCTGGGGCTCTTGGTGGGCGAAGTGGGTTCTATTCTGGGTCTAATTGCGGCCAATTGGCGTTATTTAGAGCTCCGAAGGTCTAATTGAAGCGAGGGTAGGGACACAGTCCATGTAAAGGGAGAGGGAACTGTTCTTCCCCTCAGATATATGATATATGATATGATCTTTATTCATACACATATGGATAGCTGTATCTCATTTCATGAATCTGACATACTATATGCATGATAATTCGTCCAGACGAAATAATAATTCGTCCAGACGAAATATTATTTCGTCCAGACGAAATACTAATTCGTCCAGACGAAACATTAATTCGTCGAGTCGAAATACTGATTCGTCGGGACGGAATATTAATTCGTCCAGACGAAATATTAATTCGTCCAGACGAAATATTAATTCGTCCAGACGAAATAAAGCCTGCTCTAAAATAAAATTCTCATGTCCTATTAGGGGCACCGTAGGATTCTACCTATGTATTTGTTTGATATTTCAGCCGTACGTATGGAATACATCCAAATGTGTCTTCTGTCCCAAAATTTAAGAACATTCGATTGCCAACTAGTTTTTTTTTTCATTTTTGCAATAGGAACAGGCCTATGGAATTTGATAAAAAAAAAAATTGACGACCATTCAGGTAAGGCCACACCAATTTATTAAGTTGGTCTATGGATTTTTGTCCGAAAAAAATCGTACGTGGGAGCGAAATTTTTTTTTACATTTACTATTAAATTTTCTGTCTTTGGAATATTTCACTTCGAAGATGGTACGAGCGATATATTTTTTTTTACTAATAATTTCTGTCTTTGGAATTTAGATTGCCAAAATTCGTGCGAGGTTTTTTTTAATTTTAAATGATAACTTAGTATTTGCTGCTTATTTTGATATTACATTTGACCGTCATGACCTTAAAAAATCAAATTGGCCAGTTTGGAGGGAAGATAGGATAATTTAAACCAATTATAACCTGCTCTTTTCTCTGTTAACCCCTCTATATATCTAGGTCGTATGGGTAATTTTTGGTAGATAAACAATTCAATATGTATTCTGTGCCATTTTTCACAATAAAGCGGTCTTGTATTCAGAATTTGTTTAGCGTCCACCAGATTTCAACACAAACCAATATACAACACTCGACTCATAAATTCGTATGGAAACCTATTCTATCGACGCTAGAACAAAAGGAGAAAAACCCTGCACAATATATTAGAAAGAAAATATCGTTTTATTGCTCATTAATTATCCTACATTGAAGTCAAGAGAATTTTGAAGAACAACTACTGGAAAATATCGTTAAATGGCCAAGATTTCCTGTGTGTGTTGGTGCCAAATTTCGTGGAAAAGCTGCCAGCACACGGACGCCAAACAAACTCTTAACACAACACGGCCTAAATAGTTTGGAACTTTGTGAACGTTTTTCAATGTGTCATGTTAAATTACATGTCATGTCATGTTTATATCATGCTGCAATTTGATTTTGTCTAAAATAACGCAAATCATTGCAGTATGTTGAGTAAATATACAAACTGTCCTGCTGTATTAAGATATTTATAGGCAGATATATAGTTCTATAAGTTACACAAGAATTATCTATCGCAATATACTATTGGTTGAGCTTTGGAAATTTTTTTGGTACCGAGATATATTCCGTTAAATTCATGTATCAACATTTCACGCCAGGAAGACCGGCCCGGAACTGTGCAATTAACGGCCCAATATGTTGATATTTTCCGCTCACATGTGATCCTGTGTAGTGTTGGCACCCAATGATTCAAACAATTCCTCGGGAAGACATCAATACTGGCTCCTTAAATGCGGTTTTTGACAACCATTTGGTGAATATAGACTGTGATTTTGATTTGGGTCAAAAACTGATTTGTCGATGGATTTTATTACCTCAAAATAGGTGCGGCGATTTTTTTTACCGAAATATTGAGAATGAATTTTCAGGGGCGGCGATTCCATCGACCAACTCTATATATTGGTGTGGCCTAAAGTGTCAAGTTATAGCGCGATACCATTTAGCATCGCAATAGTATGAGCAAAAAAACGATGCAAATGAGTTGAAAAGTTAGAGTAGGCCTCTGTACATGCGCTGATCTGAGGAAAAACTTCATGGAGCTCTAGTTAATGATAGCAATTCGAAACAGCAGAAGGAAGTAATAATCTATTGTGCATGTAATATCATTTCCATATATGACCTTTCCCGCGCCATATAACAAGACACAATTGCCAACTATCGATGAATATTTGGCGCCAGGATCGTAATATACAACACCATGAACATAATTTTTCACAATTATTTGCTTACTTTCTGAAAAGTATATAAATAAATACGCAACTTATAAATTGCATTATAAATAAGCGTACTATCAATACAATTAGAGAAATTGATTTCCCGATCGCAATAATGTCCAGCGTCGCTTTATCATTTTGTGGAACTAAAGTTATATATCTTGTGGTATAATCCACTAACTATATATTCGGTTGTGTCCACGTACACAAGTATAGAGCACAACTGACGTGTACACACTAATACGTATGTCTACTCAGTGATTGCATCGGGAACTTTCGATATTTACATAATATATCATTCCGTGACTATAACGATTAGGAAATGAAACCGTAGTTTTTAGCGTTGATTATAGAGTATAATGTTCAAGCTTTGCACATAAGCTTGCTGAAAAACATCCATTAACGTATGATTAAAGGATGCGAGCTCAGGATACTTTATCGTTTAATACCATAATGAACATTCGTGAATACGGACAAGGCCGCATAGATTTCGTTTAAAGTTTCTTTTAGAGGCTACGCACAATTTATTCATCAAATATTACTGGCGTCAGGAGCTGCATGCAGAGAAAAAACAGTGACAAATGATTAATATTGATATATTTTATTGTCATTTTGTCAAGACATTAAAACATATACATAAACAAATATGCGTATCGAAAATACAACAAGAACATATACAATGACTTACTATAAGGATTTGAAGAAATTGATACAACTAATACATTTACAGCAGATTATTCCACCGCGGGAATACAAAATATATAGCAGACCGGAGCATAAAGCGAGTTATTCTGACGCGATCCATGTTACTATGACGACAATCTACCTGACGCATGCGCGAGATAGATTAATATTCTGCGACAGTAATGAAAAATCTGCGTGCGATGGCCTTGATAAACTTTAGGCCGAATGTTCGTATATATAACCTGGATACATGGCTTGTTTTTGGTATGAGCAGAGATCAGATATTGGATGGTTCGATTATGTATGCCGAGAAAATATTACTGGACTGAATCAATAACTGAATCAATAATCTATAGCTACCTTTGCATTATGCCACTTTTAGTATTGTGAGAGCGCACCAGGCGATCCGAGTCCTCATCATACATATACATAGGTGTATGGGAGGCACGCGCTAGTGATCATTGATCCTCACCAAGGTTCCAGTTTTTGTTCCACAGTATATTGTATATGCATAGCAGAAGGCACTTTCAGTCCACAATTGTAAGGGGTCCACCCTTAAGACATAGGTCACTTGTGATATAAGACACAAATCTTTTGAAGATCCTTGCATGAACACTCCACAATACAACAAAATAAACACATGATTCTAGCCATGTACAAACACAATACGATGACATATGCATTGGTGAAAATTCCCGATAAAATGTTCAGTCATGGCAAGAATGTTTGATAGCTGAACCCACGGAAGGTGATAATGATACAATTACAGCTAAATAGGTCTATTTTTGACAACAAATGAACAAATTTGATGAACCACATACACAGTGAAGTGATCATTCCTACTCGGAGGTTCGCACGTTCATTTCATGCACCAAGTATAGATATCCATAGACCAGCACTATCAACATTATTATATATAATATATTATTCACATAAATTGTCTTTAAGCTCTGAGCGCCGCCGTTACGTCATTTGCGTGGGGGGTATGCCGTAGCCGGCCGGGATTCTGTGTATGTTATACTCCTGCGCCTTCATGCGAAGGTTGACGAGACTAGACCCTACACCGCCAGGTGGCGTGGTGGAGCTGTATGACGCACTTCCGGCGAGCGCGCAGCTGGAGGCGCCCCCAGTGGGCGGCGCGCACGAGCTCTGCATGGCTGCCATGGCAGCGGGAGCGTTCATTGTTCCATACGATGTGTTTGCGATGGCGCCGTAAGCGTTAGTGGGCCAGGAGAGATACTCCGAGGACGAGGGCGTGGGGCGGGCAGCGATCGGCTGTTCCATTCCGCCAGAGGACGCTACAGGCGACACGGGGGTGTCCATGGGCCGCGGGTACATCGAGCCTCGCTGTGAGAGAATGTTACGCTCGTTACGCCGGAACTTGGCGCGTCTGTTCTGGAACCACACCTGCAAGGGCGAAACACGACATGAAGTTTGAAGTCAACAAGTCAAATGCATACATATGTATCACAATTATCATGCATATCATCCCAATCTGCCCTGACTCTCCCAGTCCAACTCCCGCGTCCCAAAGACCACCCGAGACACGCCCTGACCCCACTCACCTGCACATGGGCCTCGCTGAGGATCACTCTTCGAGACAGCTCCTCCCGGACGAACTTGCGACCCCAAGACCACCCGAGACACGCCATGACCCCACTTACCTGCACACGAGAATCGCTGAGGATCGCTCTTCGAGACAGCTCCTCTCGGACGAACTTGCGATCCCAAGACCACCCGGACACGCCCTGACCCCACTCACCTGCACACGGGCCTCGCTGAGGTTCACTCTCCGAGCCAGCTCCTCCCGGACGAGCCCGCGACCCCAAGACCACCGAGACACACCATGACCCCACTCACCTGCACACGGGAATCCCCGAGGTTCACTCTCCGAGACAGCTCCTCCCGGACGAGCCCGCGACTCCAAGACCACCCAAGACACGCCATGACCCCACTCACCTGCACACGGGCCTCGCTGAGGTTCACTCTTCGAGACAGCTCCTCCCGGACGAACTTGCGACCCCAAGACCACCGAGACACGCCATGACCCCACTCACCTGCACACGGGCCTCGCTGAGGTTCACTCTTCGAGACAGCTCCTCCCGGACGAACTTGCGACCCCAAGACCACCGAGACACGCCATGACCCCACTCACCTGCACACGGGCCTCGCTGAGGTTCACTCTTCGAGACAGCTCCTCCCGGACGAACTTGCGACCCCAAGACCACCGAGACACGCCATGACCCCACTCACCTGCACACGGGCCTCGCTGAGGTTCACTCTCCGAGCCAGCTCCTCCCGGACGAAGGCATCAGGGTAGTGAGTGCGCTCGAACACTCGCTCTAAGGCGGACAGCTGCTGGCTGTTGAACGTCGTCCTGTTCCGTCGTTGTTTCTTGCTAGATTTCTTTCCCGACTTTCCAGAGCCTTCCTTGTCGTCTGTGGGCGACAGTTCGTCCGAGCCTGCAGCCAAAAACAGGGGAATATGTATACTTTAATTTGAAATGTAGGTGAAAGTCCACTTTAAAGTCACCTTGTCTTTTGAAGGACGGAAGTTTTTGTCATGTTTGGTCATTTGGATGGTGTGATTCAAGCCATGTGGTTTGTGTGTGGCAAAAAACACAGATTTTGTTTTTACAGTGCTAATAATTATGGAACAGCGTATATAATGTGGTAATAGTTGGAGAATGTTTTCACGGATATAAATACTAGGGGGTTTTAATGGAGTGGAGTATTTCGGTGTGCACTATTGAGTGTGAGTTTTCATGGTTTTGGCAAGTTTTTGAGCCAAGTATAAACAATTGATTTTGTGTCCATGCAATTTCTGTACCCAGTTGCACTAATTCAAAGCGGCTACTGTCGTTTTCAGAGAAAACAATAACAGATTAGTCACAGGTGTGCGTTATTTAGTGGAGTGCAGGTTATCTGGTGGCCAAATATATATAATAGGTGCAATGGCGGGAACCATTTTCCAGCGCGTAGCGATATCTGGAGATCAACTGAGTGAGTCGGTAGTACGGAAGTTCCAACATTAGCACCGATAACTCCAAAGTTCTACGCACGGTGGAGAAGACAGATGGCTTTCTCTCGCCTCATACAACACCCCGACCAGTGTGATAAATAGATCCTTAAGCGTGCCAGAAATATCGGGAAATTGACCAAATTGACGTGGGGATGAGATAAGAAAATTGAAACCATCCTCCACACTCGCCAGTTTTCAGCTAGGTTGCTGAGTAACGGCTTCGATTTTTAATCGAAGTTAACAAGCCGCGGGAAATTACACAGGATACATACCTGTGCATGTGCATTTCCGAAATGTACTATATATTATCAAATCCATCGATGATACTCTTAAAACGATCATATTTCGGATAGATTTCA
The DNA here is from genome assembly GCA_949152475.1 of Terebella lapidaria. NCBI lineage: Eukaryota > Metazoa > Annelida > Polychaeta > Terebellida > Terebellidae > Terebella > Terebella lapidaria. The sequence goes on from OX424566.1 coordinate 38,634,418, forward strand.
ATGTTGTCAGTAACATACGCGAGCCTACACACACATGTAGATATGAGTGATATCGTTAGATTTGTTTCCACGGCCGCATGCCTTATGTGTGTGGCGATATTAAAAGTGTATCAGACTTCAAAGGACTCGGTGCTGGTATTTTTCTGATTGAATTCACGCGAGGACTGAGCCAGAAGAGGTGAGCAAGGGTTAAGTAGCCGGATTCCAGGCGGCCGAGACGCGTCTTTATGACAGCACGTATTCTGCTTGTACACCGTGCATTCCATGACCGTACAGCATAACCCCTCCTACTCTTGGCATCGTGACTACGCAAGCCCCCCCCCCCCCCCCCCCTCCCCCCGATGTAATTTGACACCGATCCACACTCCGTGCCAAATAATAAAAAAAAGATATAAATGACGATTATAACTCAAAGTGTGTGTTGCACTTGGCTTTGTTTTGTGTAACATTTTGTATGTGGATGCCGTCACAACACACCAGATTGTTCGTGTTGGCACAAATTTGTTGCCCACTTAATTCTCTGTAAAATAATTTTCGGGCGTTTGGACTCTTTGTGTGTTTTCTGTACTATAATTTTGGAAGTTTTGAGTAAAAAGCAATAAAAAAAACTTATTGGTACCCATCTAGGTTTTGATGACAATCCACTTTTATAAACAATGAATCATTCTGTGTTGTTGTCGTGTGAATTATTAAAACATTTATTCTTACTGTTTTCATCTGTATCTATGGATATTACGCTGCGGTGGAATTAAGAAACAAACATAGATAAAATCAATGATATTTCACTCGTGGTCGAATATTCGTGTTGTTTCAGTAACTACGTCTTGTATTGCGTCCATTCTGTTGGAAAAGATATTTATCTAACCTTTCAGCATTTTTCACCCGAAAGATAGGTATTCTTCTCAGCACTGTGCGAAATGTCATAATCTCCGCACATTGAACAGGCAGCCACAATGCGAGAAATTATCGCAAGGCTTTAAATTTCAAACAGACAATCCAATAGGCTAATCCGAATGTTACTCAAGTTTACGAATGTAGTATTCTATTCATGACCTTACAGAGTAGGCCTAATCAGTGTCAAATTGTGTTAAAGTGTAATTTGAGATACATGTTGCAGTTGTACACATTTATATTGAAATTATATATTAATGAATATTTGTAACTCAATATTCTGATATGTATAATAATCACACACGACGTCGAGTGTAATTAAAATATGTAATTAAAGGCATAAGGTGCTTGTTCAAATGACACATGCTTTAGAATCAATTGTCGGAAACCAATTCACCGCCGTGTACAGCAGCTATCGGAAGAATTAAGGTGCGCTGTTTACTGTACAAGTTGTACGTGTACGTTGTAACCCCGAATCTGTGTCACATCGTTGGATATTTAGCGACATCTATCATGATATTGCACCATATTCCCATTGATCTCACAAGTATATCTTGATCGGTTTTTTTTTTAAATTAGTGTTTTGATTTTCTTGAAACAGACTCAGCTAGACATCGCGTGGGCAAATTACATTCATCCCAGATAATCGACTCACAGTTCACGACCAATTCCACCAAAAAAAAAACTCAGCTTTTCTTTCATCGAAACCATTTAGTTACAGCACAAGTGGTTACAACTTGTTTCGTTTACGTTATAATGCTAGCCACGCGTTGCAGAAAAAAAAACCCCAGATTTGTTTTGAATTTACACAAATTCTCGTGTTATTGTTTACCCGGCAATCACAAACATTTGCGTAGCTGGTTGTACTTTGCTGGTGGATAAATAGAGAGAGAGGGGCCATGAGCGTGTCAGTGCTTAGTGTTCCCCTCCCCCTGCCCGTCATAATTGATTAATGACCGCTCGGCGTAAATCGATATGTCTGTAGTTTGCCACTGATCCGGGAGACGACTTTTCATCAGTACGTTACAGATAATATCCAGCATTAGGTGAAATGCTCTAATGTCCCAAAATGTTTGTATTCGCATGGACTTTTCAATCATACTTTTGTTGTTCAATAACTCGGGGCTTTTCGTAATAAATTGTGAATTTTTGTGTTTCATTGTCTATTGTGGTCTCGAAATTAGGCGATATACTTTTGAAAGCAGTTTCTAAAATTGCAAATGTGCCGTGAAGCACTTGTTTTCAACGCGATAATCACGCTGTGTCACCACAAAACGGCCATGGATTTAGTGTAAAAAAAGAAAATTCCTTGACATAAATTATTTTTTTCCAAAAAGCATTTCACGTGGCTATCATTGACCGTGAGACACACAGCGCCAAGATGGCCGTGGCGGAAGTTCAAAGACACCAGGGCATACTAAAACCCGACCACACATCGGTCATTCCAGCCGACAGCCAGACGATTGAGTCTCACATCTGTGGCATCGATGACAAGTGGACGAGCTTTCTCCCGCAGTACGATGCAGACAGAACTGTCTAATTAGAACCGTTCCAAGTGAGCGGCGCACGACACCGCGGCACCAGTGGCCATGAGGCGGACAGATGTGGCTCCAGGAGCCGCAAAATCCCGGCCTCCTCCACCCCCACCCCCCACCCCTCCCCACCGGAGATAAACATCCCGGTGGGAACTGACACTAGGGGAGCTCCACCCCTCACCACACTATGTATCCCACCCCTCATGCACACGAGACCATCTCGACCCAAAGTTAGCTCTCGTAAAAATAAAATAACAACAAAACGTGCGTCCAGAAGGGATGATCGTAAACTGTAGCAGCTTGCGATCTCAGAGGCCATGGAAGGCCTAGTACGACAGGTAGATCGCTCCCGAGACCGGTACCAGTCATTGATCCAAATGACGTACGGCTTTTCATAACCAACAATTATTTCTTTCCACTCGCTTCGTCCCGGATTCGCCCAGTCAAACTCACACACAACAAGCTCTGCATCATTTTACATCGCCTTACATCACGCATCTAGGGGCAAGCAGCGTGTAGGGATACTGATCTGTGGATATTTAGTTCCCCGGAGAAATACGATTATACGTTTTCCGCTTCTTTTACGATGTTTTCCACCGGGCGGGGGAGGAGATTTGGATGATATTTGTTTGTTTTCTACGATCGCTCTCGTGCAATTACGTGAGTAGGTGTGGGTGAAGGGTGGAGGCGGAACTGAAAACTGGAGCCAGTCGTATACTTTGGGGGTGAGGAAAAACTTCCTGAGTATATCTGGTTGCGGGGAAGAGAGGGGAATGGATAATAAATGACTTGAGGTTTTTTTTCGCGGAGTCGGTGTGCGCTATAGACACGGAGCCTGACACCTTTAATTTAGAAATCCCGCTCAGGAATCGCAAATTAGCGAGGCGTATCTCTCCGCAGTGCTAAGTTTTACGTTCGTCGGTAAAAATGCGATATATTTGCAGGATCGCGAGCCGGGTGAAAGACAGGGAAAATCAGTATACGATGGAAAACGTTTTTCTGTCTGTTTGAAGTTGAATAATGTTACACCATCAAATATCACTTTCCGTGTACATAGTGGCAACTATAGAACAGTTTATTATTAGCCTTCGGCGAGAATGATGGTGGATTTGTCATCAACGTGACAAAATTACTCGTAGACTTCATCAAAATCCGTACGTGTTTGATATTAAAATACCATTTTATGCCTTTGTGCACGATAGAAAGTGCGTTTACAACTAGAAGGCCCATATTAATTTCCATAATATTAATGTCATTTTAGTATCAGTGCGAACATATAAATGTGGATTATCGGTTGTCAAATTGTCTTCAAATTACCTATTAAAACTGTTGGTTCACCGAGGACAGAGAGTTGGATTAAAGTATGGGAGTCGATTGTCAGAAAGGTGGTGCGATTTGTGTGGCTACTTCGGATTCTCTACAAAAATCCCCCGGAGGGCGGCATTAGAGTGCTTCAGATTAGAGACCATCTCGAGTGTTTTACCTCCATATGGGCGCGCAATCGATTGATACCGGTGCAAATTCTCTCACGTTTCGGCGATGCCAAAAGAAGATGCAATTTGTGTACTAACACGGCACGAACGCGACAACAGACCGAAGTCGCTTTATTCTGGATCCGGGAACGATCAAATAGACTTTAGTAAAGGTCCAAAAGTCATGGGGAGGGCCTGGAGATTGTCAAAGGGTCACAGAATCTAAGATCTTCGCGAATTATTTTGACATTTTGAGAACGGGAGTTTAGAAGAGGGTTCTAGAGATAAGCCATGGAGACTATCTAGGGACGAGTGACATGGCACTTACAGCAGCGCGAAAATTAATAGTCCGTGTTGACCTATCGTCAAGTACCTCACAAAAAGAAGACGCTCGTTTGTTCTGGACACTTAAGAAACAGGTTGACGGTGTTTAAATTATTTTTTGTGTGCCATGCGCTGGATTTTGGTATCGTCTATGAACTACGAAGTCTACATCATTCCATATGTATCAGAACAATGGAAGTATATCAAGATATCTATCCACGGCTCAGTGAGCTATACCACAACTCGCCTGCACATGCGGGAATATCTGAAATGTTTTCGTACAAGGACTAAGAGCTTGTGATAGTTTATGACAGAACAGTTAATGTAGTGGAACTTCAGGGGGGATTTTTGCCTCAACGACTGACCTAAACAGACCCGACTCAACTCCGGAATGTGCGAATGTTGGGCGTCTCAACAAAACAGAAGACATGTCCCTCAAACAGAAATGTACTTGCAATTTATTCCAAAGAGTCAAACACTTCAATGTAGGCTATGTCACCTAAAATGTCACGATAAAAACAAAATGCAAAAAAAAATATATCATTTGGTGTCAATGGAGAGCGACAAACCCGTGCTATGGAATTTTGTACCAAGGCGAACAACTTCAAACAAAACAAACAACAGCTCATATGCCCAACAATCAATTAAGGTGGACGACCAAAGACTAATGGCTTTCCATAAATCGTACTTGATGACCCGGGAAGATGACCGGAAGTGACGTGTCAGTCTGGGATCTGTCCACGCAGAGAGGCGCCACCTAGCGACTGGGGACATAAAGTGATCGGGATTGCTGGCAAAGATTGATGACGCTTCAGGGAACGTCAGATAACGGGACCGAGAAATATACACGGCTATTAAAATCTGAGAGCAGGAGGGGGATGGTACAACGCACAAGAGTGTAAATTACCTGCACTATGCGCATGCTTGCAGAGAAACGACTCAGGTGAGAACGCACGGCTGAGCGATCCGCTCGGACATCTGGGGATCTGTTCCCCGCTATCTCCACGGTTTAGTATCTATCTATTATTCCTAGCTCCTCGGGGAGTCGGATCCGAGGACTTTTATCGCCGTAATTACGGCTATAGACACTTCATTAGGGACTCTTTAAGGACGCAACATCTCACAGAGGATCTATCTAAATATTATCCCTGCGAGGGTGATAAAACTATTTACCGTAGGGGTGGAGGGGGGACTCAGTTGGGAGAAGGGAGTTTTGGATACAACAACGATCATAATTGCCGGAACAACGCGGGGTGGAAGCCTCTTGCCCCACTGAGAACAATCCGGGGCCGCCCGAGGTTTGATGGAAGGATTGCGGCTCCCATGTGCCGGACAGACAACAGCCCCAGGGGAGCTGGATCCCTGTGATCTTTGAGAAATATTCCGGATTACTGGGAGGAGAAATCCTGCATCGATTTCCTAAGAAAATATTAGTGCTTCGTTATTTGAAAACCAGATGTAAGAGAGAGAGAGAGAGAGAGAGAGAGAGAGAGAAAGAGAGAGAAGGGGGGGGGGGAATAAAGCTTCACAGCTGGTGTTTTTTCCCTTGGTTTTGATACGAAGTGAGGATTATTTAAGTGGAATTCATCTAGGTCAACATTAAATATATGTTACTAATGATAAAAAACTGCATCTCCAAATAGTTGTTACTTCTTGGTCTTAATCTTTCTCTCCCGGGCCTTAAGCTAGAGTCACACCAACCCCGGATCCACTACGGATCATGGCGGACTTTCCCGGACCAACACGAACTGAAACCGGGGTGATCCGGGATGAAATGACGTTTTTTTTCAGTCAACGGTCGTCCGACGGCAATCAAACGCAGGCCACCCCGGATAATCACGGCACCAAGAAGGATGACCCCGGATAAACACGGTATAACTACGGATTGCTTCCCAGACCACCCCGGTGTTAGTACGATTGGTCCCGGAGCCTACACGGATCACCACGGACCATCCCATTTCACCCCGGACATGACACGGTCTGTCCCGGTTCATCCCGGCACAAAGACGGATCACCCCGGCACAATTACGGACAACCCCGGACCACCCCGGACTGTCCCGATCGTAGCCGATTGCTATGAAAAGGAGCGTATTTTGGGGTTGATGACCATTGTTTGCCTGACCTCAGACGAGATCCGGGGTGGTCCGTGTTGGTCCGTGGCAGTCTGTATTGTTCTTCAGGACCGAATATACTTCCCAGATGACTACGGATTGCCACGGAGCCACTACGGTGCCAACACGGTACTTCCCGGACCGTCACGGTATAACTACGGTTCCAACACGGTTCGGCCCGATCTGACTTTTCACCACGGACCATCACGGACCATCACGGCAATTTTAAACAGTTTAAAAACGCCGGGGTCACTCCCCGGATTGCCCAGGATCACCCTGACACACCCAGGACGTTCCCGGACCGTCCAGGACTGCTACGGATTACTTCCCGGACCACCCCGGATTTAGGTCCGGGACAATCCGGGGCGATCCGGGGTCCCGGTGTGACTGTAGCTTTAAACAGGTGGTTGGTCTAGTTCTAGCTTGTGCAACATTCTATTGGCCGGACAAGATGTTCTAACATCGGTGCGGTAATATATCCACATCTCTGTGATAGAGCGAAATAAATGGTGTTTACATATTTGTGTGATTTTCTCTGTGCGAACAAGTCTTCAAAATACAGTCAAAACACTACTCAAAGCAAAAGATTGCTTGTCGCTCTCAGATCGCAAATTTTGCGCGCAGTGGGTGAAAAACGGAAGCGACCGGTCCAGACGTAACTCCTAAAAATTCCGATGTGCAAAAATATGACCATAAGAACCATTTGTTAATCCGACTTTAATTGCTTTGGACAAAATTAATAAATTGTTTTATTACAGTTTTGTGTGACTGTTCGTCTAGGATAGATGGTATTTGTAAAATCGCCTGTTATTGCGACTTTATGCGTGTACGCGCGTACAATATATAAACAGTTCAGTTGAGAACGACGCAGTGCGCGCTTGAGTTTGTTTTGTCCTCGCTAGCGCCCCCTGGCGAATGTTCACCAATGGCTAGGTTAATGAAACTATTGGCATAATTTGTGCAACTCAATTAGATCCCGACGAGCAACTGTCAAACACAATCCCAAAAGGCCAGGGATCGCTTTCAGTAAATGCTCCCGTTTTCCGAACTGACAGCTATTCTGAAGTGAGTCCGGTCGGAAAATTCGGTACCGCTCGGCAACCGACGGCGGTTTTTTTTTTCGTGCGTGTTTTTACACACGGCCCGTAACTAAAGACGTATACACATGGCTGTTTGTTTACAACTAACGCCCCCTCATGACGCCATCTTATAAAACTAACAGCTTGTCTTACATCTATCAAGGGATGTGTTCTTATGAGCTAAGCTATACATTGTGTAGACTCTATCTTTGTATACATTTTAAGACCACACAAATTTTCCACCATATTCTAAGTACAAATATATATTATGAGTTTAAAATTGTAGACTATAGTGTAATGTTATGTTTTTTCATTCAGCCGTTTTCTCGCTAACTGCTATACTGGTCCCAGGTATCACGATTTCTGTTACTGTTATCTTATGTGGACCACAAACAGTTGACCGGTCAAAAAACCGTTATAGTAAAACGCAGAGTAACTCCGCTAAAGGCTTATCGGTCTTTTGAATATCTCGATACTAATTGACATAAATGCCGGGATGTTTTTCTGCGAGGTTCGTTCTCAGTTTGCATAGTGCATTAACCACGGACAGGAAGCGGAAACAACGCCGGCCATGTTGTTTCCAGTTTTTCATGCAACGATTTCAGATTCATTGCCGATAAAAAAAAAACCAGAACAGGTGTAAAAACCCGGCGCCCAGGCAGGAGAAATTCGTATGTCACGGTGTCAAATGTTTGTAATACTTGGCCGGTGTTTATGATACGGAGAAAGCTTACATGTACCAAATGAGTTCGAATTATCGAGTTATTGGAGTGATAGAGTATCGAGGCGGTATGCATCCCGGGGAGGCGAGCTACATACTCGTGGTTAGGGAGCGACGGGAGTCCGGCGCCTGACTGGGCCTTCAGGATCACCTTAGCGTGCACCCTCACAAAATCTCCGACTAATTCCGAGGCATTCTCCTCGATACTCAGCGAGATCGACACATAAATGTCCCTTCGCAGTGGCAGAAACCTGACTCGAAATAAAACAAGATTAACGATTACATCGAACGCTGTCCCCTGTCATCGCAAATATTTACACAATTAGTGAGAACGTGTAAACACAGCAAGTGCCTACTACATGCAGCAGAGTAGGCATATATTATTTTGCGCCTTTAAATATAATTTTATGTAATTTGTAATAAACTTTTAAATTGAATCGATCAATATAATCTATGACATTTAAATCTAATAAGATTATTCAATCGTACAGTTTCACAGTGCGCATATTTATTTTGTAGGCCTATTATACGTCTTGGGAAATATTCACAAAACGTCGTTGTGCAGGGTCGGAAAACAGACAAATGCCTTGTCAAACTGCATCAGCGACATTTGATTTGTTGTCGGCGTTTCTTGAAATAATGTGTACAAAACGACGGGTGATAAAGAGGGACCCGACCACCGTGTTGTGCTAAAAGACAGAAGTATAAAGACCCGCAGATATATTTCCAACAACTGTTATGCCGCTTGTGTCTCACTCAATCAAATGGCCAACAAATTCTTTGTAGGAAAAAATAGTTGTTTTGCCGCCAGTAAAACCATACATGAGAGCGTGTTTTGGGTTGATGTGTGTACACATCATAGTAGTCCCCAACCTCTCGTGCAGGCTTTGGTCAAACGTCCATTAAAAACCCATTCCCGGCCTCTCGTGCATGCAACAAAGCAAAACACTTCAAAGCAAATTGGGACCAGTTGGGTGAAAGTAAACGAAAGTTTGATACATGGTAACGCATTCTCTCGTGCACACATTGTTGCATAGCCTGTATATCTGTATTATATGTATATGCACATGTAGAAGCATACGGATTATAATGCATTAGAAAACCAAATGAAACCAATCCAAAAAGATCTGTACCTTCATGATTCACACTTGCATCTTTCTCATAACGAGTAGGCGTATTATATAGGAGTACATGTATTCATTAAGAGTATTCATTCAGGACCTTGCATGATGCTCCCTCCCCCCCCCCCCGGTAAACTCGGTCGGATATATCGTAGCCAAACTGACTACAAAACAGGACCATAACATTAGTATCGCTTACAATAACGACACCATTAGAAATAATACTGTTATGTATAAGGTTTAATCAAGAAAGGTGTGGATGTTCTGAGCGTACAAGTTTTGGAAAATATATTATAAAAAACCATCTGATGGCTGTCTTGTGCAGTTCACACGGTGTGGAATACAGCATCGGGTTTCTAAATCGTTATCACTTACGATGCCCAACGTTATCATTTTCAAGAATCTAGGGACATTCAAGGGGCTGTATATCACAAAAGGGCGTGGATTATCGAACGGTAATGGTGCCAGTGTATCGCCTACATACGTACATGAAAATGACCGGTTTAGTTGGATGTTCGGGTTTATGATCAAGTTATCAGAGTCATTCTATTAGATATGCCGGAATATACACAATATATACAGCTAAATCCGTAAACGAGAACATATTCATTGCGGTATGTATAAGTTTCCAGAATGGTTGGCGGATTTCGGATGAAATACGTTTGATTTTTATCTGGTCGTCCGTGTCTATATGTGTTTGTAGTTTGATGTTTTCATCAGGTCCGGTTCCAGGTCAGAAGAGTGTTCGGTCAATGAGCGACCAGGACTATCAAGTATCATATCCGACACGGTAACTAATGCTTTGTGTCATATAGGTCCTATTGGGTATAGCGTATGTGTCAGAGTTCAATTCTACTATATTCGATTATTCGTGTCAGTTTCAAGTTTGCAATGTTTGTGAACCTATGCAATAGAAAACAGGGCAAACAAAGTGATCTTTTCAGACAATCACCACAGATATAGCAAAATATTTGTGTGTGTCAAATTTTGGTTTACATACACGTATTAATTTAAAGTTTCATATTTACGAAGTGATATTAAATGTATTATTGGATGATATTAGACCAGGGAACCAGTAATTTAAACTGTAAATTTTATACCCTCTCTTCCTGCAATACGTAAAATGGTCTCTATCCAGCCACATTGTTAACAATTAAATTCTAATTATATTATATGATTATTAAAAACTTCAAAGGAATTAAATGAATCCATAAAATATTCGGAACTAAATTCTGTCGTGATACATGTATATAGGCCTACTTGCACCATAAGTGACGAGAATTAATATAACGGATTATAATATTGCTCACACATGCCACTATAGAGATATATTATGTTATAATTGCCGCCACGCGATGTTCGAACGATTCTAGACTACTCTAGCCTAGTTTTGCCGTCGCCATGACGTCACGTTGGCCTACCTGGGCTGTGTTTGCCGCTGTCGATGAGGTCTGGCGGAGATCCGAACTCATTCAGCGCACACGAACTGGGGCTGGTCCTCTCCTCGACCGGCGACTCGCCTTGTGTGAACCCCGTGCCGTTTGGTGACGTCATAGCGCTTCCCATGTGTTTCGTGACGTTATTGTTCAGGTTCGTGGCGCACGTGTTCCTGTGTGACGTCATGTTGTTGTTGTTGCCGTGGCAGCGCGTGGAATGTTCCTTGTCGGTGGGTGACAGAGACTGTGAGAACATGCCCGAGAGAGGGTCCCTGTCCTGTAGGTCCAAGAGGTGACTGACCGAGAAGCTTGCTGTCTGTTTGGGGGACGGAGACCCGCTGCCCGACAAGTGCCCGTTGAAGTGCGCGTTATTGTTCCCGCCGATGCCGTAGTAAAGCGACTGATAGAAGTACGGGAAGTGCGAGTTAGGCGCCGAGAGATCCGTGGGTTGTGTGGGAGACCGGTCGGTAGGACTAGCGAGACACGGGTATTGCTGTCCTGACGTCACAGCTTTGTCGTACTCTGAATGGCTGTACGCCGAGTCGGGCCCCGGATGCGGTGGTCTTGCTACACTTCCGGTAAGCGCGCTGTCGTAGGTTGTCATCACGCCGCGTGCGTTGTCCGGACAACTGGCGTCATCAACATAAGTCCGTGATCGTCAAATTCCTGCAGGGTTAACGATTGTCGGTGGCTTGGGGTCAATGACAAGATACTTTCTCTCGGATACGTGACACTGTTGATTACTTTGACAGAGTTAGCTGCTCTCGGCATCAGATGATCGTTCAGGTCTCATCACTTGGGTCTGGCGCAGGTGTTTTAGCTGAATTGAAACCGTCGAGAACCCGTCTGTTGGTGATGTAGTCAAGTCGCTTACAAGCTGACGATCCAGTAAACACCTTACGAAGTGCGCGAAAGTTTAGAAGTAACGCTTAGATAAACGCCAATCCAGATAACAGTTTGGATCCTGAAAGACTTCTGTCCCATGAAGAGCGAGTAACTTCACTCCAGTAAAAGTCTCATGAGTTGCTCATACAATTCTCTCGCGGTAACACGGCAATGGCCCGAGGTTTGTTTGCTTGTAATCCAATTACCTCAGCGATATGTGTACACCAGGAATTCGGAGACGGTTTGGCGGCGACCGTCTGATCCCAGCACAAAAACTGGACTGTAGCTGGACTTGCAGCCAATCAGGAGCCGCCTACACCTTACTGACAGCACAAGTTCCATCTCGGACCTGCCATTGGTTCCGTGGCTAAGCCCCGCCCTGGTGGAGCCCAGCACTCAGTACCTCGTACAGACTTGGTGCTACACAGCTAGTGAGATGTGGTACGACCACAGGCAGTCAGCCACATGAAGCTTATACCGTCGGCAGGCCCCATAACACAACTAATATAGCTCATTAGGAGATAGGGTTAATTACAAATTTGATATTAAAAGCTTTATAAAAATCGCTCAGAAATCCGGAAATCTTTTAAAGCTGAAAACAGGAACAATAAAATGTGAAATTTTAATTACTGTCAGTTTTCGGGAATGCCTCATATACCCGGCGCATGACTCGAAGACGATTGTTAGACAATGGGACAGAATTTGAAACTTGGTAGGCCTATAGATGTTTTTTTCTACTTGAACTGTTCAGACAATTTTTGCTACATATAGGCAGAAACCCATTTAATCCTTTCATAGATAACCCCCCCCCCCTCCCCCGTGCAATAAATGGTATGTGATAATTTTTGACACCCGGGTCTAATTCACGCCAATCACAAATTAATTTTCCGCTTCTGTCGTGTGGTTTTTAATGAGCTTATTGGCGGAAATTGATCAGACATCGTGTTATCGCGCATAGGCGAGACTCTGGTCTTGAAGAAACCTTCGAGATGAATTGAATAGGAAGAAATTAAACTCTTGAATTAATATACAGTAATCACTATATAGCAAAACGACACCCCAAATTTGGGACATTTGACCTAACGTCTCAAACGTATAACCCGTGATTACACAGAGCCGATATCTTTGAGAATGGCGTTCATTTACTATACGTGGTATATCGACAAGTTTTCTTCGATTCGGAAAGTTGCCATCTATATCGCTATGCACAAGTGATGACATCTTTTAAAACGCGTCCAAAAATCCCTTCAATAGCACTGTTGTGGAGTTCCTATTTATGAAGACATGTCTTCAAGTAGAACAAAGTAGCACATCTCACAAAGCAGCACAGTTTAACCCTTTAGTAGCCGACTTCTTGTCATGTATTGTACACTATAATGTATTGTTTCAATGTAGATGTCTCTGGAAGCAATATATATATGCCTACCCAGATATAAACTTTGATATCAGTGCGCATGTATATGTTCGCATCTTTTATAAGCACATGCAGTTCCGCAAAAGCCCTTAACATTCAATTATGAATATACAATGTGTATAGACATTTACACATTTTCGCAAAATGCGGAACAAACGTCTATTTGATGTCACATGCAAAACACGCGAATTGCCATCTGAGAGTGTTGGTGTATGAAACATATTTGAATAACTTTACTATCAAGATGATTTTGTGTTTACATTGTTGCTAGAGATTTCTGAAAACAGGAAGTTGAGACAAAGGTAAAGGCTATACAAACTGTAATCTAGTAATAGGCGTTACGTATAAATGAGTCGTTGATCAAAACACATTTTGGATTCGGCATCATGGGAGTCTATATCGCAACAGGAATGTATTATGACTGAACGATAATAAATGACGCAATGGGTCCAACACTCATCGTGTTTGATCCATATTTGGATACCAAAACTATTTGGTCGGGCTTTGTTTCTATTGCAAAATGTTGTATTTTACGTTTGTTATTGGCATCATCAAAATCTGATTGTATTGGTGGTAATAGATTGATACCTACATCCAAGCATTTAAAACAGTAAAATACAAATCTTCCATCTTCAACCAATAAATATATAGCGTCTTCAACAATGTTGTGTTGAAACAAATATGTATGATTTCCATATTTCGAAGATGCACGCCAATACAAACGCTAACTGCAGATCCTTTGGCGTGCTTTCTGCCAATGATGTCCCTTCCTATAAGACATAGTCACTATATGTGACATGATTTCAAAGTGCACTTTTCCAGTCATTTGAAGTGATTATATACGAAGCCTTTCCTGATTGCTATTGGTTTCAATATGTCGCCTTGTTTCCAACGCCTTATTACCAACAGATGATGAACCAAGATGGCGTTAACTACCCGTCCTTATTTATCACTACATGGTTATCAGTGAAAACTTTTCACCAATGTATGAAACAACCACATAAAAACTTTTTCTCGGCAATCGGTATGAGATGTTCAGATCGGAACAGCCGTTAAATATAATAACCACTGTGTTACGATGCAAATATATGCAATTATATATACATGCACATAAAAGTTACAACGAAGTTACCATTTATGTTCGAAATAGTTGATGACGTATAAACCTTATCTAGTGGGATGCTCCCTGACTGAAAAATTGTAAACATATAATCTGTCTATTTTGTGCATTGCAGGGTTTTGTTTAGGGATAATAAACATGGAACCAAAGAGGCTCTTTGCGTGTAAAGAAATATACGAAAAAATGCATACTTATATACATGGTATTGTTTTATAAAATTAATAGATTAATTCCACTTAAAGAACAAGCCGGACGTGAGGGGAAACAGAGAGCTTTATTATAACTTCTAACTACACAGCTCCACTAGTAAGCGCTTGCGCGCGCATAAATGAATCATGGAGCACAGCCCCAGCCTTTAGTAGAGCTGTGTAGTTAGAAGTTATAATAAAGCTCTCTGTTTCCCCTCACGTCCGGCTTGTTCTTTAAGTGGAATTAATCTATTAATTTTATAAAACAATACCATGTATATGTAGCGTCGTGACGTGGTGTGCGCGAGTAGTGACACCACGGTTATGATGCTGCAGTGTGGACGGGTTTATTAGACATTCGGCGACACTCCAGTAATGGGGTATACCTCTTTATCGTGGGGTCGCCGAACTTTACATTGGTGCCGTACCTTTCGAACCATTGGGTTCTCTCGGCGTCGTTCCTTGGTCGGCCCCCGCTATTGACTCACATCACAGCCATGTATGTAAATAGCAGGTTCCTGATCCCTGATGACCAGGGTGATGTGGCTCAACAGTGGGATATAGCTGACCTCGGGGACGAGGTCTCTCCGAAAGGGGAAAGCACTGTAGCGTCGTGACGTGGTGTGCGCGAGTAGTGACACCACGGTTATGATGCTGCAGTGTGGACGGGTTTATTAGACATTCGGCGACACTCCAGTAATGGGGTATACCTCTTTATCGTGGGGTCGCCGAACTTTACATATATAAGTATGCATTGTTTTGAGTGCAAGATTGCATTTAGCATTCGTCTCCAAATCTGAATTTCGATGGCCTAAAGGCTCGGTCCAAATTTGGATACTCGCGCTGAGATAAGCCCATCTCTCACTCAATACAATGCCATAACTAAGAAAATTGCACGGAACTTCGTTAACCCCCATGCATCAGAAACCTTTAATGGTCCCCTTGCATGGCCATAAGAAGGAGGAATCGTGCAGGCGAAATCCCATGGAGATTGATGAAGCCACTATATATTCTTGTATGATACTGATTGACCGGTGTGTATAACCATCATAACATCAAACCCAGCCGACTGCGTGAGCGTGTGAACAGGTGCTATACGGAAGATTGAGCATTTCTTGTCCGCCTGCGACACCAATGGAATATCCCCCTGGACACACGACATGATTAAGACGTCTTTTTACGGTCGTTTTCTCGTCGCATTCACTACGACGGTCGTGACTGAAAAAAGACGTCTTTAAGACGTCGTTTTACTACTGGTAACACAGATATAGGCCTAATTCATTATTTCGCACATGGAATATGTTTTTGAACTTCTTGTCCTACAGCTAGCTATAGTCTAGATTTTACTGAACATATAGATCTACATGCTGTTGGCCTTTAGAAATTAATCAAAGGGTTTTCAAATGCACCCCTCTAGATGGAAAATATCGGACTGTTTGTATGTATATAGTCATTCCGAGTTCTCCCCATAAATAAACTCGAAGTTTCGCGGTTCATGAATATACACAGCCTCTCCCTGCACTGATCGCTGAGCTGTTTGCTTGAATCATTTATGCCTAGGTCACATTTGCACCGATGCCTACGCCGATGAGGATACGATGCCCGAAATGGCTGAAATTTGGCTATTTCGGCCGGACACCTATCGAGCGCGGGAAGATCATCTGTGGCCATCTAGCAACAATCGGACATCGTAGACACGTCGGTGGAGGCATCGAAAGAAAATAACGCAGAGTTATTTTCTTGCGGCGACCGGTGGAAAGAAAACACGTCTCCCGGCGACCAGGCAGAGCCCCTTCAGATGCCCATCAAGTGCCGAGGGGATCGACCTAATTTTTCGGCCGACCAATGTGAGTATAACTCACCAGGCGATCACCGCAGGGCATCCTGCCGGGCGCCGATGAATGTCCAGAAGGCGTCCTTCAGATTATCAGCCGATTTGTATATATCAGACGGTCACCGAGCAGGTATCAGTAGGGTATCATGCGGTCTCCGGTAGGGCATCGCTGGTTGGTCAGTCTTTCTTGAAATTTGAACGGACATGGTGAAGACGAGCGATCGTAGGTGAATATAGCGGTCACCGGTGGACAGTGCCTGGTGGTTTCATGACCACTCGAAAGATATGGGAGATGCCTGACAAACTATCACCGGCGGCCGAAACATCGGTAAATACCGTCGATGTCTCCACATCGGCCGGCGACCTGTGCAAATGTGACCTAGGCATTACAATCGCATCCAGCCGGCAGCGGATAACCCTCCCTCATATCGAGATAGAGGGCTACCCGTCACATAAAACCCGTGGATAGAATAGTATATTTTTACTGTTATATAAAAGATGTCCTTTTAC
Source organism: Terebella lapidaria (assembly GCA_949152475.1). Lineage (NCBI taxonomy): Eukaryota > Metazoa > Annelida > Polychaeta > Terebellida > Terebellidae > Terebella > Terebella lapidaria. The sequence goes on from OX424566.1 coordinate 38,651,059, forward strand.
CGTAATATAAAAGACGTCTTTTTACTGTCATAATAAAGACGTCTTTTTACTGGTATCGAAAAGACGTCATTTTTCTGTCATATAAAAGACGTCTTTTAGCTTTGCATATAAGACCAAGATGAGACGTAAATAAGACGTCACCAATTGACGGAAAAACGACGTCTTTGAGACGTCATGTGCCCAGTGGGATGTTGTCAATCATGTGTCACAAGCGTGTCACTGAGTTTGAATGCGTCATGATATATTGCCGAGGATATTGGTAAAAATGACATGCACATGCATTCAGTGAAAATACATGTGAGCGATAAATCAACTATATGGTTATATATATTATGATGTGTCTGTATTTTGGCCATACATGTACATCAAATGCATGTATGGGTTTACATATATAGAAGCAGTCTTTTGGCAAATATATCTATAATGGGTGATATTTTTAGATGTTTTGCACAGAAATGAATTGTTAGATATCTATCCTGCTAATTGACAGTTAATTATTATGTTTGCACGGGACACAATTATAGTTGAATTAAGTTGTCAATAACGCTGCCAGATATTACATCCCTATCTCACGTCATCAAACACACTAAGTAGACTACCGCTTGTTTCAGATGTTTTGTCTGTTTCGATATGATACGGTGTTATATTACGATTGACACTCTCTGATCTCAGCATGGGGTCAGCTTTACTCTCAAAGAGGATACTATGAAAGAAAAAAACAACGACACCCCCTCACGGAGTTTTTTTCTCTTCCTCTTGTTTGTTTGCTTGTTTTTTTTAAAAAACAAAATCGTCCCACGTTTTCCTGTTGACCACATGACCACTCGACTTTCTATATTTGTCAACACAAACCAAACCAAAATACAGACACCACTGAGTAAATCAAACCACGACCATTGTCACGGACTTTAGATGTTCCTGTATATATATATATTATTTGTGTATCGTGTTATCAATAACCGTGGGAACACGTGGTCACCTAGGGTACAAAACAGTCATTTTGTTAGTGCCTAGATTAACCAGATACCAAACCATCCACATACATGCACGGTACAGGATCATAAGCTGCTGAGTGGCGAGTTATAATTAAACATAATGAATATTTGCGGTATATTTTCTTGGCTTACTGCCGATATCCGACCAAATTTCATGTGTGGTGCGCAATACTAAAAGTGCAAGCTGACTAATCATGATATGGCCGGATGAAATAATTTAATACATGTCTATGATGATTTTTCAAAAATCCAATCCGGTAATTTTCCGAAGCTGATACACACTCCGGCAATTGAGAACTGATGGGCAATTTGCAGTCACTAAGTTTTGAGCTGCCCAGGTCACTTTGGTTCATTGCACAGTTTTGTGAACTAATTACACACAAAATCATTGACAAACTTAATCGGTATCGCCTGAAATGATAACATCAAAGCATTCGTCAGTCAATGACCCGAACAGTACTGTCACCGCTTTCCCTTTGCTGTGTTTTACCAGGGAGAGGCAAGAAAAAATCCAGGAGCTATATGCCCCTAGGCCCTGCCCCAGCCCCCTCCCACACCCCGGGACTGCCCCGTCAGGGGTCTGACCCCCATCCGTGCCTGCTCCCTTCAAGTCACTCCCCAGCCGTCAGTCTTATCTCCAACCCCCTGATAACTTTTGACGTTATCTCGAATACTATACCTGTGACGTTTTGACCAGGTAGAACCTAGAGTCGAACCCCCCCCCCCCCTCCCCCCTGCACCCTTCCAAAGAAAACTTTTGGTCGCCCTGGGATATTACCGCTAACTCCTATAAAGATCCATAAAGGAGTACCGCGCACGCGGTCCCATGGATACAGTGGGGACTGCATGACCCTTTCCGTCCCCTCACTCCCAGGACACCCCCCGCCCCAGTACCCCAGGGGGTACGGTCATTATCCCTAACTATCAGGATTAAAAAGCAATTAAAATTCTCTTCAAAAGAAAACCTATCTGTATAGTGCGTGATTGTGCGGTAAACGGGCTATAAATTGTCAACGGCTATTATTTATACTTGACGTATTATATTTTGAACGGTTATTACTATAGTGGGTGTGGAATTGAGTATTTGAAAACCGCACTCTGTTGCAAATGCCGCAATCGTAGTATATATACTATATATATATATATACATCAGTACAAGATAAATATTATGTCTAATGCGCACAACGCAGCAATAATCATATACTCATGAAAGTTCAACACAAAATGTCCATGATTTTTAGCCATAACTTCGATCAAGATCGTCGTATCAATTTTAAATTTTAAATTTTTCCATTTGACATAAAACCGCATTTTTTTCACCAAATTTTATATTTTTCCATTTGGCATAAAATCGTACTTTTTTCACCAAATTCCAGACTGCTATGTTGAAACCTGAACAAGGTGGCAATCTATACCCCACTGTTAAATGATTGTTTCAAATGGTATCACGTAAATTTAGGCGAATTTGGGATTTCATTAACTTTATTCCGCTAAGAAATGTAATATGTGGAAAGTTTTTGAGTTGGATGACACGTGTACAGGTGTATTCCGACTAAATATGCTTCTTACGAAGTACTGTGTACTTCGAACATCGAATAACATGCCAAATTCAGTCCAGACTCGCACATTTCATGTGTTAGTTGAAATTTAACATTGGAATAGATTGCGAACTTTTTCAATTTTCAAGATAGAAATCTGAAATTCAGTGAAAAATATGGTTTTATGCCTAATGAAAACAAACAAAGTTTCAAGCTGATTAAACAGTCCTGAACTGAGTTGTGGCCAAAATCATGTGACATTTTGTATTGAACTTGACTCAAACCCCCCTGCGCGTGTTGCTCGTAAAAATTGAACATTTGGATAGAGACTTCTACACAAATAAAAAGAACGACATTTGAACCGATCATTCCTCCATAGTCTTTTAGAATATTATATGAAACAGTATCAACGCTCAAGTGAAATTAAAATGGAGTGAAATCACTCACTTAAATACACAAAGTTAATGCCCATATAACAGAAATATGCCACGTATGTTCATTCCGTGACATGCCTGTTCATAATGTCTGGTGTGTACTCCCACTGCAGGTCATATACATGTACTCGCATTGGCCGAACGATAAAACTGATTGCCGTGCATGTATGTTTATGTGAACAGGTCTGGAAATATATTGCATAATATCAAAACGCAAAGGATATCAAAGTCTACGTGCATGTATCTGAGAAAATGAACAATCAAAACCAAATCGGGAGTAGTTCATGAAGATTGATACTTTCTCAGACTCAGCATTCATGTATGATGTCCAGCCACACATCGCAAGTTCGGGCGGCGCGGTCAAACCGAATTCCTTCATATTTTGTGCTGACGAGCATGATTTTTGGAAGATCGTGAGGGGACGCGCTCCAAGATGCGAGGATACGTACTTCAAAGGAACTTAACAGTATTGAGAGGAAACGCAATCCGGAATGCGAGGGAACGCAAAAAGATCGCGAGGAATTCAGCCACTTTTAGATGAGTTTGGGCCGAAATACCATGGAATGTCATGTGACGCATATATGTCTTAAAATAAATAAATCAACAGTTCATATCATTAATTTTCGAAAAAAAAGTTTATATTCGAATATATTGCACGAGTCTAAATAGTTTCTACAATCGAACGAGTGAGCATCGTGTCGATCGTTCAATCTACACGAAATATCACGATATTAACTGGCGCAGTGCATGGCTGTCGATTACCTAGGGCCTAGATGGGTTTTTGCAAACTGCAAATTGTCGGTCATAAATATATTAAATGGGCAAACACGAGCAATTAATATGTGCAATTTAAAAGTCTGAATGATTCGCGTTCTGTACGGCGCAAAACTGGCATATATTACAAGAGTTGTTCAAAGTTATTAAATGCTAATTTGGAGAGGGTCACTTTTGAAAAGTTGCCGAGCTGATTAGTTTCGTCGGATTTTCCTGAAATTCATAAAACGAACGAACATCCGTCAGACTCCGGTTTGTAAAATTAAAACGTTGGGTCATGGAGTGTATACTGTAGAAGGCGTGGCTAGTGCTAATTTCTCGTTTACAGGTCGGTGTTCATTACTTTCACACATTTCATGACTTGGCCTCGTACACTGATCACACCGCCCGCTCTGTAAACAATTTGCATTCTTGAGAACTTTTCTTCAACAGTCTATCAATTTAGCGGCTCATCCCTCCAGAACAAAACATAAAAACTGCACAATATTAACTGCCGTCAAAACGAGCTGAATGCCTGGGCGCCTTGTGATTAACGACTGCTAGGCCGCCATGACAGGGCGCGTGACAGGTGTCGACACCTAGCGACTGACCCGTGACACGTTCTGAGGCGCCGCCGCCGCCGTCTGGCGCCAGAGGACGTACACGGGACAGCGTCAGACGCGGGGTTCACACCGTGTGACCTCGCGCTACATCCGGGCCCAGGCAGTTTGAGATCTGTCTCCGGTACGGTCGGAGTCGGGGTGGGTGGTGTGCGGATCTTGTACAGCAAACCTTATACATAGTACGGAAAAATCTCGGGATGTACTAAAACATATATCTGCAGTGCCAAAAATCAAAACATCGTGAAAGTTATTGACAAAATTTATCCTCTGGTATCAACAGCGGCAGGTTCTCGGAGTTGTCTTAAAAACCCACAAAAAACAGCGTTACAAAATACATGTATACCTGATTTTGCCTATATTCTTCCAAGTTTTAATCAGCAGAAGAAAGAAGCACACAAATATAATTACACTATTTGATTCAAGTTTTGTCCCGCGGACCACACTCAGGTACAAACGCATCAATCTTAGATCAGTTCGCGCTTCTCGCGGCATATTTCCCGGATCCGAGCAGGGATCGGCTATAATCGGGTCTGACAAGTCTGTCATAACCCACAAACATATATGTTACTTGGTCACGGTTCGCAGCCTCTGACAACTATACCCCCTGCGTCTACCAGAAGTGGTGGAACTTTTTTCCCGTGGCGGAGGGATACTATGTTCCCCTCCGCTGGCGGACGTTAGCAGGCGGATATAATTGTACCAGTCCGCGCCACCTACGGCACGTGGCGCGCGCGCCCTGGATCACCCCGGCAACTGTCACGTGATATCCCTCAACTTGCCACTTGAAAGAAACACAGACTCATTTATAAGTGTGAATTACAGACAAACTTCAGGAGTATAGGCTATACAAGCGTCATTTATTCATGTAATAGGTTCTATATACTTGAAATCATCCTCACCAGAGTCATCTATCTTGGAATTAAGACATGTGTAAAAAAAAAATCACACAATTCAATAAATCTCCCATCGCGATCCAATTTCAATCAAAACACGGAGACATTGTGTAAAGTTCGTGGCAATGTTATTTCATGTTTGATTGCAATTGTCATACTTTGACACACTCCAAAAAGGGTTGTCAGAATATATGCATTGAAAACGATGATGCAAAAAAGAATCCAAACCGTAATACGGCATTAAACTGTTAAATATAGGGATCCAAAAGATTAAAACTGATAAAGAAATACACTGAAAGTGACACATGTGACGTGTCGAATAACTGATTTCTGAGTGTTTTGGATATGGGTCAACATGCATTTCATTCTTTACGTGTACACGCCCTATGGGCCTATACTTATACATTTGTTATCTTCCAGATATAGGCCTATACCAGTCCTTCATTTGCTTGATTCGAGTCTCACCATAATAACCGACCAATCTCATTCAAACACTAAATACCCCTACATCACAATCAATTATCGGGATCAATAGGTAGTCGGTATTTATCCTGTCAGCACACGCCCGCGATTACTTCCGGTGACGTCTGACTCTCAGACACAAAGACCACCGTCCATTTCTGATACGACTTCTGAGAGGTTTCGAGTGTTTTCTGTTACGATAAACTTTGACCTCTGGTGCTAAACCAGACGAGGCACATAATTGAAAGCATATTCATCCGTCGCATATAGTACTCAAGTCTTCGAGAAATATCTTGTTTGAAACGATCCCAGATATAATGAAAATGGTGTCAGTATATTATCGATAAAAGCAAATACATGTCACAACTAAAGTTTACACAGCCTTTCGATCACTCACATTCGGTCAGTGTGATTATTTTATGTAATCAAACAAATGAAATATCGATAGTAAGTGACTAATTCTCCAGTAGAGCAGCTAGTTTATGAAGCACAAAATTACATCATGAAAGGCAGCAATCTGCGGGCAGTATTCGCCAGATGTCGCTGTTGTAATTGGTCGCACGTGTCGCCACCATCACTCACTTGGACCGAGGCAATGATTGCGGCTCATCAATCTGTACATAGAGGGTCACTGTCGGCAGTCCCGGCCATCTGGAGAGCAACAGTTTACCTATACAGGTGAGAGCATTTCCCCGCCGAACGTACCAAGCCGATCCGAGTACTTTGAGCGGGAACAGTCCCACACAAAACCGCGCCAGGAAATCGTCAGGTCGGCGATGATGGCTCGCTGTCCAGTCCTAGACCATGCTAGGGGCAGGGGCCAAGCTAATACTGACAGATTTATCTAGCAGAATTCCAAAACCGCCGAAAGATTCTCGGCCAGATTTGGTTTTTACAATGACGCACCTGGAGATAGTGTGTGCTGGGGCAATACATAACATACTTTACAACTATTGTTATACATATTGAGTATAACAAACCTTATAATAGACATTGTTATTATTTTTTATATCTAGTACAAATCACTCCGTTATGTCGAATATCTTGTATGGAGTAAGTGATACTAGAGTAGTTTTGATAACAATTCTGTATTGTATACATGTATACTTGTTGGAGAGTAAATTTTCGTTTCACGAAAACAGACTGATTCCAATTGCGTTCGTGTCTTTGTTCAGCAGGATAATCATTTAATGTCCGGAGGCGCAATGATTGTCCAGCGTGGTCGAAGAGTCCTCCGAACGGAAGTTGAGACAATGACACTATACGTCAAGGACGAGGGAGTTTGGTTGAGTGAAGAAATGCGTCATGGTTGGTTCGATGGGAGACTGTAAACAGGATCCAATACTTTACATAATTATCTGTGTTGTGTAAATATGTATGTAGTTCATATCCAAGTGTTGATTCAAAACGACTTCACATATACGATATGACTATTTTTTGGCATGCGGAAATAATATCCGGTATTTAAAATGACTAGTTATAATCTATTTCCTAACCAGGAAGACCTGGTCATGAAAACATTGTGCGATATTCGCCAGTGAGGCCGCCGTGATAGTGATGACTACAGTAACCTAGATACGGTTCTCCTGTCGGGACACACCGGTGGATATAGATGTAACGTTTGTGGGCCAATTTGAACAGAAATCCGTGTAATGGTGTAATGTGATGACTCCTGAGCAACAATTACAAGTTATCAGCCAGCGACAGACTAGACTAATCATATCTCACAACACTTTACTTGCGTTTTCATAGGAAGATCCGTCACTTTTCACGCCCCAGTTTAATAATTGCAACCCATATTTTGACCCCAGACTTATCAGATTCGGACACGTTAATTGTTTGCGTGCGTTGCTATTGTTTTATTTTGGCACTTACACAAACTGCTTGGAACCACGGTTTGAAAAAAAACGCGAAAGAACAAATTAAGAACCACCGATATTAGAATCTAGAAATTTGGTGAAGACACCATGTGAAAGGAGGTGCATTGCTAGCACAGTACTGACACCTGGTGAATGCACTGGGAAGGACTTTATATCTGGAGTTTTAGGTTACGGCACCTCTGATCTCATAAAATATGGTATGGAGTTGCGTCAGTCTTCCATTGTCCGTGCGTTTTCATTGTCTTTCTGAAACTTCTAAAGGGGATACATTTTTCAGTTTTCGAATTTTCGGGTTTTCCTCAAACTGGCGACCATTTTCGACGCAGCCATTTCCGCATAATCTGTTCAGATAGTTAGCTATTCATTCCTGGATGCATTAGATTGCCCGTATCATGCCCTTATATGTACCTTTGACACGAGCATGAGTTTCATTTCCCTTGAATCCCCAGTCTGAGTAGGGGGTCATTTTGATTTTCCGACATGTTGGCAATTTTTTTCTTGCCCTGAATCAAGTCAGTATTCATTTTGAACAATTTACACCCCTCCTCCCCAAAGGAGAAATAAATCGCACGTTCATTTAGGAAATCAGATGGCGGTTTCAATGATCTTGAATTTGACCTTCAATGACCTTGAATGGTCAAAACGACAATTTTATTCGGAATACGACGATTTTTTTTTCACTTTCTCAATGGCGATGTTTTTACTTTCTAATATATATATAGAACTCCCTGCAACGTATGTATACGTTTCGTTGCTCGCCTCTGAATCGCTGGTCTTAACATAGCAGCCATTTTGATTTTTGACAAATTGGCAGAACTTTTGGATCCAAAATCAAGTCAATTTTGGTGAAACAAAGACAAGTGTGGCATAACACGCTACGTTTCCCCTATAACCATGGTAAAAATTCGTAGTCCTCGGGCTGATTAATGGATTTGGATTTCGTGCATTTTCATTCATATATGTAGTTCATATTCATTCATAGATGAATCCATGGATTGATTTTTCATTATAAAATAAATTACCTCACGAAAGGGCAACATTTCAAGGCAAATGGAATTATAACGTTATAGTATTATCCGAAGTTCAGAATAGATGAAGTTGACAGCATCAGGTAAAAGGAAGGGTCTGACTTGAATGAGCATACTCAGCACATTATTTCTTCCATGGCATATATATGTAAGGGTCGGTTGATCATAATGCCACAGAACATAATCAACCATAATTTACTGTGTATCAAACAAGACTACATATGTCACAGCGAAACGAATATTCCCTTGAAGTCAAAAGAAATAAAGCAGATCCCGATCATAAATATATAAAACATTTAACAGATAATGTCAGTCGGGCGCCATGCCAGGATTGGCTCACAGGGCCATGGGCGGTACAATGATGTTGGCGCGATGGTAAATAAATGTCCATCAAACGCCCATATTTGTTGGTGTAATTAGCTTCAGTTAGGCTACCTATAATCTCTTCATTAGCAGCAGTTTAGCAGTCGAGGATGCGATTTGTGCGAGAAACTACCACAATCTCAATCGAGGTGTCATTTCGTGTTTCCCACCGGCCAATGATGTCTGTCAGCTGTCATTCGCTAGGGGTCTCTGGGGTGTGGTGCACAAATATACAACGCGGCAAAAGTCAGTTTCGATCTTCTGAGGCGATACTAAATCAACCAAATTGAGATTAGCACAACTATTTTAGAAGTTGAGGGTGTAATATAATCTTCTGGCGGCAATGTACGGATGTCAACGTGAAAATATCAGCATTTGGAATGATGGAATTGATGTCATGCATGCTAAATTTTTGACCAACAGTATACGAACAGCCATTCCCAGTTTCAGATTCAATTTCTTTGTCAACATTGAAAGAAAAATACTAAAACTTTTCTTCCTTTGCAGTGAAAGGTGGGGGAAAACTTGCTTCATCTGTCAATTTTTTATGACACAATTGATTTATAGCAGTTTTGGATAATCCGGCAGTACCTCGATTTTTATTCAACTTTACTGCCTGGCTCTGTGAGCCATTCCTGGTAATCGGGTGCCCCGCCAATCAGACGCAAGATCGTGCCCCAAATGATTATCCCCCCAAAGGATATCAATATATAGGCCCTAATGCATAATAACAAGAAAATGCAGCTAACTGCGGGAGACGACATTAGAGCTCGAGCACACCATCAGCACCACGAGACCTGAATATATCTTACACCCCCCCCCCCCCCCTTACAAAAAAAGAAAATTGAAACATTCCAATTCATTAGCGTATATTATGATGAAACACATAGGCCTACTTCAATCATATTCCTAATGAGTAAACATTTATTTTGAACTCAATGAAACAGATACGCCTGATAAAATGATATTGAACCTCAATAAAATATCCTTAAAATATTGGAAACTATGAGGAATATCTGCATCTGATATCATGATATAGATAACACATGCATACTGAGCAAATTAAAAGACCAGTTTAAAATAGAAAGGTTTCGCAACCCAGCATGGTACACCTTGTCATGTGATAAAATATGTCCAATTACGGTAAATGTAGTCGTGGTACCGTAGACGAATCGTTGTGTTCACTTCATTACGCCAAAGAAGGCCGCACGCAAGGTTACATATACATGCATGCACAAAATGCTGCACAGAAAATTGTACGCTACAAAGTACGCGTCATTGCGGTAAAATTTGCTTTGCATTCTGGGAACGTGAATTTCCATCGGCTTCGCCATTTTGACGTTTTCGAGACGAGCTGACCATTTTGCGTAATTTTCTCAAACCTAACACATCGATTTATGCATTATATATCTGTGGAATATTCAAAGCTTGCCATCAAATCGAGAGATTTTATGTCAAGGACGAAGAAAATACTCATTTGAAGTAGGTGTACAAAGTTTGCATGCGAAAACGGGCGTCGATAGGTTGGCATGAAACCTCCATAAAAAAGTCAGCACATAGACATGTAGAGAGTTGGGGGCTTCGCCCCCAACGCTCTAATGTCAAAAATGGGCGAATGATGAGTATATGCATTTCACCCTTGTTTTGAAACAATCAGCATTCACCATTGACTGGAACAATCAGCATACTTCCCGTTTGATTATGGATTATATAACGTTTTACAAGTGTTCGTACAACTCAGTCATCCAACAACAATTTTGGCCTGATACGACAGCCACACATTCTGGGTGCCGTGTGAGGGACAATAAAGTCTTGTTCACCACTTGACTGAATGATCTCGTACAGTTAGATCTAGCTGTGCTAACTTCTGCCAGCAGTGGCTGTACATGCTGCGTACAGTGTTCTCGTCAACGCGTTCCAGGCGCATGCGCAGTTCGTCATGGCGGAGATATCCGGAGTCTACGCTTGTGACTCGAGTAGTTTTTCCCTCCCTGGCCCACTGTCTGTGGAGTCTGTTGACAGTGACTTTAATTTTGTGTTCTGACGTCGGGGCCGATCCCATGAATCTTTGCGACGTGTCCGGTGACGTTTTGGCGGATGTGGCGCGCTTTGCGCTGTCGGTTGGTGTGTTGCCCCTAGTTGCGGTGCGATCAGTTGCCAGGGCAGTACGCGGTTTTCGCACGCCTGGAGACGAGCGCGTTCTACTGGTACTGGACACGGTGGGCCTTAGCAACCGTTCTATGGAGTCTTCCATTTCCAGGACGTTGGGTCTGGCCGGGTCGCGAGGGCCTGTATGGCGTGGTGGGTCGGTATTACCGCTCATGTTTTCAGTGGTATGATTACTGGGTTTGACAGAGGTTTCTGCGTTCTTGGCCTGGTGATTTTTCCGTGACTTCAGACTTCTCATGAGCCTGCGACGCCGAAGCATCTACAGATGTAATGAGATAGAAATCAAAATGCATACAGAGAGTCAAACCAAGGATTGAATTTGAACATGACATAAAATCATACGCCTTACCTACCACACATTGCCTCCAAGTTATCAGGCCTACACCATATGTAACTAACATAGGCCATTGTTATACACGATGAAGTAACACTATAGTAGGCCTATATGAGAAGAGAAAAGCTAAGAGTGAAAACAATATACCGGGTACTTACTTTCTCGGTGTGGACGATGGGGTCGCCCGGTGTCCCCAGAGACCGGGTGGTGTGAAGGACGATTGTCTCCCGGGAGTGTCGGGAGATCTGCTTGTGAACCTGGTTCTTGTCCATCCTGGATCTACAGGACAGGTACTGATTATAACCTCAAAACTCGCCGGTGCGCAGCTCACTTATTCCAGCATCTTTCCTCAATGAATGTGTTCTTAATGCTACATGCTCGGTGTTCTTGTAGGTTTTTTTTATGATCATTCCAAGTCATCCGTATGTGCTGAGAAACTATTTTGTCAAACTGATCCAATCAGATCCGGGTTTGGAGAAGTTATCCTTGCGATAGCAAAGCTTCCAAGGTGAATCATTATTCAACCAGCATCGAAGTCATACCGAAACAACAAGTTTCACAACTTGATATGTCAGATGCAACCGCGTGTGGAAATCGAATCTTCATTGGCCACTGGTCCAGTGTTGTCAGGACACACATGTTTTACTTACATGTGTCGTTGTGTCCTGCATAACACTTGAATGTTGTGATCTCATTAAATATCCAGCACGCGTCCCAACAGAAATACATCGCCGGGTAATTGGCCATGCGTGATGGTTTACTCGTCATATTTACATACAAATCACTTCCATGTGTGGTACATATGTGTAACATCCCGAACTTAGGAACACATTTTCTTTGTAATGGCCGCCAATGCCGTCGACATAGAAATGAGCCAGTGCTGTTGCCCCATTAAACCTTTGCCCTCTTTTTCATGGTGCGCGATGGCTGAAAGACAAAAATTGAACGGCAAAAGGGGGACTAATAATGAATTCCTTTGCATCCTACATCGGGGACTGGTAAACTTGTAAAGGTATTTCACAGGATAATAATCGAAGGTCAAACGCAGAAGGGAAAGCAGTAAATCGACCATGGCTATTGTCTGTCGGCCGTTTAGACACACCCGGTCTCAAGGAACCCGTGCATCCTGTCACCATCGACTGCTCTATACTTCAGGGTCGATCTGCCGCCTGACACAACAAGGGGTGTGGAGATCGAGGGACATTGATCAGGCTGTACGGGGCACGATCCCAATACGTGTCTGCAAACCGGTCAAGTGTCCATACATGGTCAATGTGACGTGCTCACAAAGTGGTCATTTGAATGTTTGAATGGGTTTTGTACATATTAAATTTTTGTTATCATGCTTTGTTTGATAGAAAACGCAAACGTAATTAAAGCACCTGCCTTCGAAAACAGGCAATATTTTTTAAAAACTATATTTTATAATAAACATGTGAAATTAATTGAATGGGACGTACTAACATAAAATGTTATGGCTATAACCAGTCTTTTGGGGGAATTTTGCTCATTTGAGCAGGTGGTTCGCGCGTCAATACAGGAACTGTATCCATCACATGCAGATGTAAACAGAGCATGAAAGTGCAAAATAGACTGACAATTCCACGCACACCATCGTATATCACTGATTAATTTCTCATAACTACACTATATATGCAGATACAAACTGAAAATGTGCTCGATTTGGACTTTTAAAGGCAATTTGGACATTTGTTTACATTCGGGCTTGATGGACACATCTCGTTTGTTTATATACAAATCTGGCATAAAATGTGTGTTAAAGCGGGGGGAAAACGACTCGGACGGGCTGTAATCGTCAAAATCAATGTGCATATGTTTTGCTATATCGTATTAGATGATTTGAACTGAAATTTAGTTTTGAAAAAAAATATTGCATACATTCTAAGGCAGCTGCTTTAATAGTGTGTTGGTTTTTACAGAGCCTGAATATCTTGAATTGTTCTCGATCAAGACTGCAGATGGACGTCTTCATAATCCGGAACACAAGAGAGCTAGCTACGTACCGAACCTCACAGTAAAACTGAAATATGCAGAGTATGCACTCGAAAGAAAATCACAGGAACGCCATCATACCTTGAATGAGTTACACATGGTAAAGGGATGCGGTCATTCTCTTGAAGAAACACTGATGTACTGCAGGCTCTATCGCGAAGAGACATAAAATACTCCGACGTAGTGAGCAAGCCGGCCTCACATGAGTATCATTGATGTTGGCCATGCTCAGCTCACCACAACTCGTACGAACATAACCAGTCACCCAAACCATCACCACAAGCAAGCCAGCAGTCTGGCCTAGAGTACTTCCATTCCACGGACACAGAAATGTACTGTCAGAGTTCCATTGGTGTCCACGTGGATGGTAGCACTTTCGACTGTGCCGAAAAAGCGGCCCAGAAACCAAGACTAAAGCCCTTGGAGCAGATGAAAAACAACGTGCTCTGATTAGAGATGGTCCATACCCGATGGGAGCGACATTTCTTGAGGACGAACTTGAGGACCCTACAGGGGAATTGCATGCACAGCAAACTCATTTGTATGGACACTACTGTGAAGTCCAAGGTTGAGCGAGATCCTGAATTCCGACGGAGCTTGACAGAATCAGGAAACAGCATACTCAGTGAATCCACAGTGGACCTACACTGGGGAAGGAATTTAGCGTATACGACTAGATGAATATACCTCCATAGCAATGGTGTGGAAAGAACTGTTAGTCATATAGTCAAAATCTGACTATTGGTGGTAATAGATTGATACTTACATTAGGACAACTGCTGATGAAACTACGAGACTTCCTCAAAGCTGGCCTCCACTCTGCTGCCCACTCTCAGAACGTATGTTCTGAGATGCTGGACTCTGTTCCTGGAGTCAAACCACAGCAAGTGACGAGACAATCATCTCGCAACCAACGTGTTCTCATTATTGGACGCTCCAATACTAGGAAAATCAAGTTTTCCGAGAAACTTGACCGTCATGTTGTCTTTGATGCCTACCCGTGCAAAGATGCCGTTTCAACTCGGGAATCCTTCAGCAGCGACTCACAAATCAATGCCTGATGTTATCGTGCCGCACCAGGTCACTGGGTGAAAACCTGATGTAGGTAACCAAGTTACCTAAGTTACCTACATCCCAAGATGGCCACGGGACAGAACGCTTCAAGTTGTTTATGGCGATTTCAAATGATTAACGAGGTTTTGATTGAAGAACTGTGTATGATTACATAGCACTAGTGATATTGTTTGGCATACAAGCGTCTTTGTTCTTTTATTAAACTGGAAACGCGGGTTTAGGGCGATTTGTTTTTTCGAAGGGATGTAGGTAACGGGAAGGTTTGCTAACGAGAAGATGTGGGTAACGTTTGGGGTAAGATGTAGGTAACGGATTATTCACAAGGTGAATATATTGTGTGATAAATTTGATAAACACCGGTTTAAGAACTGATTGCACGTAACATACCGGTGACTGCATTGAGGCACTTTTCCATTGACTTATTATGTGAAAGTCAAGGTAACAAAATCACCAAGACTAAACAATCCCCTGACCTGAAACTTGGCTAGGACACACACATATACTCATGGATGATGAACCGAGACAAGGTTTCATGAATGATATCACAGAAGCTGTGCAATTTGATGATTAGATAAATGATTTTATACGTTTCACCAAAACGAACATTCATGTGTTCCTCTTGACAAACACTGGCTGCTGTGTATATTTATTCTTTGTTGTGGTCAAAATAATGAGAATATCTAGGGCTATACTTTCTGTGAGATGAATACAATGAGCTGAACATCCATAATCCCAATCACCTCGGTGCTCTCGAGTACATATCATCTGTGAGTTTTACTGGCCTCAGTAGCTATCTGCCGTACAGTATAATCCTTTCGCTCGCCCTGTTGTGAGTGTATTTTGTATACTAAATTTTGAAATTTGTTTGATGATTTTCAGACTTCTAGATGTAGATCACTTGGATCACAAAATCAATTCCAAATTCACTAAACATAATAAAATGACGCTTCTCTCACTTCCAATATAGTAGTATAAAGCTGAAACAATACATTATATCATCGATGTATCTCTAGTCATATGCTTAAACAGCCCTGATATTCTGTTGTTTCATATGTGTGTTCTCTCTATGTTCTGTACAAAATTGCGTTGGTCTTTCATTGTTCAATAAAAACGTACTCTATTCTATTTGACGGTTCTATTATCAATGAAATAATAACATGTGATTTGTGATGTATATTATGATTTTACTGACTCTAGTTTACATTGCTTTCTGCGGATATTTTCGCTATGATGAATGATATTAGAATGTAAAATTACCTTCACAGCACTGGACTGTGAAGGTGTTTTGACATGCTAATATGCCAAACCCAGACAGGCGCGTAGCCAGCTTCGTGGATCAAGCATGCGAATAAATGTTTAAGGATAGTCGTCCGTCATCGTCCACACTTTTATTTTTTAAGTTTACGGTCGAATCTTTGCAAGGGTGACTTGTTTTAAATCTGAAATTTTTTTTTGAGTAATTGACCCTTCAAGTAATAATTATATTGATAAAGATCAAATGTCTTCAATCTCTCAAAATTCCAGAAATGTAGGCCAAAAAGTATATGGCTGGAAATCCACTTCTTGCCAACCCATGCAATATCAGTCGTGTGATGATACTGACGCAGTTGTGTAAAACGTTGTATATTTTGGAGTTTGATGGTGATTTTCATGTGCATAAAACCATAATCTTGGCCCTATTTTTGTGCGATGTGTAACGCGGCTATCTCGAGAGTTTCGGTGGACTGGTAAAAGTTGCCGGCATTTGCTCGTAATTTTGTTACATATTAGGGCATTTGTGACAGATAATGTTCGTTCATGCTTTGGGTTCGTACAAATGGGTGTTCTCACGAATCCCCTGAACTCTCCTGGCTACGCGCCTGCCAGAGTAGGATATTGCATCTATGGTGTCAAGAATGGTATCATATCGTATTATAACTTGGCATGCTTCACCTGGGACCCAAACGGCAATTTTCTACAAAGTTTGACTCCTATGTGAAATATGCCAAATTGATACCATGCAGCATCGCGAAAATATCCACAAAAAACAGTGTAAACGGGGTAAAAATCCGATTGTAGGCCTACTTATACACATAGTTTTACTGGCAAAAGGGTGTCAAAAGCACTGTTCAATAACAAATGATTGTCTAAGTACCTTATTCCCGACCTCCATCGTAGAAATCGTCGAACCAGCTAATGTGAAAAGAATGTAATCAGTATTAAACCGGCGTTTATCAAACTTTTTCACACAATATATTCACCTTGTGAACGTTACCCACATCTTCTCGTTAGCAAACCTTCCCGTTACCTACATCCCTTCGAAAAAACAAATCGCCCTAAACGCACGTTTCCAGTTTATTAAAAGAACAAGGACGCTTGTATGCCAAACAATATCACTAGTGCTATGTAATCATACACAGTTCTTCAATCAAAACCTCGTTAATCATTTGAAATCGCCATAAACAACTTGAAGCGTTCTGTCCCGTGGCCATCTTGGGATGTAGGTAACTTAGTTACCTACATCAGGTTTACACCCAGTGTCAAAGGGTTTTTTTAAACCCAGTCTTACAATAGTAACACATACATGTATAGCCGCAATTATGACCTTACGACTGTGTATGCTTCGAGTTGTTTGTCCGATGAGATTACTATTGTTCGTCAATATTTGTCTGTGAAATATTTGTGAAATATTTGTCACAGAAAAGGTGTTCAACCATGACAGTCGTAAGGTCAATTGGTGTGACAATCTGGAAATCGAAAAGAACAACTTCATTGTAAATTAGTCGTTACGGAATCTCTACAAATCACAAACCTATCGTTAGGGCATCTCACTTATATCGTTAGGGAATCTCATCACTAATTCTTTTTGTCATTATACATATGTATCTCAATAAAAAAATGATGTGCTTGAAAAAACTTGGCATGACTTTGACCAAAATGCTAATTAAAGCTACCTTCGACATATTTATTTGCAACAAATGGCCCTGTCATTTGTTAAAATATGGTTAAAAACCAAACAGACCGTATTCACTGTCCGCCATTGTGGGATTCACTAACGATCGTTAGGGCATTAAATCTCACCACAGTGCCAGTGGAGTCCAGAGACGAATACTTTGTTTATGTTTTGTTCCGCGCCACTGGATTTTTTCTACTCGCGTCAGTTCTGCTCAAGCATCGGTGAGTTATGGTTTCTCGAATATAACTCAACATGTCTGGTGGCTCCGAACAGTAGGGTCTGTAAGTAACGTGTAGTAACGGTATTCTGGTGACTAACAAACATACACCTCTTGTGTTTTCTGAGTAAATTGAGTTGGCCCAAGTACCATACACTGCTCCTTAATACTACTCGTCCACTGAAAACATACCATTTAATCCGTCTCGCACCTTTTTAATCCTTATTGAATATAGAGGAAGGCGCAGGGTATGATACTTGGGCCATTGAGTTCTGGGTGTATATTGGGTGTATGTTTGTTGGTCACCAGAATCACACCGTGACGACACGTGACTCCCAGGCCCTATATAGAGTTACCACGCAACAAAGGATGTATTAGTTAAAGCCCGAGGAGCACTCCATTACCTATTGGTATTGGAGACCGAGGGCGAAGGAATAGGTATTGGAGCGTGACGAGGGCTTTGACTAATGTAAAGTCCACCACCCCAAAAAAAATAATCCCCCCACACTATAGCTCAAGATGTACGAGTTGTAAAGACGTGAGCACAAATGTGTTATATAAGAGATATACATGGGAAATGGTTGCATTCATTTCACAAACAAATGTTGAAGGGACAACATCGTATTGTTGAAGTGAAATTCATACTATATTTAAATTTTCACGGGACAGTATACTCCTCCTAACTGTGAAAGCTGATTGCAACCAGTCAGGGATATGATTATAACTCGCAGGCATAACTTGGGATAATCACACACGATTTCATGGATATTCCAAAAATTGGATAGCTTACATGCCACGATATGAATATATCTTGCAGGGACATTTCTTGTTTTGTGTTTTGATAATCATACACAATGCGATGGATATTGCGAAATTGGATATTCCTTCACATGAAACCAGTGAACTGATATTATCTGGATTTGTCAGACCAGTGTAAGTAACTTGTGCTGCTCGTTCCTCTATATACAATAAGGATTAAAAAGGTGCGAGACGGATTAAATGGTGTGTTTTCAGTGAAAG
Organism: Terebella lapidaria; assembly: GCA_949152475.1. Taxonomy (NCBI): domain Eukaryota; kingdom Metazoa; phylum Annelida; class Polychaeta; order Terebellida; family Terebellidae; genus Terebella; species Terebella lapidaria. The sequence continues at coordinate 38,669,790 of OX424566.1, forward strand.
AGTAGTATTACGGAGCAGTACCTGGGCCAAGTAGGCATTTTGGGAGAAGAGTTCAAGCTTGAGCGCCAATACGTTAATTGCTATATATATATATATATGTCAATTGACCTTACGACGGTATATGCTTTGAGTTGTTTGTCCGAGGGGATTACTATTGTTCGGCAATATTTGTCTAAGGTGTACGCTTCACAGAAAACACTGCCAATGATTTAATCCCGTTGTGTTGCAATCAATGAAGGGAGCAAAACTTCTCTCAATATTTCACAGTTGAGCTCAGCTCCAATACTACAAACATATCGCTCCAATATTCGCACGTAGCTCTCCTATTGGTAATGGAGAGAAAGAACAATAGAGTGACGTCACGGGTGGACTTTACATGTCGTTCTTAGTGCAGGCACCAAAATATAACACCAGTTGTCGAAGTTCCATGCGGATATGATATTAGGTAGGTACATGTGCCAATTAATGAAATCACTCATTCCTTTTTGTGACCAATAATATTAATCTACACACTGTACAACTGTAGCCTCAACTGAGATGTGCAAAAGAATCAAGTTTTTGTGAAAAAGTCGGTCGAAAAGAGGGTAGGTCTACAAAACTGTCATATACTCAGCTCGTACCAAATTCCCACCTTATCATCACACAGATCTAGGGATCCTAATGATCAATTTTAGTCATGTGGACAAATGTTGTACCACCGGTGTAGGTAACTCTTCAAATATGGATTTTTTCAGCTCTCTGTTGCTACACTATAAATGGCCGAGGTTTCCTCCGGGAAAGTCTTCAAACCCAGTCCAAAGGACCAATTAAGAGGTCTGGTCAACAAAGTATTCGGTCTACACGTGGTATCCATCCGGGAACTTGATGGGTATGCTGACACCAGCTACCACGTGACCGCATGGTAATGTCTTCAAAGTGATGAAGCTGTATGATTCTCATTCCGGTCACGCAGGTTAGTGGTCATCAAAAGCCATTTACGCTTGACAATTGAATTCAAACACGTGTCCAATTCGTCTATATCGGTTGTTTTAGTCTTGATTGCAATATTGAAATCATAGTTAGACTCAGACAGTTTTGTTTTGTCTGACACTGAAGTTTGAGATTGGATAATGGACTGTGTTTTGTTCGCTCGGAATACTTTATACTTGGGGATTGGTTCCATGTCTATTCCCTAGAATAGTTTTGTTGCCAGGCTTTCCATACCATTTTGCATCCTCGCAATGGCGGAGTCGTATGAGTTTCACAGTTTAAGAAATCCTGGACACGGCACCAAATATAACGTAACATGTGGTACAAAGAAAACGAGACCGTGAACTGTATCATATACAATCACCGACACTATCAACATACGACGTATGATGAAAGTTGACCTGAGCTTAGTGAATTGTGTACGCTTTCAGAGGCGGAGATATTGATCGAGAAGCATCTACCCGGTCACGGGTTTAATTGCCCCGAGACTGTGTTAACCAAAGACGGTGACATACACAGCAAGGAGCTGATCTGCTCAAAAGACGAAAATCAGAACAGTAAAAATTTAGTCTGATCACTAGTATAGAACCAGTTTTATCAGTTGATTTAGATGCTTGCATCGATGAGTTTTTTTTCTTGTGTATGGCTTTATTCTATACATTACCTTTTCACGTATGTGGTTGATTATTGTAGCAGGAGTGACCAGAAGGCGCACAAGTCAAAGTGCCTGCGGTTATTGACACTTTTCTCTGGATCAGTCTTAGCTACAACTACACCGACACCGACAAACCCGCCAGACCTAATTATCTGGCGGGTTTTCACGAAGCCATTCAGGTGAAAATTAGGAAGATAGATATTATGAAGATAGTAGTGATCATTTTTGCCATACTACTTTGAAAAATATGAATGAGAAAATTACCATATGAAAAATCGGCTATGGCATTTGATTTGGTATTTGTTGTGTATTTTATCAATATTATCATGCAGGCTGTTGAGCATGAAGAACTGAACACATACCAAACGGTTTGAGAAAAATTGAAACTTTCTCAAACTAAGGGACTTTACATACGTCATAACTGACCCAGTACAGAAACTTCTTGTCGATGATATTGTAACGGTTTTGGGGCGTACCCAAAGGTTTCCCCTAGGTAATTCTATTAGTGTTTTGTGATATTATGGTTAAATAACCGTTTATTAATATGTATATGTGTTTAAAGGTTCATACGGTTCCGTATTGTTAATGTTTAAAAGGTTTTCCGTCTCGGAACTTGGTATATTTGTGATGTTGGTAAAGCCGGAGACGGAGCCGGAACCGGAGACGGAACCGGAGACGGAGCCGGAACAATGGAGTACAAAAACGTAATGACGTTATTTCCGGAAGGTCATGTGATCAGCCTCGTTTTCGGTTTAAAAGGTGACGTGTCAGCCACTGATTGGTTCTAGAGTGTTTTTAGAAATCCGGAAAATATCAGTGTTTTGGCGGACTATGACGTCACAATAGGTTGGTCACGTGACGTGGGTCTCAGGTCTATAAAAGCCCCCGCTTCACAGCGGACGGCGGAGTTGGTGTCCTGACGTCGACCTGTGCAGACCCCTTCTCCCATAGCAGAGTACTCCCTTGTTCCGGATAGAGTCATCCAGATGATAGCAGTTAAGTCTTCCGACTGTGCACTTGGAAAATAAACATGAAAACTTCAACCGAGTTGTTTTTCCGTGTTCGTTAGGGAACTGGAAGTTATAATAAAGTTAGTTCACCGGAAAAGACAGTAATACGGAGTAAAGGGAGATAAGACTACAGTCGGTTAAGACCAAGTTGTAACGACGTCTTAGGGTGATCCAAGAACCCAGATCACCAAGGAAGGAGACGGAGACGGAGGTGGAATTCGACGGAGCAACTACGGAGGCGGTATCGGACGGAGCAGTTGCAGAGACGGGAACGACGAAGCAGTTGCAGAGGCGGTACCGGACGACGGAGTTGCAGAGGCAGTACCTGACGGAGCGGTTGCGGTAACCGGAAGTGAGAACACTTCCGAGATACCCCATTTTCAGGTGCAGTCACAGGTGGCGGTGAGGCGGAGTCAACCGGAGCAGTTTGCAGTGAGGCGGAACCTGGCAGAGCGGTTGCAGTATTCGGAAACGGCAACGTTCCCGGATTCTCTATTCCAGGTGCAGTCGCAGTTGCAGTAAGGCGGAAAACGACGGAGCTGTTGCAGTAAAGCGGTATCCCGACGGAGCAGTTGCAGTACCCGGAGACGGAAACGCCTCCGGATTCTTACGTTACAGGTGCAGTTGCAGATTAGCAGTCGGGCAACGGTTAAGAGGTCCATTCCAGACCACGCTACCAACCTTAGAGACTTCTAGCCGGAGTTCAACCGTACAGCAGTAGCAGTTTCCCGGAGTTTTACCGTTTCAGCTCCGGTTAAATAACAACTCACCCACCTCCCTAGAAAACCGGTTCATCAAGACGTCACAGAAGGGTGCAAACCCGTTACAATATTCTCGATACTTTTGAGTTCTGCTCAACACTGACAAATTTGCAAGGGGTCCAGTATCAGTCATTTAATATCCGCATCCTGGAGTTGTCGGGCATCTGGTAGTTTTGCTGAATATAAATAATAATGTTTTCGCAATTTTCTTATTTACAATATATTGATCGATGGAAGTATCTCAACCATTATTGGTATCATTGATTTCGGAGAAAGCATGAATTCACCCTACGTGCTCGAGTTGGCCATGGCTATGGCGAGTATGACGTCACTGTCGTGGTCAGCCAATGAGCTGGCGGGTGGCGGTCACGTGTTGGCTGGGTACGTCTGGTGGCGGGGGCTGAGTACCGTAGAGTGGGATGTCCTGAGAGTGTGTGTAGCCGGGCGGTATGTACTGATGCTAGTTCTGAGTGACTTCAACCTCTCCTGGGATCCCGGGAACGTGTACGCACACCGCCCAGAGAGGTGCAGCTAGGAACACTGGTCCAGCTGTGGAATACACCATGTGAACAGCTCCGTCAGATTTGGCAGAATGTCGTCCTCACATATTCGGGCTGTTGACCCCCGGTAGGTCCACAGATACCGCCCAGGGTCATGTTATATTTGTAATTCACATAAATACCAGGCCAAATTGAACAATAAAGTACCAGTTGTTTGCATGTTAATTTTTTTTTTGAATTCATGAAGGATGACACATGTGAAGCAAGAATTGCTCACTCTTTCCGGAACACCTGATTTCACCTCCTTTTGGCCATATATTGCAGGTACATGAAGTTCCATACAATTTCATTGATTTTGCCTGACACTGGACTTTGAGATTGGAAAACGGATTTGGTTTTGTTCGCTCCAAATACTTTGTACTTTGGGTATTGGTTCCATGTTTCTTCAGTACGTCTACAGCAATCGCAAAAAGTACAAATAGCTAAGATAGGCCCACTCTGTGTGATTGGCCTAACGTAAAAAACCTACATACCTCTAGCAACCCATACGTGTACGTAAACGCCATGGTGGCATCAGCTTTTGTTAGATATTTAGGTTTTTTTTCGCGTAAATGACGCAATTGCAGATGTTATACTGACAGTGTCCATGACGTTTACGTACACGTTCCCGTACACGTATGGATTGCTAGGGGTCCCTTACCTTATGTGGAGAACGACACAAAAAGAGCATTTTCCATACGAAAATTTGTTTACAAACATGTAAGCTTTTATGAGTTATTCACGCAATATTTGTTGCCATGGTTTGAACAGAATGTCTAGAATGATTTCCATGACAACTGCGAGTGTTATCCATAGATGGAAGCTGAGGTGTGTGTTCTGTCGATGTTTAGTGTGTATATTCAAACTTCAATTCATAAGGTTAGATCTCTGGTAGACTTCTTTGTTTATACCACTGAAATGGGTGATATTGTTCATTGTAGTCAACCATAATACATTTCTGTGCATTGTTGTTGTTTTAAATCTGTTAGTGTGATACATGTACGCGAGATCCAGTCTACTCAGCATTGTGCATTTGTCTTGGGTCAGAGTCGATGTACTTGGCACGATGCCAAAACAGTGGATCAACGCTTGAGTGGTTTTGGACACTGATGTACCTTCGGCCTTCGCTTGCACACATTTCTGATTTGGAATCGCAGTTCAGTGAATGAATCTCGAAGTCAGATGACTTGTTGGCCAATGAATGGATGAAAACACATTTGGCATGGAGTGATTGAACAAACTGTATCCATAATCCACTTACCAGTTTGTGAGTTTTGTTATTGCCAGATTTTTGCTATAGGCTATCTGTGAATCTCCGCCGATGTCGAAGTTGAATCATAGATTCATCACAATCATAGAATAGATCTAAGGACACGGCATCACACCATCAAGATGAAGATGTGATACTGTATCGGGTCACATATTTTTGGGAATTATGAGCAACAGATACTCTCACTGAACCCTTGTGGATGATGCAGTCGCTCAGCGTGTGTCTTGATCCAGCTTGTGATATCAGAAATTAGCGCGTCCTGTCCGAGCCGACGTCATTGCCATTGGGAATGGAAAACAATATCGACGAAAACGTTGCCGATGAATCCAGACCCCAGAGCTCGATCTTCTATTCAAATTGTTGGAAGGAGTATTGGATAAAAGTCTTCATACTTCGTGTATTCATCACGGAGGCTACATTGGTGCCTGTGACCAGTATGCATCAACACGACGAACCAAATTTATTCCCTAATTTGTTGTTGATGTACAAGACAATGTAGGCCTAGTAGGCCTAACTGTAAAATTGTTTGCTGATAGGTTTAGGTGATCTACTAGTATACAGATCCCGTAAAAATCCGTGTATGTATCAATGTCTGGCATTTCTATCTGCTGTTTTAGATTTTATACTTGTTACGGGAATGTAAAGCATTTGTCTCAGGATGCTAGCGTTGTGTTGACCGTCAATCTGTATTTCTGTGAAATATTCATGCCTATCTATGTTTTTTGTAGGTTTGGTTGGGGATGATTTGCATTTATTGAACTGTAAATGACTAAATGTGTTTACCTTCACAGCTATAGAAGTGATAGAGTATACAGTAATGTTTAAAAGGCGTGTCTGAGTGTGTGAATTGTATATAGTTCATCGTTTGTAGTAATGAATGGTCAAGCACAGAGATTTGTTGGCTATAACTACTAGTTTACATTGTAGGCTTGATGTACCATTACATTGTTCATAATTGGAAATACGTTTTTGTTCAGAATTGGAAATACGTTTCGATATACTTTTAAAATATTTGGTAAGTTTCTACCTACATTGTAAACATGTTAAAGTATGGGGTTAGTAACTTAGTATCTGACGTGGACATTGAAGCAACTAGCACGGGATAGTTTCGTTTGACAGTATTTTATAACTGCTGTTCGTGTACAATTAAGTACCGTGCACCATTTTTTCTTACACGTGTATAGGGTCTATTGTTAGAAATGTAGTCCTATTTGTTATGAGAACGTATATATTGATTCGTTTGGCATGGGGTTTGACATGTAACCTACTAGTATTGGTGCACTCGTACTCGACCATTTACACTGATAACATCCCTTGATGCTGGTGAAAACATTATTATTGCAAATGTGTATTTTTCTTGGAAATTCGATTCGAAGGGAACTGAACCTTACCATACGAGTCTGACTCGTCCCTTCACAACAAGAGATATGGCTTAAAAATGTTACATGATCTCCAATTTAAATAAAATTATATTCCAATTTACTCATCATATTTGAATTTTTGATGTGCACGTCATTACTTATGCAAAAATATTTACAATCACTTTCAAGTCAGCCTTTATCCCCCCCCCCCCCCCGAAAAAAATTTAACCATTTAAAACTGTCGTACAGCGTTGGCTTTTGATTTTGTTCATGAGTCTGTCATCATATTTTGTTCACACGCCTATATCGCTCCACCCATAGCAATAATAGTAAATACATGTAAATCGACAGAATACAAACTTTCCTCATGAAGCTATCGCAGTAAAATTAAAGAAAAATACACATTTGCAAGCTATAGACCAAAATCCCTCTTACCTGTATAATATCAAAAATACTAGAAAGGTTGATGCGTAAATGATCTTTTCTTGATACCAATGACCCCTGATATAAAAATCGATATTGAAAGGACACAACACAATCAATTACACAATCACAGCTGAAAATCAATAAATGCAACACCAGTATCTAGGTCATTCTATACTTATTGAAAGCCCTCGATACGATCAAGCTGAACTTACTATTTAATAAACTCGAATTGTATGGAATCCGTGGTAAACCCCTAGACTGATTCAGACGTTATCTTTTCAATCGCAGAAAGTTATGCCGGAAAACACTCTGATATCAATGAGTGACGTTCTCCAAGGTTGGACAGATGGGCCCTCTGCAATCCTTATTTTATACAAACGATCTTCCCTAAAACCTCATAAACGCTATTAGATCATACTAGTATTATCCTCTGATGATAAAATTATACGCCTATACTTCTCAAACAATGACAATGTACAGATTGGCTTAACGTAGTCCGCTACAAACAGTGAGAAAACTCACTGTCTGGAGCGGACTACCTTAAATAAAACTACCTAATAAATTGTCACTTATTATTATCCGAAAGAAACTATGATAAACAGTCAGAAAGATGATTTTTTTGTCAAATACCAAAATATGAGAGACTGAAACATTCTAAGTTCCTCATCCTTCTTCAAACTGGAGTGAACATATACATGCTAGAAATCAAATAAGTGATCCAATTGTTTCACTGAATACAATGGTAGCGTTGTGTTGACCGCCAATCTGTATGACGGCCGATTTCGACGAAAAACGGCAAATTTAGGACTTCGGTGGCCATTTCTTGAAAACTGTATCACCATTTTTGAAATTTTTGTTCCAAACAATTCCCCTCATGTATGTTTGTGATGTAAGTTTCATTGCACTGGCTTGAATCGCCGATCTGCGTGTGGCGGCCATTTTGATTTTTCGACGGGTCGGCGAAAATGTTTGCTTACCCAAATCATGTTACTATTCGTTTTGAGATATTTCCAGTCAAAAAAAAATTCTCCCTTTGAAAATATTTTTGCAAAAATTTCGGCACTTTTCCCCCTCAGAATCAGAACTGCCACAACTGTACTCATAGAATGCTTGAAGATATAGCTTACTAGTAGATATTGGCACTTCCAAGTGGGAAGTCATCTATAGTGACTTTGGTGATCTTGAATTTGACGTCCAGTGACTTTGATAGGTCAAAACGGCATTTTTGATTTGAAAAAAACAGTTGTGGCTCAACACTATAAATTTCTGCGGTAACCCTCCAAAGCTTTTGGGCAAAATACTGTATGTTTCATGCAATGGTTGTATTTCCTGGGGTCAGTGAGTGGTGCAGCTGAGCTATGTGTCCATTTATGAAGCCATTTACTGTAATTATACATATATTCCTATGTTATCTCGTTTTTCGAATAAACTCTATCTCATTACATTATATCTTCCAAACAAACAAAAATCAATAACTCCTTGAAAGTAAATTTGTCGACAAAATTTCACAGAACATTATGATGTTAAAAACTCTATCTAGATAGTTCGAATTTGTACCGGTAACGACATGCATGGATCTGTCCTGACATCTGGCGAGTAGCGGCGCTTTTATCCAGGTTACAATCTGGCGCCACCTAGTGAATACCTAGGCCGATCAGTCGGAAAATTCAGAAATCATGACAACACTGTTCAGATGTTTATTTGGTCCTCGACTGTTCCATGTTTACAAGAGAGGAGATTTACCGGTAAGTATCAATGCAGTTATCGTCATAAATTCGTTACTCAACATTTGTTTGCAATGTGGGGGATTTTTATCGGAGATTATCCGGCTTCGTAGTGAGCGATAATTGAGGGAACTTGTTAATGTCACTTCAGCGCCGGTGTCCCTCCCATTCATTCGTGTGCCTGCAGATTGCAATTAAATATGACAATTGTATCCCACACACGTTGCGAAATCCAGTGTAATTACAATTGATTTCCTGTTCTTCATTTTGAATATGCAAGCATGCCAAGCAACGTAAACGTGATTAGCTTTATCTGTTTCAATTGCAATTATGTTGATGTTAAAAATAAGCCTAACGTTGTTGTTGACTTGTTTGCAGGGATTTGACTATGTTCCGAATGTGATGGAGAAGACCTGCGACTATGTCGTTAAGTGGGTGAGTGGTAAATCTGGAAATGTTGTTTGTTGTCATTTTGGATATATTCAGCCTTGGGAACTGCAGTGTAGGCTATTTCCAGGGAAAGCAAAGTGAAGCAGAATCTTTCGCCACCTTTGGAAAAGTTATATCAATGATTCTAAAGCTTACACTTTGTTTCGCCGAACAGTTTCGTTTCTGTTGGTCGTTCTCATACTGGACGTCTCCTGTTCTGCTCATCATTCTTTATCGCAGAGGTATGGTAACAAGTCATTTTGCTATTGTATGAAAAAACACAGAAATACTGTGAAAGGACTAAGTTGTACCCCCACAATATTTGGCGAAGTGTTAATTCGGCAGTTTCTCATTTATCATCAAATTTGCCAGATAAATCGCTCTGCAGAATGAGTCTTGTTACAGTACTATGTAGTATGTGTAAGCTTGAGTCTACGATATTTTACATACAAACTGTTGCCATGGTTACTACAGGAGCATTCACACATGAAGCGTTGGCCTCTTGGATGTCGTACGGGACGACCGCCAGCATTGTGATAACATTGTCACTCTGGGGACGCGGTGAGTCCATTGTAGCTGCCTGTACAGTGGTCCCCCTCAGATAAGACCCCCTCAATAAAGACTTCCCCCTCTGTAAAGACCTTTTTGTGTGGTGCTAGGATAACTTTAACATGTTAATGAATCCCTCTAATAAGACATCCCTTTATATAAGACCCTAATTTTGTGGCAGAAGGGTAAGTCTTATTTGAGGGCGACTACTGTATTTCACTACCCAGTATTATTGTGGATATTTCTATCAGTATGATAAAAACATTGCAGAAATTTCAATCAAAATTGGCAGGTGGTTTGTATAAGAATACTAGTACATTACAGTTTGAGCACTTGCTGGTCTAGTAAAGTCATTACGTAAGTTAAGTTAATGACCAAGGGTCGGTGCCGATCCTGTACGTGGCACAAAATGCCAGTCTTGGCAAAGATGAAAAGTAGAGTGACACTTTAACCCATACCACGTAGTGTAAGAATAGCACTTAGCTTATCGCTATGTACATGTACCGATAAATTTGGAGCTGGAAAATTCGAAACTGACAACACAATTTTGTTTGTGTGGATCTATTCTGCAGCTGTTGGACGTTGTGCCAACAAGGAGTACAGAGATTTTCTGTCCATTCTTCTCCAAGCACAGCGTGAGATGAACTTGACGAACAAGGTATTGAAACAAGCCACCATTTGGCTATTTGATACAGTATATATATGATAATATATTTGTCAGTAAGTTATACTGTATCTTGTCTGTGAATGACATACTTTTCTAATGTGTTATGTTTCTTTTCTTGCAGAAGCAACTTTCTCAGTTTGATTTTGAGTTTTTCGCCTGGCCAATAGAGTTTGTAGCCCACAAGTGGGTATACGTGTACATCTGTAGTATGCAAGAGTATACACATACAGAAATATTTTGATGTATTTTATACACCAGCTTGTTGCTCATAAAATACTCATTTGAACTTTTTAATAATTTGAGTTTTGAGAAGACATTTGAAATTACTGTTAGTTTTCTGATGCTGTAAGTGTTTTCTCAGAAATACACGTAAGGTAGAAATCAAACACCAACCAAAGACACGTGATCTCAACGATCGAATCCGGACTCTTCCATGTAATATACTCAGGTAATCTAAAGAGATAATTGAATGTAGACTGGCCTGTTTCAATCACTTGAGTGTAATGAATACTTACATTCTCTCTACTCTAAATATGACATTGCGGTCGGCGGTCGCGATTGAGATTCAATCCATATAGATGAGCTTACGTTATAAGTCTGACGAGTGATTTGTTTGTTTTCTACGTCAGTTACCTGGCGATCCACACGTTTGGTCGGAGGCTGGTTTATCCGGGGGCCACGGCTCTTCTGCACACGCTTGTCGGTCAGTGGGAGTATCTATGGTAGCAGTGATGGTCACTGGCGATAAGAATGACTTGGTTGTAAGATTACAACACTATCAGATGTGAATGTATATGTTTGATATTTGAGATCTTGTCAATGAGCCAATGTTACATCTGATTGGTGTTGATATTTCAGGCGCCATGTTACAGCAGGGAAGGACCAAGCTCGTCGAGGAGGTGAGCATCCCAGTTCGGGAAATATAATGGCATTCAGCATGTTATGAATACTTCTAATAACTGGGATTATGTGAGAGTAGTTAGTAAATGTATTTTGTTAATGTTTCAGAAAAACGGTGTTCGCTTTAAGCTGGTAACAGTAGATGACAACCAGATTGATACCATGTTTGTCGATAGGCGAAACAAACCGGAATTCCCCAAGGGGAATACCCTGGTAAGTAATGGATGCGGGTAATTTTACTTCAAATTCTGATCACATTATTGTTGTGTCAAAATTCCTTTTGTGTTCGCGGTGTTTGCAGTATTACAGCAGTTGGTGTTATACACATACTGTGGTTTTGCAGGTGATATGTTGTGAGGGTAACGCAGGGTTTTACGAGATCGGGACGCCAGTCACCGCGCTGGAGGCCGGATACTCTCTGCTCGGCTGGAACCATCCCGGCTTTTACGGCAGTACCGTGAGTTGCAGTGCTTCACTCTAGCAAACATTCTTCTGATTTGAGAAAAGACTTTGAGAGAATTATATTCATTTGTGTTCTGAGTGAATGAAGGAATTTATTGAGACTGAACATACATTTACATATTCACATTATTGAGTATCATAAATTTTACAGGGTGGGATATCATCAAATACATGTAACACTGTCCTATCATGAACATGTATATTAAATCTTGGTAGAGTACCTTTGATACAAAGAAATCTAACAGATTTCCTTAGTATCTCAGACTTGTTTTCCCAGGGTGCGCCTTTTCCAAGCCAAGAGCAAAATGCGGCAGACGCGGTGATGCAGTTTGCGACCCAGAAGCTGGGTTTCAAGCCGTATGACATCCTGGTATTTGGCTGGTCGATAGGCGGTTACCCCGTGTCGTGGCTGGCTATGAACTACCCAGAGATCAGTGGGGTGGTGAGTTATGGTTAAGTGTGGATTCTCTCACAGTAGTTCCACTCAGATTATAGCTATCGTTATATGGTAAAATTGAGGAGAGTTGTTTCAGGGTTCATTTACATTCTACATCTTAGGAAAACTGCTGTCCGTGTACTTTTTTTGTGAGAAAATTATGATGAATATGGTAGTAAAAAGGGTCAAGCTTCATCATTCCAGAAGCTTGAAAACAGATATCTATCTCTGCCCACATTAATTGGCATATATTGTAGGATGCATTATGATGTTGCAAATATCAAGTGGTACGTTATGACATGTGTTTCAGGTGCTAGATGCGTCTTTTGATGATATTGTGCCCTTGGCTGTGGCGAGAATGCCTCCAAGCTGGCGTGAGTAGCACTGAGAAATTATAACCAAATCGTAAAAATTCATGTGGGAATTTCATATGGAATTGTGTACTCTTACATGCGTTCAATAAGTCAATTAATTCTGGTTAAAATCCATGTCAACGATAACTATAATTGAGTTGAATTCCTAGCAAGTTAAACTGCTTGTGGAGGATTTTGTAGGATATTAACCGGTACATATTTGAATCATGGTGTTTCCTCCCTTTCAGAAGCATTAGTAAAACTTACCATGAGAAACTATATGAACCTAAACAATGCAGAACAAATATGCAGGTTAGTGCTCTTCTGAAAATTTTTGAACTATGTAGATACAGAATTAATGGAAGCATGTCTGTTGATTTTTACCATATTGGTCCTAATAGTGGCACGCGCCCTAATAGTAGAGCGCCTCCCCTCTTTTGCACTAAAATGTTCGATTTTTGTAACCTTATAATTCACTTCATATATGAAGTTCATATCTTTCGAATAAGATTTTGGAGTGTTCCAATCCACACAGTTATATTATTTGAATCATAATAAAGGGGATTAAAGGCTATATGTATACTACTCAGTGATTTTCTCAAGTTTGACCTCATTTTTGCGCGTGCTGCTGCAGGAGGTCTTGCTTTGGCTTGCCGTGCTACTATTGGGACCAATACGGTATATCCCATATAAAGCATGTACATTCGATAGTGTTGGATTATGTCAATATGCAAGATATAAAGGGCATATCTTTACATTACAGAACACAAAACATTGACACAGATATAGATTATTTTGTTCATTCTATCCTTGACTCACTTCCCCCGTTCCAGGTACACCGGGCCTGTGCTACTCATTACAGAACAAAAACATTGACACAGATATAGATTATTTTGTCTTTTCTATCCTTGACTCACTTCCCCTGTTCCAGGTACACCGGACCTGTGCTACTCATTACAGAACAAAAACATTGACACAGATATAGATTATTTTGTTCATTCTATCCTTGACTCACTTCCCCCGTTCCAGGTACACCGGGCCCGTGCTACTCATTACAGAACAAAAACTTTGACACAGATATAGATTATTTTGTCTTTTCTATCCTTGACTCACTTCCCCCGTTCCAGGTACACCGGGCCTGTGCTACTCATCAGACGATCTCGCGATGAAATGATCACCACAATGTAAGCTTACTGCTGTATCTGTTTCATGATCTAAATCTTTCGCTTCCATGCAAAAATAGCATCAACTAGGGGCCTATTTAACAAAATATCTAAATCTACTTTAGAAGACTGAGTTCAGGATTTGGTCTAATAACTTCCATACTGAATCCTAAACTTAGTCGGCTAAGGTACATTTGAATTCTTTGTGAAATAGGCCTTTGGTTTGGCATTGAATCTACCACGAACTATGTCTCGGTGATCACATGATTCATACTGAAAGTAAAAGTTCATTTGCTGGTATTTCAGAGACCCTACGATTCGTTCTTCAAACAGAGGAAATTTCATACTAACTAAGTTATTATCCAACAGGTGAGTTGTTGGGTTTTGACTTGTGTTATACAATATTCGCCCCAGATAGGTTGTGCTGCCTGTCTTTCAGTATTCAATAAGGATTAAAACGTTGCCAGACAAATTGAGCGGTATTTTTTTTCAGTATATGAGTATTAATAATTTGAAGAGCAGCACAATCGCCAGGGACCAATTATTCCAGCAGAATAATTATACAATATGAACATTCCCGCAGATACCCAAAGATCGCAAACAGTGAGACATTCGCTGTGCTGACACAGTGGCTGGCGGCTGACCCGGCTGGACAGAGTGAGTGTTTGTGTCCAAGTGCCATAGGCTAACAAATTCCCTGTGTTTTGTCAGCAAACAGGGTTTGTGGTTTGTTGGTGAGCAGGAAGGGTTGCATGACTGGCATCTATTTTCACAAAGTGATCAGTATTCAAATAACTGTGTCAGAAAACCACACTAAAGGTACACAAAAATCACTTGTTTTGGCTTGGTCACAACAAACCATTCTGTTTCGCTTCAGAATACTTCCAGATAACTATGTACCAGTACTATAAGATACCTATTGATATAATTACAATGTATCGTTACTTTGTCACCCCGCCCCTAGTTGCGCTGTGTGCTGAGCACTCTGTGGACTTTGAGTGGTGCAACTCCATCCTCCGATCCTACATCGAAGAAAACTCCAGCTGCTTCCCCATGCTTGTCGGTGAGTTATTGGTGGACATGTGAAAGTTGAGTTACATGCGAATCTACATTCCTCATGAAAATAAAAGTTCTGCAGACATTCGCAGTCTGGTCATTCACAGTCGAATTGCATTAAATTGTGCATAGTCATGTAATAAAACACCATTTGTACATTGTGTTCTGATGTTATGAAAGACGCACACACTTCTTCCAAGATCTGGAACCAAAATACCACCTGAAATTACCTATATTTCCAAATATTTATCTTTTATTTTTTGCAGGAGAAGATTTATCATTAACAGAAAGAAAACAGCTGACTTTGTTTTTGGTGAGTCTTTGTTGTAAGATTTAGCTTCCACTTCCATCACTATAGACTAATCGTCGTTTTGTCATTCTGGAAGAGATCAATACTTCGATCGATACTTCTCTTGGACCGAATGAGATTTAACTGGAGTTAAAACTGATGACCTCTGAAGACTCTGACCTTTGACCCCTGCAGGCCAGCAAGCACATGGAGGAGTATGACGCCACGCACTGTCAGCCGCTGCCGGGCCAGTACCTCCGGACGCCGTGGTCCGTCACCTTCCAGGAGTGACCTCGGGATCGACACGATGACACTTGGATTTAGTACGTGACTTCTGGGGGTTCCCGAGAGTCCAAGAGGCGCAACAGGCATGCTAGAGTCTTAGGTGTTTTTAGGCAGAGTCATAATTTAATTTTCAGAATCATGGGTTAAGTGTCAGCATAATGAGTTTAGTGTCAAGTTTAAAGAGTGATTCGTGAGGAACTAAATCATTTCTTGAGAAACTTTCTTGGATTCTTGTCAAAATTCATCCTTTACGACACAGACTATGACTGAATGGAAGATTTATTTATCATGGATGCTGCAGTTGAGTGACATCGTATGTGTATTGAACCAATCAAACCTGAATGATCATTGTTGTTGATTGTCGCTGAACCGTTTGTAACATTTACGCTGTATGCATGCGGAAGCCATTATGGTGGTACATGTATTTTGAATGTAAAATTATGTGAAAAAGTGTGTTGTAACTATGGTGACACTTATCAATGCTTACAGTGATGGGTTACAAATGAAAATTTTTGTATGTTATTAAGGCATTTCTGCCGAAATGCCTTTATTGTTTTAGCAGAATTTTCTTTTTCTTCTTCTTCCGCCACTTTTGGTTTCCGGTCGATAACTTTAGATTGCCTTGAAGGATCCTCGTCAAATTTTCACCACAAGTCAGAAATGATATGTGGAAGAACCCTATTCTTTTTGAGCCGGATCCGAGGTCCGTGAGGTCCGTGAGGATGAAATCGAGGCTAATTTTGAGACTTGGTTTCCGGACGATAACTGGAAAAATATTTACGCAATAGTTGCAGAACTCTGCATGGAGGTTCATATGCCAATGGGAAGAACCCTATTGATTTTGGGATCGATCCGTCAAACGACCTTTGACCTAGAGGTCGAAATAATTTTTTGCTGATTCATCCTTGAGGCATCCTGCATATCTCGGAAACGGTGCGTCGTAGAGCGAAACGGACGTTATTTTCGGACTCGTCGCCCTAGACAAACATGTCTAAGGGGTATTATGGATGAACTTTGACCTTGACCCCAAATTTTTTTGCCGAGTCGGCATTTTTCGTTTTCGTCGATATCTCGGGAACGGTGCGTCGTAGAGCGAAACGGACGTTATTTTCGGACTCGTCGCCCTAGACAAACATGTCTAAGGGGTATTATGGATGAACTTTGACCTTGACCCCAAATTTTTTTTTTTCGTTTTCGTCGATATCTCGGGAACGGTGCGTCGTAGAACGAAACGGACGTTATTTTCGGACTCGTCGCCCTAGACAAACATGTCTAAGGGGTATTATGGATGAACTCTGAGCGAAACGGACGTTATTTTTGGACTCGTCGCCCTAGACAAACATGTCTAAGGGGTATTATGGATGAACTTTGACCTTGACCCGAAATTTTTTTGCCGAGTCGGCATTTTTCGTTTTCGTCGATATCTCGGGAACGGTGTGTCGTAGAGCGAAACGGACGTTATTTTCGGACTCGTCGCCCTAGACAAACATGTCTAAGGGGTATTACGGATGAACTTTGACCTTGACCCGAAATTTTTTTGCCGAGTCAGCATTTTTCGTTTTCGTCGATATCTCGGGAACGGTGTGTCGTAGAGCGAAACGGACGTTATTTTCGGACTCGTCGCCGTAGACAAACATGTCTAAGGGGTATTATGGATGAACTTTGATCTTGACCCGAAATTTTTTTGCCGAGTCGGCATTTCTCGTTTTCGTCGATATCTCGGGAACGGTGTGTCGTAGAGCGAAACGGACGTTATTTTCAGA
This sequence comes from Terebella lapidaria, assembly GCA_949152475.1. Taxonomy (NCBI): domain Eukaryota; kingdom Metazoa; phylum Annelida; class Polychaeta; order Terebellida; family Terebellidae; genus Terebella; species Terebella lapidaria. The sequence continues at coordinate 38,686,857 of OX424566.1, forward strand.
CTTGTCGCTCTAGACAACATTTATCTTATATGTATTATGGATGAACTTTGACCTTGACTAAAATTTTTTTTGCCGAGTTGGCATTTTTCGTGTTCGTCGATATCTCGGAAACACTGAGTCGTAGAGCGAAACAGACTTTTTTTTCGGACTCGTCGCCCTAGACAAACATGTCTAAGGGGTATTATTTTAACGGTAAATTTTTTTGCGGAGTCGACATTTTTCATTTTCGTCGATATCTAGTATATATTATAAATTAATCATCACACCGAAATGCCTCCAAGGCATCTTTAGGCCTTGACGTCTAGTTGTCTATGATACTGTGCTTTAGGAAATATTATTTATTAGCAATTTCTTGGCTTGTTCATACCGGTAATAAGCAGATCGGATTTCTGGAATACTGTGCACCTAAGAACTGTAAAGTTACAGCTAATATATATTTTATGTTTTCACAGAGAGTAGAAGTCCTGTGGATCAAGCAAGAATTCTGATCGCAAAATATTTGAATATATGATCAGTTACCGGTATAATTTCATGGTTATTTGTCCGCATTCATCTTCATAAAAAAATAACCTGTAAATGTCAAATATAAATAGGAATTGTACTGCATACATAGCTGGTTTATACTACCAACTTTGACAAACTCTGTATAATTTAATTTTTCTATATTTTTGTACTTCCGTAGCATCCTTGGGTGGAACATTGTCCGCATGCGCTTTGGTCGCTACATTACTGTCAGTGCGGTGTGATAAAATTCAGTAGATGCTTGCTGATGGTTGCATACAATGTACACGTGGCAGTGGTGAACTGGGTGGCTGACTCTACATCTCCAGGCTGGAACCGAATGTATGCGCGTCCAAAACTCCTGAGGATGGAGACTTCCCGGGTTCAGTTTGCATCCAGTCAGTTGACCGCTTTCTCTAAGTGCCTGATTGTTTACATACCACACTTCCTTTCAGACACTAGAACTGGCATTGTCTCGGACATGCTGCTGCACATGGGCGAAATTTGAACATGGCAACATGGGCAATAATATTTTGATGTGTACGAATATTCCCTATATTTGACTGTGGACATCTGTATTGCTGTACTGCATGGATGCAAGCTTCACCAATCTATGACTTTTCCGCAAATCTTTTTATTTATGTGCAATTTTGTCAAACGAGCATGCTTGGCCGTCAGTTGGTGCTTGGAAAGGAGAGTTACAGTTCTCCAGAGCTACATGTAGGTTGAATGCTACCAAGAATGTTGCACAATCTTAAATTTTGAGATTTACTTATCACTTTTATGTGCAAGTAATCCAGTGGTCAAATAAATATAATAGCATCAAATTATCTTGTTTATCTATTATCCAACTAGCACCAGGGAAGAACCCTATTGATTTTTAGGTTACCAGACCTATGGTCTGATAACCAATTGGCCTTGCGTTTCGTCCGTCGTCGGCACCGTACGTTCACATTTTTATCTTTAAAGTTTACGATCGGATCTTTCTGAAATTTTGCGCAAAAAATACCTAAAAAATATTTCAAGAGGGGGTTATTTTTTTTATTTTTGCATTTTCTTTCAAAATGGCGGCTATTTTCACTTCAAAAGATTGCTCTCACATACCTCTGTGATGTTTATAAGTTTTGTTGCCCGTGAATCGCCGGTCTGCGTGTAGCGGCCATTTTCATTTTCTCGACGGGTCCCAAATGGGACTTTCTCATGTTAAATACTCCTATGCTTTATAATGGGACACATTATGCCTAATATCTCACTTAATATTGAGATTAGAAGGAATCAATTGTGGACACATAGGAAATGATATATACTGATTATTGTCATGACCTTGAATTTGACCTTTGACCTCATTTTCAAGGTCAGAGCACAAAATGGCTATTATTATTATTTATTATTATATTATTATTATAAAATGGCTAATATCTCGCTTATTATCGACTCTACTGCTCAGGAATAAATTGTGCATATATAGGAAATGATATAGTCCGAATATTCTGTTGAATTTGACCTTTGACCTCATTTTCAAGGTCAAAGAACAAAACGGCTAATATCTCGCTCATTATCCACTTTACAGCTTGGAACTAAATTGTGGGCGTATAGGAAATGATGTATGCCGAATATTTGGATGACCTTGAATTTGACCTTTCACCTCATTTTCAAGGTCAGGCTCAAAATGGCTAATATCTCGCTCATTATTAAGGCATTTCGGCAGAAATGCATTTATGCTTTTAGCAGAATTAAGGCATTTCGGCAGAAATGCCTTTATGGTTTTAGCAGAATTTTTTTTTTTTTTTCTTCCGCCACTTTTGGTTTCCGGACGATAACTTTAGATTGCCTTGACGGATCCTTGTCAAATTTTCACCGCAAGTCAGAAATGATATGAGGAAGAACCCTATTCTTTTTGAGCCGGATCGGAGGTCCGTGAGGTCCGTGAGGATGAAATCAAGGCTAATTTTAAGACTTGGTTTCCGGACGATAACTGGAAAAATATTTATGCAATAGTTGCAGAACTCTGCATGGAGGTTCATATGCCACCAGGGAAGAACCCTATTGATTTTGGGATCGATCCGTCAAACGACCTTTGACCTAGAGGTCGAAATAATTTTTTGCTGAGTCATCCTTGAGGCATCCTGCATATCTCGGAAACGGTGCGTCGTAGAGCGAAACAGACGTTATTTTCGGACTCGTCGCCCTAGACAAACATGTCTAATGGGTATTATGGATGAACTTTGACCTTGACCCCGAATTTTTTTGCCGAGTCGGCATTTTTCGTTTTCGTCGATATCTCGGGAACGGTGCGTCGTAGAGCGAAACGGACGTTATTTTCGGACTCGTCGCTCTAGACAAACATGTCTAAGGGGTATTATGGATGAACTTTGACCTAGACCCCAAATTTTTTTGCTGAGTCGGCATTTCTCGTTTTCGTCGATATCTCGGAAACGGTGCGTCGTGGAGCGAAACGGACGTTATTTTCGGACACGTCGCAAACATGTCTAAGGGGTATTATGGATGAACTTTGACCTTGACCCCAAATTTTTTTGCCGAGTCGGCATTTTTCGTTTTCGTCGATATCTCGGAAACGGTGCTTCGTAGAGCGAAACGGACGTTATTTTCGGACTCGTCGCTCTAGACAAACATGTCTAATTGGTATTATGGATGAACTTTGACCTTGACCCGAAATTTTTTGCCGAGTCGGCATTTCTCGTTTTCGTCGATATCTCGGGAACGGTGTGTCGTAGAGCGAAACGGACGTTATTTTCGGACTCGTCGCTCTAGACAAACATGTCTAAGGGGTATTATTTTAACGGTAAATTTTTTTTGCGGAGTCGACATTTTTCATTTTCGTCGATATCTAGTATATATTATAAATTAATCATCACACCGAAATGCCTCCAAGGCATCTTTAGGCCTTGACGTCCAGTTGACTTCACAGCTTAGGAATCAATTTCAGACCCCCTATTTAAGGCATTTCGGCAGAAATGGTTTTGTCAGAATTTTTTCTTCTTTTTTGTTTTCTTCCGCCCTTTTCGTTTCCGCGCGATAACTCGAGAACGCCTTGACGGATCGACTTGAAATTTTCACCACTGCTCAGACATATTATGTTGATGTGCTGTATAGTTTTTGAGCCGGATCCGAGGTCCGTGAGGTCCTTGAGGATGACATTGAAGTCCTTTTTTGGACTTTGTTTCCGCACGACAACTCAAAAACTGTTCAGGCAATGGCTGCAAAACTTTGCATGGAGGTTCATATATCACCCAGGAACAACCCTATTGATTTTGGGGTCATATGGTCAAACGACCTATGACCTAGAGGTCGAAAGAATTTTCGCCCAGTCATCCTTGAGGTATCCTGCATATCTCGGAACCGGTGCGTTGTAGAACGAAACGGACGTTATTTTCGGACTCGTTGCCCTGGACAGACATGTCTAAGGGGTATTAGGGATGACTTTTGACTTTGACCTTGAATTTTTCTGCCGAGTCGGCATTTTTCGTTTTCGGCGATATCTCGGAAACGGTGCGTCGTAGAGCGAAACGGACGTTATTTTCGGACTCGTCGCCATAGACAAACATGTCTCAGGGATATTATGGATGAACTTCGGCCTTGACCCGAAATTTTCTTGCCGAGTCGGTATTTTTCGTTTTCGTAGATATCTCGGAAACGGTGCGTCGTAGAGCGTTTTTTTCGGACTCATGGCCATAGACAAACATGTCTGAGGGGTATTACAGATGAACTTTGAACTTAACCTGAAATTTTTTCGGCTGAGTTGACATTTTCCATCTTCGTCGATATCTAGAATATATTATAAATTAATCATCACACCGAAATGCCTCCAAAGCATCTTTAGGCCTTGACGTCTAGTTTCTTTTCAGTTTTAGGATGCTGATCTATTACTCTATAAAATATGTCATTTTGAAGCTCTAAATTATGTTGATACAGTTATTTATTTAAAAAATACTCTTTGGCCCCCTCCCTTCACTGTTTGGAACGGACTACCTTAACTTCAAGATAGAGTTTAATTATTGGCACGTTCAATTGAGAAATCTTATTATTGTGTATAAGTGTGACATGGAGTGTGGACTTTAATCACCTTGAAAGGTCAAAACGGCCTTTCTTGTTGAAAAACAGCGATTTTTGGAATTTGGCGACCATTTTCTCGAAATCACTTAAGGAACTCTGTGATGTGTAGGAGCTTCGTTGCCCTTGAATTGTCGGTCCACATTTGGTGGCCATTTTGATTTTCATACGGGTCGGCAAAAAAAAAAATGTTTGGTCTGTTTTGAGACATTTTCATCTCGCCATTCAGTGTTCAGACTCATCCACTTTTCCCTACATAAGTATTCCCTACAACACTCCCTACAGTTGTGCAGAGTGTTAGACTCATAGAACTGCTAGAATACTTCATGATAGAGCCTAAATATTGGCTCATACTAATGGGAAATCACATATAGTGGTATCATTGGTGACCTTCAGTGACTTTGAAAGGTCAAAGCGGCAATTTTGGTGAAAAAAAACCGTTATAGCTCAACTCTTTACATGTTTTCAGGCTGATTACTGGACATATGATCCGATAACCTATTGTCATGGCCCAAAATGGGGTGAAAGGCACAAATCGGACCCTGGAGAAAAAAACTCCATGGTACTGCCTGGGTAGATATTTCGAACTTAATGAAGGAAGTTATATATGCCACATCTTCTGGTGAACTTGAACTTGACCTCACATTATCTGGAGCGGTAAATCTCGAGGTCACGTCCAAAGTGCAATGTATAAATTGACTTCTACTATGAAACAACTGCAGATAACTTGTATTATTGGCATATAGGAAGTCATATATTGCAGCTGTTCTGGTGATCTTGAAGTTGACTGCACATGACTTCGATTGGTAAACTCGAACGTTACATGTGACTTGGGGCGCCGGAAGCAAATTTGAGGCGCGGGGACAGCTCTCATCAGAAGGGCATAGTTTGCATAATAATAAATCGAAAATTATGGAATAAACTTGAATGAGCGTGTGGTACCACCCCCCCCCCCCCCCCTTCCATGCGCTTGTGTGTTCTTATTCATTAAACATTATTCATTATCCAAAATACTAGTATCATACCTTATCATGTCTTACTCATCCACAAGACTACTGCACTGTATAATTGTACAAACCTTATCATGTCTTACTCATCCTACTGCACTGTATAATTGTACAAAAAGCACCAACTATTTTCCCCTAAAATCGATGCCTTGACCTAATTAATTTCATTGAAAGTCGGATTTAAGGTTACCGAGCGATCACCTATATACGATGTGACCGCCTATATGCTCATAACCTAATCTCTATTCACAAAAAATTGGTCTGCAGTGGCCAATTTACATGTTTCAGGTCCTCAACAGTTACCACTCAAGGTAATATTAGGTCCAGTTCAAGGTCACCAAAAGTTGTTCCATGTATGACTTATAATATGCTCGGAATACGCACCCAAGCTGTATCTGTTTTCTGTATTCTGGGCATTTAGAGCAATTTGAGGCATCCCATCTTTTTAAACATGATAAACAGTTCAAAATGTCATGCATACTTGTAACATTGAACTAAATCTAGATATCGGTGGGTTAATTGGGTATTGGTCAAATTGCCCCCAGTTTGAGTTTGACTACAGGGAACGGTCAGTATAATATTCATTGCAAAGGAATTACTGATCCAAAGCCATTCACTACAACATCAGATATTCGGGCTCACGGAAGGGCATACTTCTGCCAGTGAAAAAATTAATATGCCGGCAAAAACGGATGTAAATAAAGCTTCGGTTTGAATGATGAGCGTATAGGGATTCCTATATATGGCGAATCTTTTGGTGACCTTCTTGACCTATGATATAATTGTTATGTGATTCCGAAGGTTATATCTGAAGTTCTGAACTGAAATGTGTAAATTGGATTCTGCATGCAAAATGGTTATAAAGTGGTTTTAGATTTGTATTATGAACACATTTAGGTAATACAATTAACTCATCGATCTTTTGATGACCTTGAGCTCGACTCATTGTGCCGTAGAATGGCAAATTGTCGGAACCACGTCTGACCTGAAACATGTAAATTGGCCTTAGCAGACGAAGTGCTTGTAAAAAGAGTTCGGTTTGTATAACGAGCACATAGACAGTCACATGTGAAGGATTTCTTTTTGACATTGAATTTGACCTTCAACTTCCAAATGTTGAAGTGGCAATTTCAGTGAAAACTAAAGTTTTCTGCCTCAATACCTTTTTAACCATTGGGCTAATTTTTTATTTTGTTGATATCCCGGAAAAGGTGGGTTGTAGAGATAAACCGACATGAATTTCAAACTCGTCACCCTAGACAAATATGTCTTAGGGGGTATGTTAGGTGAAGTTCGATCTAGACCTCAAAATGTTTTGCCGAATCTGCATTTTCCCTTGCGGATATCACAGAAACAACTCTACATGAAGCTAAACGGATTTTTTTAGTAGCGGTTGCCTAGAAAATCAAATCTTAAGGGTATGCTGTGTGAACTCTAACTTTGAATTTTTTTTAGGTTATCGAATTCTGGTCCGACGAGCGTCAGGATTCGTGCACATTTTAATGTTTAAAAACAACTGTCAAATATTATTATGTTTTGCCCCCAAATGGCTGTAAATATTTCAAGAGGATGGTATTTTAATTGTTCTCAAAAACTGTTCAGATAAGTTTGAAATGTTTCTTGGAAGTTTCTTTCTAAACATTCCATTTATGCATTCCTGTGACATGTTCAACTTTCGTTGCCCTTGTCGCCAACTGCGCATTGCGGTCATTCCAATATTTCGACGGGTTGGCGAAGTTTTATTTTTTGGCGCAAAACCATGTCACTCTCTTTTTTTAGCCATTCACAGTCGAAAAAATGTTGTTATTGAAATGTTTTTTTTTTCTGACTTCTCCCACTTTTCCCTTTATAGGTGGATCTCTAAACGCCTAGTTCCCAGTTCAAATAGAGTTTAAATATTGGCACATTCAAATTTGAAGTCACATTATATGTATTTTAGTGGTGACCTTGAATTTTACCTTGATCCTGACCTTGAAAGTGACCTTTAAAGATCAAAACGGCAATTTCTTCGAAAACAAAAACAACATATTTCTCCGGTAACCTTCCAATACGGTGTAGGCATGTGTAATTGTTTTCGACATAAAATTATAATGCTGTATGATAATTTTACATGTTAATATTCCTACAGTATTGTTTCCTGCAGATTTTTCTGCAGATTGTCACTGGTCATTTTGTGATTGATTGATGGCGATATGCAGCACTATCTGTGCAATTGATTAAAGAGTCTGGTAAACTGTCGATGAGCTACAGGACCCTATTTCTGTTTCATCTTTGATTATCTGGACTCTGTTATACATGTTATACGGATTTTTACACACAATGATCCTCTTTACACCAGAGTGCCTTATAATTCCGTACTATATGTACATCCGCATAGGTTTCGTGGTCCCACGCATCTGTATTCTTTGAGTCCTGGAAAACGTGTGCTAATCATCACTGGTGGAGAACACAACAGCTCGGTCAATCTCCCTTCCCAGTCATGTTCTAAGATGTCACGCTCACTCCAACCGGTGTTTGGTTTAATCATTCATCTATCCGCTGTCAGTAAGGCGCGATATATAAAACCTATGTCACATGATCCGAGGGAGTCCATATGTCCGAATCGCCACTATCTCGTACAGGCTGTAGCAAAGCTGCTATCAATGAACTGATAGAAATAACTACCTTTGCTATAGTCTATATGGATATAGTGATCAAAAATTATTCATACATGCGTATTCGACTGTCGAAAACCAGTGTGGCAACACGATCATATTCAGCATGCACTATTACCCTTCAGTTCAAGTTTTCTTTTCAATCACTGTTGTAATAACTATTGCTATCTTCCATTATCAAATACATTTTTGACCAGCCTGTAATCGTTCATTGGCATCATGATGCGTCCACTATCAGAAAAAAAATACACGACTCACTGACTCGTGTGTAAGCGGCTATTGCGGGGTATTCACCATTGTCTTGCCGGAAACAGCGAACACGATCTGTCCAAGCATTTGATAGAAAAAAGGTCAGTTGTGTGTTATTATTACTGTATTCTTCTCAAATGTCTATTCTAAATTCTGCTTAACTGAAGACATTAGGTTTGTTTTAACAATATTTCCGAGAACTCAATTGACAATGTTACTAATCAAATAGCCATTCAGTATTTTTTGGTTTAAACGGGAATCGTTTACATGAACATGTTGTTCAATATAGATGTCTTTTATGGTTCTTTTGAGATTAACTCGGATTTGTTCGTATCCCGAATAAAATGTCCAGGAAAACAGGAAATACGAGAGATGCGTGTAGGTTGCATATTTTTGAAGACGAAATTATATATTTTTGTTGAAGCTGATGCATCAGACAAAATGGAAACTGAGAAAACTGCCACGACTGACGAAACACCGTCCACTCCCGAAAAGATAACCCCTCCTCCGACATACGCCGAGTCCATCCCGGATCCGGATTTCATAACCGCCGCTATGAAACAAGCTTCGGCATTGAACAGGAACCGGAAACTCCCGCGCAAACAGGAACCTACCCAAAATACGGACTTTGTCAAAGGTCTGATCCCGATGACCATGGCGGGCGATAATACCAGTAACGACGTGGATCCAGACGAATATGACATAGATAATGACCCTTTGCTGCAGGACGCGCCACCTAGTGGTAACACCCCAGTGGGTAACATCCAGAGACTTGTCATCACTGGCTACACTAAATACCGAACACTTGTTTGGAGGCTCCTGATAGCTCTGATCCTTGTGGGTTACACGTTCTACCTGGGCTTCGCTGTAGCGTACAGTCCACACGGCGCCATCGCCCCACTTGTGTTCACCGGTTTTATCGTGTTCTTCATGGTCGTGGGAAAGATTAAGAAACACTACGGCGCTGCCATCTATAGAGACGTGATAGCTCCCTTCAGTACCTGGTGGGACAGCCATTGGTACATCTTGAAATGGTGGGTACTGAGTTAGATAGAATTGTTTTTAAAACCAGCGTTCGATTATGTCAGCAAGTATAAATTGTTGTTCGCCAAGCGCCGCTTTGGAAATATTCATTGGTACAGGCAAATTGTTGCGTTCTCAATCAAATTAATGTTATCGTTTATATTGTTGTTCAGAAATAATCATTTTAAGAGCTACTAGTTGATTCAATCGATTCATATGCTGGTGGCAAAGCATTAATCCATGATTTTGTGCAATAAAAATATGACAACGTTTTTTTTTTCCAAATTCATATGTCATTTTTCACAATGTTGTGAAGCGCACAGATAAAACTGATAGGTTTTGATTTTGCGCTTAAATAAAATAAACATTGGGATTGGGTAATCCAATTATTGCCATTTGTACTATTGTGTGGAAAGACATATAGATAGGCAGAAAGAGAACTGGATATATGCTCGAATTTTCAGTATCTGTATCTGATCATAATGCGACAATTTGTGCTCTGATGTTGGATATGATTCACGTGCATACTGGTTAACCAGTGCTGTGAGATATCTGTGATATCAAAAGTGATCCCATGGCTGAGAGAAGGTCACAAATCAATGCATATTGACCTTATTATATTATTATAAAGTCTATCGCACGTTAACAGCTGATTTGTCCTCAGCCAATCAGACACCAGATCTGACATATGCCCATATAACATTCGGTGATAATATTCTTATGAGTATTCACCGCCCATCTTTTGTTTAGTTGTACATTGGACCTCCTCGATCTTTCATAAGTCGCATGTATTCATCTGATTTACGTTCTGGACATCTAGATCATTACCACTAACACTGAACATGATATAGGGGTATATCATAATTATATGCTTGCATGTGAAGGGCGAATGATGATAGAGTGGTGGTTGGTGAGAGGAGGGGGAGGGGGGGTTGGGAGTTGAGACGCGATATTCTTATCCATGTGAATATAGGTGAAGTACCTGAACAAATGCTCTTTTAGGGTCGCGTATGATTGATGAAAAATGGTTTATCCAGAGTGCACCCTATTAGGCTTGAAATGGACATTGCCAACATAAATCATGCAACAATATTTTTTAAAGCCATATTATACATGCCGCCATATGATTTAGTAAAATGACAACACATGTAACCAAAATGGTACATATTATTCAAATGTTTTCATTTCTGACGGGCGATAATAATTTCTTGTCTTTGTCGATAAAGTTTTGATGCAATACGACTAGTTCAATGGATAAATAGATCTAAATTGATCAAGAGCTCTTCATTATTTGTCCTCTCTGAAATTGTTGATGCTTGAAAACAATTACACCAATACCTAAAGTGTTGCATATCTAAGATAACTCCCCTCAAATCATCATGCCCGTTTCGTTCGCAGGTTTATTTACCCCGCGCCTATCATTGGCCTGGTCATCTACCTGACCTTGATGATCACACAGATCAGACAGCTACAATCCTTCTCCGGCTTCGTCTTCTTCTTCTGTGTGCTCTGGATCACGTCAAAACACCCGGACAAGGTTCGCCTCTGGAGAAATGTATTCAATTCAAGCATATCTCGATGTCGACACTGACAAAGACAATATTAACTATTGTGGCGATTTTGCCCTAAGCACGCGGCAGGTGATTGTAAACATAAATGCCATTTATGTGGCCTTTTCGTACTTGGCCTTGTTTTGACATGCTCCGTTCGAGCGTGCGTTGCCACGGCGACGTATTGTAATTTACGTTCCAGTAAACTATAACAATGGATCGATTAAACCTCGCGTGCGCCCTACAGTTTCTGGTGTATTATATATACACTGGAAGCGACTCGTTCGAGGAGTTTGTCCAAGATCGAGAGACAGGACGCACACGAGGCTCACCATGAGCTTTGTGTTCCCTGTTTGTGAGTAGTGGGCTCCTAGAGCCCTGGGGACGATTTCCATGGGGAGGCCCGGGCTGGGAGAGACAAGTTGCTGACTCGGGGGCCTTCGGCCCTGTGGATCGCCAGCTCTCTCCCTTCCCGGGACGTGTGACAGAGGCTCTGGCCAGCATGTCGGACTGTACGGGGTTCCGTCCCCGAGGCAGACCGCGGCTCGCCAGGCCCCGCCAGTTAACACCGTAGGGATGAACTAGTTTCTGAACGGTGTCCGTAGGCCTGGGAGTGTCGGGTGGGCTGTTACCTGGTTACCGTTAATGCTGAAGTAGTTACCGTGTCCGCCGCGACCTCCGGTGAGCGGCCCTGCCGCAAGGATCCGGAATAGCGGATGCGCGTCCGCAAGGACTCGGATGAGAGAGGACTATCCTCGAGGATCCCGAAGAGCGGACGGTAGTCAATAACTTTACATTGGTGCCGTGACCAGGATCAGTCCGACAGTGTTCCATCGCAGCCTACCGTCACAGCGTTGTAGCCTCCTTCGTCCCTGGGGATCGCCCGCTCCTCAAGGACCACTCAAATATGACGAAGGAAAGAGACAAGGCCAAAGATAAGGCCAATGAACCCAAGGGGAGGGATAAGGGTGGAAATGTCGCGGACCACACCCGGTCGCGCGACAGCCACCGTGAGACGTCTCCGGACGACTCCGGTGGCCGGAAGGAACGCGCGGAAACCTCCGTGTACAAGACCCCGTCCGCGGAGACGACTCCGGCGTCCCTGGCTCCGTCTCCGGACGTAGAGTCGCGCCCTGAGGGGCAGCAACAGGGATTGCTATCAGGGCCTGGCCCTGATCCGGTAGGCGCGGTAGGTGGAGCTGGCAACGGCGCTACCCCGCGCCCGCCTAAGTCCAGACGGCAGTCGTGGCAGGCGACGCTCTTTCAGGGGACATCTCCGGATGTCCGGGATCGAGTGGTAGCCGGCCCGAGTACCTCCGGGCAAGCGGACCAGCAGTACTGGATGCCACATCCAGCCGGAGGAGCTCCCGCAAGGGCTCCCGGCCGTGAATCCAGGCAGTCCGCGTCAGGCGGGATGGACCAGCTCACCCACACTCTGAGTGAGCTGGCTCCTCTAGGGCGCTATGACCGCGCCCGGTCGCCCCATCAGGGACGATCAGACCGGCGGAACCGTTCCCCCTCTCCGCTGTCACAAGGCAACTCGGGGCCTTTGACGGAGAGGGAGAGGTGGCTGATATCCGAGGCGCTTGTACTGTTCAAGCGGAATCAGCCGCCTTCGAGCGTTGACCCGTCGGCCATCTCAAGTCCGGGGATGTCTGGGCCAGTAGCCCCTCCCCAAGTCCTGCCGAGTCCGCAGGCGCCGGTGGCCCCCGCAATGGGACCCGCGCCTGCCCCGCGGCTCGGAGGCACCACGTTGGCAACCGCGTCGACCGTTCCGACGGTTGGAGCGCAAGCCGCGTGGCCGACTTACCCTGGCACGTACAGTGTGTCGGACGGGCAGTGGCAACAGGCGGCTTCGGCCCCAAGCTTTGCCGCCCCTTCTGGAGCCTACCCAGTAGGTTCGATGGGAGCCCCGCCCGCACCTAGCCAGAGTGGGTTTTCAGCGGGAATGACCCCGGCGGCAAACGTGAGCTTCCCTGCTCCTCCGTCCGCGGCGTCGATGTTTGCTCCAGCAGACTCCGCCGCAGGCGCAGGAAGCGCACGGAACTTGCCGCTGTACACGGACGACCCCGGAGCCGGGACCGCACGTCGGGCGCGTAGCAAACGCGATGACGGGCCCGACCACTCTTCGTGGCGGAAACGGTTCAACGGGGATAACGCTGACTTGGAGGACTACTTGCTCCAGGTATGGCGTACCGCCGTGTACGAAGGATGGTCCCAGCATGAAGCTGGACACGTCCTCGCGGGGAGCTTGGAAGGAAAAGCTCTCCGCGTGATGCCGTGTCTGCCGGTGGGAACAGTGACGTTCGGCGAGGTTGCTCGTCAACTTCGCCTGCTGTTCACGCCGACGACCAATCGGCGGCAGTCTGAACGAGAGTTCAAGGCGCGTATCCGCCATCCGACTGAGTCCGTGACAGACTATGCGTTCAACTTACGCATACTCGGCCGGAGAGCTTTTCCGGACATGGACTTCAGACGGTTTGAGACGATGCTGATCGATCAGTTCATCGATGGCCAGCCTTACCACCTAGCGTACGGGCTGGCCACCCATGAAAAGCGATCGATGGAGGAGGCAATAGACTCTGCGCTTGCGCTTGAGGTGGCTGTCCGCCCTAGACAGTTGCCTCCAGCCTCGGCTCCGGCCTCGGCTGTACCCGCGCAGGCGGCGACTCCTCCTCCGGTTAAAGCATCGCAGGTAACCCCGTGGCAGGACCCGGTCGTCCGGGAGCCCGCCAGGGAACCTACCCCGCAGCGGGTTAGTGCGCCGGCACCCTCTACAGGGGCGCCCGCACATGCGGCACCAGTCGCCGCGCCGTGCTCGCCTTCGGACGAGTACGACATGGAGGAATACGACCTCGGCGCCGCGCAGATGATTGCGCACTGCGCCGGGATCGAAGCTCCGGGACCCGCAGAATGTTGCGCGTTCACCTCCGGACCGGCCCAGAACCGTCCCTGCTACTTCTGCGGAAAGCAGGGACACTTTTGGCTGAAGTGTCCGGAGTTGTTGGAACGCCTGCGGTCGCGCGGATACCAGGGAAACCTTCCTGGCCCGCAACGGAGGAATTCCTTCCGGTCTGGTCCTCCGGGACAACAGAACCGGAACCCGCGACAGGGAAACTAGATCCGGACGTGGTGGCGACCAACACTGCGTCCGGGGATAGTTGTCCGGTGGCAAACGATGCCGCCCCACCCGCTGATGAGCAGGACGAACCCCAAGTAGATATGACTTCTCCGGAAGTAGTCCTTGGGGATCAGTCCAGCTCCTCCGCGGCTGAGGCGGATGGCGAGGACTCCGTAGATGAGCCCGGCGCGTGCGAAGGGTATCGCCCTACCTGCGCGTTGGTGAGGGACTATTGCTGGTACCTGCCCCTGTCCTTCGGACGGGAGCCGGTCCGGTTCCTCGTGGACTCAGGCTCGGAGGTGACCATCGTGGCCGCCGGGACGTTTAGGAAGGAGCCCGCGCTCCGCAACCTCGAGTTGCGGGATCCCGGACCGTATAAGCTCTACGGAGCGGGAGACAACCGCATCCGTGTCCATGGCATCATCGATCTGCCTATTACCCTTGGGGACAAGGTGTATCTGACAGAGACGATCGTGGCGGATATCGGAGCGGCCGGGATTATTGGGATGAATTTTCTACGGGCCCACCGGGTGGTTGCCAACTTTAGTGCTGGCGAGTTCCGGATGGGAGAGGACACACACTTCCTCTTCCGCTCGGGCCCGATGCATTCATTCCAGATGCGGACATCGCGCACTGTAGTAGTGCCACCGATGAGTGAGATGATCATCGAGACGAGGCCGCGTCGTCCCCGCATGCCCCTCGATGGTCGACCGTGTATAGTGCAACCCGTGAGCAGTTTCGCCGCAGGAACAGGGCTCGTGCTGGGTGGGGCCCTGGTCATGTCCAACCCCCGCGCGATGCCCATCCTCGTGGTGAATCCTACGGATGCTCCGATTGTACTGAAGCGCGGATGCATAGCAGCTACTGCTATTCCCGCGTCTTCGAGTCGTGTCCTCCCCGACGATCCTGTCTGCCGCGCTGCGTGCGCGGCGGCGGCCACCGGGGATGACCCGTTCACCCTGCCGGACCATTTGGAATCTCGGGTTCTGAAGGACCGGTTGGATGAAGAGCAGCGCCAAGCGCTCCGCAAATTGCTGCGGCAGTATGCGGATGTGTTCATGGGTCCTGATGGTGCGGTTGGCAAGACTGACGTCGCCAAACACCGCATCGACCTCGTGGACGAGCGTCCTCTCAAGCAGCGTCTTCGTCGGGCAGCAATAGTGCACCAAGAGGTCATAGACCAGGAGGTGCAAAAGATGCTCGACTTGGACATCATCGAACCCAGTGACAGCCCTTGGGCCAGTCCGGTGGTTATGGTGAAGAAGAAGGACGGCTCGTGGAGGTTCTGCGTGGACTATCGGAAACTCAACGATGCCACGCGGAAGGACTCATATCCTCTCCCGCACATTGAAGATACCTTCGATGCCCTGGCCGGGTCGCACTATTTCTGTGCTCTGGATCTGGCCTCCGGGTATTGGCAGGTGGAGATGGAAGAGAGTGATCGGGCGAAGACTGCCTTCGTTACCAAGAACGGGCTCTACCAATTCAAGGTAATGCCGTTCGGGCTCTGTAACGCACCAGCGACGTTCGAGCGCCTCATGGAGATGGTACTTAAAGGGTTCCTCTGGAAGCGATGTATGGTCTACATCGACGATGTCGTCGTGTATGGCCGGTCGTTCGAGGAAACCCTCACCAACCTCCAGATGGTGCTCCATCGCATCCGCGGAGCAGGGCTTAAATTGAAGCCAAGTAAGTGCGAACTATTCGCGCAGGAAATCCTGTACTTGGGCTTCATGGTAACGGGCACCGGAGTGAGACCAGACCCCGCAAAGGTGGCGGCCGTGCAGAAATGGCCTCCGCCCTGCAACGTGGCGGACGTGAGGTCCTTTTTGGGCTTCGCGAGCTACCACCGCAGGTTTATTCGCGGCTTTGCGGAGATCGCGCGTCCCCTTACTATCCTCACGGAAAAGGGCGCCGATTTTGTTTGGTCCGCCGAGCAGGCTGACGCCTTCTCGGGACTCCGGCAGGCCTTGGTAGCGGCCCCGGTGCTGCGGCACCCTCGTCCGGACTGCGAGTTCATCCTGGACACTGACGCGAGTAACTTTGCACTCGGCGGTGTCCTCTCGCAGATCGTGGACGGGCAAGAGCGGGTAGTAGCTTATGCGAGTGTGGCCTTGAGCCGCTCTCAAATGAACTACTGTACCACTCATCGCGAGTTGCTCGCGGTGGTTACGATGACCAAGCGTTTCCGGCACTATTTGTTGGGACGCCATTTCCGCTTGCGGACTGATCATAGTTCGCTGAGATGGCTCCTCAACTATAGTGAGGCCGATGGCTTGGTGGCGCGGTGGCTCGTCAAACTCCAGGAGTATGACATGCAGATAGAGCATCGCGCTGGTAAGTTGCACGGCAACGCGGACGGCCTGTCCCGTTGTCATAAGTGCAAGAATCCGGGTTGTGCAGGGATGGCGCCATTCCAGCAAGCCGCGGATTCGTCCTCAGACTCGGAATTGGACGTTCCGGGGAGACCGCAGGCCGCCGCCCCCTCTAACAACACGGCGGCCGGAGCGTTTAGGGCTAATCTCCGCGCGCGGACCCGCCGTTATCGGCGAGGGCGTCCCGCATACGAAGCGGAGGTGCGGCTCAGCTCCAGCGAGTCCTCCTCGAGTCCGGCGGTGTACTCCTCGTGGGTACCCTCGTCCTCTGGAGAGTCTGAGTATGAGCGGTCCTTGCCCCCTGTGGTGATGGCCGCTGCGGCGCAGCCGGACGCGACGGATGAGGAGCCTAATTACTTGGGTGGCTACTCTCCGGCGCAGATAGCTGCGACGCAAAGAGCTGACAGAGCTCTGGCACCGGTAATCACAGCCCTTGAGGCCGGCCAGAAGCCCTCGAAGGATGAGCGAAAGACCTACAGGGAGGAGACCTTGTCTCTAGTATCTCAGTGGGAACGACTCTCCTTGAGGGATGGCCTCTTATACCGGCGCTATGAGCCACCGACCCCACTGCCTCCAATATGGCAGTTGGTGCTTCCGGCGGAGCTGCGGAAAGAAGTACTCCACCAGTTGCATGACCTCCGGGTGACCGGTCACTTGGGAATCCGGAGGACCGTCCATAGGCTACAACAGCGCTTTCATTGGCCTGGTAGCAGCTTGGACGTGCAACGGTGGTGCGCAGCCTGCCCTCGGTGTCAAGCTCGTAAAGGAGTTCCGACTCCTGGCCGCCACCCCTTAACCACGGTTAAGGCGGGCGCGCCGTTTGATCGGATAGCTTTGGATATACTGGATACCCACCGGGTCACCCCGCGCGGTTTCCGGTACATCCTGGTAATATCCGACTATTTTACCAAGTATACCGACGCCTACCCACTGCGCCGCCAGACTGCGGACGAGGTAGCTCGGTTATTGGTGAATAGATGGGTGGTGTACCATGGGGTACCTAAACAGGTACATTCGGATCAGGGCACGCAATTTGAGAGCAACCTGTTCCGAAACCTAGCACAGATGCTAGGCAGTACCAAGGTGCGGACCACCCCCTACAGGCCCCAGTCTGATGGCCAGGTCGAACGCTTTAATCGATCGGTCCTCAATATGCTGGCGGCCTTTGTGAACGATCGTGCGAATGATTGGGATGACCACCTCCCGTATGTCTTAATGGCGTACAGGTCGTCGGTCCACTCTTCGACCGGAGTTACTCGCCGCGCCCTGGCGAACGCCCATGATTTCGCGCGCGCGCGCCTGGACAAGTCTGCCATCCGGCAGAAGCGAGGCTATGACGCCCATGCTAAGGGTAGGCCAGCTTTTGCGGAGGGCGACAAGGTGCGCTACTATTATCCGCCGCTTAAGCAAGGCAATAAATTTGCTAAGCCGTGGATAGGCCCGTTTACGGTACTGAAACGGGTGACAGATGTGGACTACCGGATCCGGAGGGATTCCGATCCGGACAGGGTTCTGGTTGTCCATATCGATAATCTGAAGAAGTACGAGGGCCCGCTTGTCATGGATCCGCTCGTTCAAGATGCGGAACCGGATGATGCTCCCGTATGGGATCCGTCTGGTCAGCATCCGCGGACTCCGGCCGAGCGTGTGCGCCGTATGGTGGGCCTCCCGGACCTCTCTGACCCGTCAGATGATGGACTGGGTGGCTATCAGCCAGATGACGGCGATCCGCAGGTACCCCCACTACCTCCAGTACCTGCGGATGACGGGCGGCCACGCCGGAAACCACGTGCGCCAGCCCGGTATGGGTGGGAATAACCTTCCGCCCATGCGGATGCGCCCGGGACAACCTCTTATATGGCCAGACTGAGGTTGGGATTTACGTCCGCTACGGGAGAAGCGCCTTCCCACGGATTTGGGGAGCTGGCTCTGGACGCGGGGATAGTGTCCGCAGATGAGGACTGATGTCCGCGGTTCGTCCGCGTGACTCGTCCGGCGTCCGCGGCGCTTTAAGATGACGCACTTCGGTGTAGTTATCCCCCGTGAGCCATTACTATAATTGCGGTTATAGTAAATTAAGGTTTCTTACGGCAGGAAACCGACTATCCATTATGATAATGGAGCGGTTGTTAAGTCCGCGTGTGCGGACCAGCCGCGGCAGCGGGTGACGCTCGTTCTCGTCCGGATCGTACCTTACAATACGCGGTCCGGCCGAAATGATCGGAACCCCGGCCTCCTTCTAAGAAGGGGGTCGTATATTACATGCGCAACACTTGTGGTGGCTTCTAATTCCAATTTCATCTTCATTGGATAAGGGCAATACGCCGTACAATGGTAGACGTCCGGCCTGGACTCCGTCCGCGGGCAGCTCCGGACGTCCGCCGGCTATTGCTTTCACCATCTTTTGGCGCCTCTAGATTGGGCGCCGGTATGAAGGGTTCGCCCCCTAACCAGTGCGGTTATGGACCATGCCGACTCCGCGTCTAAATCTATTGGCTCCGCGCTCCGGTAGTCATTTGAGGAGGCTCTGGGCTGGACCGGGCACCGCTCCGCGGCCGGGCAGTACGTCGGGGATGCTAGTGGGCGCTTTGCCAACGCCCATAGGGCGCCTGATTGTCTGTCCGGACGTCATGGGTATGTCCGATCGCCCTGTAAGCGTGCCAGCGGCTATGGGGAGTGATTTTGTTTATTTTCCATCTCATTTATTATTTATGGGAGGATTATAAGCCACAAGTGTGTGCGTGTTTCCCGTGGAAATGCTATTCTTACTCATTTATCCCATATATGAGAAAGTTTAGTGATATATCTTTTCCCTGGTGCAATAGAGAGTAAGAAATCGGGAGATTTCTGCTTTCGCGAGAGGGGTGTAGGAGATTGTGTACATTGTATCAAAGGCTGTATGCCGTGATCTATGAAAAGCATGCAAGCGGTGGTGGATTTATTTTCATTGCTGCTTGAGCGGTGTTAAATTTTTATTTATCGCTGCTGATAGGGTGACATAATCGTAACACCCACAAGTAGTTTGGCTTTTTGATACATTGTATACAATCTTTAACCTGCGAGGGTGATTAACTTCACGTCATTGATCGCCAGTGCGAAAGCTATTGCTAATGACTGCTGTTAATTACTGTAGTATTTTAGCGGGTTCCCCCGGGATGGCTTGTGTACACAAGCCACCCGTATACATGGCATGATAGGAGTCACCGGGGGGAGATGCGTGTATGGGAATGCGGGAATGTAAAACGTCCTTTTGTCTGTCGATCGGGTAGATGCAGTGAATAGACGTTTCCACGGGAACGCGTCATACGATGCGTGTGCAGTATAACTGCCAACACTTGATGCCTATAATCGATGTAACTCGACACCTTCTCGTCATTCAAGCGCTCGGCACTGGTGGAGACGGATCTGCGGATCTGACTCCCAGTGTTTACGGCGTTTAGAGCGCTTGATATGTCTGAGAGTAGTGATGGTTGGGAAGGTGATGTAGGGAGGGAAGAGGGGTCTCTTGAGCGCGGTAATTCGTACTCGAGACCCCAGACTAGGCCCGAGGAGGATGACCGCGAGGACATCCCTCGGGGAGCCTATGTGGGTTCTGAGGAATCCAGCTCCGGCTCCGGTTCTTACACAGGAACCGAGTCCGAGAGCGAGGTCGCGGAGGACCGCCCCGCAGAGAGTGACTCGGCCACGCCAGGCGCTGAGCAGCTCTTAAATCCGTCGCCTTTTCCTCGTATGGAAGAGGTGATGGACTGCGGTGGTGCGGGACTCGTGGATGTAGACATTGAGTTGCATCCGCACCCGGAGATGCTTGCGTCTTTGGGTCCGGATGAGAGTACTCGTGCGGAAACCCGTCCGGATGGCCGTAGCCGTCCGGACACCGGTTCTGCCGAGAACTCCTCGGTGTCCGCACCTGCGGAGTCTGGTCCGCACGACCAGAAGGCCCCTGGGACTTGGGCGGAGCAGGTTGACGCGGCTGAGGAAGCCGCATCCCAAGCGCCGCCTCAGGGACAGGAGTCTGGCTCGAAGGAGACCGAGAACCGAGATGACGGGTTTACATCGCCCGTCTCTAGGCGTACTCGCCGTCGAGCCCGGGAGATTGCCCAGAAGCAGTGGAGAGCCCAGCAAGAGCTGGAAGCCGCTGACCGCGGGCAATCTGAGGCCGGATCCGACCCGGACCCGGCCTCCTCGCCTCCGAAGAAGAAGAAGAAGAAGCGGCCGCACCGGAAAAAGAAGTCCGGCGGCCCCTCGCCTCAAGCAGGATCGAAGTCTGGAGGACCTCCGCCACTGGCGCCTAAGCCGGGCAGCCAGAAAGGGTCCTCCGCCAAACCCGGAGTCGCCAAGACGCCTAATCCCTCGGGATCTGGTGCGGGCGGCGCCTCCGCGGGATCCGGCCCAGGCGCGGGAGGTTCCTGTAAGCGGGTGCCTATCCAGGCACCGAAAGGAACCTCCTCTTCTTCTTCCTCCGGTACCAAGAAACCTACCGGAGCTGCGGAGGTGGGGTCGAGTCCAGTGGACAGAGGGCGTCCCGTGCCGAAGGAGGGAGATCTTCGTTTAGAACTCCTCCGGAAGCGCGCGGAGCAAGACGGGGTCCACCTGTCTGACGCCGCACTGGAAGCGGGACGGCGGTCCTTCGTTGCACAGCAACAGAGGGCCGCGCCCCCGCGCGGGAAGAGTGTGCCCCGACAAACCAGGTCGGAGAATCGTTCGGGGGCGGCCAAAAAGAAGAAACGGTCGTCCTCGGAGCAGCCCTCTATCCAGAGGCTGCGGGCCGAAATGGGCCCCGAATTCCCTGGAGTCCGTCAGGGACACATGTTCCTCCCGCGCTATGGCAGGGATCCGCAAGGGCGCCGCACAGCGGCGGCCGGCGCGGCGGCCGACACGCCTTTCACACGGCCTCGTCCACTCACGGACGAGGAGCGTGTCGGGTTGCCGCCCGAGACAGAGGAGGGTGTAATATGCCAACTCTGTCCGAAATCCCTGGACGGGTATGAGGACCCGCACCGTGCGCTCAACCGGGAGTCGACATATTGCGGGGTACCACTACCCCTGGATGCAAATGTTCGTTTGCAAGAGGTGCTACTCCAGCAGACCTCAGCAACGATATTTCGCCAGTTTAGAGGCCCTGAATGATCACCGCTCGGGTGCACACCGCAGTGAGGGACTTCATACCGTTGGTAATGAAGTGGGGCCTGTATTCAATTTTGGATACATACCACCGAGGGTGGCGTCGTTCATGACTACGTCAGGAACGGCGAATCACCGATTCTTTCACTGGGGTCCATGGCGCTTTGCACAGCGCATCATGGACGATGCCTGGAAGGAGTCTGGCGTTGTGTCCGCGGGCTCGAGCTACACCGCTCGCCTGATGGCGACAATGGGCCAGACCCCGGCGGAGTTCCAGGCGGCGGAAGCCGCCCGGACAGCAGCAGAGGCTGTCCGTGAACCGCCGGTGATCCAGGCCGGTGAAGAACGGCACCGGGTGACCATGATCGTGTCGGAGATGCCGCAGATCGCGGCCAAGACACGAGTGGCTTCTCCTAAGCCGCGCCCCCAGCCGAAGACTCAGGGGAAGAGCTCGTCCGCCGGAAAGGCTCCGGCCAGGACGACGCCCCTGCAGTCTCCGGGTGCGCTGACTCAGGAGGACTACCCGGGCTTGCTCGAGGTGACGGTACCCGCGGGTCCGTCTGAGGGACGGGTGGTGGCAGACACCTCCGCCTCCTCGAGTACGGCGTCGGTGGTCCCGCCAAGGACCCCACGTGTGACTCCCTCGGTGGCGAGCAGTAGCGGACGTGCGGTACCTCTCTCGAGGTCGGCGTCCGCGTCCTCGTTGGTAGTTGAGGGGACGTCCGCAGGGTGGCAAAGCACCGCCTCCCTGGACTTGGACCCCCTCGACGCCACGGCGGACGTACGCCGGAGGCTCGGTCCCACGACCGCCAGCGTCTACGAGACTTTCCGCGAGTCTGTAGGCCAGGCGGTCAGCCATCGTCGCGATGGTATGGACCGGATCCCCGGTGACCCGGCGTTGGTGAACCTGCCGGTGCCCCGAGCCATTCGTGACTTCGGGTCCGCAGGTGTAGCCGCGTTGGTCCGCGCTCGGGAGGAGCACCCCTGGGATCACCCCCAGCGTGGTCGACTCACCCGAGCGGCGGAGTACCTTGTGGCGGAGATGGACAGCTCTCTGGATCGGTTCAGCCGGTGCCGCGCCGAGGCCTCTCGTGTCGCATGCGATCTCGCATACGACCAGGGCCTCATGGAAGGCACCCGGCGGAGCCTAGAGAGCTACCGGACTTTGTCGGCCGTCATTGAGCGGCGCGCGTTCGACCAGGGTCGGACCGCCGCTCTTGCCGAGCAGTCCGGGGCGTCCGCCCCCGCCCCAGAGGTAGCCGCACGGATGGAGCACCTGGAGGCTGAGAATGAGCAGCTACGGCGTCGTCTTGACGAAGCCGAGGCCGCTCGGACTCGCCTACTCCAGGGCGTCGATGACCCCGAGTCGTCCGCCCTGAACCAGGCGGCTCTCCGGCGCGCGGATGCCGCTTTGGAGCTGGCCATCTACCCATACCTAGTCCAGGTGTGGGGAGAACGGACGGCTGGTCCACAGCGCACCCGCGATACGGTGGAGATGTTCCGCGCCATTGCCGATCTCGGCGCGACCTCTCTACCGGCCTCCGTCGTGATGGCTCCGCCAGGACCCGGATTGCAGGGCTCACCGCAAAAGCCCATGCAAGCTCCACCGGGCCTGCCTCATCCGCCCGTGCAGCCGGCTTTCACTATGCCGGCTCCGCTGCTTCCGCGGCGTAGGGACCCGTCACCGCCGCCAGACCCCAAGACAGGCGGCACGGATGAGGAGCCGATGACCACGGAGGAAGGCTAGGGCACTAGCCTCGTCGCTGCACTTGTGCGGCGGCGTGCCGGAGTCGCTCCCGCGGCTCCGCCCTGCCTCAGACCCGTTCTGCGGATCTGAGGAGCCGGCCGGCAGGGCGGTCGGCAACATTTTAGAGGTACTATCACTTTTGATCACTCGGTGTGTCGTTTTACAAAATTTCTAAATTTAAAGTCTAACCTTAAAGATATTCCAAAGACTCGACACACCGTCCTTTTATAACGGATGACCTTCCAAGGTCATCACACGGTTTTGGACCACCTCGGTCAAAATTTTAGCTTGTTTATGAGGGTTTATTCAAAATTGCAAAGCGCGTTATAGTTTACTCCGTAAGTCCGGGGGTAGTTCCCCATTCTTCCAAAAGGGACTCTTAAAGTCCTAGTCTTGCGCCGTGACTTCCGGGTGTTGCCATCTTGCCTTCTTCCGGACCCCGCCATGCGAAGCCTTCGTCGGGTTTTGGCTGTTTTGGGCGCGGGCGGAACATGTTGGGGACCAACATTGTAAGAAGGGGGTAATGTGGCGATTTTGCCCTAAGCACGCGGCAGGTGATTGTAAACATAAATGCCATTTATGTGGCCTTTTCGTACTTGGCCTTGTTTTGACATGCTCCGTTTGAGCGTGCGTTGCCACGGCGACGTATTGTAATTTACGTTCCAGTAAACTATAACAATGGATCGATTAAACCTCGCGTGCGCCCTACAGTTTCTGGTGTATTATATATACACTGGAAGCGACTCGTTCGAGGAGATTGTCCAAGATCAAGAGACAGGACGCACACGAGGCTCACCATGAGCTTTGTGTTCCCTGTTTGTGAGTAGTGGGCTCCTAGAGCCCTGGGGACGATTTCCATGGGGAGGCCCGGGCTGGGAGAGACAAGTTGCTGACTCGGGGGCCTTCGGCCCTGTGGATCGCCAGCTCTCTCCCTTCCCGGAACGTGTGACAGAGGCTCTGGCCAGCATGTCGGACTGTACGGGGTTCCGTCCCCGAGGCAGACCGCGGCTCGCCAGGCCCCGCCAGTTAACACCGTAGGGATGAACTAGTTTCTGAACGGTGTCCGTAGGCCTGGGAGTGTCGGGTGGGCTGTTACCTGGTTACCGTTAATGCTGAAGTAGTTACCGTGTCCGCCGCGACCTCCGGTGAGCGGCCCTGCCGCAAGGATCCGGAATAGCGGATGCGCGTCCGCAAGGACTCGGATGAGAGAGGACTATCCTCGAGGATCCCGAAGAGCGGACGGTAGTCAATAACTTTACACTATATTTCTATATGCGTAAAATGAAACACAATTTCTTCTAGAATGCTTCCATTGATTAGAATACATCTGACGTGACAATGAGCAAACACACTTGCATACACGAACTGAAGTAAAGCACGGATAGTTTATAAATTAGTTCCTCACTAGTGCCCCATTACAACACTATCGACACCACAATACACGATATACACACGACAACTCAACTGAACACAGAGTTCACCACCCCCCTCCTATAACATCCCAGTAGCAAGATTCCACTGCAACACTTCTGACACCACAATATTCACAGTGCTTAAGTTAAACGCTCCCCACTGGCCCCATTACAACACTCCTGTCACCACAGTAATTACACAAGATTATGCTGAACACAGAGAGTTCATCGAGATCCCGTTAGCGAACCAGCGGCAAGGGTCCATTACAACACCTCTGACACCACAATAATCACAAACCACTCACAAACAAATTCATCACAGCGTTATTGAGAGTTCAAGTGACAGTTTTGTTATCGAGGAATTACCAACAATAATCAAACTAGTATGACAAGCATTATAAAATTATAGAAACGATGGTGCCCAGAATATTTTTATATTGTAGACTTATATCCGCCACCCCTCCCCCCAGGTGACATGGCGGCCTGTGCTGTGGGGCTACAGCCTCCAGTTCCTGATGGCGCTGTTGGTGCTGCAGTGGGACAAGGGATATGCTGCCGTGGAGTGGCTGGCGGACTATGTGGCCACCATCATCAACTTCGGCTACCAGGGAGCCGCCGTCATTTATGGAGATCCGACCCTGATACTCCACCCGTTCGTCATGATGGTTAGGGGGATTTTAGACCTTGTGTGCTATGATCGTGGGGATATTCGTGGACATTTAAGTCTTCATTGCCAGTATTCTTTCCCCATAGAATACATTTCTCACACTTTATTGTGATTTGGAGCATATATCGGCAATTTGCATCATTAAAAAACGTACACATTGTTTTCCTAGTCAACCTGGATCATGAATGAATTACCAAAGGGTGCACCCGATATTGTACTCTATCTGTAGGGTATGTCGCTGCTGATCTATATCGGAGCTGTGCTGGCTATCCTCTACTATTTCGGAGTGACCCAGTACGTGGCTGCCAGGTTAGCCGTGGGGATGTCGGCTGTCATGGGGACTACAGCCATAGAAACACTCGCGGTATCCGCTAACATCATGCTCAACGGGGTACGGAAGCTATTGTAACCACTAATTGAGATGAATATAAGTGCAACGGTTAATTACCGTGGTTATCAAATCTCTTTCTTAAAAATGATTGTGACGAATATGAAGAATTGTTTTTCGCTGCCAATCATGGAATAAATTATCTACTAAATCTTCTGATGATGACCAATGAGCTTGAGAGATTTCACAATGTTTATATTTGTTTCACTTTCTCTCGATATTAGATGGACGTGATGTTGATGTTACGACCTTATCTACACAAACTGACACTCTCGGAGTTCAACTGCTTCCAAGTCGGTAGCACCTCCACCATTGCCGGCTTCATGTTTGGAATACTCATACTGTATGGGGTATGTGTTTCCAGCACTGATAACTATAATTTATGCAAGCCACACCCAAAACTTGCTGATGGTCATTATCACTAATTAACATAATTTATGTAGGCTCCGTCCCAACAATTGATGACAGTGGCTGTTAATAATTAGCTTAATTTATGCAGGCACCGGCCCGCCTCAACGCTTCCTGACGGTCGCGGTCACTAATTAACATAATGTATGCAGGCTCCGCCCTTACAATTGCTGATGGTCGCTGTCAATAACTGACATAATTTATGCATGTCCCGCCCCCAACACTTACTGACGGTCACTATTGTCACGGATCAACATCTCTTACGCAGGCCCTCCCCAGCCCAACCCCTCCTGGCGGACATTGTGACTAATTAGCACAAATTATTACGCAGGCCCGCCCAACACCTGCTGACGGTTACTGTCAATAATAAACATAATTTATGCAGGCCTCTCACCTACACTTTTTAAAAGCCGCTGTCGCTAATTAAGATAAATTATGCAGGATCCACCCAAACACTTGATGAGGGCTACTATCAATAATAAACATAATTTATGCAGACTCCGCCCCGAACATTTTCAACACGGTCAATGTCACTAATTAACATAATTATTCAAGCCCCGCTCTAGCATTTGCTGACTGTCGATGTCAATAATTGACACACTTTATGCAAGTCCCACCCTAGCAATTGCTGACGGACGATGTCACTAATGAAGATCATTTATACAAACCCCGCCCAAGCACTTGCTGAGGGTCAATGGCACTAATTAACATAATGTATGCAGGCCCCGCCCCAACACTTGCTGACGGTCAATGTCACTAATTAACATGAGATATACAGGCCCCGCGTCAGCGCACGGTCGATGGCACTAATGAACATAATGTATGCAGGCCCCACCCCAACATTTGTTGACGGTTGATGCCACTAATTAACATTATATGTGCAGGCCCCGCCCCAGCACTTGTTGACGGTCGATACCACTAATTAACATGATATATGCAGGCCCCGCCCAAACACTTGCTGAGGGCCACCGTAGCTAATTAACATAATGTATGCAAGCCCCGCCCCAACACTTGCTGACAGTCGATATCATTGATTAACATAATGTATGCAGGCCCCGCCCCAGCACTTGCTGACGGCGGCTGTGATGTCCGCCCCGGCCACGATAGCTATCGCCAAGCTGCACTACCCCGAGACGACGCCCGAGAGATCCGTCACCCGGAGCATAAAGGACGTGCGCATGTCCACAGGGTGAGTGTGTGTGTGTGTGTGGGAGGGGGGGGGGGGTGGGCGGGATGTAGGGGGGCGTTAGGGTCAGAGGCGGGGCATTGATAAAAATATCCTAGAATTAGCCTACCCAACAAATCAGGAAAGTACTACCAAGTACTTGGATAAAAAACGGAATTCGTGTATATTTTTGATAATACATTATACCCTATTACTTCTGTGAAACGCGTCCGAACAACAACGTGATAGCTATTAGGACCAATACGGTATATAGATTTTATTCTGCCTATATTTTGCATTTGGGGTCTGACCCTTTTGAACACGATGAGGACCAACACAGGCCTTCAATCTGATAACATGATATATTCAAGCCATTTAAATTGTTTAAATAGTATCAAGAGTTTTTGACACCCAGGCCAGGAAAATACTAAAAATGCTAGTATATTTCTAGTCTAGAACTATACTCTGATTCTTCTAACGCGTTCACGCCGTGTTTTGACATTAGAGCGTTTGGGGCGAATCCCCCAACTCTCTACATGTCTATGTGTTGATTTTTTTTTTATGGACGTTTCATTCCAACCTATCGACGCCCATTATGGCATGTACACGTTTAGACACCTACTTCAAATGAAAATTTTCTTCGTCCTTGACATAAAATTTCTCGAATTGATGACAAACTTTGAATATACATTCAACTGTCGTGGTGTTGATGATGTGCTCGATCTCTAATGTCGTCTCCCGCAGTTAGCTGCATTTTCTTGTTTGCTGATATTTTTGCAACGCTGAATGGTATCGTATTATAACTTGGCATACTCCATCAAAGAGTCAAACGGCAATGTTCTATCGAATTTCAGACTTCTATCACGAAAGTGAAGAAAGTTGGCAATCTACTCCAATGTTAAATTTATCCAACTTTCGGGTTCACACACGCTTTTGGCCATTTTGTTGCTTTTGTAGCCAAACAATCTTTCCGAATCAACATTTTCCTGTAAAATACACTCCAATGTGTGTTCTGGTCCAAAATTATAGCTATACTTCTAATCCGGATGGATGTAAACACGACCGATTCCCACCGTATATTCAGATTCCAGATATCCTATTTTAGGCTGAAATTTAACATTGGAGTAGATGGCCAACTTTTTTTCAATTTTTGGAGAAAAAAAATCTGAAATTTAGTAGAAAATTGCTGTTTGACACCCAGATGAAGTATTCCAAGTTATAATACGGTACCATTTAGCATCACGAAAATATCAGCAAAAACGGTGTAAACGAGTTAGAAAAATCAGAGTATATACCCTTTCAAGATGCTATTCATTGTTCCTGGTACATTGACTATTGGACCTTGTCGACAGTACTGAGCGGAATATGTTTGAGGCTGCTGCTAACGGCTCGTCTATCGCGGGTAAGACCGCTCTCACTGTGATCGTCAACTACATCTCCTTCATGTCTATCCTCGCCTTCATCGACGCCGGGCTCATGTGGCTGGGGGAGCGAGTCGGCTACTCCGAGATCAGCTTTGAGGTGAGAGCTTAATTGGATATGGCCGCCGTGGCTATGATGGTTAAATCCATCAGATTCTGTAAAAAAATTTGAAGCCCCATCTTCTCGTAAATCTCGTTTTTCGGAAGCGTCAATCCGTCCATACAAGCCATGGAAGAAGCGATTACCAAATTAATACTATTCCATACTTTCATCCAGTGGATCTGTAGCTACCTGTTCTTCCCGATCGCGCTGCTGATTGGAATCGATGTCACCCAGTGCCGACAGATCGCTAAGGTGATTGGTCTGAAAGTCTTCACTACAGAGATATACGCCTACCAGGTGCTTGGCCGTATCTATGACGACGGTCTCATCGATGTGAGTGTGGACTCGAGAGTGAACTGAATAATCGAATCTTCCAATTAAGACTTAATGTCCTCAAAACGAGATGAAACTGAAATCGAACACCGCCATTTGATGGTTTACCCTTTTAAAACGTACATATAGGTGAGGAGAAATGTAGCTGTTAGATCTAAAATCTATGTGTTATCTCATTCTAAAGGCGTATATATTTCTGAAAACCCTGAAGATCGATAAAGATTGAATGAAACTCAAAATGAATGCGAATAGTGGGCGGCTTATTTGTGTCATATTCAAATTTTTCTTTCAAAGAAAATAAATTTCAAATTATCAAGCAACGGAAGATAAGTTAATATTAGCTGCAGCGAAATAGTTTTAGCTGCAGTTCAAATGGTTTTAGCTGCAGAGAGAATGTTTTAGCTGCAGCGAAAATAGTTTTAGCTGCAACAAAAATGTTTAGCTGGGGCGAAAATAGTTTTAGCTGCAGCGAAACGTGTTTTAGCTGCAACAAAAATGTTTAGCTGGGGCGAAAATAGTTTTAGCTGCAGCGAAACGTGTTTTAGCTGCAGCGAAAATATTTAAAATTTGGCGAAAATTGTTTTAGTTGCAGCGAAAATATTTTAGCTGGGGCGAAAATGGTTTTAGCTGCAGCGAAAATAGTTTCAGTTGCAGCGGAAATATTTCCGTTGCTTTAAACATCTTTTAATACCCCTTTCTCCATAGGACCGGAGTAAAGCCCTAGGGACGTATGCTATCTGTGGGTTCTGTAGCCTGTCGACCCTGGCGATAGCGGTTGGGACCTGGCAAGTCGTGTGTCCACAGAGAAGGCCTTTAGTCACCAAACTGATGCTGAGGACGCTCTTCCAGAGTAACATCTCCTGCTTCACCACTGCATGTGTCGCTGGTAGGTTTACAGTTCGTTATTTATTATTTTCCAGACTGAAACTGTTCATTTTACATCAGATATAATGTGTACGTCATTCTAGTGATGTGTGATTTTTTTAGTAGGTTGGTTTTGATTAATAAAGACATATTTCAGCAAACATTCAACACAGAGACTATCGTTCCTATTAAATTATGTCATCTACCAGTTCCCTGTATCATATATCCTCTTGAACAATTCCACAGCTAATACTAAAAATTATCATATTGCCGTTAGAAGAAAGTGAAGGTGAAATATTAATGTACTAACACCCTCTCTGTTTACAGGTTTGTTTTACAGTGACAAGCTTGAGATCTTTGACACGAGTGGACAGAGCCCTCTCCGGGACATGGTCATGTGGCTGTTCGGGCAGAGGCGCAAAATATTCGACTAGTCATGCATCTTATTGATAGAGATTATCAATTGGCTACTTTAGTTATTAGTTACTAGTAATTAGTTATTTATATGTTAGTCGGCACTTAATCTCACGTGCAATGACTATGGGGATAGTTGTTATACGAGTGTTGTGATGTTCGAGTTTGGACGTGGTTCACATTTTGTGAATGATTTAATGTATATTATTATGTTCAAAGTTGATGATACAATATGTTTTTGTAATATGACGTCACAGTAATGACCATCGCAACATGTACATGCATGAGATGCTGTGAATATAATGATATTTATATTTTTCAGTTTTTAACTTGTTTTAAAGTTACATTGTGAATATAAACATGTGTGAATGTGTGTTTATTAGTGGGTATATAGTCTTGTTCTACAGGTTGAAATGGTGTTTGTGGGCGCTTGCAGATTAAATACTTATATTAGTATTAGAGTCGGGTTTGTTGTAGCGAATGACTGTTAATTGTATTTGCCTGTCTGGCTTTACATGTATATTCGCCAGTATGAATATTTACCGGATATTATTCATGTTTATGACGTAGACATGTTGTACATGTACATTAATGTTTGCTGAATTGTAAGAGTCAGTTATATTGTAACAATACACTACCCGTTGTCTTTCATGAAAATTTAAAAAAAAGATTGCAAATGAAACGCTGTGCTTATATTATACGAAATAAATTAATGTCATATTTTTTTTAGATGGGATGAATGCGACAAACAATTAATTGAACAAGGATAAGAATGAAACAACAGATCTGATAATCGCTTGAATATTGTAGGATGTCTTTATGACATTTCACATCTTTTAGAAAAACAAATGTGAGCCACATTTCATATAGACTGTTGCTCAATTACTGTTAATTAGACCTATTTATACATGTACATATACTTATTTATATATACATCTTAATTTCAAATTAAATTTTCATTTAATACAGGAAGTATTCACCTTTTCACCATTCAGCATTTACCACTAATATTAATTTGAAATTGCAATCTGTAGCCTATATTGAATCCATATATGTATCATATATTATGATGGGAATCCTGGTCTTTCCCTATAAAAATAAATACAGCCTTTGGAAATGACTTTGTTCAGTTATTTATTAATGTTATATAATTCTGACATACATTCCAATATTGTAATAGTATTTCCCAATGTGCTAGCGATAAAAAAACTATTGTTCATTTATAATATGGACTATTTCCACAGACTCTACTTTATATACTAGTATCAGGGTTAGCTTTGAATACGTTTACATGAATATTACCCCGAGTCTTTACATATTTCCCCACAAATACCAAGTGCGTCCACCAGCTTCCTAACTGTGGGTTCAATAACTGTTTTCTTGTGTTATGAGACTGCAGGTTTTCCAAGTGAGAGCGAGTGAGAATCTCTCGATTTGATGGCAAGCTTTGAATATTCCACAGATATATAATACATAAATCGATGTGTTAGGTTTGAGAAAATTACGCAAAATGGTCAGCTCGTCTGGAAAACGTCAAAATGGCGGAGCCGATGGAAATTCACGTTCCCAGAATGCAAAGCAAATTTTACCGCAATGACGCGTACTTTGGAACGCACAATTTTCTGTGCAGCATTTTGTGCATGCATGTACATGTAACCTTGCATGTGGCCTTCTTTGGCGTCATGAAGTAAACGCAACGATTCGTCTGCGGTACCACGACTACATTTACCGTGATTGGACATATTTTATCACACGACAAGGTGTTCCATGCTGGATTGCGAAACCTTTTTATTTTAAACTGGTCTTTTAATTTGCTCAGTATGCATGTGTTATCTATATCATGATATCAGACGCAGATATTCCTCATAGTTTCCAATATTTTAAGGATATGTTATTGATGTCCAATATCATTTTATCAGGCGTATCTGTTTCATTGAGTTCAGAATAAATGTTTACTCATTAGGAATATGATTGAAGTAGGCCTATGTGTTTCATCATAATATACGGGAATGATTTGGAATCATGTGGGACATGATATGTTTCAATTTTCTTTTTTTTGTAAGGGGGGGGGGGGGGTTGTGTAAGATATATCCAGGTCTCGTGGTGCTGATGGTGTGCTCGAGCTCTAATGTCGTCTCCCGCAGTTAGCTGCATTTTCTTGTTGGATCACTTTGAATTATTACCTAAGGCAAAATAAACATATAGACACAATAAATAATATCAAATGCTATGTCTATATTAGATACCATACATTGATCTGCAGTATACAGTGTAGAATCCGTGAATACACGTGATCAGTATTAACCAATCAGAAACCTTTGTCCTCGCCAATATGAGAAACAGTCTATGATTGGTTTATGTACGATGTACTGGGTTCCCTTTGGTAAAAATAAACGGGCGTATCTTTGGAATATTCAGAATATATATATTACCTAATAATCGTATTAGACTACGTTTACTTCACACACACATTGTGTGTCTCTCCACGAAACCTCGATGTGAACGTTGGTCTAATAACTTCTTTCTTTATGTCAGGCCTGGCTGTATCTAGTGGTGTGATTTGAACAAGGTTCTGAGTGTGTAACTTCTGGCTAAATCGACTCATGTTAACACAAAGGCAATGTTCAATCTTTGTACTGCGATTTATATATATCGCTGATATCAAGCACGATTCTGCTGTTTAGATCTCTAGTCTTCGTTTCATTTATCCGTCGTATATACTGGGAAAATATGTTTGAAGTTCAAATGCTCATATAGCCTAACAAAGAAATATTCAATATTGGCTGGAAAAATAAATTGTTTCCTCTCATTAACTATGGCGCCAAGCACGTAATTTTGAATTATGATACTTATTACTTATCGACAATCAGACCCTCAACTCACAAGTCAACAAGTGGTCACCAAGTTATAGTTACTAGGCTATCAGTGTTAGTGATAAGCCATATCAGTGCTGGATCACAATACATACGGGGTGTGAGGTATACAGTGCCGACTGTTATCAGCTCGAGTACTTCTGCGAGTTACTGTAATAGTGATACCCGGCGGCCCATTTCTGAGGCAAGGGAACTGTTTAGTTGGTGGATTTGGTCGAAATTGGATTATAAACAATTAAAACAAAACGTGAGTACATGATATTCTGAACTTGCCGGATCGTTTTTGAAAGCTGTGTGTACAGTTAGTGGTGACCAACTGTACGTTATCATTGTGTTAGTCGTAAATCAAACAAAGGACGTATGAATACTTACATAAGCCTGCATGTATGCGGCTATTCACATTTGCCATGTATGGGAATTTCTTAAAAACCAATCTACATTATTGGTTTGAGTATAAAACTGGATATTTTGTGACGGATCTTCCAGTTTGAACGTAGACCTAGAATTTGTGGAATTCTATTGCACTTAAATCCATTTCCTGATTATGTCATCATGTGCTCGCAAATGGATATCACCGAATGGACACAACGCACATCAGTCAATCTTGTACCTACGTGTGAAGTACAATATACAATATTACAATACCTGATTATGTTGTATAATTATTCCAGCTTCGTCGATATCTGAGGTGATTTCAACATCCTACTTAAATATCGCCTTTCTTGGTAGTATCTGGGTTATTGCTACCCAAAGTAAAAAAAAAAGAAGAAAAAAGTTCTTTAAATGATACTAAAAATGTATATTGATCGCGTGTATCGTGAGTCTTACACACATGCCCATATGATTTCCGTGTGATTCTGAACGCATACATTTTTGGTATGATTAGAAATGATAACATGCAGCCTCTCCTCAGCTAGGTTTGATGACTTCAAGTTGGCAATAACATGTAATTGTGCGAAAACTTCCCTAGGAGTAGGTATTTCACGTTGTAAAACTGTATCAACAGAACTCTACGAAATATATGTGTAAATGTACAGTCACAGCTCGCTATGTAACTAATCATACCTAAATGTGTGCTACTTTTTCAGGTCAAATGTTCCCAGACCGACGTACAACACCATCTCCCCACCACGCCCTGACACTAGGCCTATTAGAGGAATATCCACGTGGGAAATAATTTTGATACACCCAACTACATGACCACGCTTCCGGAATTTCCAATAATAACCAACACGGACTAAAAACACCACGACAATGCCCGCTTCCACCTCGGAGGACACCCATCTGGGTGACGCCTCCCCTGGTAATGACGCCAATGAGGCCGGACAGCACACTCCGCCCCCTCACTACACGGAGAATGGCTTCTACCGGGGCGAAACACCGCGCAGTAGCACGCGCAGCGCCAGGAAACCGCCGCCAGTCGGCGCCAGTGCCACCGCGGCTAACGCTGCCTTCAAGATCGCCACTCCGGAACTCCAGCGCAAGAAACCGCTCAAGGAACCCAGCGCAGAGTTCATCAAGGTTTTAGGGGAATTTTTCTATTTAAAATATTCATTTTTCCTACTCTCGAAACCCTTTATTGAAAATAAATTAAGTTGAATTCCGCAGGAAGAGCGTTTCCTAAATGTCCTCTTCCTTCGTCTCTGTTTTTTTTCCCGTTTTTCCTATGACAGGTAATAGATATATTCATAAAGCCGTACTCTGTGTCAAAGAGAAACGTTATATATTACACTGTATAATATGCAATGTATTTAAGTACCGACATCCACCCCTCCAGGGCATGATCCCGATGACGATGGCCGGGCATGACGCAGACTCGGATGAGGTGGACCCGGATGAGTACGATATTGACAACGACCCTCTACTCCAGGTGAAACTAGAGTAGTCTTCATAAAAAAATACAGTGAAAGGTGGTACGAGTACAAAACCACAAAAGTGGCTCTAAAATTTGAATAGAATACAATACTGCGTGCGAATATTTAGAAAACGTTTTACTCCTAATTGTATAGATTATTTCATACCAAGGGGTACTGCTGGCCTAATGTTTGTGACTATACAACTCACCGAACTGAGCGCGGAAAAAATGCCTAAAATTGAATAGAAATCCATATTAAAGTCTTGCATTCTATATGATCCAGGACGCGCCAGGTGATCGGACAGACTCGTACATGGTCGGCTTCCTGCAGAACTTCGCCTCCAGCGTGTTCATGAACCATAGAGAACTCATCTGGAGAATAACAGCCGTCATTTTCCTAACAGGCTACACTTTCTATCTCGGTTCGTCTCACTGTTGCGAATACTTTTTTGTTGTAGCAAAATGGAAAGTGTAATTTTATTTTTCTTGTTAATATTCCATATAATTATCTACTTACCTTTACCCCAAACCCGAATACGAAACGATAAATAGAACCTGCACAATTTCTGTTCTTTCAAAATATATATCCATCAATCACCAATGCTAATTGAATAGTAATCTGTAATGATAGAATGTATTTTACTGTGTTTTGGTTGAGTGTCTACTGTACTATGAAAGTGATTTATGAATTCAATCATAATTCAACTCATAGCCTCTTACAAAACACATCAGATGCAAGACCGTTACAGTTACATAAAAAAGTTACATAAAAAAAGATTGGCATAACTATACAGTGACGATCTGCTGTTACCTGTACCAATATATACAAATGTTAATCACATAAGAAGAGCACAGCGATTGCTCTATTCCTTTATACCATCCAAATATATGACCAACGAGTATTATGTATTTTTGGAGTCCCAAATATAGAAATTGTCATCCGTTTACAGGTTTTGCTGTGGCGTACAGTCCATACGGAGCTATAGCGCCTCTCGCCTTTACGGGTATCGCCCTGATGTTCGTGTTTTATTACTGGGTAAAGAAACACTGGGGCCACTCTATCTACCAGAACATGATGCTGCCCCTGCAGAGCTGGTGGAACGGACACTGGCACACCCTTAAATGGTTAGTACACGTGGCACACAAATGCGTCATTGGGCAGTGAGGTTTGGGTAAACCCTACTTAAAGTGATATTGGCGGTAAGTTATGGATTTTTCCATACCTTTCTGATCGAACGAAGAAAACATATCAGTTATAAATCTGCACTTGTATGCCCAAACAGATGTCCATTTCTACTTGATTTGGTTGCGAGTTTCTGGTGGACATATTTTGAGTTTGTTTACATTATTACCACCATTCTCTGTGCTTTGTACCCCTTGATGCAGTGCGATTCCAGCTTACTCGTATATGTTCCAGCCAATCGAGCGTGAAATAGGTTAAGATTGCGTATCGAGTACGATGCACATACTTTCAATGGTTCCATACTATGTGCAATTTTGGATCATATCTCGGCCGTTTCATAACGAACTTACGTGAAATTTGGAATATATATTCTCTATATATCCATGAAGCTGACGCAAATAAGAGATTGAAGATTTCATTAATAAATTAGTATATAAATGGAGTTGAATATTGCTTGAACAAATGTAACTTACGTTGCGTACACGAAGCATTACATGGTGTAGTTTCTTAACTACAGCCAGTGCACATATCTGTGATCAATAACCTACTCTCATATTTCAAGTATCCCATCGATATTCATGTCAAATTGATGCGCAAATGTGTATATCTATTGCGATCCCCTGAAAATGTCTTGTGCCGCTGGTCAGTGAAGCGCTAAGTACAGATCAGCGGATTATTCGTATGGCAAATACCGCCAATGCTCAGCTGTCGAGAACGTTGTACTCGGGAATGAGATGTTGTTGTGATTTTGGTTCTATACTGCACTTAGAAAATATCAGAGTCGCTGAATTCTTGATGTAGTCTGCGGTTGAGTTTACAATGCCAACGGATATAGACGTTATTAATGCGATTGATAATCAATTTCTTTTGCCCAGTGTATCTTCAATGCCGATGATATATAACATGCTATTTTGATCATCAAAATCCCATCAAGTGTTGAGGTAAATCCCAAAACAGGCAGTAGGTTATTGTTCTATGATATGTAGTCTAACCATAGTCAAGAAACTGTACCCTAAAACGCTGTCTGTTTTCTATGTAAGTTACATTTCATTGGCGGTGTATAACGTTCAGGATCTGTAGGAATATCGACTGGGCCTTCAATCTGGCCATTGGACAAGCCTTGTAGTCACGGATAGAACCTACGCAACATTTTTCAGCGCAATCCATAAAAAAACTGCAGAGTTATAGGCCAAACAAAACATACCAGAATTCTGCTGATAAGGCATGGATCCTGACTGATAAGCATCCTTAAGTCAGAGGTTACTCTGAGTGGCGCACGAAACAAAAGAAAAGCGGCTGCTGGTACTGTCAAATGCTTGATTTATCCACCTGATCAAGCATAGTTTCTTTTGTAACCTTTTTTTCTGAGACCACATGCATATATGTAATTGATTTAGAAAAAAAAAAATTCCTGCCAATATCACTTTAAGAGTCCGATTTCCTTGCAAAGCAAAACATCGCTGTCTTGATGTTTGAGATTTTTATTATGGGTAAACCAGCGTGGGACCAGGTTGCATTTGTGGTGAGTTGGGGTTATAGATTTTAGGGTAACCGTAAAGGAAATTGCAAAACAAAATTGTTATGTTATCATCCTAGGTTGTGATTCTATGTTGTATAGGTGAACCAGAATGGGAGATAGCTTGAAGGCAAACCAATCCATTGCTTTGTTGTGGTGTGAGGTTTTAAGGGTAAACAGAACTGGGACTGAACGATCACTGAAGTTGACTGTTACTGTTCCGTGTTGTCTCTAGGTTTGTCTTCCCTGCGCCCATCCTGGGCCTCGTCATCTACCTGTCCGTCATGGTGCGAGAGATCAGACAGTTGCAGTCCGTGTCTGGCTTCGTCTTCTTCTTCTGCTGTCTCTGGCTCACCTCCAAACATCCTGATAAGGTACACACTGCGGGGGCTAGTAACACATGTGCGAGCAGTTGATGCATTTTGGACAATATAATATAGTTTAGAGATTACGTAACATGGTACAACTCAATTTTCATGGAGGAGCGACGTGCGTCGAGGGCACGCTATTTAATTCATGATGTGGTTGAACATATTACAGCAGAAACGCCACAATATTGACAAAACAATATTCGGGTAATAGTCCATACATGTTTTTTTTCTAAATCTTTACTTTTATGTTTGTGGTAACAATGCAAAATGCTATACAGACTGGTGTTGTGCCCCAATCAATGATATCATTAGCATTAAAATGATATCACCAAGTAACCACGGCTGTATACTGACACCACAATAATGACCATACTTATAACTATCCAGTGGATGGTGCGTCATTCCAATAACGCCCTGTAACGATGACAACACCGTTGTCACAGTAGGGACACCACAATAGTCAAAGATGCATAAGTTTTAACATAGATTTCGCCGTGTTAACAGTCCTATGACGGGCAATGCGCTGTGGCTACATTCTCCAATTCGTGATGTACCTTGACACTTCTAACACCACAATATTTAATTGTAATATATTGTTATATATTTACTCCCTCCTGAAGGTTGTATGGCGGCCGGTGTTGTGGGGCTATACCCTGCAGTTTGTCATGGGATTGCTGGTTCTGCAGTGGGAGAAAGGTTACATTGCTGTGGAATGGCTGTCAGGATACGTCACAAAAGTCATCAACTTCGGTTTCCAGGGAGCAGCTGTCATCTACGGAGATCCCTACATGATCCTCCATCCCTTTATTATGATGGTAAATATCGTGTTACACTTGGAACACTTTTATCTGGAATAATTCAGCATGGTACACAGCTCGCATGAATTTATCCGTTGATCTTATGCTGTGTGTTTGAGATCGTGACACAGATGGGCTGCTGTTGCTGAATTGCTCTTTCTCGGATCAATAATACTCTCAATATGGTTTACTAACACTCCTGATGTAATCCTTATATTATCTTTATTCTCGTTCATCATGTTCCAGTTTTTTTTTCGATTTTTTCTTCCCAGGGTCTGTCTCTGCTGATTTACGTGGGCGCTGTGCTCTCGATCCTGTACTATTTCGGCCTGACCCAGATCGTGGCCTCTAAGATGGCCTGGGGGATGGCCATGATCCTCGGTACCACGGCCATCGAGACATTGGGGGTGGCGGCTAATATACTCCTAAACGGGGTACGTACACGGGAATTGTACCGTACTGTACAGATGAGAATGGGGTAGGAAACAATATTGAATATAAGTTTCATGATTATGGATGTACTGCCATTGTGACAATCAATTGAGCGATAATGAGGAAATACTGGAATGGTTTATTTATTAGGTATCAGTGTAACTATTCATACAAGTGACTCGTTGTGATATCGTGAGTATGTGGTACTATGTAGTTGAACATCTCTTGCTTACTGTTAGATGGACGTGATGTTGATGTTACGGCCCTACCTCCACAAACTGACGATGTCCGAATTCAACTGTTTCTTGGTCGGGAACTGTTGCACGATCGCTGGTTTCATGTTCGGGATCCTTGTCATGTACGGGGTGAGTACGGACAACTGGTACGTCTGACAAATACCCTTGTCATATTTATGCAGGCCCCGCCCGACCATTTCTAGACGGCCGCCAGGACTAAATATCATGATTTATACAGGCCCCACCCGAGCACCTGTTGACGGCGGCTGTGATGTCCGCGCCCGCTGCCATTGCCATCGCCAAGCTGAACTACCCTGAGACTGTGCCGGAGAAATCCATCACAAGACATCTGGATGAAATCAGACTTTCAAAGGGGTAGGCAGATATCAACAGCTTGAGGGTTCCAGCCACAATAGCACAATCATGGAGCTTGATGTTTCGGAATGGAATAACTCAACTCTCAAAATGAAATTTTTATACAACTGTGTACGACGTGTGGGATGGTTTCGAACAGCGTCAGCTTTACCTCGGACGAAAATATTCTACTGAAATTTTGTCCTGTTGAACTGTACATAAGTGAATGGAAGTGGCAAGATCTGTTTTTCGGTTTTCCTTTACAACTGATTGGAATTTTTAAGGATCTATTACACCGAAGATATGCTAGCCAATAGTCCCGAAAACTGATTATGCCATTTCAAGTGATGTTTCAGTGATTAATTCCAGAACGGAGCGGAATATGTTTGAGGCTGCGGCCAATGGCTCAGCTATCGCTGGGAAGACCGTGATGACCGTTGTGGTGAACTACATTTCCTTCATGTCTATTCTGTACTTCATAGACGCCTCGCTCAACTGGATGGGCGAGAGGGTCGGCTACTCGGGCGTCAGCTTCGAGGTAGTGCTTCCAACTATCGGGGTCAGCTAATTGAGTGGTTTAATATGTTTCAAAGCTACTAGTAGAGCATTGGTATTCCGGCGACTGGAAACTGATCACGAGCGTTATATTGCTGGCCAATGCTGGATGTTCAAGGGGGAGCATTACTCCCGTATGATGACTTAAGTAGGGGTCTTACCATTAGGTTTTGTTGTAAAAAAGAAGGTCAAGGACGTTCCAATGTGCACATGTGTACATGCCGCCCTTACTAGTCTGTCAGTTTTCGTGAAAAAGAAACAAAATATTCATGAACACCGACTACATTTCTTCTTTACTGGTAATGATACAGACAATAGTGTTTCTATTTTCATGTTACCACAGTGGATCTGTAGCTACCTGTTTTTCCCGATCGCTCTGTTGATTGGGGTGGAGGTTAGCCAGTGTCGTCAGGTTGCCAAGGTGATCGGCCTGAAGGTGTTCACGACGGAAGTTTATTCCTATCAGGTCCTGGGTCAGACCTACAACGAGGGCCTCATCGATGTAAGAGTCATATTGTACGAGATGGGACTAGCTTCTAGATGTATTATACACGTGTACTGCACGTTGTGAGTGGAATGTAGGATGCTCCAGAGTTCGCCTGTTTCGATTATGTTCTTACATTGTGCATATGTATATATATTCTGAAAAACTGTGAGGTCATTATTTAACATTATTTAACATGACTCAGGTCCGGAAGTTTCACTTAGTATTTCAATTCCTGATAATTGTTATCAAGGAAGATTTTTTTGACAGCGTATCCCTCTGAGGTTCACTATATGATGTATATCGTCTCCCCCTTCTCTTCTCTCCCCCAGGCCCGCAGCAAGGCCCTAGGGACATACGCCCTCTGCGGCTTCTGTAGCCTGTCCACGCTCGCTATTGCTGTGGGGGTGTGGCAGGTCGTATGCCCACAGAGGCGCCCCCTCGTGACCAAACTGATGATGAGAGTTATGTTTCAAGCTAACATCGCCTGCTTCACCACAGCCTGTGTGGCTGGTCAGTACAGAACTTCATAATAAATATTAGGATTTACATATTTCAAAAGCTGAACGTACCAGTCAATTTGCTGTGGACCAAGACTGCTTTGATTTTCATAATTTAATTTTCCATGATTCCAGCATTGCAAAATATGTCTAAAAATATGGTAGGCCCTAATTATTACGATGATTGGATATCAAAATGTCATTTATGATATTCCGTCGTCTCGACCATACTTTTGCATAGACATACTCACTAAATCCTTATTCTCTCCCCCAGGTCTGTTTTACAGCGAGCAGCTGGCCGTGTTTGAGTCGACAGAGAATCCTCTACAGAACCTGGTGCTCTGGGTCTTTGGCCAACGATTCAAGCTCTTCGACGACTGAGTAGACACCGACTACTTGTATATATCGACTGTATATTTGTACCAGTTTTATACGTATTTATATAGTGGGATAGGGGATAGAAAGTCGTAGCACAATTGGCTGTTGACAGCTGATTTTTCGATAGTTTAGGTTTGGAAAAGAAAAGTTGATCAGAATGGTTTTTACTGAATACTATATATTTGTCTTATTCTGTCATTGCAATAAAATACATGATTCGTATCAAAAATGCCATATATGCATTGGCTTATGTATAGATCCAATGTACACATTCTCACAGACAACCGAGGAACACAGCCAAGACATATCTCAGCTGCAGATATAGTATTCCACCGGGCATTTATTTGACCACGTCTTTCAATTTATGCATAAAAAATACGTTTACTTGTACGGCATATACTCCATTGTATATTGTAGCTCTACAATCGAAAAATAACAAACGCAAGATAACAACATTAAAGGGTGTCTAATTTAGAGAAAATAAAAAGTTTGAAGTTAATACGATGTTTATGAATTGTGCAAATACAGACGGAGTCAAATACCAATAATTGTATATTT
This sequence comes from Terebella lapidaria, assembly GCA_949152475.1. Classification (NCBI taxonomy): domain Eukaryota; kingdom Metazoa; phylum Annelida; class Polychaeta; order Terebellida; family Terebellidae; genus Terebella; species Terebella lapidaria. The sequence continues at coordinate 38,729,543 of OX424566.1, forward strand.
GATGGATGTGTAAAAGCAATCAAGAACTATTGAATGGAATATATTTAAATTATGTGTATCTCGTGATTGTATAACACAATATCAATTCAAGTTGTGGTAGGATTGTACTTCCAACGAATTTGTTTGTTGTTACTTGACTGTGATTCAGTTTTTTTTCTAAAAATAAATGAACTCAAAACGAATCCTCAATTCTAAGATGTATTTGTATGTTGCCCATGCCCTGGTCCGATAACCTATTGGCATCGCAGTGCGTCCAGCGTCCTTCTCTAAGTTCTGATTGCATCTTCCTGAATATGTTGACTGAAAATAATTTGGGGGGAGGGGGGTTGTTTATTCATATTCACATATTTGAGAAGCACACATTTATACACACATTACACGCTAACAACAGAGGACTAGAAGCGGTCTACTCCACCCCCTGCATTTGTATGAATCTTAATAGTATTTTAGCTAATCGATATTTGCGGTCATTTTCTAAAAAAAAGGTGCACGTTTTCTTATTGAAAACACCCAATTTTAGATTTTTTTTAATTTTCTCAATATCTGTTCAGATAGTACGGTGTTATTCTGAATAGCATGACATTTTAGTCACCTATCATGTTCATTTTATATGGCGTGAATTAAATTACTCAAATAATTTCAAAATATGAGTTCAAATGCTAAAAAAAAATCATAGTTTTTTTTATTCATTTCTGATTGATTTTTATTGATTATTGCTTTTGTGATTGAAAATATTTAAAGTACTTTTTAAAAATCTATTATTATTCAAAATTTCTCAAATGGATGACATTTGAACGGTTTATCTTTTGGGATGTAAAATTCGGCAACCTCACGATATGGGCGTAAACATATTATATTCGTGGTGGCATTGCTTGTGTAACCACAACACGTCATAATGCTAAGGGGAGAGCTTGTATTTCTCCAATGTCTCGTGATTGTGTTATGAACAGTTGGGAAATCACATATATTATCTTGGCTCCATTGTATAGCATTATGACGTGTTATGGCTACACGAGTAGTAACACCACGGTTATGGTGCACAGATGCTGCTCGGCTTATAAGCAATTCGGTGACACTCTAGTGACGGGCTGTAGCTATTTACATTAAAATTGCGATTGACCTCATGTGTGAGACATTATATGTGAGATGCATCTAGGTATATATACCCCCCCCCCCCCCTCCCTCCCTCCAGAAATGTTCGGATCCGAGTCTGCAAACTTCTATTTGTAATTTGTAGGTAATTCGGACACAAGGAGAGTCATATGTGATAGCTCTCTTGGTGAACCCGAATTCGGCCTTGGTTGGTAAATCCAAGCTAATGTCTCCAATATACAAATACTCTAACCTTAACAGTTCTCTCTAGTAACGTATCCAACCATCAGACTATTTTTCTTATGAACGTGGTTCTCATAACAACGTTCAATATTATATACTTGAGTTTTCTGACTCCTTTACACCATCTTTTGCTGATATCTCTGCGATGATAAATGGTATCGTATTACAACTTGACATACTCCATCTGGGAGTCCAGTGGCAATTTTCTACCGAAATTCATAGCATAGCGCTTAGAATTCAGATGCATTTACAGAAATTACGAAAAATCGGTAAATTATTGTTGCCACAATGCATGAGTTATAAGTTAAAGTTATCAGATTTGATATAGCGCTCTTTTCAGCCGAACTAAATCCGCTTTCAATGGCGCTTTACACTTTAACCCCAGTCTGAGTGATTGTACTTGGAGCAGCCACACTCAAAGCGCTCTATACAACACCCATTATCAACCGGTACCCATTCAATCCTGGGTGAAGATAGACACATTAGTGGTAAATGCCTTGCCTAAGGACACTAGTGAAATAGCACAGCAGTCCAGCTCGAGACTCGAACCCATGATCTTTGGATTACGAGTCCGACGCCTTACCACTGCGCCACTCACTCCACTCAAGTCTCATGCCAGAATACAGGCTGGCGATACAGTTTAGAACCGTCTAAACTATAAAACTTCTATATAAAGAACTATATGTATCAACCAGAATGATTGACGAATTTATCTCGAATTAGCAAGATGACTTTTGTTCAATCGCAATTATAATCTAAGAAAAAAATTAGTAGGAGAGGTAACAGTAGAACATTACATTGGATTTAGTTATGTCCAATACTCGGTAATCAATCAATCATACAACCCGACCACTTTCGTACATTGATTCTGTCGTAGACTGGCAAATCAGAACTATGGTGCCGTTGGTGCCTTTGATCGGTCAAATACCTGAATACAATACAATGTACATCCTCGTGTTGTGTTACCATGGTTACGTGACCAGTATGTATCAGTGTATCACAAGGAATCAGCGAATGTATGATAATCATAATACAGACCAACACATGTTTATCTATCTTACCTACAAGTCGCACATAATCATCCCACTCATTATGATAATTGCCACATGAATAAATGTAAATAACAACATAGGAATAGTTTGATATAATACACGACAGCATACAACATTTTATTGTGCATTATAGTATTAATAAGAAAGTTAAGATAGATATACATTCCTGATAGACAAATACAGGAAAGTTGAGATAGGTGTCTGAAATACATACCTGATTAATTAATTAATTAATTAATTAATTAATTAGTGTTATACCAAAGGTTATGAAAGCTTTCCACCTTCTTCTTTTGCGATTACTTAAAAACACTCATCGTTAACCACAATGTTTTCTATCGAATTTCAGGAACAATATCCGATTCATTTACTTTAAACAAAAAAGTTATAATATTAGGATAGAAAGGGATGAATGTTTTAGCACCGTCTTGAACAAAAAAATATGATGTAACTGTTACACTATATTTCATTTTCGAAGTGGGTTTTAAATATTCATAGTCAGGCATGGTTTTAGCGCAGATCATATTGAATAGGTCCACAACATAAATCGATTGCATAAGTTACTGAGGAGACACGAACAGGGCCTAAAGACTGTGTCATGCATGGTCTCATGGGTGTTACTGACCAAAATATACTTCATTAATGCAACATTGTGCAGTGCTTTCTCTAATAATGAAGCATCACCATATATGCTCATGATCTTTTAAGATGTCAATGTATATACAGATTGTTCACGCTTAATTTCGACAGCAAAACTTCCTCGAACTTTCACCCGCGGCATGGCAACGGCGACTCGTCAACACACCCCTGGGTTATTGGATGTGACTGCATTTTTCGTTACCCGCCTACGGTTCATATTATGTCTATCTATTTGGCTGTTGTAACATTAATCTTCTGGACCTCAGCACTTTGATGTGCTTGATAAGATAATTATATAAAAGTTGTACACAGATTATACATAACCAACAGATGAGTGTCCGAAGCTGAAAATGGCCAAATCTACTGGTATAGCAAACAATTATGAGGGTGGATCAAGCAGAGCAATATAACTACACAAATACAAGTATTCATTTTATCTTTGCATTGTCTGCGACTTACATTGCCTATGATAAAATTTGCAACATACTTAATTTGAAGATGACTGTAAACCTATCAGAAGGAGTCCACATTCTGGGCTGCTGCAAATAACTTTGGTGTTGGATAGTGACACAACAAAAACCTGTATGATCTGTACAATGGCTGATAAGTGACACTGCGAATAGAATAAAATCTGACACCACCAGTACGTAATCACTTGTTGTGCAGTTTTTTCTGCACATGAATCCTGACCCCCGCAACCAAACAAACAATCTTGTGAGGAAAATTGTATAATGATAACGAACATAAGACTGTATGGAGACTCAAGGAGTCCAGATCGAATATATGTTAATCTTCTCCTTGGGCAGTCAATTGATGTCATAGATATCTGATGGGGTGGGGTGACTGTTGTCGGGGACGAAGGTGGGAGGGGAGCTTCAAATATGACGAAGGTAGAAGTTATTGGTATTGTCATATTTAGCTCTGCCGTCGAGTGATTATCCTGAGCAGGCACATGTGGCCACACGCGGTACTTGTTTCTTATCAATCAGAGACTATGATAGGTGAAGGACGAAGTGTTATCAGCCCGATATCATTAACCTCGTGGTCCATTTTTAAATTATGTGTGCTGTATTCTGCAAATAATTCGAATTCTATCTACTTTCTAGAACAATATATTTGAAGTCATATATTACAACAGGTGAGTTGACCTTTGAATTAATTTCCATTAAGATATTCTTATTGAATTGAAAATGATGCTTAGACATGAATATTCACGAACGACTGACGTCACGGGTGATTCACTCTCGATACGCATATTATTTTGGGTGGCGTGATATCAAAATAGTAGAGTCTGATTGGAACTGCGAATACAGGAATGAAATGAGCAGAATATATGTTAGCGTAGGTAATTTCTCGATGCGAGAGTAAGCAAGAACAAGAATTGTTTTATGCTATGTTGAACATGTGTATTTTGTTATTTGCAGTATGATATAAGCATAATAGCGCACGTTGTATTCGCACACACAATAATTGGCAACACGTTAGTAGTCTCAACTCCATGAGAACTGTGGCGACATTATAACACTATGACGTCACAGGGTCAACCAATACACAGCCACACGGACTCCGACAGTGATTCTGGACACACACCGCCTCCAGATTACACGGAAAGTGACCCATATGGCGAGAAATCAGGGAAAAAGAACGAATCCAGCTTCGCCAATGCCACACCGGGGGAGAGTCGGAGATACCGATCTTCAAGTAACGTTACGGTCACGACCTTGCCGGATGACGAGTCGTTACACAGGCGGCCTCTGGCGACGTCAGTGGCCGCGCGTGCGCAGGGCATCCCTGGATACGCTAAGGGGCTCGTGGCGCCGGAAATGATGGACCCGAGTTTCGGCGCCGACGTGCCGTACAGCATCAAAACAGACCCGCTTTTACAAGACAATCGTGAGTCGGAGCATACCGCTTGGGTGGGATTCCTCCAGATCACTGTGCTTGGACTATTCTATAGAAACCGCGACAAGATCAAGACGGTGCTCGTGTGTACGTTCATGGCAGGTTACACGTTGTACATCGGAATGGCCGTGGCGTTCTCGCCGTACGGAGCCATCGCGCCGCTCACTTTCACGGGCTTCGCGGTGGTGTTCGCGGCGTACTACTTCGTCAAAAGACACTGGGGTGACAAGATTTACAGGAACGTGCTCGAGCCGATAGGGGATTGGTGGGACCGCCATTGGTACATCTTCAAATGGTCAGTGTAGTCCAAAGTGACTTTACTTTTCCTAATATTTATTGCACAAACCAACGTGGAAAATTATGGGAAAAATTGACAAAATTGCTACGAATTAGGAATATAATAATATGGAATGTTTCATCATGTTCATGTGATTTCTCAAACAACATACATTACATATCAATTGCAAAATTTGAATGGTAAATGGTGAACAATAATGAAATGGCTGATTTTATTATTTGTTATTATATTTTTCATGCTCCCCTGTTATCTCAATCTGCCAGGTTCGTGTACCCCGCCCCGCTGATCGGACTTGTGATCCTGCTGTCAGTGATGATGACCGAAATACGACAGCTCCAATCTCTGTCAGGATTCGTCGTCTTCTTCTGTACCATCTGGCTCACTTCAGTACACCCCAACAAGGTTAGTGTCAAGGTTATGATTAATCGATTTCGGTGGCATCTGGCTCACTTCAGTTCACTCCAACAAGGTCAGTGTTGAGGTTATAATTAATGGATTTCGGTGGCATCTGGCTCACTTCAGTACACCCCAACAAGGTCAGTGTCAAAGTTATAATTAATGGATTTCGGTGGCATCTGGCTCACTTCAGTTTACTCCAACAAGGTCAGTGTTGAGGTTATAATTAATGGATTTCGGTGGCACCTGGCTCACTTCAGTACACCCCAACAAGGTCAGTGTCAAAGTTATAATTAATGGATTTCGGTGGCATCTGGCTCACTTCAGTACACCCCAACAAGGTCAGTGTTGAGGTTATAATTAATGGATTTCAGTGGCACCTGGCTCACTTCAGTACACCCCAACAAGGTCAGTGTCAAGGTTATAATTAATGGATCTTTGTGGCATCTGGCTCATTTCAGTCCACCCCAACAAGGTCAGTGTTGGGGTTATAATCAAAGGATTTCTGTATCATCTGGCTCACTTCAATACACCCCAACAAGGTCAGTGTCAAGGTTATAATTAATGGATTTCTGTAGCATCTTGCTTACTTCGATACACCTCAATTACGTACCACTTCCATCAGTCTCGGTTGTTCTGCTTGTATCCATGGTAATTGAGTACTTACAGGTATGTACTTGTCAACCCCATTTAACTGGTGTCCTTCTGGGATATTGTGTTTTCAGATCGTGTGGAGACCGATCTTGAAATTCTATGTGGTTTTATTTTAGAACGTGTGGCGACCGATCCTGACTTTCTACTGTTTTTTTTTAAATTTTAGACCGTGTGGCGACCGATCTTGACTCTCTTCTGTTATTGTGCGGCCGTCAGGCCGTACTATTCACAGAACGGCGCACTTGTTCCGCTGTCCCGCAGTTAATTTACACTTCCGGGCAGTGGTTTCACCGAATGCAATCGGAATGCACACTGTACAGCGATCGTATTCGTGGTCCTATGTGAGGGGAAAATCAACGAGCGTGTTATGATTAATACGCATTTAAAATATTTATCATATATACCGTCAGTATATCATGCACGTGTTCATGTGTGTGGAAAGCAACTAGTATTTTACATATGTTATCGAGAACCATTCGTTCCAGTGTTCATGGCGTTGATCTGTGATCAACCACTGGCCGGAAGTCGAGTAAACTTGGGAAAACCCATGGAGCGCCTAAGACGAAATTCAAGTCTTATCAAAAAATCATAACGCTCTCATCGTAACTTGCTATGTGTCATCCAAGAACTGTTGTCCATTGGAGTTTCTCATTTTTGCTGCACATTCTATTTAACAATCAAACACGAGTATTGCTTGTTTCTTTATATTTTAGATCGTGCGATAGTCGATCTTGATTTGTATGGGTTTTCATTTTAGATCATATGGCGACCGATCCTGTGGGGGTACACGATGCAGTTTGTGATGGCTCTGTTGGTACTACAGTGGGAGTGGGGGTACCAGGCCGTGGAATGGCTGGCGGACTATGTGGCCACCATCATTAACTTCGGGTACGAGGGAGCTGCATATCTGTACGGCGATCCCTGGCTGCTACAGCATGCCTTCGTCATGATGGTAGGTACAATGGGTATGCCTTAATTGTGCTTGATTAATATTTGTGTTATGCATGGTCCTTTATCTGAATGTAGTGATGGCATGTCAAGTTGAGAGTGGAATTATCAAGAATAGACTACAGATCTATGGAACTGCTTTGTCGGATTATTCTGAATATATGCTAACCTCCATGTCTTGTTTCCTTATTCATTTTTGAATAAGATATTTATTTGACAAGTGAATCATGTATGTTGCTCGTGTAGGGTATGTCTCTGCTGATTTACGTCGGCGCGGTGATGTCGGTTCTCTACTACCTGGGAGTCACTCAGATTGTCGCCTCCAAACTCGCCTGGGCCATGTCGGTCGTCATGGGAACCACGGCCATAGAGACACTAGGAGTCACTTCCAACATCATGCTCAACGGGGTCAGTGTCGTTGGTGAAGTTGGAAGGGAAGAGGGGGGGGGGGTTATTATTTTGTGATGTGAATGGTTTGAAGCCCAAACAAAAACAAAACAACAAAACAATACTACTTAGATGCATATATAGTATGGTAAAATCATATTCCTTATCGTTGAGTTACAGTTTGTAAGATTTAATCCCAATTTTGTACACATGATATTTACGTTCAAAGTACAAAAATGAATGGTAAGATTCCAACACTGAACTAAGATGCCAATTTGGCCCAGCCGATGATAGTTATAACACTCTTATCTTTTCAGAAGTCTATTTTCGATAAGATTTCGAACGTTCTGGGTAACCAGTGTTTGGTCAATTACACATTCTTATCTTACATACATGTACTTGAGAAAAAACATCTTCAGGCTGAAGAAATGTCATGCTCACATGCTCGCATGTCGAGAAACACGTGTGTTTTATGGTTACACAATAATAGGGTGTGACTACTCTATCGAAGATTATATTTTTGTTATTATTCAGATGGACGTGATTATCATGTTGCGGGCTTACCTGACCAAGCTGACGATGTCTGAGTTCAACTGTTTCATGGTCGGGAACAACGCTACAATAGCGGGCTTCATGTTCGGACTCCTCATCCTTTATGGGGTAACGATCATTATTCTGCTAGATTTCAATTGTTAGAATTGCCTGTTTGTAGGATTCCAGCCGTCGAGGGTCTGCACGTCATCAATAAAAATGTTATGGGATTTAATCATTTTCAAATCACTTTATATAAATGCCTCAACATTTTATAATAGTCAAAGTTTATGCAGGCTCCTCCCAGATAATTTGCTCACAGCCGCTGTCCCTAATGGCCCAAGTATCATATCCTGCGCCTTCCTATGTATTCAATAAGGATTTAAAAGGTGCGAGATGGATTAAATGGTATGTTTTCAGTGGACGAGTAGTATTAAGGAGCAGTGTACGGTACTTGGGCCTCCCTAATAATAATAATAATTTACACAGGGCCCGTCCGAGCACTACTTCAATAACGTAATTTGTGCAAGCCCTTCCCTGTACTCGCTGACGGCCGATATATCTTTAATCAACATAATGTATGCAGGCTCCGCCCCAGCACTTGCTGACGGCCGCGGTTATGTCCGCCCCTGCCACGATAGCTATCGCCAAGCTGAACTACCCCGAGACAGTTCCGGAGAAGTCTGTGACCAGGAACATCAACGAAGTCAGACTCTCCAGAGGGTAAGCTGTGCTTCTTGCAACACAGGACCAAAACGTCTCCACCTGACAAGTTTCTCTCTCGAAATTCTTTCTTTTGTAGTTATCAGTGGAACCGATTGTTTGTTACGTACATGTATGGCAATACACCTTGATTCATGTGTATGTAACGTTAACGGTTTGACAATTCAACGATAGTCGACTAACGAAGCTCGACCTATAAATCCTAACAATAAATAACCCACCCACCTATCCATTACTATCTTCATGAAAAATCAGAACCATTAAATTTAGTTTGAAACAGTGAGACTTTTGTCCACCCTAGTCAGTGAACTTCTTCAGACGTTCAGTTTATTATCTTTATGAACTCTTTACATATGTGCCACTTACAGCCCCGAGAACAACCTGGTTGAAGCTTGTGCTAACGGCTCGTCCCTGGCGGGTAAGACGGCCATGACGGTAATGGTCAACTATATCTCGTTCATGTCCATGCTGGCCTTCATAGACGCCGGGCTCATGTGGCTGGGGGAGAGAGTCGGCTTCTACGAACTCAGCTTTGAGGTCAGCAAACTTATCTGATAATAGTGTTGGCCACTAGTTCCGTGCACTAATTAAAACAAAACGGGTATTTATGTCTAGTGTCCCATCTTTGAGGTTTGTTGTCGTGTTTTACTTAGCGGAATCCCGTGTAAACTCCATGCTATTGCTCAATGCTGATGGAACTAGTGTAACTCTTGCACCTCGACCTTGTCACACACGAGACGCAATGTTAGTGCACATGGCTGTGAAATTACATGAAGTACTTATTCGCTTGGTTTTACGTTGAACATTGCAGTGGATCTGTAGCTATCTGTTCTTCCCGATCGCGCTGCTGATTGGGATCGATATCAGTCAGTGCCGCCAGATCGCTAAGGTGATTGGTCTGAAGATCTTCACTACAGAAATCTACGCCTACCAGGTGCTAGGAGATATCTACGAACAGGGCCTTATTGATGTGAGTAAGAGTCTGTGAAATGGTTATCCAGTGTCTGGTGAAACAATAGTTTACTACTCTTCCCCTTGTTGTTGTTCGTTATTGTTGTTGTTGTGATTGAAGTGTTCATCACGGATGTCACATCAATACCAAATCACAGACATGTAGTTGAACTTTACTTTCACGGTCGAGATTCACTTTCACCTGCATTATAGATGTCGTGAAAATGTTTCTGAATTTGACATTCCCGAGACCTCAGTCTCAAGAAATGAATATCCACGTCAAATTATGCATAAGGTCAAATTGAATTTCTAACTCGAATTCACTTTACGTTGCAGGACCGCAGTAAAGCCCTGGGGACGTACGCTCTGTGTGGGTTCTGTAGCCTGTCCACTCTAGCTATTGCTGTCGGAATCTGGCACGTCTTGTGTCCGCCGCGGCGACCTTTGGTGTCCAAGCTGATGGTCCGGGTCATGTTTGAGGCCAACGTGTCCTGCTTCACCACCGCATGTGTGGCTGGTACGTAGCTAGGAAAGATTCCATCTCCCATTCGAACCAGTGCTGAAACGCCCCCAGTTCAAAAGTTCCACAATAGAACATATTGGATTATTTTGCCAGAGCTCAATTTTTAAAGTACAGTTGAAACTGTGAATTGGATTGTTGTCACAAGCGACTCATTCAGGCTAATTCAGACACAGCAAAGAGTTTGAAACTGTTAAGTGTGCGATGCCAACCAGTTCAGTTACACAACAAACAAAAGCATCGTATCCCAAACCCCTCGATTAGTGTTCAAGGATTTCCCATCGTCAGAATATAGAATTCTCTGCCTGTTACGGATGTGACGTAATGTATTCACTACTGTCACTCTATTATTGCATGAATATCAGTCTCTCAGTGTATTAGTGGGGTGGATGTGGTAAAGACACGAGCTGTCTTTTTACAGTGCTGTATTGCCATAAAGATAAAAACTGAGGGGTTCTTGAGCAAATACAAAACTACCATCATGTGATCATCAAAATCAATATGAGATCTAGCTGATGCCACAAAAACGGCTATTAATTCTACATAGACAGATGCTGCAAGCTCAAACACTAACTGTTCGAACATGTGCTATGCCATGTAATAAAATATATAAGACAAATTGGCTAACATGGAAGTAAAATACTGAATAATACTAATTTATACGGCAAATCCACTGAAACATAACAGCATTATTTTGAAACATACTTCATGAGAAGAAACCCCATCTTGAATGGTCCTATGAATTTGAACAGTGCTAACAGTGTAACAATTTCGAAACATTGCATTTGATGTGAAGCAGTGGCTTATACCGCGGTCCCACTGTCACGAATGTTGGTGGCGAATCACAACGAATGTTGAAGGACTGATCTGACCAAGCATACCGGCGAATATTTTTGCTATTCAGCTTGAAGACAAGGCCCTAAGGCGCATCGTCAATAAGATCGCTGTACATCGTAATGTTCGTTCTGTATTATTTCTCTTTCCTTCTTTTATCGTTGTACATCGCGATCGTCGTAATGCATTCTTTGTAATTCCTCGCAATTCGTTGTACATCGCAGTGATTTCCGGTCCGAGTCCTTCTACCATCGGCATGATTTATTTTCATTATGTTGACTGTGTACTCATATTAATGAAGATATTCTTTTAAATCTCAATCGTTTCGTTCAGTTATTTTCCGATTGTGCATGAATTCTAGTTTATACACACAGAATTACAGCGTGACTTTTTATTTTATTTCAGGCCTGTTCTACAGCGAGAAGCTGTCGATATTTGACGCCTCGCAGAGAACTCCGCTGATGAAGCTGGTCACCTGGATCGTCGAAACTCGTCCTCGGCTCTTCGATTGAGCATTTTGTATCCAAATGTGCATTCAATATTACACACTGGTACTCGAACATTTTGGACAGGTACTCGAAAGTTGTGAACGGGTACTCCATATAGTATTTCTCGATATGCTGTGTGTACAAACTCTACCGATTACGGCGTATGATGTTATGTTCACAAAAACATTGAGCAATCACTCAAATTTCTGCTTCATACTTGACACATTGTTGACTGAATACACATTTCCAGAACTCAAATTGCCAAGTAACAGTTCGTCAGGAATGATTGCCAAGTTCCCGAATGCAAAGGATCAATATTTCCTGTTACTCAGGTAATACAAAATATGACTTCTAAATTTCCATTTTCTGTCAAATCAATCAGAATGGTATGCTATAGTGATGAACATCGATACTTGACATACAACAAGTATAGAGTATTTCATGGCTGAAAAGTTCACAATATATCTCGAATTGGCTGTAAAGTCTCCTCCCTAGCATATATCGCTGTCAACTGCTGGCCGTATGATAATTTTCTTACAACGGGTACTGGAAAGCGACTGGATGAAATTATATTGAATGAATTATTTTGATATGTTACGACTATAACACAGTTGATGATTTTATTGAAATAATCAGAAGACAAGTACATGTCACAATGTAAGTTTTCATATATGATATGAAGTGGCTGGACTGAATGGTTTGTTACACATTACACATTATTGCACATGCATTAACATGATTGAAAAGTCCGTGACTCAGAAACGATGTAAACAGTCCGTTTTGTATATCATGTATATGAGTGTGTTAGGCCTATAAAAATTAATTTTCTGTTTCTCGTCCTCCTATTTTTTTTTCAAAATTGGGTAAGGAGGGAATTTTTATTTTCATTTTTTTATTTTGAAAAAAAAAAACCGTCACTTGATAATATGTTGTTTCATGATGAGTAACTGTGAAAACCATTGAAGTATACATGAGAAAATACGGTAAATCAAATTGTGAACACAATTGTATACATATTATTATTCTATACACGTAACCACATGGAATAACTGTTTTTCAAAACTGGTAGCGTCTTTGTCTCATTTGGCGGTGAGAGAAAACAAGGAGGTAAGTTAAATATATGACAAAGTTGCATGCTGTGATTCGGTGTTTCGATCATTCACTCTCCTCAAAATAGGGGCGGGAACACTTATTATTTTTTCATTTGAGAATCGCGAATAAAAAAAATCCGGGAGGCTGCTTTTGAACACAGGCGGGCGGGGACGAGAAACAGAAAATTAGTTTTATTTAAGGAATAATGTATAGATTTGGAGTAATTGTCGCACAATAAACTTCGAGGGCAAGGTGATATGGTCCCGAGACGCCGAAGGTAGTAGTAGTAGTAATTTTATTCTGACACACAATAATCATATAAAAAGCGTCGAGGGCACCTGTCCCGAGAAGTTTATTTTGCAGACAATTACGACAAATCTATACATTATTTCTATTCTAACATGGTGAATGATTGTTAGGAAATAAACGTCACCATGGCTACACACATTTGTTGCGGTCATGGCGTTTTTGTAGGCTCCTGGAAACGAAATCTGATATAGGCCCTAGGGCCGTGTATCAACTGATATAACACCTTTTGAAATGACTGAAATGCTAAGAGCCCTCTGAAGTCACCATGTTAGAATAGGCCTTAACACCAGTGTTTTCATTTGATAAAATGATAGTAGCGCTTTACACATTATATTTTCGTGTGACTGTAAATGTCACACTTCAGACAGTTGTTATATATAGCAAAGGCATACAACACAACAAATAATCTCTGTATTCGTACTTCGTCTTGGCATTTAGACAGCAGTTCTGAGTATACAGCTGAGCATCGCACTATATTTATTATACATTATGATACATTGTATTTACATTATGGTACATTGTATTTAAATTGTATTCATCCGTATGTCGTGTTACTATTTGTTGTTAAATATATCTTTCCCGGCTCTCCCACAGATTGCGGTGTAGAATGCCACTATTACTAATTTTGTCACACCAACACAGGGCACAACCGGTTCAGTGATTCTAGGGGTATTTTATGATTCTAGGGGCAGGTCTCATGATTCTGGGGGCAAGGTTTCATGATTCTAGGGGTAATTCTTGTCAAAACAGGTGGGGTGCCCATGAATATTGAGCAAAAATGCTATAAATTCTGTAAGAATCAAAACATTTATTATTCGATTAGTTGGCTCAATTGTTGCAAAGTGTACACAAAAGGAGATTTCATGCAGAGTGTCTTCTATATTCGTGTATTAAGCTCCACCAATTCCTGGTAGACTGTCAAAGCCATAATAAGTACTCAGGAATCATACATTTTGAAGCATTTGGTCATGTTTCGTACTGAATTTAGATGGAAAAACATCACTATTTCCTTTGGTGAGGAAATTAAAGCTAGAAAATGTGCTGATTTTTCCCAAATTGGATTTCTCAGGAAAAATATGATTCTAGGGGCAGGTTACCATGATTCTAGGGGCAAACACCCATGCACATGTCCTGTAAATAAATGATGAATTCTGTCCCAAACCCAGATAAAAGCAATTGATTTGAAACCTGATACTCCACATATATGTTCGGAATTCCTAGCTGATGTACTGTGATATTGAATCTACTTCTTGTTATTAATATTGTTGAAATAAACAGTTCTATGATTTCACCCTGTTAATATAAAACTAGTTCATGAAAAATACTTCTTCATATTTGAATATTGCACCAGAAGGAGCCTTAGATGTTTAGCGGGCGAGTATCGATCGATGTTCGTACTTCACAATTATTTGTACATTCAGACGCTGCTTTAATAATCTTAGGTCTGGCTTACGCGGTCTAAGCAGAAGCGTCGAAGGCCCGCGAACCCCAAATGTGTAAAAAAGAAACGTTATTCAATTAACAAAATTTTACGAATAGGCCTACATTGTATATTTACATTATCTGTCGATATCAAGGCAGCATTTTGAGATTTGATATTTAATATACATTGCAACCTATCGACAAGGCGTGGAAAATTCATTCCGATTATTCCAGCACCATCGACGATTGATGCTCTGAGCCTGAAAGTAGGTGAGGCGATTCGTAAGTAAACAGGACATGTATGGGTATTTGCCCCCAGAATCATGGTAGCATGCCCCTAGAATCATATTTTTCCCGAAAAATCCAATTTGCGTAAAATTAGTACATTTTCTAGCTTTAATTTCATCACCAAAAGAAATAGTGATGTTTTTTCCATCTAAAATCAATACGAAACATAACCAAATGCTTCAAAATGTATGATTCCTGAGTACTTATTGTAGCCTTGACAGTCTACTTCGAATTGGTTGAGCTTAATACACGAATATAGGAGACACTCTGCATGAAATCTCCTTTTGTGGGCACTCTGCAACAGTTGAGCCAACTAATCGAATAATAAGTGTTTTGATTCTTGCAGAATTTATATCATTTTTGCTCAATATTCAGGGACACCCCACCTGTTTTGACAAGAAAGTCCCCTAGAATCATGAAACCTTGCCCCCAGAATCATGGGACCTGCCCCTAGAATCATAAAATACCCCTAGAATCACTGAACCGGTTGTGCCCTGTGACCAAAACCCTGCATAGTGTATATTTCTATCATAAAATCTTCTCATAAACAAATAATCAACAAATGCGCATTTACATGAAATGGTTGAAATGTCCAAACCGAGATGAAAGTACGTTGCGAATTGTTAATTTACATGAAGTCACACACCATGAAGATTCGAGTTTGTACTTTGTACTTTACAAACGAATCAAATAGATATATGGGAATGTTTTATACGTATAACTTGGCAAATTTATTGTTGTAAATCCATGTCAAGTTCTTGAATGATCAGTTGAATATGATGAGTGCGAAAGAGCGTGTTGAAAATCACACAGTGATATTCTCATTTAATAAATATATTTCGTGATGAACTTGTTTGTTTTATTTGTTGTGAAAGTTTTCAAGATAGTGTGTGGTTAGTAGTTCAAAAATTAGGATTTCAATACAAATTATCCTGGAATACTAAGCAGCAACATTCCTATGTCGCCATTTTATGGTGTGCTTGTCAATGAATACAGAATGTACGCTATTCCACAGCTTTATTGATAGATTTGATGAATTTGTTTACTAAACTGCTGTGACAAGGCATTTTACCAAGACTATTAATCGGCACTTTTAAGAAATTATATTGACGTCATCACGATCTGGTTAATAAGTACGGCAAACATGGCAAATATGTCGATAGTATGCAGCGAGACTGTGTGCATGTTATTTTTTTATTGAATTCATGACGGGTGCCACATTTTGAGGCAGGAAATGCGGCTGCTCATTCTTTCAGGAACACCTGAACACCTGATTTCACCCCCTTATGACCAAATAATGGAGGTTCATGAAGTTCCATCCAGTTTTCTCGATTTTGTCTGACACGACTTTAATACATGTCGGATAACGGACTCGGTTTTGTTCGCTCGGATCACTGTAGAATGTTTCCATGCCGTTTTGTTACCACACACAATAACCAAAACAAATTGTTTATATTCTTGTTCCGGATCTTGTCCTGAGTGAACGCTAAAACATTTTGTGACATCGTTTCGCTTTATCGACCCCTATCATGATGACGTCCATATAATTTCATGCATCAATATTTAGGAGAGTCTTCATGTCGAAGTATAATCGAAAAAATATTTTGTATTGGTTCGGAGAATATATGTCGCTAAAGCACTCGATATTGGAAAATTTGCAGCGGAGGACCTCACTCGTGATCAGTGATACCGGTAATTTGCCGGGCTGTTTTATGCTACAAAAGTTTCCTGGCTCTGGTATTAAGTCGATATGACTGAGGACGCTGATACAGTTATATTGTCTTACGTCTTGTTGTCTTTTTGGAGACAAGGCAATGAAGGCATGGGGTGGCAGACCGTACATGATATTCCCTGCCATAAGCGTTTCGTTATGACATGCACACACCATTTTAACACAACTGGACAAATAAATAACTAGCGACACAGCTACATGTATATATCTGTATTTTATTGGAAAGTAAAATACTGACCACGTGTATATAAGATATCTCACACAGACTGAATCTTCGATTTCTGCTGCATACAGACGTGGAATATTTACATGCTAGGCGGAGTGGACAAGAATGTATTTTACAGTTAATGTATGAAAATATCACAGGTTCTGAGACACGTTCTATAAATATTCTACAAAAAATAGTGTCACTGACATCATGAGGCGTTTGATTCACAGAATTTCAACAGAAATATACAGTGATTGAATAATTGAACAGCTTCGTATATATCTTCTAAGTGAGACCCAATATAAATATTTGATATTCGTCAGTGATACTGGTATGATTCGATTTCACATATAAAAAGTCAATGACGTCACGCGATTGAGAAATGTCACGTGCGATTGTTGTCATGGTAAGCAGTGACGTCGCAAGTTTAGCCCTTGCCGGGATGACGTCACGAGTCAGGTGATGGTATTTAGCCCTTGCCGGTGATGGTGAGAATCAGGAAGACAGCCGCTATCAGACCGAGGGCGCCACTCGTGAAGAATGTCGTCATTCCATACACAATACCTGAGCCGTTATTGGCGTCCTTGGCCGCGTACAGCGCGATACCGATAATACAGCACAGATCTGGGAATGAAGAATATAACAGAAGTGTGAAAATATAACATCCAAAAGCGCAGGAACGCAGGAACAGACATAATATCATAACTATGGGAGTCTCAAAGTACTATAGTTGATTCCATGTAATTTAATCTTGTGCAGAAATCTGAACGTATATATTTGAGGTTAATCAGGAAATGTTGTCAACTCGGTAAGACACTGTGACTAGGAAGGTTCTAAGAATCTATCATAGAGAACACACCAGCAAAGAGACACATGACGATACACGCAACATTGACGGCGAAATTTCCTTTCATCTCGCCCATGACCGTCATGATAACGTTTAGGATGAACGTTATGAGAAACATGAGGTAGGCTATGATGATCATGGCTTTGATGGCGGTCGCCTCATCATCACAATTGTTTGCGCCACAGTCCGGTATCCATGCGCCGCCTGTGATTGCCATGGCAACCGCGTGCAGCTGGAAGGCCATGACGACAAAGACCAGGGACGATTTGTTGTAGTCTATTCCCATGATTGGAGACGGTGTCTGTCAGCTCTGGATTCTGGGGAAAAATATATATAATTAGAAATTAAGCCAAATTCACAAAGCGACAGAATCAATTATATTTCAATCAATTGCCTAAGTTATCCAGCGGCTAAATATAAGTATCGTCGTAACGAAAATTACCAACGGCAACTACATTTGATTGATAATGTTTGAGTCTCACACTTCAGCCAATATTCAGGTGTAATATTCAATATAACAGTATGAAATTTATGGGGGAATTCATGACGGATGCCACGTATAGAGCAAGAAACATGCACTCTTTCCTGAACACCTAATTTCAATCACATATACAAGTAGCTCGTGTATACTGGATATCGAGTTTGATTACGGAATTTTTTTCAATTCCCCAAGATACATAAATTAAAGAACAGGCGAAAAGTCGATATTAACTGTACGAGAGATTTCATATTTTCGAACAAATATACTGATTCAATACATATTTTAAATTCTCATTATGTTCGACCAAATCATAAAATAATTCAATTCGGCAGTGTTGGAAGTCTTTCCATTGCGAACACCATTTTCCAAGAAAGTGGTAAACATCGAAAATGCCAACAAAAACAAAACCGGTTGGATTTCTTCCACAAGGAATATAATTATTGTTCTAATTGGATTTATTTTTAAAAAAACTAATTAAGATTCCATGAATGTTTTGCGATTAACAAATTTCCAAAAACCGATTGGTTGGACTCACCTAATTTGAATTTATTCCGCAAATTGATATTACTTTTTCATTTCTATTCCGGATCAGAATTGACACTTCTCGCCGAGTATCAGATCTAGATACCCGCTCCACGGAAAGGCTTGTGAGCTATCGCTGTGTGCATGGCAACAGTAACCAAGACAAACAAACAGACACACAAACCACGAATAGATATCGAGGCGAACCCTCACACACCCCACTCCAAGCTTATCACAGACTCGGGGGACTGATTTATTGTTTATTGTAAAACCAGTGAGACAGCCGTAAGTATCAACATATTATTATTAGTTTACCTCGATGTATCAACCATGTGGGAGGAAATATATTCTATATGTGTTTGGGGATTTATTTGTGTTGGGGGTGCTTTCCTAACGACGGATGTTCACACGGACTTATGGGACGGTTCAGCCATCAGCACAGCTAGATCAAAGTGCGAGGTCGATGACGTTTTGAGAGTATCTACTTTGAGAGTGTGATTACTCGTGTCAATAAAGAAAGTCCAATTCGCGAGCTCGTCTTGAAATGATTATGCTGAACGCAATAGATTGAGAATAGTGGACACAATTTATAACCGCAATCAACTTAACCCGCAGCCAAAAAGCATTTAGAATATTGTGCCATTGTTAGTTTTACCAGGATATACGCGGGTTACATTATATTTTCTCGATTGCGCGTGTTCGCTTTTTGCTCTGTTTTCCGTTGACCCACGTACTCAAGTATTGCCATAAGAATCTTCGCAAGTCGGCTATTGACACAAATGATTACCTTGTTTTATGACCACTTAAGATGTTTATAAGACACACGTATAAGTGTCACAAACATAAAGTTTTTTTTCCGAACATGTGAGTTTTGACATAAAAGGAGTACATTCAAGGTATATATGTCCATATTTAATCCACTTGCTGTAGTTTGAGGTAATATGATTCTCTTGTGCCTTTTATAAACGCCCTGTATCTATATGAGTTTTCCACGTCGCATTACGGTGCGACCCTTCTGTGCAATGGGTATCATATTTATAATGCAATATATTATCATCGGATTGCTGAAAATGATGGATCCTGATTGGTCAATTCCCCGACAATACCACGCCGTATTTGTAGAGCTGTGAAACAACCCCACAATATTTTCTGTATCGTGGGCTTCAGGCGGGTAATACGGAATGACGATTTGGAGAGTTGCATATAATCCAATGATAAAATCGTTACCATGGACTTCAGACCCCAATACGGCAGGATATCTGCCTTCAGTCAGCATATCCCACTCGGCCAGCCGCCTCGTGGTATATGGTGACTTCAGGCAGATATCACGCCGTATTGGGGTCTGAAGGCCATGATAACTTATAATATACTAATACAATGATAAGACGGATATACCCAAAACATTTAATATGACATGCACGTGTGAACTTATACGTGCTTGTTTTCCTGCAGTTCGTTGCACATGAACACGAACTGGTCGCGCACTGATTAGACAAGACGTAAACAATATATCTAAAATACACAAATATTATGTGTGTTGGTAGGCGGTCGTCTGAACAAATAGCAGTTGTGCATGTCATACAGTGAGTGCCTCGTTGCCATTTTTTAATTTCACTGTACTCATGTTTTTTAAGTTGGTCACCACCCCGCCCAAACATATTTTCACCACCCTCTTATCAACCTGCCCCATACCCCGCCTACCTTGTGGTGAAAGTATTGATGTATCGAGTTACTCTTGAAATCGATATGATGTCTTAGGTGATCAGAGATCACCAATTAGCGTGTACTGTCACTGACTTTCCTCATACCCTACCCCCCTGCGCCCCCAGAGGCGCCAAGAATTCGCATACCCTGATAAGCGATCAGATGTGATATCAGCTCGTCGTCAAGGACAATGTTTACCTAGCAACTGTTTCCAAGACCGACGTATCAATAGGGAGCGCTACATCTCTTGGCGATCTGGGGCGTACAAAACGATGAAAAACTGCAATACAAGATAGAGATCATTTAAATAACCAGTCAGTCAGTTTAATTAAGGTTTAGAATAAACAAATTTATAATTCCAAGATGGGTGCGGATTGGTGGATGCTTGGACTCATTCATGGAATTGTCGGGTAAGATGTTTCAACACACTTTTAGTGTTATATGTTATTCATGAAATATATTATGTGTATGTATAATATGTTATGCATGCATATGATAAAAAAATTCGAAGCATATCTTATTCCAACCCGAAACATATCATCATACCCCGTATCTGTGTGTTTCGGAACAGCATGTGCTTGTTCATTTGCCGTCGTCCGCAGAATTCACTCAATTTCTCATCTATTAACTATACTCAATTTCAAATATCGGACATTTATTTTGTACGGTTTACAAGTTAAGGAACAAAAAAATAAGTGACATGTAACAGATTCTATTTAAAATGTCCCAGTGCTTAGTAAATATTAATTTGTCTTCTACCACTATTTATAAATACCATGATCCCGCTCACATGCGGTATGCGCCACGTATTTGCGTCGAATTAGATTCCGAATCGAATATTAAATTGGTGCTTCTATGGATTGAGAAAAAAATCGTATGATTTGCGTCTTTAAAACTAGCTGCAACTGACATATCATTTGACATTGCTCATCACAATTTCATTGAAGAAGCCCTTATACTGTCCTCATTCATTTCCCGTATGTTTACAGGTACGAGGCTCTGGTGCTGGGTTTTATAGCCAGTGGAGGCGACACGGCCGCCGAGGCAATGCTCATCATAGCCTTCCTGTGCTACACAACGGCTGTTATCGTCATGTGCCTGTCCAAATACGGGGAAGTCAGCGGAATGGCTGTGGACATCTCGACCATCGTACTCGTCATGGTCGCAGGTCTGTAGCCAATCAGAGAACGTGGTAATCTACGGAAACCCCTTTGTGCCAAAGGTGGAAATATTTTCATCTGACGGTGACAAGTATCATTGTGAGTGGCGTGTACCAGATGAATATTATTCACACATTTGACACTATTGGGCCTTCATACTAATCCAAACTCAAGTCAATTGAAAGTTTGTTTAAACTTGGAGATCAAACTACGAGTAAACACCGATGGCGATACAACACGTGGAAGAAAACTAATGAAATAAACACCCCGTTGAAGTGGGATTACCTGTGTTCATTTGAGTGGTTCTCTATCATATACCCGATCATAGCAGAATTTTGAATTTAAATGGCGTTCAGTAGTTAAATTTTCAGCAAAAGATTGTCTAAATATCAGTAACGAGATGAATTGAATATCAATCATTTTTTCAATAAATAGCAATGGTATCTAACGGAAAACTAGGCAAAAATATCATAGTTAGACTATGGACACAAGCGTATTTCATACACTACCACGTGCTCGGTTATAGTAGACTGCCGTTTCAATTGTCACGATAGACACTCCACGAACCAGATTTATATCCATTATTCATTGACCATAGTTCGAAGTCCTGCGTTTGAATGACGAATACGTGGCGTTAGACATGAAATGATACTCAGTCAGAAGGCTCGGTTGTGGCTTGGAGTTTGATATTATTTTAAGGAGAAACTCGACATCATTGATCGGAATTGCAAAATATGGCAGGAAATATGTCGGTGTAAAGGAAACCACGGAGAAGGAAAACATGGACTCTCCATGAGGATACAGGCAGGGAAACATGTGACAACCAGACATGATCATGGTATAAAGCACTGAATACGTAAGATGTGCAACAGCTTCAATGTATATTTATCGTGTATATTATGCACACAAAAACTATAGATACAATGAAAGAACCACTGAAATTTACAATCTTTTATCAATTTGTAATTATTTGGCGCTATATTCTGGTCTTTATACTCCAAGTTATAGAACGATACCATTTAGCATCGCAAAGATATCGTCAAAAACTGGTGTAAACAAGTTAGAAAAATCAGAGTATACACAGAGTATGTGATTGCCGAACGGGTTGCACATATTTGAACCTAAAAACATTATTCACAATAAGATGAAAATATAACATATTTTCCAGGTCTATTCGGGATCATTGGCGCGTCTATTTGGGCGAGCAAGGACAAGAGAGGTACGGACGCGTACAGATTGTGTCTGGACCTGATAGGTTCCCTCCTTGCGCTTCTATCCGGGGTCTTCTTCATTCTAAAGATAGTCGGTGTTCAGGAGGCCACTCTGCCGGACACCGGCGGCGGCAGCAGCAAGGGAGGAAAGGGCAAAGGTGGAAAGGCCAAAGGTAAATAGTCACGTCATTAGCAGCATGCAGGCGAAACGTTACATTGGACATTCGACAGTATTCTCTTTGTGGGTGTCGTAAGGCGTTCAGTGTATTAATATGTGTGAATACCGTTGGTACAACGCATGATTTAACGCTAAGGTGAAATCAGTTTTGAGTCCATCCATCTGGCGTTGTCACGTGAGGTACATTATTTCCATTATTATACTTGAATACTGTTTTGTTTTTTATTTCTAGGAGGAAAGTCGAACCAGACCGTGCCAGTGTGAGAATAAGCCAGGACTTTTGACAGTGGGTTTAAGATTAGATCTAACCGCCTCAAGCTTCATGGATGTACATAAATCAGTCTTCATATTTGTGATTACTAGAGAACTCTCTCTCTACTTGGTCGGTTTGCTATCGCATTGATGTCTCCCAAAGGTCCCTATATGATATTAAATGACGACATGAACTGCTGACGTGACAACGTTTCTTACAAAGTAATTTCTGTTTGAGCTGTTTCAAATTGGACTCGAGTAGAGAAAATATTTTTTGTGTCCGTGCCAGTTTGGGATTGATATCCAATTAGTGTGAATTCACCTGTCATATTGTATATTTTGTACATAAATAATACGTCAAATGAGATATTTTCTCCACAATTCAGAGGATTGTACATATACATGGAAGTATGACAAGAGTACAGTGCGGCCTTGTAGAGTTACGTAATCACAATAATATTAGAAAATGTTGAATAAGATTAATTTGTACTTTTGTAGACGTTTTCTGACGTCATATCTTCTCTGAATCACACATACAGGTGACAGCAATAAATGATTTGTGATGAATAAATTACTTTTTGAATGAACTGCCTCAATCTGTATAGCACCAATCACCAACACATCTCTCAGTTAGTTGTGGCAAATTCGTACAGAGCGTAATGAACTAATATTATCTACTAATATCAATATTATAGATATCATAAACTTATTAGCCTTTTGGCTTGTGATTACGTACTTACGTTCTTGTGATACATCTGTTCCATGGGGTTTGTTTCGGATTTCTAAATTAGTTGCATATAGGTTGTTGGGTAGTTCTATGCTGATTCCACCACGTGTACAAACAAATACGTTTCACACACTGTCTGTCCCTGATGACGCCAGTGTTTCTTTGGATTTACTATTTGGTGGACTTTTGCTGCTCTTCGAAAATGTTGTATTTTACGTTTCCTATTGACATCATCAAAATCTAGTATTACAGGTAATAAATCCATACTTACATTTGTATTGATTTGTTGTGGTGACAAATTTAGTTGGACATAATGGAGAAAAAATATTTTGTTGCAACATAACAGTGACAGTTTATGGAGGTTTCGTGCAATCCAGGCAGACATTCCTTATAAACATTCTCCAGTACGCGATTGCGTACATCCTATTTTACATCTCATTCAATGAATATCCATGCGTATCACATAATGTAAGTTACCTTCGTGGGGGAAAAATGATTACAATCCTACCGAATCATAACCTCAAAATCCTAGAGATAATTGTTTTAATGTCTGAGATAAATACTAAATAAACAATCAAATAAACTCTAGTATCAAATTCAAACTTCGAATTTGATATAATGGAATTTAATGCTATGTGACACAATAGGGCTGGAAAGCGGAAGTATGATCGGTGATAAATTCCTATGAAATATTCGTGAATAAGGCGTCGCCGGGGATAAACCCAATTATCGTCCATTTCTAACAACGTCAATAACTGCTGAAATAACATTTCTTGTGTCGAATAACTTTAGCGAAAGTACAAAGCAGGTATACTTGTGTTAAAATTCATTAGAATAACAGGCCGTCGGCCGGCAATTTTGCTAGAGCAAGGCTTTATTCGAAATGCCCTTTTTTTCAGTGTCTCTTCAAAGCTTGGATATGTTGTGGAATTGGACAATTTTTATCTTTCACAACAGTTTTTGTATATCTTCATCGTGTATGGATACTATAATACACTGAAGACATCGTTTATATACTTAAAATCACCATTTTGAATGCACCCCCATGTTAAAAGATAGGGAGGCTTCAGGTGCTTATCCCCAGTCCGAATAAATTCATTGGAATTTGTCATCGATCAGTACTTCCGCTTTCCAGCCCTATGAGATGGAAAACCATGTGCTTCAAGAGAGAGGGCTATCGAACAGCCAATATATGTAGATAATCTTTGTACCAAAGACACAGCCACGTGCCCATAACGGCGCATGTATCGGTAAACGTACTGTAGTTTCGGAGGTCAAATTTCGTAAATTTAGTAAACAAAATTGACGCGATGCAAAATATCAAAGATCTGGTCATGGCCTAACTGGTGTAACTAGACACCCAGTGTAAGGAAAAAGAATTTAAATCTGAGAAAATAAATGAATTAGATTTGGATACAACAAATCCCAGACAGCACATCTGAAAGTACGTCATAATGCACTTCACAATGGTAGCGCCAGTCATAATGCAATACAAAGTACACCGCTCAACGAGAAATATCAAAAGATTATAAATAACTATGTATGGGGAATTTACTAGGATAGTAGATCTAGTAATAATATGACGATTGTTTTTACTGCAAGAGACCAAGAATCTCTAAGAGTGAAGAGGATATGATTTCATTGTAAAATGTTTCGAATGAAACCAACTGATGAACACCACCAATCACTGTGAATCCGTATGATAAAATTATGAAATGCTTGAAAATACCTAAATTCATAGCATTATTGAATTATTATACACGAAGATTATTTATACGTACATGCAAGCTGTTCTGCACAGAAGTTGACAACCTCAACCCTACTACTAAATGGAGAATCTCCAGTACATAGCTTGTGTATGAAAAATGGAATTGGGCGTTAATATCAAATTTTGATCTTCATAAATGACACATCTCCCACAAGCACCTGACGCCCAGACGTTTGAAATATTTGCCTGATTGACACCACGCCGTTAGTTCTGACGATGTACCAGTCCTCTTTCTGCGCTTCCAGGGGGATTAGATTACACCATTTCCTGTGCTCAAGTTTTGCTACACCTCTGGAATGATGGTGGTATTTGCTCTCATCAAGGCAATTCACAAATTGGATTACATCGCCCCCGGAGAAGCTCACGCCGTCAATACTCAGTGTTGGCGCTTCGCCAGAGGAGGATGCTGGATAACACACGGATATATTGATTCGCCAATGGTAGAACCTGTATATGTATTATATAGAACCCCCCCCCCCCCCTTTGCGCTTTTTTTTCTGAAAGATAAATCGAAAGAAAAATGGACGAAAAATGATTGCCAAACTCAGAGAAGTCATCATTCCGCGCATGCACGAGCTTGTTTTTGTCTGTTTTCACGCTGCATAAACCCTGAAGTCTGCCGTGCGAATCGAGCGGTGGTAGTCTCACCAGATCTCACTTCCAAATTTATTGAATTAAAAAGTAACAATTTCGTAGGGCTATAGATAACTTCTTCACTAAATAATTTTAAGTCAGTTTTATTGCCGGCGTCATTGACAGTTTTTTCGTGATTTTTCCGTCAATAATTAACATATTTGGATGAAATTTTGGCAGGGGTGTTATTTTATGTTCGCCTACCAGAGTAAAAATGGTTTGTGAACAAAGAAATATATAACGGAACAGGAAAAGGTTATCTATAGAAATGATACGGCGATCCGGGGCGGTCTACGTCCGATTTCTCCAGATTTTTACTATGGATGAGATAGGCCCACATTTTTGCATTGCATCCGATCTTCTTGGAAATGCATTCCGAGTTTATATTACCTGTCAAAATTCTATCGGATCATCCCAAATAATGACAGAGTAATTGCCAAAAAAAACACTGCTCACAGACCAATGACGCCGACTATAAATAAATGGAGTTGATGTCTGGATCAACAATATCGTTAAAGATCCAGGACCATAATCAACTGTTGGTGACATGTTATTGTGGTATTCAGCTTGAGCGGGCCCCAGATCCCACACATTTAGTTGGGAACTTACAAAGAACTTGTATTATGTTTACAAATACGCCATGCTTTGTATTATGATGAAGATAGGGTGGAAAAAATCATTCAGCCCCCAGCATTTCAAACTGAAAGTCACATGACGTTCTCGCATGTCTTCATATTTTTAGTCGTTTGAAGATGAAACAACTCTGTTCTAGTTTAAAATTGCACAACATAACAACGCTCATGTACGGACACAGGATTGCCCCAGAATGCGCCTAAGACCATCTAGAGGTATTCAGCTTCTGGGACCCTTCACCGGGCCCTAGACCCCACGCCGGTATGGCTGTGTCCCACATCGGTATGGGTTGCGCCCCCCCTTTTCACAAATCCTGGATCCGCCCCTGATAGTTTCTTGATGTCTGGTCAGGGTGCGGCGCCGTCCATTGCCATTTTGTCAAGCGCACTCTCTCCCGATAGCACACGAAGAATCGTTTTTAATTTCGTGTGTGATACCATATTTCTCTCTATTTTCTCAATTTTTGTGATTGTAATTTACTCATGTTTCAAGAGTCCGAAGGAACTCACATGTACGCTTCCCCTAAGTGACCTCAATCCGAGCTTTGATGACCTTGAAAGGTCAATATCAAGGTCATATCGGGCTTGAAAAGGATATTGAATTTGGAGACTTCGTTTGAAGACGGGTTAATGACACGAACAAGCAGTAAATCATAGTATGATGCTTCTTATGCTGAGAATGAACTTGAGCTAAGACAAACTTGAACAATTTGAATGTGTACCAGAGAGTAAATATTCAAGAAAGCGACAAGTGAGCTAATAATATTGACTAAATTAGATTGAAAAAGACTAGAATTAGAATTAACGGAGTTCAAACAAATAATTTTTGGGTATTTTCTTGAAGGCCAGTGTGAAAATTCTTGGCAGTGTGAAAATTTGCCTGACATCGAGAGGAAGTTTGTTCGAGACGCGAGGTGTGCTGACGAGCGCATACTATCGGTACGTTACAGTCATGCACTTCATGTACGCTACAGTTCATTGGCTGACCGTAGCGCACGTGCAGGGTAGTAGTAGCAAAGAAGATCGCTGAGAAATATGTGAAATATATCTCCCCCAGTTCTACTGTGTCCACCCACTGAAGAATAGCCTCCAATGACAGTCACCGGAGAGATCAGGGTCATGATTCACAATATTTTAACAATAACAATAACTTAGACGGTTACTAACATTTTAGACGATTATTGTATTGGTTCAAACCATTAGTTCTGAATGGAGGTATACATATTCTATATCATGTATATGTTTCTAAGCATTGGGAATGTACCACATTCTTAGGCTCATTCTGATACCACCACAACTACTCCCTATCACAAATTCAAGAATGAACCCCTCCCATTTTATGAAATGGCAAATGCCACTAAAATCACATATTTCTTTTCTCCAAGGGCTCAGATTCCCAGACAATTTCACTAGTTGTTTCCCCGGCTGGGTTACATGCTTAGACTCACTCGTGACGATGAAAAGATACTGTGATAGGGGCCTGACTGCTGGCAGACCGTGAGATCCGAGATGTAATCTACCGGGGCACTCCTCACTGAAGCCAGTCTCCCGCGGCAAGTAATCAATACTACAGGGGCCCACGCCATTCATCCCACTGATTCAGTTTTGTGTCTGTCGTCATACCCCGGCCAGACATGCTCGGGAAATTTTGTTGCGAATTTTAAAGATGGTGTGTATTTTTTTCAAATATTGGTCACAGTTTCTATATCTTGTTGCCCCGTGATCGATCGAATATACGAGAAATAGTCTGTTTGTAACCGGTAAAAAATAATTATAACGGATTTAGGACGAACAAAATTCCCGATATGTTTATATGAATGAAATAGCGAACGGAACGACAAAGTGGCTCAGTCGGAATGTTGTGGGGAGTGTGTATGGATATGATCTGCATTAAATAAACTGAAGTACATGTTTCGTAGACAAGAGTAACTTCTGTACTATCAATTTAAAAGTGCACACTAGATTATCTCTTGTCCATCAAAGACGGACAACATGCTCCCCCAAAAAGTAATATAATATTATATTATAAAAAATAGGTTCTGCTTCAATATCGTAGGGACAACACGAAAAATATTGGCACCATTGTGAAGTACTCGATGCGAACACCAGTTTTTTATGATTTTTTTTTTCATGATATTTTGACGGATGGAAGAAAATGCGAATGTTACATGTTTTTTTGGTTCGTCCAAGTTTTGCAACGATTGCAGCGTATGTTTTATCTTTGATTACGTTACTAATTTTGGCAAACACGCATCCCAGATGGCCACCGCTCATGCTGGTGATGACGACAACCAGAGGAGGAATATGGACGAAAATACCAAAATGGTAATTCAGCAAAAAGTTTTAGGTTGAGGGCAAAGTTCACCAGAGTAAGACATGTTTGCCAGGGGCCGCGGTCCGAAAATAACGTTTGTTATCCTCTACTATGCACATTTCTCGAGATATACAGGGAGCCTCAATGATAATTCAGCAGAAATGCTGCTAATGTGATGCATCAATCGCAAAATCAATAGGATTCTCCCCTAGTATGAACCTTAATGCTTTTCCATTGCCTGGAGATTTCTCGAATTATGACTTTGAAACAAAGTCCAGAGATCAACCTTGAATCCGTCCTCATGTGCCTCAGTAGGTAGAAACAAGAATAGGTCATGTGCTTTATATACTGGAAAATGGAGGAAATTTATCCAAATCCATTCGGGCATTCAGGACTTAATAATCGCAAACCCAAAACGATTGAAGGTAAATAAAAGTAACACAGACTAAATTAGTGGGAATAAAAGGAACAGCCAAAACCATAAAGGTATATCTCGGGTTGAAATGTTCCACTAACGATCCATTTAGTTTAATAGGCTCAACAAATCTCACTGAGAACAAATCTTAAAATTTTTTTAAGAGACTTTTCGTTAGCTCCTCCAACTTTCATTGTCTCCATTGCTGGGCTGTGAAGGTGCAGATATCGCTGGGCACAGTAATCGCGCCAGATCCAACATTAAAAAGTCACTTTGGAACGATTGCACTTCACATCATCATCACCGTCAATGTCAAAATGTAAATACTTGTACTTGGTACATCCTTGTGTCTTTCGATACAGTGTTGAATTGTCTTTTCGGCATCTTCATATTTTGCTTTGTAGTGGTAATAGCGATAATGATCGTGGACATATACAATACATACTATTATTCAATTACACACATGTGAGGTCATCCAGGAAGTTATATCATTTTTACACATGTTTTTATACACATGGACTATCGGAAAGAATCATGGGCCCTGCTTAAAACGCCGGGAAAAATCCTGGACACCCAGGTAAAAATCATGGGCTTTTGATAAAAATGGAAAACAGGCACTGCACAGGGTATCTACATCAGGATAATTTTTTCAATGTTCACAGGTAAATGGTTCTTTCAATGCATCTACCAAATTGAAATAATGAATGAGAAATACATATTTACCATGCTCTACAAACCAGCGTGCTGTGTACCGCCGGAAAGAATCGCGGGCATCCCGGGGAAAATCAAGGGCAATTTCCGGTAACAATCTCCGCACGCATGGGCAAGCTCCGCCACAGTGAAAATTAATCAATCAAAACATTGCAACGTGAATTCTAGCTCACGCATGGGATCGAGAATTGGACATATGGCTACTAACATATTGGAAGGTAATTTCAGATTGATACTTGGCGATTGATGAATATATGTCCTCCTATACAGTTACACGGATCACCACATTGATACAACAAATTGTCACAATGCTACAAGAGACAGCTACAATGAGACAGACCGATGCCAAGGGTGATGAATTTTTCATCATGAGACAAAACTCATTTTCCACATGAAGATGAGTTCGCAGGATGACATTCCGTCTATACATTAAATGACAACTAAAATTGCTTATTATTTGCTCCACTCGGTTTAATTTGTAATATATTTCCTATGTTGTTTGGAAATCACATATTATGTTTCACCGTTCTGAAGACAAACGTTTGGTACACATGACCTGCTATCTTCTCGTCTCTCTGTCAGCTTTGAACATTTTGATGGCAGCCCTACTGATGGCGCCATCACTAGTGGCGTTAATTAAGCGTAGATGTCCGTAACTGCTAACATCAAAGGTTATTGACGTTTCAATAAAATCATTTCAATGATTTCATACTAATTATTACGTTTCACAAGTAAGTGGGAAATTGAAATTGGCATTGATTTTCCTATTATCAAGTGAGTATCAAATCAAATTAATTTTGATTGTCTTTATATCCACAGGGAAATTTTGAATATCATTGGATTGTTGTCTATACCTGCAACTGTCTACACCTGGCATTCAGCATGGGTGTATTCTTGAGGTTGAGAGATTATCATTAAAAGAAAAAAGCCCAAAACAAACTCGTTTTCTGGATCATTGCTTATGAATTAATAGCATTCTTTCAAAGCACCGCACAATGTATCCTCTGTCAATTGAAAAATGGGATACGGTTCAACGGAGTATGCTCTGTCTTAATGTCCTGGATACTACATGCAAATACATATAAAATATTTGCTTCGATAAAGATATAACATTATATAGTATTTGAACTCTGGTTTGTGGGCAGACTAAAAACTTAATGTTACCAGGCAAATTGAATGTTCAACAAGAAGTTCGCCCCGTCAATACTTCGTTGGGTAAATTTGCTTCTCTCAGAATTAGCTTGTCCATAATGTTCACTTACTGTTAGCATTGGTTGTAATATCCTAATTGTACAAGACAAATTACCTTCAATTTTCAATCGAGATTGTCCACCATATCACAGGGAATTGTTTACATTTTTCAGGTGGGGTATTGTACCGAATAGTTGCACATAACACTTCGTCCCTCAAGCTGTATTGGTTGTATATTGTGGTGAATTGCTGAGCTGAATTATTTAGTTTGTGTAGACGGCGACTAAGTGGCAAGACACTTACCAAGGTCACAAAAATCAATCCAGTAGATCGGAGTGACTGAACCGGTCCCCGTTGATTAATCCTGAGTCATTGTGTAGATGCCGAAAATATAACGTAAATGTAAACTTTATTTGTTTGAGGAGGATTCCCCCACAGCAGATGCCACGAGGGGGTCTCCTCCGTGCTCTGTACAATAGGTGCGAGTGCAGAAACAAATATGTACAATTATACCGTATATGTACAAATATAACGTATATATATCAATAGTATGTTGCTGTATTTACATTGATATATTTGTCGAACATAATGTGATATTTGTTAAATATATCGTGTGACGACAAGTTACATTGGACTTCATTAGATGATTATTAAATTTCAGGTTAATCGAGGTGAATACGAACTATGAACGATACCTCTGAGAACCGATAAAACAGAAAGAGTGTCGATTGAAAAGTTGATGATTCTGGATAAGGTGCGATAACAAATTGCTTGATTGCTGTATGAACCGGATGTGAGTATGAATCGATCAGAATAATCAATATGTATGAACGTGATGTAAGGTGTATTGCCCTTGTTGGTGGCACGAGATGATGCTGTGGAGTTCATTAATCAGTTGTAAGGGTTTTATCCATGTGTGTGATGTATTGCCCTTATTGTACTGGAACAAGCAGGCACGTGGGAAGTGCACATACATTTGACATACGTTGATGATATTCAGTAAGTAGTAAGTGGTAAGTCGAAATGTCCCTTCATTCTGCATCATTCATTCACCGTAATACGGAAGAGAATTAGGGACATGACACAAATTAGTCTCTTTCCAGTATGCCTAACCAGTAAATACAACTAGTAATGTGGTTAGAGTTGGTTTGTATGTTAATCGTAGCCTGCGATTCGAGCCCAGTTGGTTTGCTTTGATCTTCCCAAATAAGTATATCAGTCCCTTTTGATGGGTAAGTAGTACCCTCAGTAGGGGTATGTAGCACCCTCCGATGGGTATGTCAGGCTTTCAAAGGGGGTATGTATCTCCTTGTATGGGGTATCTCTAAGTTTCGAAGGGGTATGTCGGGCCCTGAAATGGGCATGTCATGCCTTCAATGGGGATATATATGTCTGTCTTGAGAAGGGTATGTCTGACCCTCCTGCCTTGCCAGGGGTATATATGACTTTCGTGTGGGGCATGCCCGACCTTCATGTACCCTCATGGGTGGGGTATGTGCGGCCCTTACTTGGAGACCATGGGGTAGTTCAAGTTTCCCTGTCATTTTTGTTTTCTCTCACTTCGTATGCCTGATATGACTTTATGTTACCGGACTATGAGATTGGATAACGGACCCTGTTTTGTTTGCTCGGAATACTTAATACTGGGTATTGATTTCACGTCTATCAAGATAATCTGTCGTACATACCCCCACAATCATTATTATTATTATTATTATATTGACCAATACGGTATGATCACACGCATATTTTACAGCAACAATCTAGAAATTGATGGACAGCAGTGTTTTTTCATTAATACAACATGCACTGAAACAACACACCATGTAACCAAAGCTGACACATTATGTTGGCTTGGAAAATGTCAGCTCCTGATGTTAACAGTTATGATACTGTCTACTATATACACCATGAACCGTTATAAGAACCATACAAAGGTGCACAGGCAGTTTCACCAGATATGACGTTTATATTCATTGTAGGTGTGAAAGTTCCAGACGATCTTGATTGCAGCAATAAGATAGCTATTGACTATATAGCCATGTTGGTCATATTATAGCATATTTTGGAAGCATGAACATTGAGTGAGTAATATTTCTCCAGGAATTCTTAACACTGGTTTTGGCTGAGCTTTATTTCTATTACAAAATGTTGTATTTAAATTTGCTATTGTTATCATACAAATCTTATTATATGATTGGGTATAGGTTGATACTTACATTAAAATGCCAAAAATAATCAGATTGACTTGTCAAAATGTATGATGTAATTTTCTGATTTTCCATTAAAATGTCAACTCGAATTGTCAAAGTTGATATACACTATATACCCTTGAACAAGGGTAAAAGATCCTATTTCAAATTATAGATGAAATATAGCACTTCTGAATCAGAGGTAGTAATATGCCATTTGTTTTAGACTTTCAATGTGTTTGGTGAACACTCCGTTCATTATGTGCATTGAATGCATTTTAGTGACAGGATTGTGTGGGTTGATGTCAGTTTGTGCAATGAATGAGTCGTCCACATCATCAGGATACCCTCCGAGACGGGGGAAGGGCTGGTTATTGTCATTCCCTGCTTTGATTATAGGAGGATCATCCTGGCTTAAAGATAACACGTTGACGGATGTGGCAGTGTTAATGGAGATTGACACAGCCAAGTCATTGCTGCCCAGTGACCCTCAATGTCCATAAAATTGGCAAAATTATAGAAGAATAGCCGAACCAAGGGAACAGTTATTGGCTTCTGATCGTCAATCGAAGTGACATGGATCAGTTTTTGTCGGTGATTGTTTACAAGCCAGAAGGATAATACAAAACTTTCACTGCTACCTTCAAATCATCCATATGTGTAAAACTCAGATTATTATCAAAGGATAATATGATACACTCTCGAAGATGTGGAATTCCAGGGAATATTTTCTTGGATTAAATTTTACTTTATAAATTGTATGCAACCCTATTCCCCTTGCGAATCTATTGTTAAATCCCAAGGTTTGATTATACACTTTTGGATTATCATAATACTTCTTTCAATTTCGGAAGCCACAGTTAATTGTTCTTAGGGAAACCACATTCTGGCAGTTATACCTTTAGCGTGATGTCAGTCATGTGACTCAGATGCAATTAATGAGCATTGATTACAAACGAAATTTCAGTCACTGAGAAATCAACATCCATATGTTTGTACTACATATGTTTGTAATTCTACTACAGTCAAGAGCTACCGTTTAGTAATTATATGGATGTAGCCAGGAAAAAATAAACAATAGAAGCAAAATCCTAACAAATCATATATATCACAGTACGAAATAGTTGTACGAAACTTAATTTGACACAATATTTCGATGGCCAAACACTTGTACATCAATCGACAAAACAAATTGATCTGATGAACTCAGAAAAGAATCCTCATGGCTTCAGCTAGAGGAAAGAAATGCTACAGCGTGTACTGATGCAGTCAGGGTACTGAGTGAATTTGTCTAGACACGAAATTATTATTGGTCAACATGGTCAAGTTATACTTCAAATATGGATAATCAAAATATTCATTTTATAGATATGACACCAAGTAATTATAGAGGCCTCTCAAAGGTTAGAGTTTGATTTTAGGCACATACGCCTATATGGGGACTAGACGGTACTATCAAAACTGGATACTTCTGTAATATCTGAGTCAATTGAAAATTGAAATGATATATACGTTTAAAGAAAAGACTAATAGTACATATTCTGAGACAGAGTGTGACTTGGCGTGATAAGAGGATACTACAAACTGCTACTACATGGCAGTTTGATTGACAGTAGATTGATTACCGTCACAAACATGTCACATCAAACTATGAGAGTCATATAAATAACAATGAGGTGTTGATTGATGAGTAGAGGCAGATGGCGTAATGAGTTACATGAAATATGTTAATTTTCTTCGATTCACAGATACAAAGCTGATCTGATAAAAATATCATAAACTTGATACACAGAGCATATTCAAGTGATTATTACATGTTGGGAGGTTTTGTACATGGGATGCCACTCCATCTTTGGAGCAATTATGCATGTATTCACATGTACAATCAATGCTGCCCTTAGGACATTTGTATACCCGATTAACCAAGAAAGTCCTTCAGCTGGTGGAGGTATGAAGTCAGCAAGTGTTTACTTTCCGAATGACGTCACTTGAATATTGTTGTGAAAGGGATATCGACTGGAGTATATCCAACTGCCTGCTTACATCAATTCTGCACCATGTGACCCTAATTCGCATCATTAATTTTCTTGTTCATCTTTGAAATAATGTTAATACATACCAGATGTACAATAAACAAGATGCCGTGGCATTTCCATGGTGTTAGTGATGATCGAAAGAGTTTATGTCAAATTGTGGAGAATGCCCTCATGCAGCATAGCTGATCGTTGGCTTTTCAAATGTTATTTCAGGAAATCTGTGCTTTTTGATCAGCACAAGAAATAAATGCAGACAAGTGAGGACGTGCAGACGAAATAGCAATGCTTTCTAGCAGTTCTTGCACTTCATGTCTTACATTTTAAATGTGTTTGAAGAACTCACAAATGATATATGATATACGTTCCGAAAATACACAGTTCAGTGTGTAAAAATGTGTAATCATCAGCTTTGCTATCCATCTATATTGCATGATGCACTCCGAGATACAGTATCACCAAGTCGATCACCTTGCCAAAGCCATTTAGAAAAATTTGCATAGTTTATGAGCCATCCTGTGACATACTGATTGCATTAATCAATCTAATTTCCATGAACCAGTCATACAGTCGAGGGGTTCACTACCGTAATTTCTCACTGAGTTACTATCTGCCTAGGGTTGTTCATTGCATTATCCATCTTGTGCACACGGGGGCACTTTGCCTACAAGATAGTCACATACTGGTTATCATTTGTATTTTCAACCTTCATGATATGCAGAAGTATGTATTGATTGGAAGGTTATTGTTGGGGAAAAATCAGTCGATTTTATTCGCCGATATTTTATTTCAATGTTTGAGCACGTATGGAAAATTATCTCGTTACCGTAAATTCAACCTGACGTTACCCAGGAATCTGTCGGCTCCACCACGGTCAAATCATTAATTGTTTTCAAGCATTCTAGCTCAGACAAAATCATACATCATATGACAATATATGGCAAGTGACACAGTGGATAAAGCCGGACTAGATTGAGCGTGGATATAATGGCAATGATATATTCCTAGGAATTTTAGCTGCGGTAGTTGGCCGTTACTGGAAATATTATACTACAGCAATTGATCATACGAGAAGATCAATTCAAACAAGAAACTGAAAAGTATAGTCACTTGAGTACATGCAATGAAAACATGAGATTACCAGGCAACACGCATACAGGTTCTGTGTAATATGGTAAAATATAAAAATATTTTACAAAAATAAAATATTTCCCATCCATATTGTGCAATGCTGTGTATTGTCCACGATTTTCAAGTCGGCCTAAAAACACTGACATTTTGATACTCTGTTTTGAAGACTTTGGACGTTTTGTCTCGTGACGTTTTGTCTTGTGTTCACTCACTGGTTACATACTCACTGGTCGGGCTTTTTTTCTATTGCAAAATGTTGTATTTTATGTTTGTTGTTGGAATCGTCAAAATTTGACTGTATTGGTGGTAATAGATTGATACTTGCATTCACAACAATAACAGTGACGGGATGGACAATGGGCATGGTGTCCCTCCAAGCGACAATAGAGTAATAGTTATTATGTATGTCGCACATTCACTGTAATAGACAGATCCGTAGTTCAAAGAACTTGCTAGCAACATTTCTCTAGCTATTTGCACAAAGACAAATTTCCCTTGATTTTTCCAACTATCTAGACCTGAGGTTGGAGATTGATAATGATTCTAACCTGTCAACTAGATTATATGACAAACGTGATGATTTCAATTTTTCCATAGTCAATTTCCCTTTTCTAAGTAGCAACATTCCTATGTCATCAGCATATGGTGTGTTTGTTTCTCAACTCATCATGCTTTTACGCTATTCCAGAGCTAGTTGCAAATATGAGGATTTTGTTTATCGAAGTGCCCAGCTAGTCTCTAAAATACTGCAACAAGAATATATTTTATCAAGACTTATAACTACATTTAAAACATTCTATGGACATCATCATGATCTAGTTAATAAATACACCGAATCCATGTCTGCCATGCAACTTGATCTATTTTCATGTTAATTTTGGGGAATCCATGACGGGTGCCACTAGTGGGGCAGGAAATGCTCACTCTTTCCGGAACACATGATTTCACTTCCTAATGGCCATTTTGAGGGGTTCATGAGTTTCTCTGCCATTTTTTCTCCTCTCATTTTGAATGCCTGATATGACTTTCTGTCCCCGGACTATGAGATTGGATAACGGACCCTGCTTTGTTTGCTCGGAATACTTAATACTGGGTATTGATTCCACATCTATCTCATCTACTCCACTCTAGTGTATATATCCTCACAGAAACGAGTATATAGCTTTGCGATTGTACTTATCACAGCATAACACGAACACAATTACGGAAGCGTATTGCTATCAAGGGTGTAAAAAATATTATCTCGTATGTACGACTTATATCTCGTATGTACGACTTAATAACCCGTACGTACGACTTAATAACTTGTACGTACGACTTATTAACTCGTACGTACGACTTGTTAACCCGTACGTACGACTTAGTATCTCGTACGTACGACATAGTAACTCGTACATACGTCTTATTAACTCCTACGTATGACTTATTAACCCGTACGTACGACTTATTAACTCATACGTACGAGTTAGTAAGTCGTACTTATGAGATACTAAGTCATACGTATGAGTTATTAAGTCGTACATACGAGTTAATAAGTCGTACATACGACTTAATAAGCCGTATGTATGAGATATAACTCATACGTACGAGATAAGAAATTTTACACACTTGATAGCAATACGCTTCCGTAGTGAAACGTATTGTTATCAAGTGTGCAAAAAAATGTATCTCGTACGTATGACTTATATGTCATATGTACGACTTATTAACTCGTACGTACGAGTTATTAACTCGTACGTACGAGTTAATAAGTCGTACGTACGAGTTAATAAGTCGTACGTACGAGTTAATAAGTCGTACGTACGAGTTAGTAAGTCGTACGTACGAGTTAGTAAGTCGTACGTATGACTTAATAAGTCGTACGTATGACTTAATAAGTCGTACATACGACTTAATAAGTCGTACATACGACTTAATAAGTCGTACATACGAGTTAGTAAGTCGTACGTACGAGATACAAATTTTTACACACTTGATAGCAATACGCTTCCGTACACAATAGATATGTATTAGGAAATGTACATACAGTAGATCAACATTAACAGGTGTTTTTGTCAAATTGAAACAAATCCTCTATCCCAAAGACGACAAACCAATGAAAAAACGTAATTTGGATTTGAAAGTTCGTGTAGATCTACATTTAGAAATAAGAAATTCAATTCACTAACACATTCAAACACGTCAACACTAGGTGTAAAATACTGGAATAATCTCCTCAATCAAAAACACAATATCTCGTTATGTATTTCTTCCAACATGTGTTCAAAGGCAATGTCAAATTTCATATCCAAAACAATTTAGTGTTTTGATAGATGGTTGGGCAGCTGTACACTAATCCATGCTGATTTGGTTTGCTTTTGGCATTATTAAAATCTCGCATTTGTGGGCGATACGTCTATTGTTTTCAATAAACACGGGGTACTATTATTTTTGTCAGTTGGTAATATATTGTATCAATACTTCGTCTGTCGTTGACTCATGGTGCTGTCCTGGAAGCAAGCCCTGGAGCTTCAGTGTAATATTCATTTCAATGTACTCTGCATTGTTTCACATGCCATGCGTTTTATGCCGAATAAAAGAAAACCAAATCCAATCAGTTTGCAGGATTTAGTTCATTTCGTACAGTTTCACGTATGGTTATTTGACTTACATATTCACCTAAACGTAAAACAGGTAGTATGTATGAACATGATGAAACCCATGAGGAAACTTTGTCAATATGCCCGCTTGTAAAGACTGTCACGCCTATTAGTTAGTCCTCACCATAAAGTATCTGAAACAAAATATTTGAGAATGTGTCATATTTCATTTTTGACAGCAAATAAGGTTGTTGTTTACATTCGAGGTCGATGGATACGATGTGTTTGTTCATATAACAACCAACAAAATTTCCTTGATCAAATTGGCGACGTACCGCGACAACTAGCTGTAGTCCCATACCACTAATTGTAAAATGGATTACTTTTGTCCATATGACATAGACACCAACATGTAATTTTTTCATCCTCGGGCCAAGGTTTTTTAATGGTACACTTGTTTGAAGGTAAGTATCAATCTATTACCACAAATACAGTAGATTTTGATGATGCCAATAACAAACGTAAAATACAACATTTTACAATAGAAACAAAGCCCGACCAAATAGTTTATCCAAAGACACACTGGCGTCATCAGGGGCAGACAGTGTGTTAAATGTAGTTGTTTCTACGGTACACCTGATGGAATTAGTATACAACTGCCCAACAACCTATGAAAATATTTTAGAAATCCGAAACAAACCCCATGGAACAGATATATGACAAGTACATAAGTACCTAATCAATAGACAGAAGGCTACTGAGTTGATGGTATCCTCGGGGACAGATTTAACGTCCGCCAGCAGTGACACCGACTCAGTGGTATGAATGTAAGTATCAATCTATTACCACAAATACAGTAGATTTTGATGATGCCAATAACAAACGTAAAATACAACATTTTACAATAGAAACAAAGCCCGACCAATAGTTTATCCAAAGACACACTGGCGTCATCAGGGGCAGACAGTGTGTTAAATGTAGTTGTTTCTACTGTACACCTGATGGAATTAGTATACAACTGCCCAACAACCTATGAAAATATTTTAGAAATCCGAAACAAACCCCATGGAACAGATATATGACAAGTACATAAGTACCTAATCAATAGCCAGAAGGCTACTGAGTTGATGGTATCCTCGGGGACAGATTTAACGTCCGCCAGCAGTGACACCGACTCAGTGGTATGAATGTAAGTATCAATCTATTACCACAAATACAGTAGATTTTGATGATGCCAATAACAAACGTAAAATAAACGTAAGGTTGATACCATAATGACAAAAAATGTCCTCTATTCTATGGATTGTGGAGAGGCTCTGAAACCACATTTTTTCTTCTCTGCAAGAGCTCAAATTCCTCGATAATTTCACCACTTGTTCCAGCGATTGAGTTACATGTTCTACGCTCGCTCGAGACAGCAAGATAATAGTGAGAGGGCCCTGATTGTTGGCAGCCTGTGAGCTGGGCTGGGATCTACCGGGCCACTCCTCACAGCAGCTAGTCTACCGCGGTGAGTAAATCGATACTACAAGAACCCACACCACTCATCCTACTGATTCAGTCTCGTGGCCGTCATATCCCGGCCAGACATCAGCGGGAACACACACATCGTTCAGGTCTTCTCTCGGCTGAAGCTCGCCTTGGATACAAGATGTGTCAGGCACAAAAATACATCATAATTGGATAGTAAGGAAGGTGTTTTCATCACTGACCACACATAGAAAAT
Organism: Terebella lapidaria; assembly: GCA_949152475.1. Lineage (NCBI taxonomy): Eukaryota > Metazoa > Annelida > Polychaeta > Terebellida > Terebellidae > Terebella > Terebella lapidaria. The sequence continues at coordinate 38,770,656 of OX424566.1, forward strand.
CCGCATGATCATTGATAAAACCCCGGGATATGTGTTGGAGTGAAGTGTGACCATAGCTAGCAGCAGAATGCGGTGTGGATATTACCATAACTGGAATATAAGTTAACACTTTGTCACCTCTGAAGAGAGAATGGCTGTCATGTACAATTACACGGATGGCTTCGATTCAAAAGACGGCTACAATGATTCCAGACAAATTCCTGAGGTGACGACTATTTCTTCATGGGACAAGCGCCTTCCTCCAAGTGAAGATGAATTTACAGGATCACATCCCATCTATCCATTAAACGACAACAAAAACATGATGTCACTTGCACCACTTGGATTGATTCTTGTTATCCTTCTCACTTTTGCCGGAAATCTCATGGTCTGTGTTGCCGTCAGGAAGGATAAACGTTTGAAACAAATGACCTACTATTTTCTCGTCTCTCTGTCAGTTTTGCACATTTTAATGGCAACTCTAGTGATGACTCCTTCGTTAGTGGTGTTAATTGAGGGTAAGTCTTGTTAATTGCTCAATTCCAATCTATAGATTCTGAGCAACTCAGAAAAGGATAAGAATTCTGAAATTGGTATTATAAAGTATTTTAACATCAAATGAGTTTTACTTCCTTTTTCAGGAACATTTACTCACACTTCTGATCTATGCAGACTTTGGATATCTTTGGAATTCTTTTTCTGTAACTGCACCTGTTTACACCTGGCATTCATCAACATGGATGTATTCTTGAGGCTGAGAGATTGCCATCGCCAGGACAAAGTCAAAACTCCATGCTACATTACTTGTTGGATTAGTGCTTCATGGATAATCGCACTCCTTCAAAGCGCCGCACAGTTTCTCCTAAGTCAACTGGAAAGTGGAATAATGTACAATGGAGTATGTTTCATCCATGACAAACATTTTGTGATACTGAGTTTTGTTTTTGCATTTTTAATTCCGTCCACAATAACGATCATATTCTATGCAATGTCAACGACTGCTCTGTTCAAGCAAAAACTGCTCAGGCGATATGAACAAAACAAATTTACTCATTCCGATTTAGCTTACGACTGGCTTGATTCAGAAGTATACATTTCTGAATGTGAGGGCAGCTCTGATAGTGACTCAAATGATAATCGGATTGGAGAAGTACAGTTGGCTACAGTTGAAACCATGTCAGAAATCTGCAGAAGGTCCCGACCTAACCTCATGGATGAAACAACCTCCTTCTGTGAGAGAGAAGATACTGAAAATCATATCATTGTTGCTGCTCGATTGGACACATCTAGGATTATGGAAGAACAGAGGGGCATTGCACAAGAGAGGAATACAGAAAGTGCAATAACCCAAACGTCCAGCTCAGTTCTCTTGCATGACAATGCAAACAAAACGCCAAATGCTGAAAATAAAGACGTTCCGAAACAAGAGGTGGTTATGTTAAATCCGGAAATGCTGAAAGAAGAAACTGCCATATCTGGCCTTCTGTTCCTGTTGATATTTGGAACACTAATTGTTTGGGTGCCTTACTCTGCATGTAATCTAGTGTATGGTGTCTGTCATCATTGTGTAGAGAACCTCACATTCAACGAACTGATGACCTTTAAGTGGATAGCTTATTCATGTGCGGCTTTGGGTCCAGTTGTGTATCTGAAGTTCTTACAACCACTGCGTGACTTTGTCTGGTCTGTTTGCTGCTGTCGATACTGTACTGCAGCAAACTAACAGCAAACATTTCAAAGTCTTGCTTGTGAGAAAGGTGTACATACCCAAAATGGTGGCAATGGGATTCGTTTGAAATGTATGTCCAATTTGTATATTGACAAGGGTCTTCTATCCACAATCGAGAAGATTCTGTATTGTGATAATATGGACCATGTTTTTGTTATATCTATATTAATAGTTCAAGTCATAGTCAGAATTTATGGTATCTTCCCAGGCATCTCGTTGAATGCATTAAGCTGTCCATGTAGACGTAGCTGGGTGGAGAAATCTAATGATGTTTACATCAAGATTAACACTCGTTGTTTTTCTACTGTAAGATATTTTTACATTTCGTTGCTGGATGATCGATTGAACAGTGACTGAAATGAACATTGCCAGAGAGTTCCTATGAAAGTAGGTATTTATATTCTGCACAATCTATTATACTTTCAAATTTGATTATAAGAGCAATGTATATATTTCTCATATTTTCGGGTATAACTTTTTATTTCATTGAAATGCTCACACTATATTCAGGTTCTGGATTGTATCATTCGCTTGTTGGAATTTATCTACGAATCGTAAGGCAGATACGAACACTATGTTGTATATTGCAAAACGTATTACATTAAGAAATCGTGATAACTTAATATTGTTCATTGTACAGCTGAAGATATTGTATTCATCTCTTGTCAGCATGGCCACTGTAACATGTACATGTATTGTATATGGAAACACTGTCCTATGTAACAAAGGACACCTTCTTGATGATACATTACCGCTGCAGTATATTCTCAACAAACACAACTGGAATAAAACTGGAACGATTTATTACACTGCTGGGAATTGTAGCAGATAGGTGGAAAGATAATAAATATAGATATAGGGTTTTTTTCCTTGTATTATTTTCTTTATTGAATTCCACACTTACCCCTTGCGGCTTATATTGTTGTGCTTACTTTTAAGCAAATGCGGAAACATTGTTCAATGGAACATACAGGGACACTGCGGGCAAACCAATAATGTTGATGGCTCGTTATTTACTCCCACGACATACTGGGACGGTGTACCCTTTTCTCCAACACTCGTCTGATATCTACATGGTCAAACATAGAAATCAAGGATTTGACACCCGAATTTTGGGTGTTTTTTTTCATTTTCCCAGAAAAATGGATTTCTACTGAAATGAAGTTACTCATTTCTCGTCATTTATCTACTTGCGCCACTGCTTATTGAGTTAGTTTTCTCCAGGAAAATGCTTGTCCAAGTGTGGAATTCTATCCCTCTGATTTCTCGGTACTTTATGAGAATGTCCACATGATTTACTTGTTTAATCAAGTGTAACAGTGTCCCTATATAGTTGTCCCGCTCTAGCTCTGTGGTCTCAGTTCTGATCGATTGATTGATAATGAATAGATAGAGAAGGTTAAAACCAATAGCAGAGTTTGCTCCAGTGATGGTTTTGTTTTGTTTTTTGTTTTTTTGCGTGTCAACAATTCGAAATTACACTGCGGTGTGTGGATCACAATGTTTGCTAGCATAGTAACTTTGCATTACAGAACACACTATAATAAAATCTACATCTGAAATATTACTGTAGGGAATATTACTGTAGCCAATCAATCACCATGTCTGAGTCATTTATATGGTTTGCACACTTCAATGGCATGACATGCCGATTACAGTGATTAATCTACTTCCAGTAAATCAGTCAAAAACTCCCGAGGTTTCAGTGCCGCCATTTCACGCCAAGTGACTCTCTGTCTTAGAACGTGTGCTGTGTTATCCATCTTGCTTGCATATCTGCATATAAGGGTGTCATGAGTTGGGTGTGCGTCTGTAGATCTATTCATATCAATACAAACAGATTTTGATGGTGTAAATATGAAACGCAATATCAAACATTGGTTGGTGTGTGTGTCAGTCCATTAATGCTAATACACGGGTTCGATGAAGGCAATAGAATACCCAGAACCAAGCCCCAGAACCAAGTAATACACATGTGCCATATTGTCCAGCATATAGGTACGTGCGCCTATGATCAAAACTTCTCCTTTTGAGTCATGCTGAACTATTCAGTCGGCTTCAAATATATGCACAGTGAGATTATCCCTCTATCACTTTGCCAGAAAATTCGATCGACAATGGGGTCAGTAGGTTGTAATGACTTGACCATGTCAATCCCCATTTACACTGCCACATCCGTCAAAGTGTTATCTTTAAGCCAGGATGATCCTGTATAATCAAAACTGGAAATGACAATAACCATCCCTTCCAGTTTCTGATCATATCCGGAAGGTTATTGCCCAAACTAACATGAACGTACCAAGTTGTATCAATCGTTAGCGTCTCCTACACATGACGTCTATCATGGTGAGTTATAGTGAAAAATGTAATGTTGAATATCACGCAATAATTTTGTATCACCGTTCTGTCAAAGGGGAAGAATTCCTTGTTAAACTCATAGTATATAGCAGATTTACACCAACATGCAGCTAATCCACGCGTCATATCTGGTGAAAGTGCATAGGCACTATTGTATCCGTGAAACATTTAATACCAGGAGTCATGGTATAGTGTACACTAACGTGGATAGTGACGTCGAGGCCTGACTTTCTTAGACATTGCATGTCAAGTTATAGTTCTGGCGATGGATATAAAGTTTGTTGTTTCTGTATTTTTCTGATAAATGGATCAGTTGGAGGGATAACAGTCCACCATAATTTTGCTATGAAGCATACTTGATGTCAAAAATAATTGTTGCGGTTCATAGACATTGAATATACATGAAAATTCTAGCTGAACATTCTCATGTGAACTAACTGGAACAGTTTTATTGTTATGTGTCCATTAATGTAATTTCATCCTGCAAACAGGGAATCAATTCCATTTGTCACCACTTCTCTCATTCAGTGGGAAGCCATTGTGGGGGGAACGTCCATTGTCCTGTGCACAATGTAACTATCTAGTAAGAATTTGTGTCCCCCACAACACAATCAAAATCGTTGTACCCTTTCCCCGAGTATTGTGTTTGATGTATTTGAATACTACCCATTGTCAACATTCGAGCACTCAGTCACAAACTATAGGATGAACATATTAAAGTATTCCTCACTGGGGTAATAATTTCAATATTGCCTTCCTTTGTTTTTGCATTACACTTTGAATTGGGTAAACATATCGATTACCAGTTTCAAACATTTTATCACGTGTGTTTGCCGGACCTGAAATTTGCAAGTAATTCAGTATGTATGTCATGGTATTCAGGGCCAATCAACACCAACCAGTTGAGACTCCCCCAAATGTTCCCAGAGTGATTTGTTTGTGGCCGTGGTAAGTGTCTTATCAGCTTAGTGGCCGTCTACACACACTGAATAATTCAGCTCAGCAATTCCTCCCAATACACAACAGCTTGAGGTACGAAGTGTAGTGGTGTGTAACTATCTCGCTACAAAGCCACACTTGAGCGCTCTGAAATATTCTATGATGGACCAGCTCAATTATGGAGTGAAAGTAATTTGAGTGTCTTTTTCAAAAATTTTCAAAACCCTAAAACCACTGCTAACTGTATGTAGACATAATGCACCAGCTCATTCGTAGTCAATTTACATAACGAATTATTGAAGTGATGAAATTTCAGTTTAACTATCGATTCGTTTGGTAATATGACGTTTTGAATGAGCACAAAACAATTTCCATAGATTATATACTTCCATATATCAGTTGCTGAAAAAGTTAACATGTTTGTTTGATAGAGTGTATAATGGGTTCGTCAACCACTAAAATGTGTTTTCAGGGAAAAGGCATCCCTGTGAGATGTTCACAGGCATTAAAGTGAATAAGACGTTATTTATTTATTTCTTTGACTACTCGTAAAGGTCAGCTCTTCTCGAATTACATCTTCCAATACAAACAAATGGCTATCCTGCATTGGGCTATTTCAGCTGAACACTTTCATAAATGCCAACGAAATGTCAAAATAATGTGTATTTTTCCACACCATTTCGTAGAACCAAGCAGCGAGTGATATCATATTAGGTTTCATTTTTGTTTAGTGCACAACAGTGCAAAAGTGTATATTCCAAACAAACATGTAAAGTTTTTAAAGTGTGGAAAGTTTGTTTGTACAACTGTAGAAATATAATATTTCTACAACAAAGTGAACAGAGTGTGTTTGTACCACTGTAGCAATCAAATGTTCCTACAACAAAACAACAGTGAAATAGGATGTTTCTACTGAAGGACCCTCTAGTTTCCTTATCTTCAGAGCTCGACATCACACACTACTTGAAGGTCATCAGTTCGATGAACATGGAGTTCTCCAAACAATGATGGCAGACACCATACACTAAGTTACACGCTAGGTAAGGCACTTATACAATCAGTGTAATAAATATCAGCAGAAACAAAAGGCCGGAAAGTGCAGTTTTTGCTCTGACCATTTCTGGATTTAACATTCCTGAGTCGGTACTTTTCGTTCGTCAGTATCACGTACTGTACTAGTTGCAGCATCTTTCGAATGAAATATATCGAACTTTGTAATTGCACTACCTGTAGTTTGCGTAAGGTGTTCTACTGTAATCCTGGATAGTTGAGCAGATACCATCCGATGATTTTATCGCTAAAAGAAGCTGTTTTACTCGTGGGAAAAGTTTGAGACATCCTCCTGTACATTTCTGACATGTGTTCGACTGCGGCCAGCTGTCAAATCTAATCTTGTTTCATCATGAGAGGAGGAGCCTTAGAAATATATAATTTGATGACATCTCCAGCCTCAAGAATACATACATGTTGAAGAATGCTAGGTGTAGACATGTGCAGGAACAGAACACCATTCCAATGATATCCAAAGTCTGCACAGATCAGAAGTGTATACAAATGTTCTTGAAAACGAACAAATCTCATCTAAATGCAATATTTGAATGAAGATTTCTAAAAGTATTTTATGCCTTTGAAATGATATGTTGTCCACGAGAAATTAAGCAATTGATGACACTCACCTTTGAACACACCACTTGTGATATAACCATCAGTGGAGCTGCCCTCAGAATGTGCAAGACTGAGAGAGAGAGAAGAGGACGTAGTACACTCTACTAAATGGCATAGAGCGTTGAACTTAGTTCTTTTGTTTAGGGGGTCAGGTCATGTTGTTGTCGTCAACGCTGCCAGGCTAACTTTTTGATAGCTCATGTCCGACACAGGGTGAGTAAAATATTTTATTCTGTCATATATTGAACATATTACCTTAGAATGGGGAGTCGATGCAGTGTCTGCGATTCCAATATTTACAAGCCTGTATGCATAGAGCGTTGACCGACCTAGTTCTTTTGTTTAGGGGTCAGATCATGTTGTCAACGCTGTAAAGCTAACTTTTTGAAAGCTCATGTCCGACACAGTTTCTGTCAAATATTGAACATATTACCTTAGAATGGGGAGTCGATGCAGTGTCCGAGATTCCAATTTACAAGCCCGTACTGTCCAACAATTATCACTAACAGATATGATTTGTACAGAAATACAACCTCGCCCACGGGTGTGGTTTACAATTGTAGTGTCCAAGCATTGGTGACAATGTTTTCGATACTTATGGCTCTTTAGGGCTCTAATTATGGCTCTAATAACTATACCATGAGATCCCCCAACAAAGTGAAAGAGATAAGGAAAAAATGCAGATCCCAGTGCAGCAAGCGATGAGAATTTTTTGGTCATTTGATAAACAGATGAGATGCGACCCTGGTCTGATAACCTATTGGCGTGGTGATGCGTCTGTCGTCTGTTTGTCGTCTGTTAAAAATTTTTAAATTTGAAGTTTACGATTCTTGTGAAAGTATTCAGATTTCCTTTTTTCCAAAATAACGGCCGTTTTCGATGAAAAACGGCCAATTAATTTATGCATCGAATATCCATAAGTGGTATGTATCAATCTCTTTGCCCTTGAATCGCACTTCAACTAGTGTGTGGCGGCCATTTTGATATTCGAGTCGCTATTCGTGTTTTTGTTTGGGCAATCGTAAAAACAACTTCCCACCTCATTGCCGCTTAGAGCAACAAAACGCTTAGAAAACACAGTGTTTTAAATATTGCTTGTATGAATGAGATTGGTCTGCAAAGCAAGATTGTACACATAATATCTAAGGCCCTGTTATAGTTGGCACTATGGCCTTTATCCCTCCCGTCAATATTATTGCTCTTTACTACCGAGGGGATGGACACCTAGGTCCCAACTCACAAGAGCAAATATGTCAAACAGTCAGTTAGTCCGTCGTGGAAAATACTTGTATATAGCATTATATACAAGAACTGGGGGAACTTTCTGTGCTGAGGAAATTCTTCTCACTACAGTCTCTCAAGTGATACAACTTGATATTGTCAAATTTAATAATACCAGTGGTTATATCAAGATGGGCATAACACGGAACAACGTTAATGGGCTTGCCCATGAAGGGAATAGAAGGATTGATGTTGTATTTTTACTGGCTGCCTTTAAAGCAACTGCCTTTAAATATCTTTTCAACAAAATTTTAGTGTAACTTACCTAATGCAAGATAGCAAAACATGTGCACATTGATTTTGGCGTTTAGAGTCCGTCCTAATTGTCCCTCCATCCGTTTCAACCCACAGTTTATGTCAGTTTTGTATATAAACAAACGAAGTATATCCATCAAATCCGAATGTAAATAAATGCCCAAATTGCTTATGAAAGTCCAAATTTTGAATGTCCAAATTTTCCAGTTTGTATCTGTTTATATAGTGTAGTAAAGAGAAAATACTCAGCGATATACGATGTTGTGCGTGGAATTTTCAGTCCATTTTGATGAATACAGTCCCTGTAAATTTACACATGAACCGCATGTTCAAATGAGTGAAATTTCTCAGGAAATTACGGTTGTAGTCATAAATTTTGATGTGAGTACGTCTCATTCAGTTAATTTCACATGTTCAATATGTAATATAGTTTTTTTTTAATATTGCCTGTTTTTGAAGGCACTCTTGATTTTGTCTGGATTATAAGCAACACATTCAGTGCCAAAATGAGTGCATTCAACATGAGTTTAATAATTGTGACAAAGGGGCTAAGAGTACAATATCACCAGCATACCCCGAGCACCACAGAATACATTACCAATATGACACCCAAAACCCAGAATCTGGCCACCTGGTCAAAAAAATATTAATATATATGTTAAATAACAAAGGTGAACTTTGTAGCCATGACCTTTCTGTGAGACTGGTGCACCATTTAACACGAAAAGATTGGTTTGTGTACAACTGGACTAAGAAACGTCCACACAATGGACAATAAAGACACATATATTTAACCATGTCAAATGTTATACTTGCATCAAGTAGAGCAATGGAAGTATTGGTATTGTTATTCGAATAATATTGAATAATTTCATTGACAACAAATGAACACTGGATTGTAGAGTGTTTAGCTTTGAAGCCCCATTGTATCAAATGCAACTGTTTTATAGTTCATGTTTCAAGATGCATTAACTGAATATATTACAAGGCAATGAATATATGTTCTGTTCGATCAAAATTCTACTGTATGTGTATACTAACTTTTTGATGACATCACCAATATCCGATTGTGTCAACTTTATATGAGCTAAAATTGAACATGCAGGTAGAAAACCCCGTTAAAATAACAAAATAATGCTACTCGATACACAATCTTAAATTAGTGTGTATGCACATACTCTGTTCGATAAAAATTCTACTGTATGTGTATACTAACTTTTTGATGAAATCACCAAAATCCGATTGTGTTACCTTTATATGAGCTAAAATTGAACATACAGGTAGTAAAAACCATTAAAATTACAAAAAAGCTACCCGATACACCATCTTAAATTAGTGTGTATGCAAATCATTGGCGGTCCACGCATAGACAAATCAATGTAACCGTGTGTTAACTGGCATTTTTGTCTTGCGAGCTTCAACACCGAGTCGTGACGGAGTGTTCTCTGAGCTTCTCCTGGGGCGATGTAATCCAATTTGTGAATTGCCTTGATGAGAGCAAATACCAGGATGATTCCAGAGGTGTTGCAATACTTTAGCACATGAAACGATCTTCCTGGAAGAAAAAAAAATGGGCTCCAGGAACCACAAGATAATGCAGATGGCACATTGTTTCATGGTTTGGCTCATGATATGGTGTCAAGAGGGCATCATTCTAACCAGTTGCTGCATCAGGCAGATATGCAAATCTTTGCACACACATAATCGAGATCATCCTAATTGAGTATGAGTGAAAAACATACCTCAAAATACAGAAATGCCTGAGTGAAATCATGGTCATGAGACTATTGTGTTTTGGGCCTAAGCCAGGATCTGCCAACGATAACAAAAGATCATCCAACGTAATTACTTTACAAATGTGTACATATCACGGCTGGGATTTATTCAGCATGGAATGATCTTATGCTCATATGACTGTTGCGTTCCTCTATTGTACACATGTGTATTTATATTTACGAACACAGGAAGGAACAGTATTTGGTAAACATTCTGCAAGTTATTCCCAATACATCAGGGTAATGTATATTGCCAGGTGGTTGTATAGTTCACATGACTGATAAGACACATCAGAATACATAGGTACAAATATGTCACTCATGAAGCTCCACTCAAATGCAGCTCCTGAAAACATTGATTTCCAGTCCTTCTGACGCAATTCAGAAAAAGCACATTCGCTGACTCCATACTCTCACTCACTGAAAAGCCTAGGTTACTTCGGTACACACATATTGTAATGGACAGCATTGATTCTGCATGCTGGAGGAAAACCCATGTGAACACCTGTAACGTTTGCTTCAATGGTAAAGTCACATCCCATGTAAAATGGCATGTGGCATACCATTTTATCACTACAATTTTGTAACAATGTTTGATTTACCCACAACACATATGCATCGAAGGCCACTCATATGTTTCAAATGAGTGTCATGCAAATAAATCAGACAGTAATATGCCTGTCCATTTTTGAAATATTACCTTATTTCACATTATTCCAGTGTGCCCTTTATATCAATATGTCTGATAATTTTGTCAGATCAGCTTTGTATCACATACACATTGCACATTTGCAGTCAAGGACACTACCGTATCCAATAACTCACTCTTCCAGTACTATGTCCTACTAATCAATCACCGAGTGGGAGCTTTTTATATAATTCTGCAAATATCTGCATACAGAGTGATCATGCATGTGTTGGTATATTTGTCACCTATTACCGCTGGTACAATAAGGTTTCGATGATGACAGTTAGAAACCCAATATCAAATATTTTTAGAATATGACCAAAGCTCGAAATATTTGATTGCGAACCCAAAGGTTGCACCAGAAGCAGACAGTGTGTAAAAATATATATTTGTGAACCAGGTGGAAAAAATGCACCTAAGTCCACATTAATAGTGCACGATACTGTTATTTTTATCTGTAAAATATTAAGGACACCAATGTCGTCTTGTTGGTTTTTTAGTAGATAGCTATAGGATACCCAGCAACTAGCGCATTTGGTCAAAATTTCGCTTTTGGAGACATGCTGAAATATTCAATTCGTTACGAATGTAAGCCAACAAAGTTATCCCTCCATTATTTTGGCAAATATTTCTATCAACATTAGCATGATTAGGGGTCACTGGGCAGCAATGACTTGACCATGTCAATCTCCATTTACACTGCCACATCCGTCGAAGTTTTATCTTTAGGCCAGGGTGATCCTCCTATAATCAAAGCAGGGAATGACAATAACCACCCCTTCCCGTGTCTCTGAGGGTATCCTGATGATGTGGACGACTCAGTCATTGCCCAAGCTAACATGAACCATACGAAATATTGAAGCGATCAAATATTAGCATGAATAGTGTCCGATACACCTGGTGAGGAATGTTTACAAAACATGCTGAACGTTCAAAACAAATTACTTACAAGATGGCCGGTTGCAGTGTAAATGAGCTTCCTGTTTGCCACCAGGATCGCCACCATGTAATTCGGGTATAGATAAACCATAGAAACAGTCTACTGTGGCATATAATACATAAACGTAATAATGTTGCATTAAAATTTTGTCATGTTTGTTTTTGCATAATGCAGACAATGGACGTGACGTTTTTTGTACTTTTTGGGCATAATAGACTGTTTCAGAGCCCCAAAAGCACATGGCATCAGCAGGTACCCCATTAGAAAGCACTAAGTTTCATCCATAAACGTTGCGTATCTCTCACTATGTTCAGCTGAGGCTGTAATAAAAACCCAACTGAATTGACAGGTTAATGGAAAATTCATAATTTAAACATACATTTTGACAAGTTGCTAAATATATTTGACGTGTGAGTGAATTGATATCAGTGTTATGGGTACACTAACATGGATAATAACACTGGGAGCTGACATTTTAATACATTGTATGCTGAAATATTGTCCCTGCAGTGATTATATAGTGTGTTGTTTTCTGCTGAGGAACGAAAGGCACTAAGTTTTGTTAATGTAAGCAATATGTCTGCCATTATTTGCTGAGATTGTACTATGCAAAGTCACATTTGCACAGGTCGCCGGCTGATATGAGGATATCACTGGTATTTACGGATGTTCCGGCCGCCGGTGATAGTTTGTCAGGCATCTTTCCCATATCTTTCGAGTGGTCATGAAACCACCATAGTCCACCACTGGATTTACCTACGATCGCGTGACTTCACCGTGAGCCTACCGATACCTGCTCGGTGACCGGCTGATATGTACATATCGGCCGATTATGTGAAGGGCACTTTCCGGACATTCATCAGCACCCGGCAGGATACCCTGCTGTGATCGCCTGGTGAGCTACCAACATTGGCCGGCCGAAAAAAATGGTCGATCTCCTCGGCACCTAGTGGGCATCTGAAGGTGCTCTGGACGGTCGCCGGCAGGGATGTTAGCGATTCACTACCGATGTATTTTTTTCCACTGGGCGTCGCAAGAAATTGTAACTGAAAATGTAATTTTCTTCCGATGCCTCCACCGACGTGTCTACGATGTCTGATTGTTGATAACACAAACTAGACCAAGCGAGCAGATAATGTGATTTTCTTTGCCATTTAAGAACGAAATGCATTTTTGCGAACTCATTTTCGTTTTTCAAGTAGGGGATTGTCCCATGAAATGATCACCTCAGAGATATGTCTGGCCTCAGCTGACTCATCGTAGGCATCAGCTGTATCATTGTGAATATTCATTGTAATATAGTCATCCATATAACTGTACAGGACATCGATTGCACATTCAGAGCCAACCTGTTAGTAAGAATGTCCTAGAAATCCTAAACTGAACGAACTCCATGAATAGGGGTGAAATGGGATAATGCTATTTAGAAAACGTTTCTCTATAATTTTATACTTCGAGCCTGATCATTATCCTGCTGCATACTGTTGGGGTGTTGGGGAGGCGTGGGGTAGGGGGTCCATATTCAAAAGTCCTCTGCTTGTTTGCATGGATTCCCGTCAATAGCAGGTGATTTATGATTTTCATATGCAAAACTCCTCTGCGCTTTTAGCAGGTGATTTATTATAACTTTCACTGATGACCTTCTGATGTTCTTCATTGCTGACTTTGTTTGCGACCTACAAAATCTCCATATAATGTAACCGTTTGATACTGAAGGAGGTTTTGATGTAATGCCATACATGTGCTTCATGGGCCACAATTCCACTTGTTCTCCGAATCAGCATGAATATGACATTGTTTTAATGAGTATTGCTTGGACTCGATATTTCATATAAAAAAGTAGCCTGCATCACACTTCCCTGCATGGGTACGAGCAAGCTATGATACTCTCGGGTACTCACAAAGTATACTGGCCACAAATGGGATCTGCCCCGCACACTCAGGATGTGATATACAGATTGTTTTATGGCTCTATTACCGTTATGGCTCTGGCCTTTGTCCCTCCCGTCACTGTTATTGCTGTGTATTACCCGGTGGGAGGACACAAAGGAAAACTAAATGTCCAATACATCTAAGTCTCGGAAGAGAGATATCAGACTGTCAGTGTTTATATGCCAGTTTGGACGTCGGAGACAGTTCCGAACTTTGCACAATATGGATATGGAAATGGTATTCTGTTTTTTGTTGCCGATTCGCAGCACTGGGGTGTCGCATTAGTGCATTCACTCACTAAACACAAGATTACTGCCAGGAAAATGTATAAGTAATGAATGTCACTGTTTTGATTTCTATCCACCTGATGACTTGCTTTGTGGTAAAGAGAGAGACCTCATCTCATGCGCAGCAGCGACCCGAAAGGAGTCGACATGAAATGAATACACTATTCAATATATGGTCCCGTTGATAATAAATATCTATTTGACCAACAGAAGAGAATGGAACTGGTGTATAAATGGATGTTTGTCTGACACGAAGTATTGTCGATGTTGTCCCTTGGATCCACACTGCATTTTCAAACCACACAGCTTCAGATACTCCGGTGAAAAGATAATACATACTCTTTGGAAATGTTCGCTAAAGTTCTCTTCATTTGTGGTGTTTCAGTATTTGCGTTTCACGTACATATATTTGCATTTGCATCTCTATGTTACTGATTATCTGGTTGAAAAGATTCGACAGATATGTCAGGAGTAGAGCTGATATATTCCTGGAACAAAACAGATTGGTTCTACTGTACCGAAGAACACATTCCACATAACTATGTGCAAACATTGGAAATGTGTGGGAATTCCATGTATCTGTCATTGGGAACGTGCAATGATCCGATTTTTCTTCTCCAAAAGTATATGTAAATCTGTGACGACCTAGGAGCTGAATTTTCGGCAAGAAGCTGACACTATGTCTAGGAGAAAGGACGAAAAAGTGTGGATTCTTTGCTTTGAATGCTCGAGGCCGCGAAGCGGCCGAGAGCATTGAAATAAAAGAATCCACATCTTTTGAATTTTTTCTCCGACTTAAAACATGTGTAGGCCTATTCATGTGTAGATACAATATAATAGTATTACAAACGTGAGTTGCGTCATGGATGGTTTGCGCGTCATCCATACAGACTGAAAGTGCAGGTTCTTGAACTCACCGAATCGTTGCAATTCTAAGGTGGCTGATAAGTGACAATGTAAAAAAGTATTTATTCCTCGAAGTAATAATGAATAACATAATTTATGTGTAAATAGCTTTATTTCCCCATAAAAAAATGTATTTATGCAGAAAAAAACGTTACTTATGCATAAATAAATTTACTTGGGCATAAATAACATTATTTACTTGCAAATAACATTATTCACTCCCGCCGTGTGTGATATAATAACCAAATACAGCTAACACATGCTTTTATCTTTCCATTGGCCGTTGGGGGTAAATAGCATTATTTCCATGTAATAATATTATTTACTCGCAAATAAAGTTATTTCTGTATGAGTAACGTTTTTTCCTGCGTACATAAAGTTTTTTTCAACATAAATAGTGTTATTTCTGCACAAAACTTGTATTTTCTTTAAATCACTGAAACGTTGCAAATCAGCATGCGCGCAAACAAAAAGTGATTCTTTAAATCATTGAACCATTGCGAGTGACATGATATAAACCCAAACAAGAAAATGCACCTAACTGCGGGGGACGACATTAGAGCTCGAGCACATAATCAGCACCACGACAGTATATTGTGATGAAAAACATAGGCCTACTTCATTCATATTCCTAATAAGTAAACATTTATTTTGAACTCAATGTAACAGATAGATCTACGCCTACTAAAATGGTATTTCATTAAAAAAAAAAAAAATATGGAAAACCATGAGAAATATCTGCATCTGATATCATGATAAATATGCCTACTGGGCGAATTGAAAGGCCAGTTTAAAATAAAAATTCGCATCCCCGCATGGAACACCTTAATTGTCATGTGATACAATACGTCAAATTACGGTAAATTTAGCCGTGGTGTCGCGGACGTATCATCGTGTTTACTTCATCATAACGCCAGAGAATGTCACACGCAAGATGATGTATGCATGCACGTATTGCTGCACAGAAAATTGTGTGTTCCATAATACGCGTCATTGCGGTAAAATTTGCTTTGCATTCTGGGAACGTCAATTTCCATCGGCTCCGCCATTTTGGACGTTTTTGGATATTTTGAGGATTTTACGTTATTTTCTCAATCCTAACACATCGATTTATGCATTATACATCTGTGGAATATTCAAAGTTTGCCATCAATTCGACAGATTTCATGTCAAAGACGAAGAAAATCCTCATTTGGAGTAGGTGTCTAAAGGTTTACCTGCCAAAACGGGCGTCGATAGTTTGGCATGAAACCTCCATGAAAAAGTCAGCACATAGACATGTAGAGGGTTGGGGGCTCGCCCCCAACGCTCTAATGTCAAAAATCACTCAACTTCACACTGACAAATTGCAGGCGCAAGTAAGCGACGATGACGATATCTTCATCACACAGAGCAAAATCAGTTTTGATTTGAATGCTTTGGTTGATAGTGATCAAGCGTTCGATGCAGCACAGATGCTCGGAAATATTGGTGACAAAACACTCCGAATTGAATATCGGACTACGAGTGGCGAAACAGTTTGTATAGACTACATGTATTCGAAGTTGCTGTATATCCGATTAAATGTTTCTATGATGACAGTTTGTGGTAATTGATATGATAACTAACAGTAATTATGACTCATGCTTTTAGGCCTAATCTTCCGACGTATCGACCTGTATATTCTGACATCTCAGAGGACGAACTCGTGTCAACATGCCAGAAAATCGAGGCTTCGTTGGATAGCGTATCTGAGAGTGGAATGCCGATATTTAAACAGAACAGCTGAGATTACTTTGCATATGGACATAAACGACAATGTTAGCAAATTCTTGTTGTAAAATTTTGAAAAATTACCATATCTGGTAAAGTAATAATGAGAGAATGAGTTGATGAAAACTGTCTCACGTCTCTGTAAGGACGCTGGATTAGATGGATTTCGAACAAATCATTCCTTACGAGCCACAGCCGCTTCGCGTATGATTGAACAGGATATGGATGAGCAGCTGATATGTGAAACTACTGGTCATCGTTCTCTGGCTGTCCGTCCGTACAAGCGCAAGAAGATCAATGCAGCAATCTCACGGACTAGTAGCGCTACGGAATATCCAAGCTCTGAATGTCCCATCAGAAACAAAGACCAGTTGCCAATCAACATAACTCTGAACTTGAATTTGAAATATGCCGTTATGTAATATGTAATATCACATCTACTGGTTATGTACACGGAATTATCCAATAATATTATGTGTGAGTTCTGCAAATAAACATGTACCACGACTAACCGTTGAATCTTTTCAGTGTTGGAAATCCCCGTTTAGAATCCCCGGCTTCTAGTTGATTCCTCATAAATAATCCACACTTCACACAATAGTGTGACGTCATCATAATGTTTTAAACAGCGAATATTACCACACTAACCTTCGTGCGACTGCCGTGTAGGTAGCAGTACATCTCGTGTCTACGAGACGGATAACACAATACACAGTCCGAGACAGAGAATAACATAGCGTGAAATGACGGTAATAAAACCTCGAGTCTATGACTGGTTCAAGGAAAGTAGATTGATTACTGTAATCAGCATGTCACGCCACGTATCATCGAAGTGTTCAAATTATATCAGTCGATTACTACGCCGTACTGGAGAAGGTTCAGTAATGTTGTTCACACGAGATGTGTCATGCAATAGAAATACAGGGTCGACTGGTTATTGCACGTCTTGGTCTACATCACACTGAGTTTCAAAACTGTTGTATTTCATATTGTATTGAAAAATGTTACATTATTGTTGCAATGAGTGTATGTGTCAAACTTGTATTCATACTATATGTACGGTTGAGTAAACACAACAGAACAACAAATAGCAAACTGATGTGCTACAAATGATGTCACCAAGTGTCAGGTTCTGGTTGTATATTATGCACTATAGTCATATTACTGTTCATATTATCGCCGTCACTGACAAATTGATGAGGAGAAAACATGACACACAAATCCACAATGTTATGCATATGTGAACAGCGAGTCAGTTCCAGTTACAGACGCAGGCTTGGCGACTTGCCTCGAGACCAGAGAGATCTAACGGAACATGACAAGTGTGAGGGACTGGGCTCGCCATAAATAGCCATGGGGAGGACGCTCTTGAAATTATTAGATAGAGGCCAATGTAGCTCCATGTAATACCTCACGATTTCTTCCAAATGTTGTGTGAATCAGCATTCGCTATCGATTAACCTTTTTCTACACACCTGTGAGGTAACAAGCTCTTTTCCTTCCGAGGAGATTTTTCTCATTTCCCTGTCCTTAAAATCACAAACCAACCCCCATGCAAAAGGGTTGAAATGGGATAATGCATGACTTGAAAATATGTCTCTACAGTATACATTGTCATATAATTTCTTTGGCCGCAATGCCACGTTTTTCTCGCATAATAGCATGACACATTTTCAAATTCAAATCATATTAAGAAGTTTTCTTCACTTTTCATGTAAAACAGTATGCCATAGTGGAGCAGTGGCTAACTGTATATCTCTGCTCGTGTACAAGCACGTTTGGACACTCACTAAAATATAATGTGTACGAATGGAATCTGCCCTACACAGCGAAGATTTGATATACATTTTGTTCTATGGCTCTATTATCGTTGTGACTCTGGCCTTCATCCCTCCCGTCACTATTATTGTTGTGTATTGTCAAATGGGTGGACACGAAGGACTACACATTGTCCATTACATAAATGTCTCGGAAGAGATATCTCAGCCTGTCAGTGTTTATATGTCAGCTTGGAAGTAGGATTGTTGTGCAATATGGATATGGGAATGATATTCTGTTTCAGTTACGGATTCGCAGAACTGGAGTATTGCGTTGGCGTCAGTACCGCAAAATATGAACAACTATGAACGAATGGCTAATCTCATAGATTCACTCACCAAACCCAAACATACTACAGGAAAGCTGTATCAGTTCTAGATGTGACTGTCGTGAATTTTTCCCACCCAATGAAACCTTGTAATCATATGCGCATCAGGGAGAGGAGATAATCAACGTACTATTGTGAAAACACACTATTGTGTCTAAGGTTGCATGGATAATGAGGCCAGTTTTCAACTTCGCACATGTTCATCAGATACCCGGGTGAAAAAAATATACTTTTCGGCAGTTCTTTTCGAATGTGGTTATTTTTAGTAATGCTCACTCATGACTAAGTAATGCTCACTCATTACTCACTCATTAATAAGAGGAAATGCTCACTCTTTCTGGAACACCTGATTTCACCTCCTAATGGCCATTTTTGGGGGGTTCCTGAGTTTCCCTGTCACTTTTGTTTTCTCTTATTTCGTATGCCTGATATGACTTTCTATCCAGGGACTATGAGATTGGATAACGGACCCTGTTTTGTTCGCTTTGAATACTTAATACTGGGTATTGATTCTACGTATATTATTTACATTTCGGGTACATGTATTTGCATGTTGTGTAGCCTACATGTTTTACGATGTCGAGTTTTACAGACACTCAGCTTCTTAGCTAGAGAGATGTACAAAACAGGCACCTGGCTTTCCTCCGCGAGAGAAGTTACAAGCATGCTCCAGACACATTATCGATAACCGCTTTCAATGCTGGGCGATGTGACAGAATACGACCCCGTGTGGCGAAGTTACTACCAATGAATATTGTCAGAAAATAGGATACTTACGGTGGCTTCTACGGTGTCGTCAATGTCATGGGTGGACAACCAGCACCATTGCTGTCCTTCAAGATATTATTGTCAGCAGATCACGTACTCACTATCAATATATCAATGCTACAAACACAAGCAACGAAAAGTGTTTTCGTCATGACCAAAATGTTTTCGGTGCAACGAAAACATTCTCGTTGTAACGAAAAGTGTTTTCATCACAACCGAAATGTTTTCGTTGAAACAAAAATGTTTTCGTCACAACTGAAATGCTTTCACTGCAACGAATATATTTTCGTCACTGCTAAAACGTATTCGTCGTGATTAGAATGTTTTGCATTATTAAAAACATTAATGGGGTCAGGCCTTGAAAAGAAGAATAAGGTGGCAGTGTAATAGCATTTTGGCATGGACATGTCCTCGCGAGTCACCAAGAGTTGATAGGATCATAGATATTCACTAGTGGCGATCACTTTATACTTGTGACTATCTTGATTGACTCTTTATATATGGCAAATTTTATTATTATATCTCATGATTTCGCTTATAATATAATATAACGCAATGAGCAATCATTTTACAGGCCTGTGAGTACAATATTACATGCTTGACTGTAATAACACACCTGCAGACACATTAACATGACATATGAGTGTATCACATTTTCGGGTAATTACATCAGTTTGGTGATCGGATGTGGGACTTTACTCTTCTGACGGGATATCAACTGTCACACGCATGTAACATTAGTATAATGTTCTATTCATGTGAGTATCATTCTAATTCTACTAGTTTTGTCTCCATAGATGGAAGCGTGAAAACCAGAAGAAGGTCTCATTCATTTCTTAGGGAAAATCAACATAAAGAAATACTGAACATAAAGAAAAACATAGAGAAAGTATATCAGCCTATTACCATCAACACCAATCGATATTGATGATGACAATTAAAAGCCTAACCAGAAGCATTTTTCAGGGAAGATAAGAAGCCCGACCAAACACTTCAATCGAAAGACACGCTGGCCTTACAGTGGCAGACCGTGTGTAAAATGTAGTAGTTTCCAACTGATGGAATTAGTAACTGCCCAACAACCGAACACATAATTTAGAAATCTGCACGAAATATTCCCCAACATAATATTCTTTTCTATGTCCACCTAAATTATAGTAACTGCTGGCAGTGATAGATGATGGTATAAACATTTAATTATCTGTAGGTCGCATTTCTATGGAATTCATCAGTGTGGTCTGCTGCTTTTTAAATGACCGTTTGTTAGATACAGTATACTGTATATATTTGGGGATGGGATGATACTTTTCAGAGGATTTCTTCCGTATTCTCACATAATATCAACATACCCAGTAAACAGAATAAAGTAGGTGGAAGTGAGCTAAGAGTCCAATATCGAGCAGAATGTACAATAACCAGATGGCTGTGGTAACCCTCCTGTGACATTATGTTTGACATATATGACAATAAAGTGATTACCAATCGTATAATGTGTACAGTGACAATGCAATGCCTACAACGAGTCCAGTAACACTGACTGGAGAAACATTCGGCTCAAACACAAGCAAGTACATGTATTATCAGTCGACTTTTCCGGGCACACATCACCACAAAATCGTGACTGAATATTCTCTGAGCTGGGTGTTGTAATTCAATTTGTGAATTACCTCGGTGAGACTGAATATCAAAATAATTCCACAGAGAGACGACAGAGCAAAACGTGTGTGCAAAAACTAATGATGTAATCCAATTGCCTCTGAGAGAGCTCGAATGAGAGATTATCACAACTTATATTATGTTAAACTGAGTAGACATTTCTATTGGTGGTGATTTTATTGGTGGATGTTCTTATCGTAGTTAACATTCCAGTTTCTTGGATATCAATGATTCATATGTAAATGAATGTTGTCTGATGCAAAAATTTGATATCAGAGGACAGATAAGTTTGGATGGTGGAGCAAAAATGCACCCTCCGAACAGCTGGACGAGCAACTGCCCTGGAAGACAAAATGACCAGTATAATGAGATTCGTATAATGAGATTTGTACGAGAAATCATGATTTTTCAATGAAAATCTATTTGTGGCCGGAGGCACTAGTCAACAAGAAAATGCAGCTAACTGCGGGAGCCGACATTAGAGCTCGAGCACATCATCAGCACCACGAGACCTGAATATATCTTACACACACCCCCCTCCCCCCCCCCCTCTTTAAAAAAAAGGAAATTGAAACATATCATGTCCCACATGATTCCAATTCATTCCCGTATATTATGATGAAACACATAGGCCTACTTCAATCATATTCCTAATGAGTAAACATTTATTTTGAACTCAATGAAACAGATACGCCTGATAAAATAATATTGAACCTCAATAAAATATCCTTAAAATATTGGAAACTATGAGGAATATCTGCATCTGATATCATATATAGATAACACATGCATACTGAGCAAATTAAAAGACCAGTTTAAAATAAAGAGGTTTCGCAACCGAGCATGGAACACCTTGTCATGTGATAAAATATGTCCAATTACGGTGAATGTAGTCGCGGTACCGTAGACGAAACGTTGTGTTTACTTCATTACGCCAAAGAAGGCCGCACGCAAGGTTACATTACATGCATGCACAAAATGCTGCACAGAAAATTGTACGTTCCAAAGTACGCGTCATTGCGGTAAAATTTGCTTTGCATTCTGGGAACGTGAATTTCCATCGGCTCCGCCATTTTGACGTTTTCCAGACGAGCTGACCATTTTGCGTAATTTTCTCAAACCTAACACATCGATTTATGCATTATATATCTGTGGAATATTCAACGCTTGCCATCAAATCCGAGAGATTTTATGTCAAGGACGAAGAAGATACTCATTTGAAGTAGGTGTACAAAGGTTTACATGCGAAAACGGGCGTCGATAGGTTGGCATGAAACCTCCATGAAAAAGTCAGCACATAGACATGTAGAGAGTTGGGGGCTTCGCCCCCAACGCTCTAATGTCAAAAACCGGAAACGTCAGCTTTGTCAGCGCTTCCACTTTCTCATGCTATCTACATGCTATAACTCCGTATTGCTGTAAGGATCCCATCTAACCGCGTTACAGTATAATTCGGCCGAGGCCGTACAATGAATAACTGCTGTAATTTATTTCTACCAGTCTAGATATTTATGAGGGCAATTTCGCCCTATTTCACTGAGCCATCAGGCCTATTGCTGATAAATTACAAATCTGGCTGTGATATCACACCTTGTACATCATAGTACGGTTTTCTGTTGTAGTCATATCAGCTGGTCATTCGTACCGACCTTGCCAGACGGCAATGACATGAGGATAACTCGCCAATTCACGCAAACAGCATTCGTAGCAATCCTATCATATCACCATTGTATCCACCCCGCCATAATTTCGGTTCCTAATCAAGCACTAAATGTTTAATTACTAGGATTCAGTTCCGATGTTACTGATTGGTACTTCGTATTGAAAACATGAAACATTCGGAACTGATCTCACAAATGTCACGTGAAGTTTGATCTAGATGTAATTCGATAAAAACATTCTGGGCAATGTCACCCTAGCCAGCTGTGTAGTACTGATAATTATATACACTGCTCCACGGGGTGCATTGCGTATAAAATACATCAGTAGTTTCTGCTTTTTGTCTCTGCATCTCATTAGCTAAAATGAAAGTGACAGTGTGATCGGTCATTTGTTGTTTTCGCATGGATCATCAGCATATAGTTATAGCCTGTCAATATAGTACAGATTGCCATATTTTAAATTTGGCTTAAAAAGTGGGGGTCCCCGTCCATTTTCCTGAAGATAAATCCTCAGGAATTCAGTAATTATTACAGAATGTACCCCCATCAGCTTCAATTGTGTGGAATCGAGAGTGTCAATTGTTGAATCTTCACTCGTCTGAAGATTCAAGATTCTTAATTTTATTTTTGTGCAGGGTAAATGCAAGCAGACTGCCATTGTCCCGTACTGCTACTGGAGTGGACACATGAAGGACGATCAGATCATGGTAAAACCACACATCAGGTAATTACCATCACAATTCAGGGGAGAGTGATTATTTTCCACAGTCAATACATCATATCTTATTAAATACAGGCACATACAATACAAAACTAATTGCAAATGTAAGCGCATGATGCTATCGATTAAATCTCAGTTATATACATGCTCGTCTCGTCAATTTCATTTGGGAAGACGATTGTATTTTTGTGACGTTTGTCTATATACCAAGCATATTTTATGCATCAAACCTAGTGCCCTAGGTTTAGCTGTGTGATCTTTGTCTTGTGGATTGTTATTACGCTCATAATCCAGTTTCAAAACACAGTGTGATGTGTAGACCAAGACATGCAATAACCAGTCGACCCTGTATTTCTATTGCATGATACATCTCGTGTGAACAACATTACTGAACCCTCTCTAGTACGGCGTAGTAATCGACTGATATAATTTGAACACTTCCATGATACGTGGCGTTTACATGCTGATTACAGTAATCAATCTACTTTCCATGGACCAGTCATAGACTCGAGGTTTTAGTATCGTAATTTCACGCTATGTTACTCTCTGTCTCAGACTGTTCATTGTGTTATCCGTCTTGTACACACGAGAGGTACTGCTACCTACTGCGTCTTGTCGAAATTTAAAAAAAAATATATACGCTATGTTTTGGAGAAAAATCGTTCCCAATTATTATTAAATAGAATTCCCATACTTTTTCAATGTTTAAGCATATGTGGAGTGTGGTCTTCGGTAGAGTAGATCCAATCTGTGTTGACCCAGGAATATATCAGCTCTACTCCTGAGATATCTCTCAAAGCTGTTCACCCAGATAATCAATAACCTAGGTCAGATTCGAACACAAACACCATAATATGACTTTGAACATGTCCTGGGCAACATAATTCTCCCCTGAAAGTTACATCATGCACACAACAATGGACGTTCACTCGCAGTATCTTCCTATTGACTAGAAAATATGACGATACAAGATACATTGTTCTTTAAGGAGGATGACCTGCAGTTATGAAGCCAATCAGACAAAGAATGTTCAGTCTATAACAAACAAATCTGTAACTAGTGCTGTTATAATGTGTCAAGTTCTAGTGTATAACGGGAGCTGTCGTATTATTGTACACTTTACCTTCATCACTGTTACACGTATTTAATCTTTTATGGCGTGTAAATCATCACTGCACACAACACCCAAATCCACAACGTTATGAGTGTGTGTGAGCAGCACGTCAGTTCCACTTACAGACGCAGGCTTGGTGACGAGCCTCGAGGCCAGACAGATCTAACAGAACATGACAAGTGTGAGCGACTGGGTGGGCCATAAATAGCCATGGGGTAAACGGCCATAAAATTGTTATAGGCTCATTTGATATAGCCGGTGTATCGCCACGGAATAACCCACGAGTTTCAATAGAAAACAAACTTCAGATGAGTCATTTTCAAGAGGAATAACACTGACAAGTCAAATAATCGATCGTAAGAGATGGTTAGCTTATTTCAAAGATTGATGTCATTACCATCCTGAACCGCTCCACTACCAATTGACATAAACAAGCCCTTTTCCTCACAAAAACACAATGATTTGCTTGTTAGATTCAATGTTTGAAAAATGTTGAATCATCACAGTTGGAATCATGCATTATATTGGGTATGACTCGGAAATAAAACTACAATATTGAGTTAATAATTAATCTTACAAACAGGTTGTATTCATGAGTGTGTCGAGATGTTCCTAATTGACAAGTCATCATATGACAGCATCCAAATGTTGTATGTTGTTCCCTTTTCCACGAGCCTGGGTGTAATATCACTCCTGAACGCATTATAGCATGACACGTTTTAGGGTGTGTAGTTTCATGGGAAGTGTATGTGAGTTGCGTGTAACTTAATAATCCACTTGCGAATAGCGAACCAACACACATAATCTTATTAACATACCAGGTATCCATCATTGCAGCAATTTACATAGATCATGAAGTACGCTTAATATAAATGCATTCTAAGAGATGAAGGTTTGCACTCCTGGTGTTATCATATGGGATGTTCTGTGAGTGATCCTCACCGCCTCGAGGCAAATATCATAGAGTTTTCAGTACTGAGGTGATGGCTGCCTGTGCTGAGAGTTAACATGTTACTACTTTAAGTTTGGCAAAAAACCTGAAAAAATCCACAATAAAACCGATTACCTATCAACTGAGAAAAAATCCACATATAACGAATGAATGAATTGGCTTTCATGCGGATATAGCGACTAAACCAACGGACAAGCTTCGGAAGATGTTTCGATTCTATTTGATTATTTAGGAATAAGTTTCTGTATCTGTATAGCAAGGGAAAACATGGAGTCATTGACGCTAATCCATGCCACGGTTGCGCGCTACTAGCTAGGAAATCTTATTGGGCAGGTGATTAGCTGTGACAGAATTGATGATAACATGCTGCAGATACATGGCGGACTCGTGTCTTACATACATTCGTGTGTCCATTGCAATACATTTTAGGAAATCTATTCATATCCAATAAAATACACTACCGTCTTTTGGTGTAGTTAGCAAAATCGACTGAGGTTAAATTTTGGTACATCATATAAAGACATACATGTAGCAGTGAAGTCAGATTTGTCTTTTTCATAGGTGATAGTTGGTTTCCATAATTGATTGTAGTCTTTCTGAAGAGTATGTACAGCATTAGACCTGAAATAAAATTGCCATCAATATCCAGTCAAAATGGGCGAGCTGAGTTGGCATCAACCTCCCTGCACGATGCAGAAAATATTGTTATAATCACTAGCGTGTGACCATCACGAAGGCATAATATATCAATGCGTGATATATTGTGAAATGACCGTACTGAAAGACTCCAGAGTATGACTTATTCACGGAGAGTAGATTGATTACTGTAACCTTATCAAGCTGTGCAAATGATATAAATAACTTGCGCAACAGTCAAGAGAATCACAAGGAAGGAATTCTTACAAACAGTGTACCAAAATGTTTCGACATGCTATTTTTACACAAGATTATTAGATTATTAGTATTGATGTGTCAAACAGCTTTTATTTCATTTCGTATTCGGTAGCGACATTTGTTCTGTCTAAATTATTTTGGCATTTGTTCAGAGATGAATACGACACTGAACATCACAAAGGTAGTTGTATAATTCAATCATAAGAACATCACATGAGGATGTAATTTCTGGCTCACTGATGGCAACATCTGTGTTTTGTTTCCGGTTATCCAACTATAATATATCCAGGGATCAGAATGGTCTGTTGTTAATCCATACAGACACGTGTTCTTAACCAGTGTACTATATAAAGGCTGCGAGGTTCTTTGGTACGTAGTACAGTGTTCATTGTCTGTGCAAACATGGCTAACGTATTGATGGAGAAAAAAGATTACACACGCTGTTGGATAATGGACACCATTCTAATATTATTTACAAACTAATAATTTCTAAATTAAACAATTTTGGGACGAGTCTGGAACTCATACTTTAGTTAAAAGTATCACTTTGGCGAAGATATATACATAGGAAAAGTGATAGCCTAAAGTATGAGGCCATTTATGTAAAACATTTCACACAATATATGCTTGGTGGAATACCGGTCATATTGTATGGTCGCATTGATCTAGTTATTAATATTTGCTGCAGGGTTTTGCTGTGATACGAATGATTGTTTATGGTGAATCTGTCATAATTTAATCTGTCTGTCCAGCCACATTGGAATAAACATAACATTCATAGCACTAATGCCATGAGACATAATTCTGTAATTCCTTAGTCATAACTGGACAGAATGTAACTTCCAACTTACTCAAGTGCTTGCCATAACTGTATCTTAAATGTGGTATATATGTATAATGGTGATGTGAAAGCCGCTGACAAGTAACTCGGTATACCTGAAGGAAAAGTATTGCAGTTTCGCTTGGAGTATATCACTCACTAAGAAATATGTTACAAGTTAGTTACATAGTTAGTTAGTTATTTTCACCAATAGTGTTTCAGGTTCCTGAACTTGAACACACATTGTGGACAATTTTTTTTATATTATGTGGAATTGTTTACAATATATACATCACCATAGCACCACAGCATATCAATAATGCCCATGGCTTCAAACTCACACAGAATATCAACATGCTATATTATTTTCGCGAGCACTTCAATTGTATGATATCAAAGTGGACACACAGAAGGGTGATTAAGGATTTGCCACCCGAAGGTTGGATAATACAAAAATCCAACGGTATCACACCGACACAACCCACTGCATTGCTTTATTGATTCAATCGCAGTTGTCTGCTTGCCTCCCTGCTTATTTAATTAATGTTTTCCGGGAAAATGCTTGTCAATTTGTGAAGTTCTATCTCTCTGATTTCACGGTACTTTATGAGAATGTCCGCGTGATTTACTTGTTAAATCAAGTGGAACGATATCTCTATAGTTGTGCCCCTTAAGCTTTGTGATCTCTGTCCTGGTCGATTGATGGCCCATTGATATATTGATATTGAATAGAAGGAGAGAAGACTAAATCCAATGCCAGGGTTTGTATCACAGTGATGAGTTTTGTTTTGGTAGGTAGGTAGGTAGATAGGTGTGTGATTCATTCCGAGAACGTACAATTAACATTACAATTAAGTTATGTTTTGCATGCCAACTATTTGGAACTACAATTTGCCATGTGGCTATATTGCCAGTTGGTGTTTGACTCTGACCTGGGTTATTAGTTATCTGGTTGAACAGATTTAGATGATATCTCAGGAATAGAGCGGTCGGATTCCTGGGTAAACACAGGTTGGATCTGCTGTACCGAAGACAATATTTACATATGTCTACAAACAAGATTTTCCTCCTGATTTTTTGTCCGAAAAATAATCCACAAAACATACATAATTCTGTCATTCATATCGAATACCATGAGAGTTGATTTTTTTTTTAAATGATGTCGCCAAAATGTTCACTATAAACAGATACCATTACTGCTATGACCATCATTATAATGTCGTGTAGTCAAGCGTGCATCCCATGTACACGAAATGGGTAACAAAATAAACATCCTGAGACAGAGCGTGTAAATGCCGGTACTGAAACCCTCAAGTGTATGACTGCTTCATGGACAGTAGATTGATTACTGTAATCAGAATGTCATGGCACATAAACTGTCATGGCAAAAAACTACATGTATGCAGTTTATATGAATCGACTGATACAAAGTACTATAGAAAGTTCAGTAATGTTGGTCACACCAGATGTATCGTGCAACACAAATGCATAGTTGACTAATTATTATACTAGGTTTTGACGTACATAACACACTCAATTTGAGACCATATCAATGTTGCCACATTATTGTTACAATGAGAATATGTATCAAACCGTGTATTTATGAAATAGAGACATCCCGAGGAACAGGATGTTCAACATGGTGGAGGGCGAAATCGGATCTCTAGAGGGTTTATGTTCAGAAAAATAAACAAACACCATCTTATTATTCCAAAGTCACATTCGAGACATAACAGTCTGTATCATATCGACAGACTATATCCCCCTATACGGTACATTGCCAAAGTCATTGTAATCGCAGTCATTCATATATAATAGTTATGAATACCATAATTTCCAGTATGAATATTTGCGAAGGACTTCATGGAAGTGAACACAATAAAGACAATGTATAAGTTGAGCTCCAGACGCTATTCAATGCTACATCGTGGACAATGTTTAGTGTTTAAACGAACCAATGAGTCCTCGAGAAACGGGTGCAAGGATTTGAATGTGTCCTTGAAAACATAATACCCGCCAGACAGTTACATTGTGCACATAACAAAGGGCGTTCGCTCACAATGCCTTCCTATTCAGTATAAAAGAAGGCGATACAAGACAACATTGTTCTTTGAGGAGGAGGAGGAGGAGGCTGTACAATGAAGGGAATCAGACAAAATGTTCCTCTTTCAGCAAATAGCAAACAAATTTGTTGCGAGTGATGCTACCCGTTTTTCGTCTGTATAGTACGGCCATATTACTATACACACTACTACCCTTGGCAATACATGTATTCGATGTTCCACGAGGGAAAGACATCACTACACTTGACACCCAAATCCACAATGTTATGCGTGTGTGAGCAGCACGTCAGTTCCACAATGTTATACGTGTGTGAGCAGCACGTCAGTACCACTTACAGACGCAGGCTTGGTGACTAGCTCCTTGGGCAGAGAGATCTAACCGAACACGACAAGTGCGAGGGACTGTGCAGACCATACATAGCCATGGGGCAGACGCCAATGATATTGTCAGAGGCCTACCTAATGTCACCAACGTCGTTCCATGAAATAACCCACATATTTCGTTCGAAGCAATAAACATTAAATGTGTCGTGTTCATCGAGGCAATTAAATCTGACATGTCAAATTATCAAGGGATGTTTATGTGTAAAATACATTATATTTGTAACATCGCTACTTAACCTCTCTGCTACGAATTAGCATGTACTGTCGTTTAAGTTTTCTACACAGGAAGATCAGGTAATGGAAGTGGTCGTGTAGTTGGGGGTTCACATGTCCGAAACATTGCCGTATAAGTCACAGAAAACATTAAAGCATAGTGACAAAATCCCAGAGAGGACATTCATCTGCTTCTTGGCTTTAATGTTTGAGAAATATGGGATCATAACTGATGGAGTCGCGCTACTATCCTGTAGTGTATTGAGTATGATTCGGACAAACACCAGATTAATGATGATAGTGATATTACCCCATGAACAGGTCATATTCATTAGGGTCTCTTGTTTACACCGTTTTTTGACGATATTTGTGCGATGCTAAATGACGTCGTTTTATAACTTGGCTCACTTCACCTGGAAGTCAAACGGCAATTTTCTACAAAACTTCAAATTTCTATCACAAAAATTCAAGAAGGTAGCAATCTAATCCGATCTTGAATTTCAGCGGGAATTCGAAAACGGGATTTCGAGAATCTGAGCATAGTCGAGGATTTTGGTCCATTCCTGACACATTGTGGGTGTATTCTACAAATTCATATTGATTTCGAAAGATTACGCCGCTTCAAAACCGAGCAAATGCCCAAAAATGTGTGCGGCCTAAATTTAACATTGGGGTAGATTGCCAACTGTTTTCAATTTTCCAGACAGAAGTCTGAAATTCCGTAGAAAATTGCCGTTTGAATCCCAGGTTATGTATGCCAAGTTACAAAAAAATATCAGCCAAAAAAAATATAAACGAGTTGAAAATTTCAGAGTATAATTTGCAAGTCACAGTTCCCTTCCCCACTAGCGTGGATATAATATCACACCTATACATGTAATAACATTAAAAGATGGCACGTCCAGGCTGTGTATTTTCAGGGAATCTGTTATTTCAATTATATGTACACTAGAATGTACTAATTTGAATGTAACCTTAAACTCACGAACTCATAATAATGCTAACAAACCTATCAAGTTACGTGTTGTTGTATATAAAACCTGGCATTGCAGTCAAATTGTCCACATTTGATCATTGATTTTCATAAATTTATGGCGTGTACACTATCCTCCCTGTAGGAAACAGTATCAGTGTTCTCATCGCCAGCGTGTAAGCAGCGGAGAGAGAAATATGTCATATATGTGACACAACAAGAAATGGGAGCACTGAAAGACTGGAGACTGAATCGCGAAGAGCAGAATGATTATTGTAACCTTATCGAACTGAACAAATGATATAAATGACTCTAACATACACAATAGCCAAGAGAGGCAGGTAGTCGTATATACACTGCACTTGAAATATCGTGAAGAAATATTATTACACACGAGTATGAGTATGATTTCCCATGTCATCTTCGCGAGCAGACCGTTTTCACTGTAAATTATTTTTAACATTTGTTCAGAGACGAATACGACATCAAACAACACGAGCGAAAGTTACATAATGTAGTTATGAATTAAATACAGATGGTGCTGGTTGTAATGAACACATTACAATCAGCACCATCTGTATCGTATGGTGTACTATGGCGGTCATATTACATTCTCCCTGTCTCGACTTGACTTTTTCACTCGATGTTACGAGAGGTCGATGCGAGAGGCCGAGTTTGCGATGCGAGGCCATGAGGTTTCCACCTCACAAACTCACATTGACCCCTCGCAACCTCGCTTCGACCTCTCGCAACCTCGCATCGACCCCTTGCAACCTCGCATCAACCCTTTGCATCCCCTTCTTGCAACCTCGCATCGCCCTTTTGCAACCTTGCATCGACCTTTCGCATGCTCACATCGACCTCTCACAACCTCGCTTCGACCTCTCGCAACCTCGCATCGACCATCTTACAACCTCGCATCAACCCTTTGCATCCCCTTCTTGCAACCTCGCATCGCCCTTTTGCAACCTTGCATCGACCTTTCGCAACCTCACATCGACCCCTCGCAACCTCACATCGACCTCTCGCAACCTCGCATGAAAACTGTTGCGCATGTACAGATCCATTATGACTTATCCAAGATTGGTGACATCACCAGACGAATCCTTTCTATGGAATACAGGTGCACTTGAACGCACCTCGAGTATACACATATCATGTCATTGTAAAAGGTGTTTTCAATGTTTTACATAGGCTTATATTTTCATGGATTGTTCAATAGATTTTTCCCAAAGAAAAATTGACTATGTGTAACCGAATGTATTTTCTATGACGTAAGTAAAGCAGACCGTTTTCACTTCGCGAGCAGACCGTTTTCACTGTAAATTATTTTTGACGTAAGTAAAAAAAGATTATTATTCATGAATTATAAGCATTTTACTGTATTTCTTTTATTAGCCATACCATTAGTTAAGAGCTCAGTGAGACCTATTATACTTTTTAAAAATTTTTTTTAGTATTATCACAAGCAAAAGTGTACAATCCTGTTACAAGTCAAACAAAACAACGTGCATAACCTACTTATATCCAAATACATTCCAACGACCGATCAGCATTCATACAGTATTGTCTCGTCTGAATATATTTTGATATAATTTACGTGTATCAGTATACTTCCCATATGGCCGATATACATGTATATCCAAAGTTATCACGCTACATTTCCTTTCTAACAGTGTCCTAAATAGTTATATTCAGCATATCCCCCAATGGCGCCCATTTTATTTTCGGCTCTTTGCCTGGCATTCTTGAGATTTTCACCCTAATAGATTGGTATATTTTTTGCCCCTTGTATGGGAATTGTTTTTTTCGCCCATTTCGCTGGGCGATAGTAACAATAAGTAACAATAACTTTATTGTCATATTTACGTATACAGTTTTCGGTGATTCTAGTTTCTCTGTGTATTCCCAGCAATATATTCTCTGAATTTATATACGGAAAAAGGTTCAATTTTGGTGAAAGCCAATTTGAAAGTTGATACCATATTTTTAATTTTATCGCGCATGTATGAAAGAAGTAACACGAATTTCCTAAAGAATTTGAGCAATCTGAGCAGTAAGCGTCATCACATAATTTATGCAAATGAAGCTGTGAATTAGTGAGTAGAAACCGCTGATTTTATATTAGAAGCTTTGTAATGTTTTGTCATATGTTGTTTGTATGAAAAGGGCAAATATATTTTTCCATCCAGAGTCTCCATATGTAACTGATAATTCCTCCTGCCATTTGAGTTTACATTTCTTCCAATATCAACTCTGCAAAGTTTGAACTCGGCATTGTTACATAATTCTCTCAAACGTGATGAAGTTTCTTTCTGATAGACTTTCTACCATAGACATGCATAGAAGAGCTTTCCACGTCTTTTATTGTTTCCCTCATTTTCTTCATCTATTATTCCACACGATACCTTTAGATATTATCAAATTACACTTTTCCATGAACCGCCAAAATATTTTTGTTTCAATTTGTCCCAGTCTTCCCTTCTAGTATACAATGTATACAGATGGTAGGCGTATTTCTACGTAGGTCTTTGAAAAGCCGCAACCCCGTGGCCCCAACCCTCAGCTTCCACTGTTTCACAAGAATTTCGTTATTTCTTTGCCACGTTATGGTGTCATATTGTTACATGATTTTACATGATTTTTACACGATTTGACCAATGAGACAACTTGTGCAGGATGAAGAAGGAGTCATTGGCGGAACGAAGGTGGAGAGGGGTTCGAGGCCTTGGAAAGCGGAGAAGGGATCTGTCGAAAGATGAGCGGGATCCAGCAGCTCATGGATATGCCCTTCACGTTTGTATTGGATATATCGATCAGTGCATGCCATAATATAAGGTTTACCTCTCATATATATTGTCTGTAACTATTCATTTGATCGCTAATGTGAGATTTCCATGTTTAAATTCCTTCCAAAAGTGCCCTGCTGTGACAACCCCATGCATGCGTGTAAAGGACAAAAACAGCGAAGTTTTACTCATGTATATTCTTTTTCTTTCGAATAAAGGACACCCATTTATATTGATACCAAATGTGCTACTGACAGCAAGTTTGCCAAAGTTGATTTCATCCGACAAGTCTATTTGTTTCCTTCAAATTAGGCCTAAAAAAATTAATGTTCTGTTTCTCGTCCTCCTATTTTTTTTTCAAAACTGGGTAGGGAGGGACTTTTTTTTTATTTTTCATTTTTTATTTCGCAAAATATACTGTCCTCAGCTGAAGAGAAAATTGGGTAGGGAGGCACTTTTTATTTTTTATTTTTGGTGGGACGATATTTCACACGTATGAAATGAAAATAAATTTGATTGATTGATTGATTGAAAAACCACTTGCGTACAGACGCATTCAAGCCCAAATAAATCAATCCTTTAGAATTGAAATCATGTGTAACACATGACTTCAACGATTTCATTTCTAGGGGCTTGATTTATTTGGGCTTGAAAACTCTTTGTTGGGCACCTTTGCACCTTGGCACTACAAAATCCTAGCAGTCAGCACAGACAGGATGATTCTGTGTACTAGTAGTATTATTATAAAGAACCGTCAGTTGATAATATATTTCAATGATGAGTAATTGTGGAGAACCGTTCTATCAGTTAATGTGTCCATTGAAGAATACATGAGGAAATATAGTGAACAAGTTCGTGATCACAGTTTTATGTGTTATTACATACATGTTCCCACATATGGAATAACTGTTTTTGAAAACTGGTAGCTTCTTTGTCTCATTTGGCGGAGAGTGAAACAAGGGGGTAAGTTAAATATATCTCAATGTTGCATGCTGTGATTCAGTGTCTCGATCATTCACTATCCTCACAATAGGGGCGGGAACACTTTTTATTTGAGAATCGCAAATAAAAAAATCCGGGAGGCTGCTTTTGAACACAGGCGGGCGGCGACGAGAAACAGAAAATTAATTTTATTAGGCCTTAGTCATTGAGAGGTTGATGTGAGGTTGCGAGAGGTCGATGCGAAGTTGCGAAATGTAAACCTTGTGTTCTCGCATCGCAGTCTCGTGACCTCGCATCGATGTCTCGTGACCTCGAATCGTAGCCTTGTGTCCTCGCATCGCAATCTCACACCGACCTCAAGTCCCCTCGAGTGAAAAATTCAAGTCAAGACAGCGAGAATGTAATATGGCCGCCATCGTACACCATAGTATCGTTTCCGCACAGCCGTCTACAATATCGAGTGCGGTAGGAACGGTCCAATACTTATCAAGAGTGGTGTGTTGTCATTCCAAACAGTCACATTTTCTCCTACGTGGCAATGTATACAGACTGCGAGTACCTTGGTACCTTGGACAATATTCATATTGTCTGTGTAACTATGGCTAAAATATTCACGGAGAGAAGAGTACAATCGTACGGAAGCGCAGTGCTGCCACATGAGAAAAAAATTAAGTCGTTTTAGTGAGATATTATCTCGTTAAATCGATTTATTATCTCGTTAAATCGACTTAATATCTCGTTAGAACGACTTAATATTTTTTCTTCCCTGGACTACGGAAGCGCAATGCTGCCATACGAGAAAAATATTAAGTCGTTTTAACGAGATATTAAGTCGATTTAACGAGATGATAAAATTGATTTAACGAGATAATATCTCTTTAAATCGACTTAATTATCTTGTTAAATGGATTTAATATCTCGTTAAATCGACTTATTATCTCGTTAAATCGACTTATTATCTCGTTAAAACGACTTAATTTTTTTCTCATGTGGCAGCACTGCGCTTCCGTACTATCGCTGTTGGACATTTACTCAATTCAAATATTATATCCCTCCAAAGTAATACTTTCTAAATATACAATATCGTGACATTTATGTAAAACATTTCACACAATGTCTGACTGGTGGAGTATGTCGACAATTTGGCCCAAGATGACCGGTTAAATGGTGTGGTCGCTTTCATTTAGTTACTGAAATTTGCTGTTGGATGATTAATTTCACCGTCATATGAATGACTGTTTATGGTAACATTTGTCATCAATATAAGCTGTCTGGCCCAGCCACAATGAGATATACATAACATTTATAGCTCTATTATCAAGGGAAATATTGCCCATAATTCTGTTATCCTAATTCCCAGTGGTAGGGCATAAAGGACAAATGGACTTCCAACACACCCTGGAATGAATATATCAACATTGCAGTATATATATGCTTGAAAACTGTGGGCGATTTACAGAATATTATTGAAAGCAATGGGCTGGATATAAAACTAAGTTGTTATATTACTGCGATATACTGTGATTATAATAAATAAAGAACATATATACAGGGTGTCAGTTTTGTTACAGTCCCGAAACGTGGGACAATCTTAGTATTGTCCCTTATATATGTCCCTTATTATAATGTTAACTTTTAATATAGCGGTTTTGCAGGATTCTGCTCAAAGCGTTCCACAATTATCACTCCCGATATATAATCAGGACACTCTAGGGTCCATAGACATTCACCCATTTGCCGATATTTTTTGCTGTCATTACATTTGTCAACACTGCCAATCGGGTACTCAATTATACGACTGAGTGAACCAGAACACACTGTGGTTCATTCCTTGCTCAAGGGTGTTAAACAACCACTTCGCGGCTCGAACCAACTACCTGCTACTCATGAGGTGAGCGCCCTTACCGCACCGCTACCCTCCCCACTACTCAGCTACATGTCCCCTCTCTAATATGTTCTTCTAGTTATTCAAAGTTTACAGAAAATATCACACTATGTAACATATTAGCGTCACTATATTGTATCAAACGTATACAAACTCAAGCAATAGTACTAGACTGGAGGCCAAACCTACAAAAGGCCTCATTATTTTGAGAGTTAGTATGCACGGAGACACCCATTGGAGAATGTGGTATCGTTGGAAAGCTTAAGACCTAAGGGTCACATTTTGACATATCCCGTCTTTTTGGACAGGGGCGGTCACCATGAAAAGGGGCTCGGAAGGTCAATGACCTCAAATTTAATCAAGCGTCCTGTTAGGCACCCGGAATGGCGTAACATATCACTGAAAGTGTTCCTTCGAAAGAATGGGTCAACCGATTGGGTTTAGTTTTGGAACATAGACAGATACTAGTACTAGGTATGTGTTGGCGGAATGACCCCAATGAGGTGTCAAGAATGGAGGTCCCGGGGTCGGGATCACCACCCCCCTGGAGTCCGCCCCTTCTCCAATTAATGACAAAAGGGTGATCTGGGGTTCAAAACTCTGTTTGTTCAAGAGACCAAGCAATATAAGAGTTATTAAATGGCACCATTCAAGGATAAGACCAGTTAGGATTGCAATGATTCCAGCATCATTTGTAGATGGGACCGGTTGCCAAGGCAACAGACGTTTCAAATGGTAGGCGTCGGGTCTGGTTTTCACCCAAAAATGGCAAGAATATCGGGGTTCAGCCTGTATAAAAGTGTTAATGATCGAAAACATGGCTATATGAGGCTACCATCATTGTCCTAGATGAACATAATATGGGACACGGACATGCTGATAGCACCGTGGCCTCAGGGTGGGGCTCGTTTCCATGACAACAGGTCTATTTTCCCATAAAAAATGGCAAAAATAATGAAGATTTGGTTGCTTTAAAGTGTTGATATTTGAAGACAGATCAATGATCTTGTCTCAGATGAAACACACGTAGGACAGAGACGGAATGCTATCTCTGTGGCCCCTGGGTGAGGCTCGTTGCCATGACAACAGACGTTTCTAATGGTAGGCGTCGGATCTATTTTTCACCCGAATATGTCAAGAATTACGGGGACAAGAACGATATGCTAGCACTGTGGCCCCTGGGTGGGGCTCGTTGCCATGACAACAGGCAGTCTTAATCATCCGTGTCAGTTTTTGCTAAAAATGGCCAGGGTGGACGAATGGCCATGGTGGACAAATGGGTGGCGCCCCTGGTGAGTAACTTGTGCAAATAACCGTTTGTTATGTGGTCTATGTATTGAATATTTCTTAATCATATAGCATGTCATCACTTGTCATGCCGTTTATTAGTGCATTGGAATTGTATAAGAAAATAACAAAAGCCGTTTTGAGAAAAAAAAATCAAAACATTGTGCAGCGTGGTGTTGAAACCAATGGTTGGCGAGCGCTCAAACTATAGGGGTTGGTTTGTTCAAACGGCATTCTGAAACTATCCGGTCAACACCAAATACACATTGTTTACAGTTATATACCATGTAATTGGCCGATTTTTGAGGGAATTCACAAAATATTCGACAGTTTTTATACGGATATGTGGTGTCAAATCCAATAACTAACGCCTAAAAGACTGAAAGTCAGGTTGTTTCCGAGGCTATTACGAATAAACAGATGTTTTAGTAATTATCGAAATTCTGGAAAGTTCCTTGGAATCGATCATTTTTCATGCAAAAAAAATTTTTTTTGTTACAATGATGAGTACATATTACTCGAAAGTTCAAACCTGTGGGATGCATTGCGATGACAGGTGGAACTGATATCTTCATTATATATTTGATGAAAGCTAATAACATATTTTATTATTCAAATAGGAAAGAAATACAAGGCATACAAGACTCAAGCAACATATCCAGATTGATTTTCAATATCCAGCAGTCGGTTGAACACGTCGTTAATCACATCTTGCTCCTATCAAGGCTTCCGACTACAACATCAGAGGAGCTACCTGGTTTGAATCATATCTCTCCAACCGTACACAAAGACCTTGGTGTGCTAATGGACAGTGAGCTGACTCCACAGGTCAAATCCACTTGCCGATCGACCATGATCGAGCCTCATCCAGGGGCCACAGAGGTAGCATTCCGTCTCCGTCCCACGTGTGTTATATCTGAGACAAGATCGTTGATCTGTCTTTGAATATCATCACTTTAAGCAACCAAATCTTAATTATTTTTACCATGTTTTATGGGAAAATAGACCTGTTGCCATGGAAACCCCGCCTTGAGGTCACGGTGCTATCAGCATGTCCGTGTCCCATACTATGTTCATCTATGACAATGATGGTAGCCTCATATAGCCATGTCTTCGATCATTAACATTTTTATACAGCCTAAACCCCGATATTCTTGCCATTTTTGGGTGAAAAATAGACCCGACGCCTACCATTTGTAGCGTCTGTTGCCATGGCAACCGGCCCCACCTACAAGTGATGCTGGTATCATTGCAATCCTAACTGGTCTTACCATTGAATGGTGCTATTTAATAATATGTATAATATGTATGTATCTTATATTGCTTGGTCTCTTGAACAAATAAACTTTTGTCATTATTTGGAGAAGAAGCGAACTCAAGGGGGTGGTGATCCCGACCCCCGGGACCTCCATTCTTGAACCTCATTGGGGTCATCCCGCCAACACATACCTAGTACCAGCATCCGTCTAAGTTCCAAAATTAAACCCAATCGGTTGAACCATTCTTTCGAAGGAGCACTTTCAGTGATATGTTATGCCATTCCGGGTGCCTAGCAGGACGCTTGATTAAATTTGAGGTCATTGACCTTCCGAGCCCGTTTCCATGGTGACCGTCCCTGTCCCAAAAGACGGGATATGTCAAAATGTGACAGTCTATACTGAATATTTTATATGTTATTCGTTATCAGATTCGTTCAAATATATGTACTTTTAGAACTTAGTATCCACCTGTGAAGCAGATATTGATCAGTTTTAGCGATAATTTACATCACGGAAGTTGGCGGATACTTATATTCTGTCGCTGCATAATTCCTCTAAAAAGCTGGTATCTGCCTGTATTTGGCTCAAGGAGTAAATATTATAATTTTATAATATTGTCCAGTGTTTCAAATATGTTTTGATAACATAAAACGAGGAAGATCAATTGTTAAGTTCTATATTTATAATTATGATATAAGATATTAAGTATATGCTAGCCTTCAATTTTTTTTCAAATGAAGTGAAACCAGAAACTAATTGAAACATTTTTTAATAAACGAACACTGAGGACGAAAGCAGTAAGTCCCTGGCCTAGAATATAATGAACATCTCCACAAAGTCCCTCCTCCCTCCTCCCAAAATGACAATCAATACAACAAACACAAACTGGATATGGTAACAAAAATCGAAAGTCGGGACGAGGATATGGAAACCAAACACTGATTGTCTACTAATTGTACATGCCAAGAGAATATGTCATCTTCATCAGCAGTTGGTACCGAACACGTATTCTTAAAATATCGAGTGCATACAGGCCATTCGTCTGCACTACGTGATCCATCAAGATAAAAAAATAAGATTCCCCTTCAAGAATATTGATTTCCTCACTAAGAATGAGGTGAAATCAGATTGGAAAATAACATTCCATTAGATTATAAATGTGTTGAATATTGATTTGCACTCATTACACTTTGTTTCTGTTTCAACACATGGTGTTATAATTCTCAATACTGATAACTAATGTGTGTGTCTCTAATATTCAGACACAGCTGAAGTTGACGCTAATACTTGGTTCAAGTATTTCCAATACAAACATTGGTTTAGCTTCTTTGCAAACGACAGATATCTCATTCCAAAAGCGCATACTGTTCAATGTGGTGTTCACGAGAAGGATTCACTAACTAATATACTTTTAATAAAAACCATACATATACCTAGTGGATTTTTCATTACCATATTTTTCTAATGCAGGGGACAGGATACATCATATACATCATTATTATCTGCCACACATCGCTAAATGAGATCAATTATTTTGCCCAGTCCGAGTTCAGTTTTAGGGTTACTGAACTTTAGGTCCGATAACCTATGTTGTGTTCGTTGTCCGTCGTAGTCCCGAGGCCAGGCGATCTACTAGCACTCCGGAACTATTTGCAACCTGCAGATACGGCTTCAGTTAAAAGAAGTTTGATGGAACGACTAAAAGCTCGCCTAGAAAGTAGGGACGATGATGGGGATTCACTGCAAACCAGTAAAATCGCTGAAATCCCACCATATGATAGAGCTAGGATGGATGCATTTCGATGCGAGGAGACCCAGGTTTATGCTAAGGTTAGATCCAAAAACCAGTTGCGGTTGCGGGTTTCGACACTGTTGACGGGGACGACTTACTAGAAATAATATCGAATCATGAATGCAAAGTTAAAGTGACATAGCGCAACATATCAAAGATCCTTGGTCAAATAGCAAGCAAGAAAATCATACAGTAACCTTCGTTCATGAAGGATTTTTTTTCTGCACGCTGTTGGAGTGTGAGTTAAATATTGATCTATGCACTATATTGACATATTGAAACCAACGACAAAGCGGGTGTCATGCATATATTTAGTGACGATTCCGATGCTCAATCATTTAATTATCTGAAACGATACATGTGCGAGTTAAACGAGGATACGTTTCGTGCTTTCCTGCCCTTCACCACGGCATCCAATCTGAGGTCTGACCCTGCGGGCAACTACTACAACCTTACGGTCCGCATGGTGGATCTCAGTGGTCTGGGATGGAGATCTGGGGCACACACGTGTGGACGGGTTATTGAACTCTCCAGGGTGGGCGAGAGTTTCCCACGGAGTTCAATGTTGTATTGGCAGGCAATGTATGTAATATGTTACATTCATTTATGCTCTGATGAGAGATTGTGTTGTTGTTTACATCCATCAGTAATCTCTAATCTCTAGACGTAAACGAGATGAATGCAGATGAACAAATTATTAATATGGTAGTTTGGGTGTATTGTTCATGATTACTACTTGTGTTTATGTTGCCATTGATTGGGCAACAGTGAATAACACCAGTTTGACTGGAATATATTGTATCTCTCGGACGATCCATACTGCCATACTTGATCCGATGTAAAAGAAATTTACGTCCTACGCAAAAAAGGTCCCACAGACAAATATTCCTAGGAAATGTTGTCCAATGGCAAAATATTATCAGTAATATATGTCCGACGGACCTAATTCCCTGGGAAAACATGTCCTGGGACCTAATTCCCTAGGAAAACATGTCCAGGGACATATTTCCCCGGCAGTCATGTCCAGGCAGACTATTTCCCCTAGAAATTTATGTCCGAGGGGACCTAAAATACATGAGACATATATTCCATCTACACCGGGTTTATTTGTTTTTGACATGTAATTAGAAACCACTTCACAACGACATTCATAATGATATTTCGCGAATATGTCACTATTGGCAAAACTGAGTTTCTCGTGTTTGTGTTCATTGTTTCACTCGATGTTTTGAAATTAAAATTAAAATGATCCATAGTAATACTATGACTTTTGCAACTTAACATTATGCGACACGTAATTTGAATGATTTCTTGTTGTTTGTCACCGGCATATGGTGTGTTTGTTTCTCAACTTATACGCTATTCCAGAGCTAGTTGCAAATATGAGGACTTTGTCTATCGAAGTGCCCAGCTAGTCTCTAAACTGCTGCGACAAGGATATGTTATACCAAGACTTATAGCTGCGTTTAAGAAATTCTATGGACGTCATCATGATCTGGTTGAAAAATACACCAAATCCAAGTCTGCCATGCAACTAGCTCTATTTTCATGTTAAGTTTGGGGAATTCATGACGGGTGCCACTAGTGGGGCAGGAAATGCTCACTCTTTCCGGAACACCTGATTTCACCCCCTAATGGCCATTTTTGGGGGTTCATGAGTTTCCCTGTCATTTTTGTTTTCTCTCACTTCGTATGCCTGATATGACTTTCTGTCCCCGGACTATGAGATTGGATAACGGACCCTGTTTTGTTTGCTCGGAATACTTAATACTGGGTATTGATTCCACGTCTATCGCTAAGGGGTCGGGAAATTAGACAACGAACAACTTGCATTTCATTTTTTTTTTTCTATTTCAAGGAAACAAGTCAGCAGTGCACGACGTCAGACTTCGACATTCTTCCTCTCCCTCTCGCCAATGTTGAATCTTTAAAGACGTCAAGCTCACTGGAATATGTGTGGATAGTCTCGAAATTTTATTCACACGAAGAACTACATTATTGTCCAGATATGGGACTATTTAAGAAAATCTTCAGACAAATTGATATGAGATATTGACGGTCTAAACCTGGATTAAACTAGAACATTTTTTTTAAAAAGTCGAATACTTCTAAAACAGGGCCCCATGTCTGGACAGTACATCTATGTCTTCATATGACTGAAGTTTTAAGACAATCAGCGCATAGTCAAGTGAGCCTGACTTGTTTGGAGATTTAACAATGGCGAAATCGACAATATGGAGGATTTTTTTCCTGGCCCCTAAATATGTTTATATATATCATCATATTGACATCATTCAAATCGGTTCTAACAGTTGCACATGATAACTAAGCAATGCTGAGCAATGCGTACAGCTCTCGTCGGCCATCTTGATCTGATGGCATTGCAATATCGTGTTCCTCCATTATGTAGAGACATAATTCCTGGATTAGTTCAGTACAAGGGGGTGCGCGACATGGTATAGCTTCACTCACACACGCTGGAACATCGAGTTCGTTAAGTAGAGTCTGGAACATATTGATCCAGTATTGAATACCTTGCTTCCGAACCATGCCTCACATGGCTTCTATGCGCTTATTTGTAGTGCTTGTCGCATACATAAAGCTCTTTTCTCCTGAATATTCATTTGTTTCGCGTGCCTCGGTCAGGTCGAATGCGTAGAGGGCACCTGTCGTGTTGTATAGTCTCTACGAACTATGACCTTTGGGTCTTTATTTGTTTCGTATGCCTTTCACCAAATAATCTTCCTTGAGAAGAGTTAATATAATTATTATATATTTATTATATACCCTACGTGGAATTTTCAATGTAAAGCAATCGTTCTGATAAGTTACCATATCGGAACACCTGTGTGTTGCACTCATTGTATTACGTGTCCATAGCAAAGACGGCTCCAAATAGACGGTTACTCGTTCTTGTCGTGCGAATTCGTGCCTCAAACCTGTTATCACATCAATAACCTTATAATACCATATCTA
This sequence comes from Terebella lapidaria, assembly GCA_949152475.1. Lineage (NCBI taxonomy): Eukaryota > Metazoa > Annelida > Polychaeta > Terebellida > Terebellidae > Terebella > Terebella lapidaria. The sequence continues at coordinate 38,814,437 of OX424566.1, forward strand.
CACAGTTTGCTGTAGCCGTCTATTTGCCAAACAAAGCTTCCTTCATTGCATCCGCCTCCTTTTTCTTCTGGCGACCCCTTCTCAGTCACTGTATTACTACAGGTGCCACGCGTAATTCATGGCGAATGTTTGTGGGTCTGATCATATATACAAACTTAGTCGATATTATCAAGTTATATATCAATATTATCGAGTTATAAGTCGATATTATCGGGATATAGGTCGATATTATCGACATATAATTCGATATTATTGAGATATAAGTCGATATTATATAACAAGGAAAATTTAAAAATACATTATTCTAGTGGCCATTTTACGCTTCCGTAGGAATGAAATGCTTTTGGGGTGGTAGATTCAATCTGTACCAAATATGCATAGCCTACATGACACATCGTCAAGGGCAGACAATTCTTCAAATATAGTTATGTGCATCTGGGAAAATTGCCACGGAACTGCAAAGTCGACATATATTGTCCACAACATATTGACTTCGTTGAGGAAATAGAAGTTTACGGTATCAGGATCTTGCATCTGAACTAGCAGTAGCGTATGCAAAGACAGATAACACAATTATCAGCCTGACATAAGGTGTAATGCAACGTGAAATGACGAGTCCCGAAAACTACCAGTTTACGACTTTCTCCAGACAGATTGATTGATTTCATTATTTTTCACGTCAAGATACTCCTTATTGAGTGATGCTAATTACATGAATATTTGTCACCTGCTGAGGGATTGCGTTGTGCAATCAATCAGATCTATTCTGTTTTCTTAAAAAGCACAAATATTGTCGGTGAATCACTTTGATATCACCAACTGAAATCATGCGAAAACAATTCATATCATCATCTGAATTCATGTTCAAGGTCACCAATAGATCCACCATATATAATCACAATGAAATCAAACTTTCCGTGCGCTTTGTTTGTCTACATCGACCAATCAACAACTTTCGGCTATGAATGCAAAGCTCAATGTGCTCAAAGAGTACTATGTGCAAAGCTCAATTTGATATATTTCAAGTCAAACTAGACGTAAAGGCCTAAAGGTTTTGGAGGCACTTCAGGGTGAAGCATGAAAAAAAAAGCTGACTCAGGAGAAACACGATGAAGCTCTCAATGAGACCTAGAAGACTTTATACAATTACATGTATGTGAAGGACAAACTTTTTTGCTCTAGGTCGTACCATTTCCGACATAGTGACGAAAATGAAAAATGCCAACTCGGCGAAAAAATTTCAGGTCAAGGTCAAAGTTCATCCCTAGTACCCCTCAGACATGTTTGTCTAGGGCCACGTGTCCTAAAAAAACCATCCGTTTCGCTCTACGATGCACAATTTCCGAGATATCAGCGAAAATGTAGAATGCTGACTCGGCAAAAACAAATTCAGGTCAAGGTCAAAGTTCATCCCTAGTACCCCTCAGATATGTTTGTCTAGGGCCATGAATCCGAAAATAACGTCCGTTTCGCTCTACGACGCACCCTTTTCCGAGATATCACCGAAAACGAAAAGTGCCGACTCAACGAAAAAATTCAAGGTCAAAGGTCATCCATAATACCCCTCAGACATGTTTGTCTAGGGCGACGAGTCCAAAAATAATGCCCATTTCGCTCTACGACGCACCGTTTCCGAGATATCGATGAAAAGGAAAAATGTCGACTCGAAAAAGTTTCGGGTCAAGGTCAAAGGTCATCCATAATACCCATTAGACATGTTTGTCTAGGATGACGAGTCTGAAAATAACGTCCGTTTCCCTGTACGGCGCACAGTTTCCGAGATATCGACGAAAATAAAAAATGCTGACTCGGCAAAAAAAATTCAGGTCAAGGTCAAAGGTCATCCCTAATACCCTTGAGACATGTTTGTCTAGGGTGACGAGTCCGAAAATAACATCTGTCTCGCTCTACGACGCACAGTTTCAGAGATATCAACGAAAATGAAAAATGCCGACTCGGCTAAAAAAACTCAGGTCAAGGTCAAAGGTCATCCATAATACCCCCTTAGACATATATTTCTAGGGTGACGAGTCCGAAAATAACATCTGTTTCGCTCTACGATGCACAGTTTCAGAGATATCAACAAAAATGGAAAAATGCCGACTCGGCAAAAAAAATTCAGGTCAAGGTCAAAGTTCATCCCTAGTATCCCTTAGACATGTTTGTCTAGGGCCACGAGTCCGAAAATAACGTCCGTTTCGCTCTACGACGCACCGTTTCCGAGATATCGACGAAGGCAAAAAATGCCAACTCAGCGAAAAAACTTAAGGTCAAGGTCGAAGGTCATCCATAATACCCTTAAGACATGTTTTTCTAGAGTTACAAGTCCGAAAATAACATCTGTTTCGCTCTACGACGTGCAGTTTCAGAGACATCGACGAAAATGAAAAGTGCCGACTCAGCTAAAAAATTTCAGATCAAGGTCAAAGTTCATCCTTAGTAACTCAATGAATAAATTTAAGGTCAAGGTCAAAGGTCATCCATAATACCCCTTAGACTTATTTGTCTATGATGACGAGTCCGAAAATAACGTCCGTTTTGCTCGACTTTGCACCGTTTCAGAAATATCGACGAAAAAGAAAAATGCCGACTCGGCTAAAAAATTTCAGGTCAAGGTCAAAGTTCATGCCTAGTACCCCTTAGATACCTTCGTCTAGGGCCACGAGTCCGAAAATAATGTCCATTTCACTTTACGACGCACCATTTTCGAGATCTTGACGAAAGCAAAAAATGCCGACTCAACTAAAAAATTTTAGGTCAAGGTTGAAGGTCATCCCTAATACCCTTAATACTTGTTTGTTCAGGACGACGAGTCCAAAAATAACATCTGATTCGCTCTACGACGCACAGTTTCAGAGATATCGACGAAAACGAAAAATGCCGACTCAGCGAAAAAATTTAAGGTCAAGTTCAAAGGTCATCCCTAATACCCTTAAGACATGTTTGTCTAGGGCGACAAGTCCGAAAATAACGGCCGTTTCCCCTTACGACGCACCGTTTCCGAGATATGCAGGAAGCCTCAAGGATGACTCAGCTAAAATCATTTCGAGTCCTAGGTCAAAGGTCGTGGGACGGATCGGCCTCAAAATCAATAGGTTTTTTCCCTGGTGATATATGAACTTCCTTGCAAAGTTCCACAGTCATTGCCATAATACTTTTTGAGTTATCGTGCGGAAACCAGAAACATTGATTTCTTCCTCACGGACCCCGGAGCCGGCTCAAAAACAATATACTTCTTCTGCACAACATGTCTGACCAGTGGTGAAAATTTGGTCAAAGCAATCTGAAGTTATCGTGCGGAAACCAAAAAGTGGAAAAAAAATGAAAAAAAATTTTTTTTTTGACAAAACTGTAAAGGCATTCCTGCCGAAATGCCTTAATTAAAGGTCATCAGAATGTTTTGGTATATATCATTTCACTCGTCCACAACTGACTATCAAGTTCTCAAATCGATAATAAACGAGATATCAGCCTATGACCTTCAAAATGAAGTCAAACTCAAGGTCATGACAGTACCCAGCATATATTTATTGATTCCTAATCTGTAAAGTCGATATATGTGTCATTTCCCATATGTCCACAATTGATTTCAAGGCTTTAAAGTCGATATAAAATGAGTCAGCTGAGAAAATTACCTGAGAAATGTGCAAGTTTTGGCGAAAGAGCCTAGGCGGCTTATTCTTCAAAATAAAATTACCGTTTTGACTTTCGTGATTATCGAGGCAGCAACTGAAAACACCATGTTATGTTTTCGCATGCTTAGATCATAATTTCTGAGTTCCAAGCGAATTTTGCTGAAACATTTTAAGCATTTCTGGCAAAATGCAGAACATCGCCAGCGTATGTGAAATCTCAATATTATAGGTAATCGAGATAAGTACAGCTGATGTATTATTATTATAAAAATTGAAAATACATGTATAAAATATCATCGTTGCTTTTGATTAAGTCGTAAACATAGAATAATACATATATTCGAGGAAGGAGTCTTTACATGTCCATTGCAGTGTCGGAACACCGGTGTGACTATAATACGATACAAATGAGATATAAAAGTTACAATCTTATATACTTGTCATATAAATGATTCCATATAACACCATTGTTTTGTGGTTACCTGCGGGTTGGGTATCAAGGAAAGATAGCCAACCCGTGAAAGACAAATAACCGACGAACGAGACTCGTTTCGCGTGTGTAATTCACAGAATACCAGATCGCACGCGACTATTCACATGTGTTTTCTCGTGTGGAGTACACTTACAACAATTGCGGTTGAATCCAGTCATGAATTCACACCCACAACAGTCATGGAGAACTGGTGATTGCACAGGGCGAGGTCGCCATATCGAACAGCCACGAGGAGGGTAGCGCAGACATCGAGTCAGGGATTGCGAACTTCCCGTTTGCGTGGCAGTGTCACATTTGAAATTTTGTGCATCACATTCGAAAGGAGTGTCCCTTAGTGGGTAAAGGTAGAAAGGATTCCTCATTCAACAACATTGGCCATATGGGTGAACGGTCTCCACCGGTTTCAGAAAGGAAAGATGCAGTTATAGTTTGTGACATTTCACGAAATAATTACTCCGTTGAACCACGGTATCACATGGAACTTCGTTGAAAATCTGCAAACTAGAATCCGCATTATGCTGAGCTTCTCCTTCTGCTCATCCGCCGATACTGCTGCATGTAGAGTTTATCATATTCCTCCTCGTCTGGCTCCAGGGAGAAGTTGACAGTGACGGTGTCCCAGATGGGGTTGTACGGGTCCACCGGCTCTCTCATGGTACGCTCCATATACTCCCCATTCCCCTCCGCGTCCACAAGCACTATCGTATTGGTCCTGAGTGATAAGATAAAACATAAATGACGTGGAATATATTAATGATTCATATCAATAATATATTGTGTTCAGAGATATGAATTCCTATGGTGTATCATTGATGAGGTTTTAGTTTTAGATTTGATGAGGATCAATCAACATAATCTCATTCTCAAACAATCCATAGTTGTGATTGTGATAGATAACATACGTCGTGACGTATCCATCAAACAGTTGAACTCACCTGGTACCCAGCTGTATCTCTGGAGCTTTGATGTAGATACCGCTGAGTTGGACTTTGCATGTTTCGTATTTGTGGCCCACTGCCTGCTCATCCAGGTAAGGGTCTGGCATGTGGCTGCAACACGATCAACACAGAATGCACGACCTTATTTCTGGTATAGGCATCTTTACTTTACAGGAAAAAAATGGTTATGTTTATCCACATGATTACTTAGTGAGCAAAAAAACCTAGAATATAATGCGAACAGTTACACTACTGCAATTGGTTACAGTATGCTTGAACGATCATCGACACAACAAAATTATCGAGGTCAAGACACACTGGACATCAGAGGTGTCCCTACATCATGAGACAAACTACAGTGCTTTTTAAACTCGTATGATTTGGGACCAATATGTACCCAAAATAAATATTTCTCTGTTGATACTGATAAAACAATATCTGATATTGTTGCTGAAAAAAGTTGGATATCATTGAGCACGTTCTTCGTTGTTTAGTAACTATGTTTGGTTGTCCGTTCACATTGCGAAAATGACCAGGAGGTTACATTTCTGATGTCCAGTGTGTATAGATAGGCTCAATAGTGCGTGTGCGTTCCTTCAGTCGTGGGATACTGACCGCCTTTACGAGCAAGAAAGTGATTTTAATTAGGCGAGGAGGAGCAGAAAACACACTCACGGAGTGGGATCATTCAGCAACTGAAGCAGAGCTTCGCAGAGATGATCTTTGGCGTCTACTCTGGAAAAATTGTTGATGATTCTGGTGAAGTCATTCTTACCATCAACGACTTTCTTCCACGGCGCTGAGATGGGGGAATTTCCGAACACGTGTACTCTAGCTGTCGGAGGAACACAATAAACATTTACCAACCAATGGGCCCGCCCAAGATTATTGTAGCATTTCTATTTGTGTGAGAACATGTGTGAATAGTAGATGAACAAATGTTTGGTAGCTATGGTTCTGTCGAAGATGGGTTTGATGAAATCTCAAACATGGCGTGAACGTACAATGTCATCCACTCCAGTTAACAATATAAATGTACGAACAAAACAAGGACAGAAACATTTTGGATAGTTGTCATCCTAAATTGCGATTGAAAATTATATTTTGTAATTTTATATATACGTATACGTCCCCTACACCATGGAATAACAACAGTACACTGACCAGCATCCAAGTCGTAAGGTGACGTCTCGTCTTCGCTACTGAAGTAACGTAAAGACCACTTCTTCTCTCTGGTCAAAAGTGGGAAAGAGAGTAAGCATCAACATCCACAATGCAATCGAAAGGACAACTCAATCCTACTCCTGTGATTCTGGTAGGACGATAGTACTCATACCATTAATACTGACTTCTAATAAATGTGGAACCAGATAGGTTGTGCAGTTTAATCTTTTGTATCCAATAGGTATTGAAATAGTGCCCGATGGTATACAGGACAGCACAACCTGGGTAGGTCCTGAATATGCCAGTATTCTCATGACCAGTAAACTTATGACAAATACTTCTTGCGATTTTATTAATGATCAAAACATAGGACCTGTAGCTCGCCGACAGTTCATCAGAATATGTGTGTTTTTTCCTCCTCCCTCCCAAAGACCCAAATTCCAAATTGGTGGCGTTCATGGTCTTCAGTTTGATCATTAAACTTCATTCTAGGTCAAGTTCAAGACCTCTGAAAGATGCAGCATATATGATTTCCTTGCTCTTCATAATATGAACCTAAGTTCTATACTGAAGGTCCCGTCTCCAACGACCTTGGGTTTGAGCAATTCAGGCCATCATATATCAAATTCAATTAAAAAGGAGGTATTAAAAAGGAGGTTCATAATATAAATCTAAGTTATATTTTCAAAAGTGCTCATCTCCATTGCAAAGAAATGAGTCGAGTAAGAAAAATGAGAAAACAATTTGTAATACAATCGGTTCACATACATAACGTAGCTGAAGAGGCCATGAAAAGCCTAACGGCGGTATTATGTATGACCTCAAAAACAGAAACAAATTAAAGAAAAAATACCAGGAAGTGTATAAATGTGAAAGAAAACCATGAACAAAGGATAGAAAATACTAAACATATGTACATGTACTGAACAGAAAGATTGGTTTAAAAAGAGAGAAAGAAGAAGAAGAAGAAACGAACATTGCGACTGATATTTTGGAGAATGGAACACCGACGACCCCAGGTGCCAATTTGACAATCATTATAGCCCCGACAGCTGGATTGAACTTTAATGAAAAGTAAGGAAGGAAAAGTAAAAAAATTAAAGAGCTAAGATAGGTTACCGGACAATTTTGGTTTTAAGCATGGCAGGTGACATATGACCTTTAGATTCACCAATCAAGGTCATCTTTGTGAACTGCAATGTCACAATTATGTATGCTGCATAACTTTATATATGTTTATAATACAAACAATACTAGTATAACCTCTATCAACAAGTATTATGTCTGTAGAGGCCAATTTACACATGTCAGGTCAGGCAAGATTTTGAAATTTGGCCTTCAAGGTCATTTAAGGTCAAATTCAAGGTCATCAAAAGATGTGCCATGTTTACATGAATTCTCATAAGCTTATACACAGTTCTAATCTGTATGTGCAAGTGTTTGAGCCTCAGTGGCTAATTTACACATTTCAAGTCGGACATTTAGCACTCAAGGTCATACGAGGTCAAGCTCAAGGTCATCATCAGTTGCTCCATATATGACTTCATATATGGTCATGATGCAAACTTAAGCTTCATCTACAAGCATTTCATCTGTAGAGGCAAATATTGGCATTTTGGACCCCAAAATGGCTGATTTGACCTTTCAAGGTCATCAAAGGTCAAGTTCAAGGTCACCACACAAATCGCCATATATGACTTCCCATTTGAAAGTGCCAATTTCTAAGCTCTATCTTCAAGCGTTCTATGAGTACAGTTCAGGCAGCTCCCATTATGAAGGAAAAAAGTGCCGAAATTTTTTCCAAAGGGTGAAATTTTTTTTGGGCCTAGCCCAAAATGGATAGTAGCGCGATTTGGATCGAAAAAAATGTTTTCGTCGACCCATCAAAAATTCAAAATGGCCGCCATACGCAGACTGGCGATTCAAGGGCAACCAAATTTATACGCATCACAGAGGTACATAAGGGAACAAAAATCTAAAATCTGAACAAACAGTTTTTGAGAAACTGGCCGCCAAAAGTCCAAAATTGACCGTTTTTCGACGAAATCGGTTGCCATTTAGAAGGAAATAAAAATAAAATAAAATAAAAAATACCTCCTCGAATTATTTTAAGGTATCTTTTCCCAAATTGTCAGAAAGATTGGACCGTAAACTTTAAAGATAGAAATGTGGAGGGACGACGACGACGATGACGGACGGACGGACGGTTAGACGGACGACGGACGCAACGCCATGGCAATAGGTTATCGGACCATAGTACGGTAACCTAAAAAGCACAAGGAGCAGCAATGAATCAATGAAATGATTCGATTTCAAAATGACCTGGACATCCATAAAATGACAGTAACGTTAGTATGGGATGAAACAAACGCTAGATACCCTTGAAAGTTTAGGCCTTTAATATAAATGTATATACTTCAAGATAAACCTCTCAAATATTGAATTTATCACCTTGAATATTCAAATTGAAAACAAAAGAAGTTGTATGACCCTAAGAGGCTGCCATACCTTTAGTATTGGCTTGTCTGCAGTCGGACGGTCAGTAGGAAGGGCGTGCGCCCTTTACTATTGGTTTGTCGGATTGTGTATTGTGGGCCATTATATGTTCTTTATATTATATGGCTTTAGAACAGCCTACGTTTAAAGTGAAATCATCTGTTTTGGAAATTGCTCCCTGTACCACGACTATTGACATTGAAAGCCTTCCCAGATAGTTCATGTACGCATGCTGAATAATAGCGATGGAATCCATAATATTCAGCTTGAATCTCATAACCAACAGTTATTGGAAACACAATTGTTTGTTCATAGTGCATAATGTGAACAGTTCGTTCACGCCATTTATTTTCTCGGTATGTTCGAATTTCAACGAAGGGCCATCCAAGACCTATCTTGAAGGATATTTCAGTGCTATATCATCCAAAATATGCTAAGAATTTCGATTTAAAAAAAAAAGCTTATGTCACTGTAAGTCACCTTCATTACAGGCATATGTTTTTTTTACTGTAACGCTTGAATGAACAAGTATACCATGTGTAAAATTCCTTACATCTTTTCTAGTGTGACGAAATTGAATGGGTTGTATTCGTGTCGTTCCGCTGCGAGTTTGTTGGTGTACTCCACTGCAGAGTCTGAACCAGTTAAGTAATCTGTCACCAAGAATCCTGTAAGAATAACAATAGCTTGATCATCATTCGACATGCACGAGCAGAAAAAAAACCCTACTTGACAGATGGTAGCACTGTTTTAGTGGTAAAATTACGTCATTACGTTATTCATTATGATAGTACTATGGAATTACGGTATTACTTCAAACATACGGAATTTTCACACCAAATGTCACGTGCGTGGTTCGCAACAGATGATATTCCTCAATGATTTGGCGCCAAAATTACCACTGTTACAATGCTGCCACCTATCGAATGAGCTTTGTACACGCCCACTCTCATGCTGTTTGTTGGAACCGCAATTCTGAAGAAATGAGCATGCAATACTTGTACAGAGCTCACCTCTTCCCTTTTTGTGTCGGCTGCTGTGTGTTTGCATGATGTTTAGTAGTGCTGCGATCTTTCCTCGCTCAGACACTCCGAACCACGTCCCGCCTGCCCGCAACGGGTCCATGTCTATACCTGTAAACAAATGGTACTTGTCAATCACAAAAAATTCCCCATCAGCAGGTGGCTGCTACCTGTCATGCATTCTTTTCCAGATAGATCAACTTTTTGTGCGTTAAGAGTAAATTACCGATGTTTCCGAAATAAATAAATGTTTGCGTGTAAACAAGTAATCTTTACGCGGAAACAGAAGGTAAATTTCACTCGCAAACAATAGACAAAATCGGGAAAGGAATGCATACCGTCAGAAACCTCATGGATTTCTTACATCGTGTATGTAGGAAATAATTGGGTTCATCATGATCGGGTTGTTGAAAATGCCGGATCCGGAATGGTCGATTCCCCGACGTAAAAGTTAGTGTCGACGGTAACACCCAAATACTCAACTCTCCAAATTGGCCTGTTTATCAGGTTATCTTTGCTAAATGTCATGCAATATTTTTTTTGTGGGATTAAGCCTGAGACCATGTGAAATGACATTTAATTGTTGTCTAAGTTAATCATATCCTGGCGTCTGGATGGTGTGGTGCTAGTCAGAAATAAATCATCAGCGTAACAGAATACAGTATAGTTCAAGTCATTGATTATGATATCGCAATTCATCAGATCCAGCTGTTTCACCAGGTCTTGATGAAATATGTAGAATAAGAAGGGTGACGAGAGTCCACCTGGTCTAGTACCCTGCTGAATGGGAATATAATCACTGAGTTCATTGTTCCACTTCATTTGTGCCATTGGGCGCGAGTACCAGTTCACCAATATTGTCCAGTATCTATCTGGAATCACGCCGTGTGCTTCGTCAAAAAGCGCGGATTTGCCGTCGGAGGGGCCCTCGGAGTCCAGTGAGCAGGTACAAATAGGAGAACAGCGTGGAGTGCAATACGATATCACATCATGGGTGAGAGCCCTCGCCAGCTGTACCCCTCCCCTCGACACATCCAAACTGAGCCTCATCACTTTGCCTCATCAAAGTGAAGCTCACAACAGTCTAGCAATCATTTTTCCAAAACGTAGATGACATCACGACTGTTCGGTTTTGTGGGATCACTGGTATGCATTAGTATTTAGTATTACTATTGCATACTATTTTTAGTATTGGAACAATATCAACCCGTCACTGAAAGAGATGTACACGGTGGGGAACCTGAGCGACATTCCTCAGATTCTATTCAGATGAACCTCTTGAGATTTTTGTGAACAAAAGCCCAGGACAAAAGCGATGTGCGATGGAAAACAGACTAAAAAGCATAATTTATCGTTGTAAACTGTTAATAATGTATATGGAATGGATGTGTGAATGTATTAGTCACATCAAGGAACAGTTTATTCCAGCCTTATGGCTATAGTATGTTAATTTTACCACGTTTCGTCGGCACGTCCTGTGTTCATCGCAGGGGTCCACTCGCCTCATGTGTATCAGTCCTGAACTCTGAATAGTTATAGCTTTTAGACAATCAAATATGATTTTCGATGGTCATTTGTTTTACATTCGATATCAGTTACTGGGTGAAATGTCGACTTAAGTTTTTTTTTGGTTGAGAAAAATACGGCATAAACGGATGCAACGACAATCCTCGTTGTTGCAACATTAATCCTCGGATGATATTTCCACTGATTGTGTGGGAAAGCGCTATTAAAGACCAAACCCATATGGTGATATTTCAGTGATTGATTAAAACAAATTTTCGGATGGAAAAAAATAATAACTTGTTAAGCTTTGTTGCATCCATTAAATGTACGTGTCTAGATCTATAGGCATAATGCTATATAGAAGAGTATACATATCGATTTGCGCGTCCAATGGTTACGGAGACGATCGTGAGACGATGGGGAGTATTCACAATAAATTCTGAGAAGTATGAACGTCGAATCGAAATAGTTTCATCTCAGTTTGGGAAGGTAATAACTTCATAGTTTTAGGTGTTATCATGATTGTGTATGATTGTAATTTTCTGAAGACATGTACATTAAAGGGATTTCGACCATTGGGCATATATTGAGAAATGGGTGTTCTAATGCATGAAGTATAAAGTTAAGCTATTCAGGATCATGACCCTGTCTCACGATTGTTATTGAATTATCATAGAGTTAAACTTAATTCGACATGTACTGCTTCCAGAAAGTAAAATGCAGGGAAACAGGTATCGAACAATCGAATGACTGCATTAAAAGGCATTGAAAACGAGTAGATGTGTATCTATACTAGTCGTGTATGGTGCTACATGCACTAATATTTCATTATTCAACCTGCGAAAGGACACACGCATATGACTTGGTCAATGGTCATAAAACAAATGAAGACCGGATTTTATACCGTGGATAAACGTTGCATAATTATAGGATGTTCGTAGCAGAGTGGGAAATTAAGTATTTTCTGGCATTATCCCAGCACTTTATACAATGACACGTGTGCACAGATATGGAGGATGTGTTTGGATTGCAATAGGCGCACAGATCGATCGCCAGTAGCATGTCTCATTCCAGTTTCTCCATTTTCAGCCTGCCGATTCTCGAGTTATCACCAAACCTGTGCATACACCAGAGTTGTTGTGCGTTTTTTATGAGTACCGACTGCACACGGCACATTTGTGGGTTTAATACTGTCACTGCAGCATACATTTATATCACTCTTAAACATGTTTGTAGACCACATTTGCACCAAACACTCCTCAAATACACACAATTATATGACAACGAAGTTGTGTATTGAGAGATTTCATCCAAGGTTCATCTGAATCGACTCCGAGGATTGCCGCTCACTCCGAGGATTGTCGCTCAGGTTCTCCCCCGTGAGGTGGGTGTATTACCGAGCTTGAGCCATATATATTTATAATGTCACATATGATATCCGTCAGATGTATGTGTAGGGAATGCAACACTTGTTCTGGGGTAGTTTCAGGTGAACACCGGTTCATTCGATTGGCCATTGTCTAACATTCGAGTGAATTGTGGACATACAGGAAATGATATACGCCGAATATTCTGATGACCTTGAATTTGACCTTTGACCTGATTCTCAAGGTCAAAACACCAAGTCGCAAATATCTCGCTTATTATCGACTTTACAGCTTGGGAATAAATTGTGTACATTACAGGAAATGATGTATGCCGAATATTTTGATGACGTTGAATTTGACGTTTGACCTCATTTTCAATGTCTGTTCAGTTTATGTATTCATGTATAGGATTGTTTATATGTAGCTTTGTGATTTTAGTTTCGTTGCCCTTGAATCGCCAAACTGCGTCTGGCGGCCATTTTGAGTCTTTGGTGGGACGGCGAATTTCCAAAAGAAAAAAATGTTTCCAAAAGAAAAAAATATGTGTCATTGAAATTTTCTTCAGGAATCAGAAAATTCCATACAATTTTCCCATCATAATTGGAGCTATGTATGGAATATTATCCTGGAACATTCCAAGATAGAGCTAAAATATTTGAATACTCACATGGGAATTCATTTATTGTGGTTTAAGCGGTGATCTTGAATTTGACCTTAAATGTCCTTGAAAAGTCAAAACGGCCTTTTTTGTCGAAAAATGTCATTTTCGACAAAAATGACTTCGATAGTCATTTTTGTGGCACAACACTACAAATTTCTCTGGTGACTTTACTTAGCTTTTGGTTATTGTTTGGTAGCATCCTTGATCTTGCAGGGAATATATTGGTGCAATGTTTGCGAGAAAAATTTAATATGTACAGGGGGTTTGTGCCTCCTGTTAAATCAAGCTTCTTTGTTATGAGCTCACAGGCTTTGGAAGTTTTGGTAGATATTCCTGAGTATCCGTTGTTCGAAGGCTTCTTCAGTTTTGGGTTTTATGTAGGGTTTCGTTTGAATTTTAGACACTTTGAGTAGATATTTATTGTGTTCTTTTTTTTCTCTGTCATGGCGCTCAGGACATGTTCAGTCCAGAGGTTATCGGCTTCGTTTACTTAATTGTAGATCAGGAGGTGTTCAAAATTGAATTTTTGTTGGTTAAGAGTTTCTTAGTAGTAAAGTATCTGTTTTCTTCCGTAGAGCGTTTGTTTATCAATTTGTCCAATTTCAAGCAGTAGGGTTTGTATTATTCTTTGATGATGTTCTCTGGAGTTTTGTTGTAACTGACTCATATCCCGCTTGTTCAAAATTTTAGTATTGGGTTCAAGGTCTCTTCGGAAAATTTCCATCTTGTTGGTATCCCTTTAAATTCCGGATTCGTTGTAAGTGTGAAACTTGTTTCGTCATTATCCTGCGCCCTTGTTGTGAAAGTAGAAATAGATTCCGACGAACAGACAAATTCATAGACGAATTTTTATAAAATCAGTCTACTTCGAGTATGTGGATAATTAAATGGAGTGGACATTTGTTTTTCTGTGTATCTCATTGATTGGCTGTTATGGATTAGTTTCTTGCATAGTGGAGGGGGTTATGACTTTTCGACTGACCTGACACACAGTGAGGATGATTGATCCAGCTAGCCGCCGGCTTGGTCGGACGTGTGTAGTACTCGTCCCTGTTGTTAGCAAGGATCAGCTGGTACTCGTCATTTGCCGGATCGTCATTAACGTATACGAATTGTATACACATGATGCTGCCACGACTCTAGGCTTGCTGCGGAAGAGGTGACATATTATAATTTTTTAACGAGTGGTTACGTTATCATATACCCCGATACACAAATATGATTTTACAGCTATGTGAACAAATGGCCGCCACGTCCCAAAGATACATAAGGGGAATCTTTTGAAGCAAAAATCTCAAAACTGATCAGACATTTTAGAGAAAATGGCCGCCACTGGAAATGGCTCAAAACACTGTAAATCCAAACATTCGATTCAAATGTTTGATGAGAAGTGGCCGTTTTGATCTTTCAAGGTCATCGAAAGTCAATCTAAGGTCACTACACAAATCAGATATGACTTCACATTCGAAAGTGTTAATATTTAAGCTCTATGAGTACATTTGAGGCAATCACCATTATGAAGGAAAGAATTGACTTTTTTTCGCCTTGAAATGGCTCAAAACAATTGATTTGGGAATTGATTTGGGAATTTTTTTTTTGCCGACCCGTCGCAGGATCAAAATGTCCGCCACTCGGAGGGGAACGAATCTCTTCCCCAAGGTACATAAGGTACATAATTGGAATCTTTTGAATCAGAAATCTCGAAATTGATCAGACATTTCTCGAGAAAATGGCCGCCAATGTACAAAACTGGTCGTTTTTTCGTCTAAACTGGCCTCTATTTTTTTTAAAAAAAGGGGGATAAAAACCCCTCTTTTTGGGCATGTTTGTGCACAATTTCATAAATATTCGAAAGTGAACAAAAATTGACGACGGCGAACGGACGGACGGACGGACGACGGACTGACGCCGGAAAACGGGGCATCGCTAAAGATCCGCTGCCATTCAGCATATTGGAGCTAAAAAGATCGAACAATTCGAGGTAGGCTAATTGAAAAAAAACATCCCGCCCCTTAAAAATTTAGATATTTGTTTTCTAAATTTTTTTTGTTCGATCGTATTAACACTACATGTAGAATCGTGGCCGATTGACAAAATATCCTGTGAGTTTTGTGATTCTCGGGAAAAAATAATCCCGATAAATTTTCCCATGAGTTGTAAACAAAGGACATGATCTCACCTGATTTATAGCACAAAGATAATCTATGATTGTAGTATAAGAAGAGCCAATCCCTAGACTTGTTTATTGCAAGACTGCCAACACGTATTTGTGTGGTCGTGTCCGTAGGCATATAGGTTCATGTTAATGTGCCTTCGTGCAGTTTGCATACAGGAGCGTTGCCAGGACAAGAAAGGCATGTACTTGACTGACCCCGTATAATTGTCTGCTAGTGGCACGGTGTTATTGTGTCAACTTTTCTAGTGGTAGTAGTAAGTGATACAGCGGACGCCCCTGGACGACAACCCCCCCCCCCCCCCCCGCGCGACCATTCCCTTATTCCAAGTAACAAAAATATGGTAACTGTCCCAACCCGACCATACCATAGTTCATGCCCACGGCCCTATCCCCGTTTCATAGTTTCTCTACTCAGACCAACGGCCAGTTAGCGATGAGTTTCATACCATAAACTTAGTTGCCTGTGATTAGATACTTATGTACTTGTCATACACCTATTCCATGTGTTTGTTTCGGATTTCTAAATTATTTTCCTATGTTGTTTGGCAGTTTTATACGGAGTCCATCAGGTGTACAGTTAGAAACAACTACTAGTAATTTTCACACGCTGCCTGTCCCGGATGACGTCAGTGTGTGTTTGAATAAATATTTGGTCGGGCTTTCTATTTAAAAATGTCATATTTTTCGTTTGCTATTGGTATCATCAAAATCTAGTTACATTGGTGGTAATAGGTAGATACTTCCACTTCTTTTTTATATTGAAGTGTTCAGCATATTTTTCGGAAGACTATCTTCCTTTCTGTTTTAATTGCAATAGTTGTCATTTGGAATGCAGCCGGTGGCATACCAGCGCTTTGGCCACGCGCCTGTGTTGTCAATAGAGCACTACCATCTGTGGAACTTCGGCTACGCGCCTGTGTTGTCAGTAGGGCAATATCATTCGTGGAGCTTCGGCTACGCGCCTGTGTTGTCAGTAGAGCACTATCATCTGTGGAACTTCGACTACGTGCCTGTGTTGTCAGTAGAGCAATATCATCTGTGGATGTTCAGCTATGCGCTCGTGTTGTCAGTAGAGCAATATCATCTGTGGAACTTCGGTTACGCGCCTGTGTTGTCAGTAGAGCAATATCATCTGTGGAACTTCGGCTACGCGTCTGTGTTGTCAGTAGAGCACTATCATCTCTGAAACTTCGGCTACGCGCCAGTGTTGTCAGTAGAACATCATGGTCCACTGAACGCACACGACCTAAATGCATGTGGGGCAAAAGAATGGCCCCGCTGGATACATCTTTACTGGTGCGTCACGTTGTTGCCAACAACACAGCAGAAAAGCGGGTGTGCGACAAAATCATTTCGAACAATCTCACTTCGATGATTTCATCCAAAAAGGAAAGGTGCTTGGCCGCTTCTGTTCGAAGCTCGTGAGTTGTCATGGCAACCCACCGTCCTGCTCTCTTCTGAAACAATGGTCTTACGCCAGCCCGCCTTGTTTGTTGGGAGTTGTCTCAGAGCTGACAAGGCGAGCGGACGACGGAGGGCTCGGCCATGATCACCACGTCCCCTTTGACCGGCTACGAGTGGGCCATTAAGGCCCTGGGGGCGACTTCCAATGGGGAGACCAGGAGAGGGACTGTGCTGACTCGGGCTGTCCAGGATTCTATCCCCGTGACAGCGACGTCGGCGAGGCAGGCCAGCAACACGCCCATGTGCGCAGATTCTGGGGCGCCGCTCCCATGGCGTCCCAGGCTCCACACACGGGATACATTACCATAGATTTTATAATGTATGTGGTATGTCTATGATATGTTATGATGTGATGTATGACGGCCAGATTCGTCCGGACGGACTGTTACCTGGTTGTAGTTTCAATAATCACGACGCCCGCAGTGATCGTGACACCGCGCGT
This sequence comes from Terebella lapidaria, assembly GCA_949152475.1. NCBI lineage: Eukaryota > Metazoa > Annelida > Polychaeta > Terebellida > Terebellidae > Terebella > Terebella lapidaria. Next base: position 38,831,801 of record OX424566.1, read on the forward strand.
GGCGCTAACGCCCTAGGTAGCGAGCATCAAAGATTACAATATTTTATTTTTTGCTGTTCTTTTTTTTTGTGTGTTCAATCATTTTTTTTTGTTATCAATTATACTTTGTTATCAATTATTTTTATTTTTGTTCGGGGATACATTAATAAGCTACAGCTTCCAGTATTCTCCATTTCAACATTCATGTTTTTGTCAGTGTATATATTGTATGTACCCGAATACAGTTGAATGTTGAAGAAATCTTTTTGAATTGAATTGAATGATTTCGAACGGTCTGTACAACCAGGCATGCAAAATATACGTGTCTGATTTTTATGTCATTTGTATTTATATTTATATCTGTGTTGACACTTTGTATTGTTTTTGTGATACACGTCAGAATTTGTGGGACTGTTTAAAAATGTATTTTAGAAAGCCAATGAAACGAACCTGAATCAAACAAAATAAGAAATTTCAATGTGTTCAAGTTTGAATGCTCATGGATGGCAGGCTGATGATTTCGAACGGTCATGCGAGTGATTTCGAACAGTTCGTTGATAGCACTGCATGTTGTGTTTTCTTTTCACTGTGTTTATTTTGTTTGGGGGGGGGGGGGCGATGCAATACAAGGAAATGTTATGTCAGGTCCGCTCCTTCAAGTACTCCATCATTAGTGCTTGAAGCAGCGGACATTCAGATGCCCGAGGTATGGTCTTCATTTCATGATAGAAAGTCAGCAGGGAAAATACTTATGGATTGACTGCATGTGATCGTCATGGACCTGGCAGTGACCAGCTGTCCATTCACTTATAATGTAAATATAAAGGTAACAAATTCATGAATTTACACACTTCCAACCAATGTGAAACTTTGCCTTTCTGATAGTTAGCCATCCAGGATTACCAACCGAGACTCTGTTCTTACTAAGCAATGTTAAATTTGTTAAATTCATCGTTTTCATATGTCATTTTCCGACCTATTTCTCAGTCTACAAAATACACTCACAACAATGCGAGCAAATGGATAATGCTGTGCAGCAAATAGCTAGTGAGGCCAGTAAAACTCACAGGTGATATGCACTCGGGTGCACCGAGGTGTTTGGGATTATGAATGTTCAGCTCTTTGTATTCATCTCACAGAAAGTATAGCCCTAGATATTCTCATTATTTTGACGAAAACAAGGAATAAATATATGCAACAGCCAGTGCTTGTCAAGCAGAACACTCGAATCTTCGTTTTGGTGAAACGTATAAAATGATTTATCTAATCATCAAATTGCACAGATTTCGTGATATCATTTATGAAACCATGTCTCAGTTCATCATCCATGCGTATTTGTGTGTGTGCTAGCCAAGTTTTAGGTCAGGGGATTGTATTGTTTTGGTGATTTTGTTACCTTTACTTTCACATTATAAGTCAAAGGAAAAGTGCCTCAGTGCAGTCACTATCCGTCACACCGGCCGTCATACATCACATCATAACATATCATAGACATAGTCTTGTACTGCAGGGAAAATTCATAGGATGCTAGTTTGGCTAACCATCGCTGACCAGTGGCATCCAGCCGGGCCGTTGACAACACATACGTGAGCGGGTTGTTATCCGTCATAACGGTAAACTTCTGCCCATACGAGTAATCCGAGAATTTCTCTGTTACCGCCCACTTAATGGCCAGAAATTCTAGTTTGTGTGCGGGATATTCTAGTTTGTAGTCGGCAAACGCTAGCACAGGAGCTGAGGTCAAGGCCTGTTTGAGCCGATCAAAAGCTTATTAATGCTCGGAATACCAGACAAATGGTACAGGTTTCTGCACTTTCTTCCGCTTCTTGGAACTTGAACTGAAATGTCCCTTCAGGAGTTTGTAGAGTGGTGCAGCAATCATACTGAAGTCGGGGATGAACCTTCGGTAAAAACCGACAAAACCGAGGAATTGCTGCAACTATTTGAGGTTATTGGGGCTCGGCCAATTAGCGACGGTTTGGACCTTCTCAGGATCAGTGCGTACGCCATCCTTGGATACTATGTGTCCTAGATAGGTGACCTCAGACTTCAGGAAGTGGCACTTTGGCCGCTTGAGTTTTAATCCAAACTCCCGCAGTCGAGCAAACACTGCCTCCAGTCGTCTGAGATGTTCCTCGATCGTGCTGGAATAGATGATTACATCATCCAAATAAACCAAGCACTCCTGAGGTTGGAGGTCGGACAAGCATCTTTGCATGAGCCTCTGGAAGGTCGCCGGACTATTGGTCAGGCCGAAAGGCATCGAATTAATTTCGAAGAACCCAAGTGGGCCCAGCGTAAATGCTGTGCGTTCTTTGTCTTCCTCTGCCAATTCGACCTGCCAATATCCACTCTTCAGGTCTAAGCAGGAACAGATTCTAGAGCCGTGCAGGTGTTCCATCGTCTCGTCTATGCGTGGGAGTGTGGTGGCGTGGAGGTGCCATTGAGCCCTGTCACAATTTCATGATAGAAAGCTCAGCAGGGAAAATATTTAGTGAGAGTGTGAGCTACTGTATGTATGTATTGTATATAATGAATTGTATAGGCCGACTGATTTGTAAAACCTCTGTTTACATACGTTTTTGCACGCAGTACATTGGCGGTACACGTCATTATCATCCAACCTAACACACTTCACCTGGGAGCCAAATGGCTACAACAGTTTGGACTTCTATGTTAACATTGAACAAAATTTGGCGAAATACCTCGATGTTAAATTTAAGCCTAAAATGGATTCTTAGGTATCTGAGCAAATGTAAGGATTTGGACACGTTAATACCTATAAGGAATGAATATATTGTTGTCATATTACAATAGATTTTATATTAGGGTAATGAACATAGATGGATCACGTATATTTGCAATGGATGTTTTCTAGCCATACATATTGATAAGGGATTATGCGACTCAAAAATCAAGCAAATTCCAAAAATAAAAGTTTTCAATTCATGAGATAGCATTACTTTTTAAATTCATGATAGCAATCTGAAACTTTGTAGATCATGGCCATTTGAATCGACGTGATATCAGTTACATCACGATATTTTGTAGCGCGGCGTATCTAAGCGGAAACGTTTGTGAGCAGGTGAGAAAAATCTAATCACGTGTATAGAATCTAACCACATGAGGTCATAATGATGTTACGAGGCAATGATAGAGCAATTTCAACAATACATACATACTTAATATATTCTTTGCTATACATGAGTAATGCAAGGGTCTGTACTTACCACCGTGTTTTCACTCTCCAAATGAGAGAAAGACGCTACCAGTTTAAAAGAAAACAGTTATTCTATGTGGTTACATGTATGTAAAAAATCTTATGAAATTGTGACCATTATTTGATTTACTATATTCCTTATGTATACTCCAATGGACAGAATAAATACTAGAACAGTACTCCACAATTACTCATCAGTGAAATATATTATCAACTGACGGTTTTTGGTGATAATACTACTAGTACACCAAATCATCCTGTCTGTGCTGACTGCTAGGAAGATAGCACACCAGGCAGTAGTGCCAAGGTGCCAGGTCAACAGGTTTCAAGCCTATATAAATCAAGCCTTTAGAAATGAAATCATTAAAGTCATGTGTTACACATGATTTCAATTCTAAAAGCTTGATTTATTTGGGCTTGAGTGCGTCTGTGCGCAAGTGTTTTTTTTTCGATCAATCAAATAAATCAAATTTATTTTCATTTCATACGTATGAAATGTCGTCACACCAATAAAAAAAAAATAATAAAAAGTGCCTCCCTACCCAAATTTTTCTTGAGCTGAGGACGGTATTTTTTGCGAAATAAAAAATAAATAGTCCCTCCGTACCCAGTTTTGAATAAGTAGGAGGACGAGAAACAGAATATTAATTTTTTTAGGCCTTACCCTATAATTTCCAAATCCATTTTTGAATGATAGGTTGTGGGCCATATGTGCTTTGAAACGCACCAAATTACAAAAACGATATTAAATCTACGCAGATTGGAACGAAGACGAATCAATGAGAAACACAAAATGACTAGTGTTTCCACATCGGTTTAGCTCTACTTTCGGAACACGAAACTACTTAGAAAGGCAATATGATCACTTTTTTATATTGATATTAAATGTAATCTTTATAAATGTGCAATTTATTTTTGCCAGTATCACTGTGCGGACCGTTCACCAATCGTTCGAAATCACCCACATAAGACCGTTCACAATGATATTGCCACGCCGCCGCTTGTCCACAGTGAATAAACTTAGCCTAAATTTGTAATATGATGGTGACCTTGTGAAATTCGTGTCACAAAAACAAACGGTATCACGTACACCTTACAACGATGTCGCCGCTTGTCCACAGTGAATAAGCGTAGCGTGAACTCGATGAAGGGATTGTGGCTTGAAGGTAACCTGGTGATGATCTTATCAGAAAAACAACAACAAATGGTGTCATGAAATTCGCACGTACCTAGTGCAACTTAAAAAAACAAACAATTTGCAGTGAAGTGCGCCATATATCAGACGGATATATTTTAAAACCAGCTCAAGGGCACAGTGAGTTATAAACTCGTGCCGTAAATGGTTCAAATCGCATTAATATAACATATTTCTTGTTTCGCTGACCTGTTGAACAGTCTACGACACAGAGACCAGCGTTTAGAAACAATGCACTTCACATATGTCACCGAGTTTACCATGCGGAATACAATGCATAAATGTAAGGAAACAGATTTCGCTATAATGGCCGGAAAATTCCACACACACAAAATCAGAGATTGATTTTAGAAAATATTTCTAAGTAAAGTCGGTTGAAGTCGCCATGATGAGTTCCCATTTAAATCACAGATAGTTTTTGCATCATTTGCTATAAATCATTTGTGACGCATGGCATTGGCCTCAATATATTCAAAACCCAGTTTGTAACACTGTGTCATGGGTTAGGATGCGTCAAATTAAGGTAAATGTAGCCGTGGTATGTACAAATTGCTGCATATAAAACTGTGTGTTCCAAAATAGGCGTCATTACGATAAAAATTCCTTTGCATTATGCCAACGTCAAGTTCCCTTGCCATCTAATAGCTGTTTACACAAACAATCTTAACTTTTTACGCAAATTTCTCCAATCTAAAACATCTAATCGGTAGATGCAATACGTATTTGTGGAATCAGCAATTCGAGAAATTTTATGCCAAGGGTGAGGAAAATCTTCTTTTGATGTATGTCGCGATTGGTTGACACGAAACCTCCACGAAAAAAACAACAACACTTAGATATGTAGCCCAACACTTTAAAATAAAATAAACTAATGCATGTGGCAGAAATAAGCTACCGTACACGAACTACTTTTCAACTGGTTCTCCGCCGAGGTCATAGTGACCACACACCAACATCAGGGGGCGCCTTCATCTCATGATCAATCGTCAAAATAGTCATCGTGTTTTGAGAAAAGGTGAGTCGGTATAACGTAGTTTGGTTAAAATGACGTCAGGTCATATCAAGCACAATGCTTGTTTGCCTGACCCTCGCATCAACCGCATCACTCCTGAAACGTCAGGAGAGTAGGGACAAATAACCGCCGATCAAAATGTTGTATGTTTGTGCTTCCGCACAAGAAAGTTCTCGGAGAAGACATATAGTAGATTTTATCTAAATCCAATGTGTCGCATAGCTGTATGAATTTCCCATTGTTTCATTTTTTCCACAGATTGTCTGCGAACTGTGAGTAGCAGATGCGTGACTAAATTTTGTTTGAATTTAGCGTGGAGGAGGACATACGAATTATTTTTACGGCTATCCCATGCATCCTGCGGCGGTGATATGGGCGGTTGTTTTTGCTAGAAGAAAACGAGCGAACACGACGGTGGACTCATGAAGTTGTCCATGATATCACCCTCAGAAAAACCACCGTAATGTAATCATGAGCGTGAAGGAAGGTTACCCGTCTGGGTTTTTCTTGTCTTTGTTTTTTTTTTTGCAATATTTCAGATCAGTATATTGGCAAAAACGGATTTTCTGATTCGAAAACGGATTTTCCGATTCCGAAAAAAATACTGTCATGTCTCGGTGCGACTAATGAACGTGCTGGGTTCTCATCAATCACATCCTGCCCTGACTCCCACAACCGCCATGGCATTCCACTGCTAGTGCTCTGACAAAAATGTGCTCAGTTATATATATATCTGGTAAAGTAAATCATTTGGATGAGATGCCATTTTCGGCATGCTTCTGTGTTATTTTTATCCAAAAGTCCTGGAGTACATGTATATGTCACATTTTGAGGTTAAGTGTTTTGCTTTGTGATTTGCAGAAATTTTGATTTTATTGAAAGGACATGTATGAAATATGTCATGTAAAATATATCAAACTGATCCGAGTGATCCCCCAGAATGTTATTAACACACTATATTAAGGTTACGTATATATTAAAACGGCAACGTAAAATATGAAAATTTGCAATAGTCGTGCATGTATAAAAAGTGTGCCTACACCCCTCAATGATTCTTCCAAAACCAACTTTATAAGTTATAGTAAGGTCACAGCTTGACGTTACGTGTTTTCTCTTTGTAAATTTCGGCTCCAAGCATTTTCTCAATCTTCAGTCATCCTGGAAATGGAAAAGCTTTGGTGCCATTTTATCCCCGTAAATCCGACATTGCATTTTTTGACAACAAAACGGGGGACGGGTTGAAGACGGTGGCGTAAATTTTGCAAATTTTTCAAACGTGTGTTTCGACGTGTCTGCAACATTTTTGCCAAAATCAAGTCACTTTTCGATTTGAGCCACTTACATCCCAAAACAACTGTTTGACATTATTATTTTTTTTTGGTTTTAAAGAATGTGAACCAAGTTTTTTCTTCACAATGGGAGCTGTATGGGGTAAATTCCTAAAATATTTCAAAATAGAATTTAACTATAGGCGCATTCAAATTGGGAAGCAACCTTGAATTTGACCTTCATTGACATTGGAAGGACAAAACGGCAATGTTGGTAAATAAAGTTTTGGTTACACTGAACATTTCTCCAGTGATAAGGTGGAGATCTGGAGGGTTTTCTAATTTGATGACCATGGTGCCTACTGAATCTGTCCATGAGTTTAGTATTTTGTGTTTTGATTTGGGTATGACGATGTCGTCTATGGTCAAGGTTTGCACCTTGTCTGTCTTTCGTCGAAAACTGTCTTATCAGTTTTGAGAATTTTGTTTCGAAAGATTCCCCTTATGTACGTTCATAATGTGTATAAGTTTTGTTGCCCTTGAATCGCCGGTCTCAGTGTGTCGGCCATTTTGAATTTTTTACGGGTTGGCGGAATTTTTTTTTTTGCCTCAAATCGCATTACTATTCATGTTCACCCTTTGAAAAAAATTTAGGCCTGAAATGTGTAAATTTTGTCTAAAGACAAAAAAATACTTGTAGATAGACCTTGTATTTGTTCTTTGAACATATACAAGGTTATATGCTGCACACTTGATGGTGATATTGAAGTTCACGAAGATGACCTCAAATGGTTAATCTGAATGTCATATCTCACCCGTCGTGCTTCAACCAAAATTGTCCGGTAACCTATCATAGCCCTTGGGCTAATTTTTTAAATTGCTAAAAAATATGATATACAACAACTACATTCAACACACTGTCTGCCCCTGATGACGCCAGTGTGTCTTTGGATAAACTATTTGGTCGGGCTTTGTTTCTATTGCAAAATGTTGTATTTTACGTTCGGTATTGTCATCATCAAAATCTACTGTATTTGTGGTAATAGATTGATACCTACATTCATACCACTGAGTCGGTGTCACTGCTGGCGGACGTTAAATCTGTCCCCGAGGATACCATCAACTCAGTAGCCTTCTGGCTATTGATTAGGTACTTATGTACTTGTCATATATCTGTTCCATGGGGTTTGTTTCGGATTTCTAAAATATTTTCATAGGTTGTTGGGCAGTTGTATACTAATTCCATCAGGTGTACAGTAGAAACAACTACATTCAACACACTGTCTGCCCCTGATGACGCCAGTGTGTCTTTGGATAAACTATTTGGTCGGGCTTTGTTTCTATTGCAAAATGTTGTATTTTACGTTCGTTATTGTCATCATCAAAATCTACTGTATTTGTGGTAATAGATTGATACCTACATTCATACCACTGAGTCGGTGTCACTGCTGGCGGACGTTAAATCTGTCCCCGAGGATACCATCAACTCAGTAGCCTTCTGGCTATTGATTAGGTACTTATGTACTTGTCATATATCTGTTCCATGGGGTTTGTTTCGGATTTCTAAAATATTTTCATAGGTTGTTGGGCAGTTGTATACTAATTCCATCAGGTGTACAGTAGAAACAACTACATTCAACACACTGTCTGCCCCTGATGACGCCAGTGTGTCTTTGGATAAACTATTTGGTCGGGCTTTGTTTCTATTGCAAAATGTTGTATTTTACGTTCGTTATTGTCATCATCAAAATCTACTGTATTTGTGGTAATAGATTGATACCTACATTCATACCACTGAGTCGGTGTCACTGCTGGCGGACGTTAAATCTGTCCCCGAGGATACCATCAACTCAGTAGCCTTCTGGCTATTGATTAGGTACTTATGTACTTGTCATATATCTGTTCCATGGGGTTTGTTTCGGATTTCTAAAATATTTTCATAGGTTGTTGGGCAGTTGTATACTAATTCCATCAGGTGTACAGTAGAAACAACTACATTCAACACACTGTCTGCCCCTGATGACTCCAGTGTGTCTTTGGATAAACTATTTGGTCGGGCTTTGTTTCTATTGCAAAATGTTGTATTTTACGTTCGTTATTGTCATCATCAAAATCTACTGTATTTGTGGTAATAGATTGATACCTACATTCATACCACTGAGTCGGTGTCACTGCTGGCGGACGTTAAATCTGTCCCCGAGGATACCATCAACTCAGTAGCCTTCTGGCTATTGATTAGGTACTTATGTACTTGTCATATATCTGTTCCATGGGGTTTGTTTCGGATTTCTAAAATATTTTCATAGGTTGTTGGGCAGTTGTATACTAATTCCATCAGGTGTACAGTAGAAACAACTACATTCAACACACTGTCTGCCCCTGATGACGCCAGTGTGTCTTTGGATAAACTATTTGGTCGGGCTTTGTTTCTATTGCAAAATGTTGTATTTTACGTTCGTTATTGTCATCATCAAAATCTACTGTATTTGTGGTAATAGATTGATACCTACATACAGTATTAAAGCACACGCACAACTTTATAAGTGAACATGTTGACTCAGGCATGTGTTATCTGAATCAAGCAAGTATTAGCATTATAACAGTTACAAAGATTGTTATTTCAATTATTGTTTAATAATGTGGTATAAATTTCTTTTCTATTTGAAAAGTAGAAAAGCCACAACATGAATCTTCAGAATACATATGAATTATGAACCACATGTGAAATCAACACATGGTCAATTGGTGAACATTCACAAACGCTCAATAGACATTCTGTGATGTCCCTCACCATTGAAGTGAGACCCCTTTTGAATTTCGCTTCGTTTCCTATGTTTGTACATACTATCGCGAGATGGAACCCAACTGTTGATGTAGATCTCGCATTTAGTGTAGTATCTCTATGAGAACTATATTCATTTGTAGCTATGTTCACAATGCCTACTGTATACGATCACTTGCCATTGTGCATATTTCATGTCGATGTAATTAATGGTAATATATAGTCGATTGACAGTGCTTGTCGATAATGTTTTTAGTTGTAATTTATATTGACTTTGACCGAATATTATCATGTTCCATCATATATATATACATCCCTACTCATTCCTTGGAAAAGAGCAAAATCGGTGGGTGTTGGATTGTGTATTATTTTGAATAAAATGTGTTCCTTTTAACCTCTCCCTCCACCCCATTCGAGGACAAAAACACGATGGACATGATAGAAACATGTAAACATGACATGGCTATTCAATCCTCTGGCCTTGAACCCGTTTTGCTCACTGATCGCCAAGCAAGAAAATATTTTTGAGTAGGTTAAATGTCGTGATACGCCCACAAAGGTCGGTCACCTTGGTGGGCGGGTGGAAAAAGGGCACATGTACCGGCTAGGAATTCTGGGCCACAGAACAAACATTAAAGCAACTGCCTTCAAGAATATGCAAAATTTTTTAAAAGTATTTTTTATATTAAACATGTGAAATTAACTCAATGAGACGTACTCACATCAAATGTTATGACTGCATCTAGTCCTTTGCGAAATTAAGCTCATTTGAACAAGCGGTTCACACGTATATGCAGGAACTGTATCCATCACACGCAGATGTAAACAAAGCATAAAAGTGCAAGATGGGTTTGACGGATACACGTCGTTTGATTAAACACTAAACTGGCATAAAATGTGCGATAAAACGGATGGAAAGACAACTCTGACATCACACACTTATCATGTATGTGGACATGTAGTATATATCATATTCACTTCATTTGAATTATTCAGTTCAATTCAGAAGAACCAAATGAAAATATTCTGTCAGATTGAAAAGAGAACTGGAAAAGTCAATGGATTGAACACCAAAACACCATGGAGATCCAAGGGATGTTTAACAGAGTTGTCGATATGTTTTCGTTTGCCTGACCATGAACAGGTGAATATTTCATTCATAACACTTGTCTGACTTGGAGAAACCATTAGGTAGTCAATCCATTTCCCTTTTCAATGGTATATTGTACTGTGTAGTGACCAGTGTCAAGAAACCGAAATAATAGCATGTTCGTCAAGTATACCGCTTTAATTTGGATATATGTAAATCGCAAAAAATGTGTTTGAAGGGATTCATTTTCATAGGGTTCCAGCAACGAGGTTGGTCCCTATATTTTTACTAGTAACATGATTTTGTTCATTCAGTGGGCCTCTTTTCACAAAATTACATTAGTGGGTGGAGAATTTTAATGTTCCACGTGTGATACTCTTATCCCATGTAAAGACAAGTATGATACCAAAAACCAAACAATCCGCAAGACTAAACTCAAAATCCATGGAAAAAATTTACACAATCGGTATGTTAAGGTATACGGGGGATGTGAGGAATTATTTAAGCGTTGTGGATGAAAAATCATTCTGATTGGCAGTAGACAGATAAATATTCAACATGTGATCTGAAGATATAACTGAACAGGTTTTTCAATTGTTACAAGGTATGTGCCACGAAACTGACATAGTGACTAATAATCCTTATTTCGAAGGCTATTACATCCTTATTACCACCTTATTACGACTATGCGGAAATCGCGAAAATGCATTGAGGGTTACGCATTTTTATACTTTGTTAACTTGAAGTTCGTCCCGATATTTTTTAATGTTGACATTTCATCCAGTGGACCCTACTGGACAAAATGATTTCAATTGAGGAAGAACTGATTTTACAAACCTAAAGGCAACCATACCCCATAGTGCTTTTTGACGCGAAAATGCCGAAAAGCGATTTAGGGTAGCTTCAAATAAGTGGTGTAAACGGGAAGTGCATCTCTATATTTTCAATATCAACATTTGATTTCCAACTAACATGACTAAGGACACCCTGGAGCTTCTGACAAGTTTTGTTTCGCTCAGTTATTATTGCCCTATAGAATACGTTGAAACATCCCTTACACTTGTTGAATCGAAACTATAAATATTCCCACATCAGTTCATTGCAGTTTTCTACAGCAGTGTGGCAGCTGTTTCAGAAAAATAATGTCTCATATTGTGCAAATTCATGCATTATATATAATATCCAAATGTTAACAGAGGTTTCGAGAGAAATGTATAGTATTGAGCCGCAATTGTTTTGTTTTCTACCACAAATTCCATTTGACCTTTCACGGTCAATATTATACGGTCAGAATAGCCGACTCGACCGACACACAGTGATATCTTCATGCATATGGTACATGTATGTCCGTGTCACACAGACTGTGTCACATCTGGTGAAAATCAACTAAAGCACATTAGTCCGTTGTACAATCTCGCTAGGGATTTCAGGTTTTCTCTTATTACTCTTCGATATATATCGGATCTTCACCAATTGGAAATGTTGTCCCGAGAATCAAATCGTCTGGAAAAAAATGTCGCTCATACAGTCAACCTCAATCATTTGGGTATATCCCATATGTTCCAGATATAGTGCATCAAACTCCCGTTGTCAGTTTGTAAATGTAAATGCTTGTCGTAATTTTCTCTGTTGGAATAATGATGAAAATATACTAACACACAAATGCCCAACAGCTGCTATAGCAAGTTCAATACACGATACACGCAACAAACCCGTATCCTGATTTTTCGAACTTGTTTGCGCACGTTTCCGCGGATACCTCAGCGACGCAAGAACTTCTGGATAGAACTTTACACACTTCACGTCGCAGTAAAACGGCAAACGTCTACTTTCAAAAGTTGACAATCCACTCTGAAGTTGATTTTGCCGATTTTGTTTCCAAATTGTGCGATAGGATCCTGCGATTTGGGAGACAATTGCCGTTAGATGCTCATGTTAAGTATGTCCTGACACCACTTAGCATCGCAATAAAATGAGCGAAACGCTCTGTAACCAAGTTCCGAGTGTAAAAGATTAAAAGGATCAGGGTATAAAGTAACTATACATATTATCATTATTATTATTAATATTATTATTGATTATATGAATGTTAGAATCAATCAATTACCACCAACACAGCCAAATTTCGACGATTCCAACAACAAACGTAAAATACATTTTGCAATAGAAACAAAGCCCGACCGAACAGTTTATCAGAAGACACACTGGCATCATCAGGGGCAGACAATGTGTTAAATATAGCTGTTTCCACTGTATACTTTATGTTTACTGATGAAACCACTCGTAAAACCAGTTCCCTTCACAGTACACGGTTCCATGTGCTGGAAAACTCTCCGGGGTGAACAAAGAAAAGAATAACATGTTTTTTTTTCCAATAACAATAATGAAAGCTTTTCACACCAGGAAATCGACTTTATAATGAAACGTCTTTTACATGGAATCTGAACGCGGGTGTCTTCCAGCCACAACATATGCATGTATATTATATAAAAGAGACAAAAAAACGTTTCAAAACCTATTAGCATTGATCTATTAGGTCTGCAGCTCAGGCTATGTGCTTTAAGGTGTGATTGCATGTAACTTACCGGTGACTGCACTGAGGCACTTTTCCATTGACTTATAATGTGAAAGTAAAGGTAACAAAATCGCCAAAACAATACAATCCTCTGACCAAAAACTTGGCTAGCACACACACATATACTCATGGATGATGAACCGAGACATGGTTTCATAAATGATATCACGAAAGCTGTGCAATTTGATGATTAGATAAATCATTTTATACGTTTCACCAAAACGAAGATTCGAGTGTTCTGCTTGACAAGCACTGGCAGTTGCATATATTTATTCCTTGTTGTCGTCAAAATAATGAGAATATCTAGGGCTATACTTTCTGTGAGATGAATACAATGAGCTGAACATTCATAATCCCAAACACCTCGGTGCACCCGAGTGCAAATCACCTGTGAGTTTTACTGGCCTCACTAGCTATTTGCTGCACAACCTAATCCTTTCGCTCGCCCTGTTGTGAGTGTATTTTGTAGACTGAGAAATAGGTCGGAAAATGACATATGAAAACGATGAATTTAACAAATTTAACATTGCTTAGTAAGAAACAGAGTCTCGGTTAGTAATCCTTGATGGCTAACAATAAGAAAGGCAAAGTTTCACGTTGATTGGAAGTGTATAAATTCATGAATTTGTTACCTTTATATTTACATTATAAGTGAATGGACAGCTGGTCACTGCCAGGTTCATGACGATCACATGCAATCAATCCTTAATTTTTCAGTGTTTATTTCACAGTGTACATGTTTTCCAACAGCATACAGAACATAACAATTTACGTAGTGGTTGTGAGAACCTCCAGTACACAACAGGACCAAAACTTGCACAGGAATAAGCTATCCACCTGAATGCCATCAGTTCATTGAACGTGAGGTTCTCCATACAATGACGACAGATTCCATAAACTATATTACATGCTGAATAAGGTACCCAAGTAATCAGTATGCCAAATATCAACAGGAACAGAAGTCGGGAGATGATCATTTCTTCCTTTATCATTTCTGCATTTAACAAGAGCGTCTCCCGATTTGGTGCCTCCGCTGTGTTTCCAGCATCTACTGAATCACATGCGGTCTCTTGCAAAAGGAGTGTGCATGACGGTGAAGTAACCACATGATCTGTCAACTCTGCAATGTCCAAGTTTTCTGCCATAATGCAAGATGCGCCAAACTGGTCTGCTGTATGATTACTAACACTCTCCGCTCTCTCACAAAATGAGGTCGTTTCAATTGGTGCTACGGGACGAGTACTTCTGCAGACTTGCGACATGATTTCAACGGTGGCCAACTGTACTTCACTGGTCCGATTTACATTTGTGTCATTATTCGAGCAACTTTCCTCGCTATCAGAATTATACGCTTCTGAATCTAGCGAGTCATATTCGAATTTTGTGTGGTCGTCTTTAGAAGTTTCATACTGCCTTAGTAGCCTTTGTTTGAACAACACTGTTGTTGACAGTATGTAGAATATAATCGATATTGTGGATGGAATCAAAAAAGCAAAAACAAAGTTCAGTATCACAAAATGTTTGTCATGAATGAAGCATATCTCATTGTGCAGTGTTCCAGTTTCCATCTGACTCAAGAGAATTTGTGCGGTGCTTTGTACGAGTGCAATAATCCATGAAGCACTAATCCAGGAAGCGACGTAGCACGGAGTTTTGACTTTGTCCTGTCGATGACAATCTTTCAACCTCAAAAATACATCCATGTTGATGAATGCCAGGTGTAGACAGGTGCAATTACAGAAGAAAAACTCTAATGATATCCACAGCCTGCAGATACTTGGAGAGTATGTAAAGTGTCCTGAAAAATTAGATCATACATTGTGGAATTAGCACACGTTCTGGAATCGCATGGTTGTAAGTATCAATCTATTACTACCAATATAGCCAAATTTTGATGATTCCAATAACAAACGTAAATACATTCTGCAATAGAAACAAAGCCCGACAAAACAGTTTATCAAAAGACACACTGTCGAATTTTGATTGCAAGTCATGAATTGGATTCAGCATCAAACAACGACACTTACCGTCAATCAGCACCACTAAGGAGGGGACCATCACGAAACCTGCCATAAAGATGTGCAAGACAGACATAGAAACGAGGAAGTAGTAGGTCATGCGTCTCAAACTTTTCTCCTTTACGACAGCAACACAGATCACAACGTTTCCAAATAAAGTAAAAACGATAATACATATTGGACCTAAAGGAGCAAGTGACAACTTGTTTCCATTGTCATTCATTGAAGAGATGGGATGGGATCCTGTGAAGTCATCTTCACTTCGAGGCCAGAGATTGCCCCATGATGAAAAATTAATCTGTCTGTCATCAGCTATATCCCTGTAGCTGTCTGTTGTACCAGTGTAGCCGTCCGTATAATTGTACGTGACATGCTTCGTATAATCAGAGGTTTGACTACCAACAGCCATCACACTAATATTGGCTTCCAGGACTGTGTCCTATCCAGTGATAGCTCTCTGACTCACACAGTTACTCCGTGACGCTACTTCAATTATTCAGCTGTAATCTCTAGCATCAACTTGAAAATCAAGTTTCCCAGGGTTTCAAGCTTTTGATTGAAACAATGCTGAAGTTATCTGTGTGAGATCCGTTCCACCTGTTCGCCTGATGCACGAGGGATCAAACATCAAAAGCTTTGACCTTGTGTCCATATTCCACATTCCTGTGAGATCGACAGCCGAGTGAAGACCTGTAACTGTGTGTGTTCCCGCTGCTGTCTGGCCGGGATATGACAGGCACAAGACTGAAGCAGTAGGATGAGTGGCTTGGATTCTTTTAGTATTGATTACTCCCCGTGGGAGGCTGGCTGCAGTGATGAGTGGCCCGCTAGATCCCAGCGCAGCTCAAAACCCTCCGTCTGGCAATAGTCAGGCCCCTCTCTCGGTCAAACTGTCGTCCTGGGGAAACATAAAACATGTCATTCAATCGGAGAAACAAGTGGTAAAATTGTCGTGGAATTCGAGCCCTGGAGAGACGAAGAAGCAGCTTCAGAGGCAGTCCTATTATGATTCGAAGTTTTTTCTTCATGGGAACTGAAACACGACTAAGTCGTCATCTAAGTCAGAAAATTAGTGGCGAAATTGTCGTCATTTTGAGCCCAACTCACTGAATCTTTCTCACTAAATCACTGTATTCAATAGAATGCTTGTCTACATTCAATTATTTGTGCAAATTGTGATTAGACAGCATTAGACAATGAACAAACGTGGATATTTGTGAATATATTGACACTGTACTCAATAAATCCGTGAAAAAAAAAATGTGCATGACATTTGAAACACCAATAACCAAAACATACTGGCAAACATGAACTACCTCATATTTCATACCAGTTACTGGTTATTGGAAATAAACCTCTTGAAAGAGAGGTTTATGTGACATCTGTCAACAGAAGATCGTGATCGATTCCGGGATTGGCTTTAGCGCTAAAACCCAATCTGTGATTTCGTTTGATAGAAGCAAATACTGGACTGATTTCCGTGATGTTACAAAACATGAACACAATTGGATGACGTAATTCTATGTGTGGCAGCTCCCGAGTCGGACTATTCAATTGTGACTCTGAAAAATTGTTCCTCAGATACTGCCCAGACCAGATTTTTTCTGAGTTATGTTGAATCAGACTTTTCATTCCAACCATCCCTCCTATAACCATTATTTGTGTGAATTTATGAATGTATAAAATGTGTTATTTATTGCCATACTGCTATAAACGCTCGTGAATGCACATATATTGCAGAATGTTATAACGAACAATTGCATATAATCTCTTCGACAGATAAAACTTAATACCAAACATGTCCAAAACTTCTACCGGAGAGGGTTTACTTATATTCAAGTTTGTTTTGTATGGCATCAAGCTTCTGGACTCATACCACACATTTAAAGCGATTAAAACTCCAAAATCACTGTAGCTCTGCTTCACTTCAAATTTTGTACAATGTATGTTGGTGGGTTTTCGATCCCTATTCCGTATTGATGCCATTGAATCTACTACTATTGTATACTTAATTGAATTATATTGACAATTAATAATTAAAAGGCTTCTAGCTTTCTAAATATTAGAAATTGAGTATATACACATGCATTCGACTCGTTCAGGAAATGGAAAAAATGTTTTAGCGCGCGATGTGCAAAAATTAGAACTTGGAACTTGCGAGGAACCCGTTTTCGGGTGTCACCTTGTATTCATATGCGAAACACTATGGCCTAGTGCCATCATTCATGGTCTTATCTAAACAAGAGATGTATATATCTGGATAATATGCACTTTAATGAACTGATCTCGCAATGATAAATCCTGGCATTTCTATTCCATGCGAATTTCATCGATTTTTGTTAATGAAATGTAAACAAAATTCAGCAGCAGACGTACAAAACAAAGGCATATTGAAGAGACGTACCTAACGGAATGTAAATGTGCACTTTTGAGAAGACATATGTCGGTTTTCTCAGAAAGAAAGAGGTTCAAACCGAATAACCACCACCTCCCGCACAATCGGCTTGTATCAAAAGAAATACAATAATCTAAGCTCGGTGAATTGCATACCTCGGCGAGTGTTTGCAAAAAAAACTCGTTTCTGATTTGAAAACGAGGTTGTCGAACAAACTAATTTCAAAATTAATGGAACTAATTCGGTTATCATGTTCAAAATCAATGATAGTATATTATACTCTGCAGCAAATATATATCAATGAGGCTGGGGCCATGATTTATCAATAAGTCTAGTGAGATGACACCTTCGTGTTACCGTAGACACCATGTCACACATCCTAAGAGTTCTATACTAAAAATATCGCTAAATGTCAGATGTGACATACGATATCATGGTGCACCTCCAACACTTCACTGCAATGGTCATAACGTACCTAAAAAGCCAATTCGCCCAAGTTTGGTGATTGCTGAGTGTCTCCAGGGTTGGAGTTTGATAAGGATTTTAACCTGTAAACTAGATTACAGACTTTTTATCGTCCATTTCATAGTATTTCTATGTCGCCGGCACATGATGTGCTTGTCTCACGAAAAATATACCGCTGAGCCAAGATATGTGTTAGAAAGACAAATAGTTGTCTTTGAAAAATAATATATATGGACATCATAAAGAACTGACAAGTACACCAAACATATAACACATATGCAGCATGGCTTCATATGTGCGTGCATGTATTATTGTTCTCGGAATTCATGACCAGTGGAACTTACCAGATAGGAATTGGTAACACTTTACTCTCCCATTCGAGCAGTGCTACCCTATCATCAACGAAAGTCTAAGGCATCTACCTCAAACACCTAAATCCCGCTCCCCCACATTGTAGTGAAACTAATCTTACCAGGAATATACAGACTGTCTGCCCTTGGCCCTGATGACGCCAGTGTGGCTTTGACTATAAATGTTTTCATTTTAAATCCAAAAACATTGTATTCTAGCTTTATTATTGTCATCATAACAATATGCTTGCATTGATGCCCCAGGTCGACATTGAGGAAGTTCAGTGGTATACAACATTCTTTGATTGATCACTGGGATAATGTCCATCGCACTGACTTTGTACATGGGGTCGACCTTGGAATATCATATTTTCATTTGCACTTGTAAGTTATACACGTTTGTAAATTTCGCCCTGGTGTTTCACCATCTGTATATCGTGGTTAAGTGAAAAGAATAATAATATGAAACATTTAAAACAAAGTCCAACCAAATTATTAGACCAAACAAAGATTACACCAAACGTAAAATGATAAACACTAGAATATCTATTGAATGAGGTTAGAATCAGTAGGCATATAAATTTGTGTCTTCTTCGGCATATACAGTGGTCTTTCGGACACTTTTAACTTGCATATTACTCCCATTCACTGATTTCATTAGAAAATTCACAATGCGCATGAGCTCCAAGTGCTTGTTTATCTATCTTGTCCATAGAGAGGTGGTGGAAAGTTAAAAAATATATCGAAGGGGGGTCCGAATAATATTATTCCGTGCATTAGCCTGGTGATGCTTCAATTGATCCCACCAGACCATATTCATTTGTTAATCATTCACGGTCCGATGGAACATATCATTTCGTGTAGAGACTGAAACAATAAATTACTTTGATATGATGACTTGTTTATTTTAAAAGCAATGGCATGGGCAATCCCTACCGAGGGATACTCCACCACTGACACTTGTCAGGTTGTGACCGTTCTGTATCCACGTTCACTCCGAGTTCTCCTTGAACATGAGGTGTTGGGTCGTTTCGCTGGTCCTTGGCTGTGTCGCTCTCGGTGAGTAACTGTTCACTATTTATGATCAATTCTATGATTGATAGCACTAAGAAATCGTAGCTGATGCATATCGTAAGCTTTACTTTTCGAACGAAATTGATTTTAATTGAAATACATGTTTGACTAAAAAAGTTCAAGCTTTGACAGTCTTTTCCCACTGGTCAGTACTCTTTTAAATGAGGTACATGATAGCACTCCTCACATGTAATTTTGTTACATATTAAGTTCGGTTGTCCACTTGGCCCTTGAGCTATTTTTTTTCTTCTAGTAACATAACATCGTGCGTGCGTTTGATCAGTGGATTGAATCGAGTCATGCCCAGTTCAAAAGACACAGAATTAACCAAAGGACTAAAACAGGTTAATACAGCAACGTATAGTGTTAAACCCGCTACTGATGTGGAATTCCTCTGTGCCTCCGTGCCCTATTGTTGTTTTGACATATTAAATTCACTGAAAACCTTAGAATTCACTGAAAATCAAGGGTAACCAAAACAAAACAACACTATTGTGACTGCCCATATTCTCATAATACAAATTTAATCTCTATCTACAAGCATTTTGTCTGCGGCAGCTAATTCATATTTTCACGTCAAAACTTTACCCCCACAATTACCACTCATCTTAAGACATGTTCAAGATCACCAAACGATATTCCTTCCTTCATGACCATAATATAAATCTAGTTCTATCTATAGTTGTTTTGTATGCCACTTAACCTTGCACATTTCAGGGCATGTGCGACCTTTGTATTTACCACTGAAGGTCATGAGAGGTTAACGTCAAAGGATCCGCTATATATATGATATTCTATATGTTAATAACACAAAGCTACGCTCTAGCTACAGCTCTGGCTACAGCCAGCAACATTTCAGGTCGAATGTGTCCTTCTGATTTGCCACTCAAGGTCATCTGGGGGTCAATTTCAAGACTACCGATTTATCCACAATATATTATTTGTTCTTAATAGAAACCAAATCATCTCGATCTGCAGGCGTCTCTTAGGTAGAGGTCAGTTTAAATTTGGATATGGCCTTGAGATTTAACATTCAAGTTCATGTGAGGTCAAGTTCAAGGTCACCAGAAGATGTGCTGTATATGACTTCCTATATGTTCATTTTTGATTTTGATTTGTTTATTCAGTGCTCACATATACATAAATGTTACATATAAATGAGAAACATATAAAGGAATGAGTGATACGAGCACCATGGATTGCACCCAAAAGTTACAAAACTTATTTCTAGGGTGGTCTATTTTACACAGACGAGGAAGGGCAAGATATGACTAGAAATATATTAATACATACATGAAAGTAGTACAAGAGTGGAGGTAATACACATAGAGAACATGAATTATAAAAGACCCCGGTATGACGCCAACACTGAATCATTAGAGTAAATAGGGAGCATTTTCTCTGGTTTGAGCCTTAGATTGAAGATATTCTTTGACCCGTAGTTTGAATGTGTGTAAATGTGATACATGTTTAATCGAGGATGGAGTTCATTCCAAGCTTAGCTCCTTGATTGTGAAAATCGAAATGGGAAACACCCTGGACCTGTTGTATTACAAAGTTACAGTCCGAACTACGTGTTAAGTGATTATGTTGGGAGTTTGAAACTGTGTGAGGTATTTTGGTGTGTGATCATAGTAAACATTAAACATATGATTTAGCTTGACATGGGTATTACGATTAGAAGTGTTAAGATAAATGAGGTTGGAGATTTTGGAGTGACCAATGTGGGATCGGGGTCTGAGACTGAGAATAAATCGACCTACTTTGTTTTGGGCTATTTGGAGCTTACGTTTAAGTGTTTTGGTAGTGGCTGGATACCAACTGGCAACTCCGTAAGCGAAGTGGCTCTGGAAGAGGGCTGAAGCATGTAGTTTACGCGATTTATGATTCAGAACATGGCCATGTCTGAACAGGAATTTAAGCCTAGAGGAGCACCTGGATACAATGGCGTTGACAATGTTATCACCTGAAAGGCACTGGTCAAGGGTTAAGCCTAGATACTTGACACTGGATTTGTTGACAAGTTCAGCACCATTACAAGAAACCTTGAAGTTAGCTGTTCGGTGTCGTTTTCCTTTAGAAGAAAAGATGATATTGTCAGTTTTACCCATGTGTATAGATAACAAGTTATTGGTAAGCCAGTGTTGACAATGACAGATTTCTGTATTGAGTGTTCCTGAGATAACTGAAGAGTTTTTTTCCACTCACTAGTAAAATAGTATCGTCTGCATACATTAGGATTTTACACTTGGGTGAGAAACATGCCGATAGGTCGTTAGATTATATTAGATAACAACAGGGCCCGAAGATGCTCCCTTGAGGGACCCCACATTTGACAGTTAACTCAGTTGAAGTACAATTATTTATAACAACAGATTGTTTTCTGGTGTGGTGATAAGATTCGAACCAAGTTGGATTTACACCACATAGATGAATTTTTTCACGTAGCTTAGTATGATTGACCGAGTCGAAGGCTTTCTGTACGTCGAGTGGTGCCATGCCGACATGATGGCCGTTACTGATTTCATTTCTAATATAATCTTGGAGATAAATATTACAGATATTTGTGGAAAAATTTCGCCTAAGCCCGATTGTAGTGGATACAATATGCTGTTTTCCTGACATTTTTTTTTCGTTTTTAATGGAAGAAAATTGCACCAAAAGTTGCACCATTCATAATAAAGATCTACATGCCCACGCTGTATGTACAACGGTTTTGTCTGCAGGGGCCAGTCTGTGTATTTCATACCGTGTGGACCCTACATTTTGGTCCTTTATACACAAGATAAACTCAACATAACATGTTATTGAATAAGTTGCCAAAAAGTGTTATTTTGGTGTTTTGAGCGAAGCAAGGCTATGCATCTTTATATTCATTGCCATTAGCCTGGTATGTTATGCTTGTGCGAAATTTAAAAAAATAGAATAAAATTTTGAGAAACGGTCGTCAAAGTCTGCCATATTTGAAAAAAAAGCAAATAATA
This sequence comes from Terebella lapidaria, assembly GCA_949152475.1. Taxonomy (NCBI): domain Eukaryota; kingdom Metazoa; phylum Annelida; class Polychaeta; order Terebellida; family Terebellidae; genus Terebella; species Terebella lapidaria. The sequence goes on from OX424566.1 coordinate 38,854,208, forward strand.
GAAAAAAACCTTCTTCTTGAAATATTTTTGTGCAAAACTTTACCCTCGCACGTCATGACCACGTGCCTTCAATTAAATTCGCGGATTTCGTCATGTTTACACCCGTGTGACATGTAATCATTGTTGTTATTTCAAGTCGGGAGTCGCATGGAATATATACAGGGTAATTATTATTGAAGCCAAATATGGAAATTGGGTCGGATCGATGCTTAAGCAGGATGGGAAATGGATCGGGCACGATAGTGTGATGGCCTGGAATATGCTTACGTGTACATAACACTTTTCAGGTACAGCCGAGCGCCATGTGGACTACACGCCCTCTACGGTAAGCCGACAGAGCCAGGGCTCCAGTCTGCGAGTGGGAGGTGACTCTAACAACGCGGACTGTATCCGGTTCAACATTGGTACCACACCACCATGTCAGACCGATCTGACTGTGAATGTCTCTGATCTCGACTCCAGCAGACTGACTCTTACAGTTGTTGGTGAGAACCTCTACTGTAACGAGTCTGACACTGACGGCATGATGTATGTGGTCCCAGTCGGGATGAGCAATCTGGATGGACTGCTGGGTCGCACCAAAACCTGCAGGCACATCGATATGATGACATTGGACCCAGCCTCGGTTAACAAGGTGACTTGCACCTACGACTGTCAGATTGGTGAAACCATTGGAGCCATCCGACTGCTGCACAGACCATTCAGCATTCCGTGCCAGGCCTGGGCACTCTGTTCTGTCAAGGTTTTGCCCCAGTGTATGTATGTTCGTTTAATTGTTGAATCATTGAACGTGAACTGATTTTAAAAAAAGTTATTCAGTGTTATAATGAAAATAACATTCCTGATGCATAATATTCATGAGTAGGGCCCCCGTTTAGGTTGGGTTACACTGAATGACGTATGTGACGTCACGATAATATATGACACTTGCTATTGGGCATCATAACGTTAACCCTATACTCGCTAGGGGAGCCACCCAAGGCTTTATATCATAATGCACTCATAAACGTTTGGAATATTATAATGTACATATAACACAAACATAAATGTCTTGAATATCATAACGCACCCATAAATGCTTCGAACGTTATTTCGTGAATGAACTAATTTCCACTGTTCTTATTCGGAAAGTTTCATTTTCAATCTATTACTAGCGTTAATATGTTGATTCATACATTTCAGCTGTACCAGTGGACGTGACCCAGAGAATCAACTCATGTGCTGCAAGCAATTCATACTCTGCAGAGTATGGATGTCGATACAGCTACGACGGTTCTGAAGATGTTGTCTCGTCGGAGTGGGCGGTACCCACTGGACGAGGAGAGTGGATGAGAGTCGTTTTGGATGGCACATTTGTGTTGCAGCGTACTGGTCTAGTAACCAGGTGTCATAGAGGAGATCAGATTTCATCATGCAACATAGAGATTGACACTGGTTATGTGATTGCTGTAAGTATCGAGTTGATTCATGGCATTATCCTGGTTAATAAAGTGTCTGTTTCTCAAGTGTCAGCAGTGTGTATCTCGTGTTGGTGAATAGCCATTTTATTTGTTATTTGATAACTGCAGATGGATATTATTTGAATATGTTATCACGTACCAAGTTCAGTCCAACAGAAGATAAATGCTAATTTCAATATCATCTCATCTCCAGCTGACACGCCAATGTGGAGGGTCAAATACTCATAACGACTGTAGCAACCCGGGGAATGAGTGGGTCTACGTCACTCTACCGGCCGCCAGCTTGACCTCCTGGGTCAAGTTCACCATCACTGGTGTGTGTGGAACGAACAGGCCTGGTATCAGAGAAATCAAGCTCCTGGGGTATGAGCTCTGAAGGAATTAACCGAAAACCCACATGACTTAAATCTTCGGAAAACAACCAACACTATGGGGTAGTTCGCTAAACGTTCGGACCTACACTAAGAAATTGACTTCATTTATGATGGGAATATATGTAGACTAAATGGTTGCCGAGACTGGTGATGATGTGTGTGTTCGAATGGACATATATCCGCCATGAAATACTCAGGTTGATCTTGGGAGAGAAAAATATTGAAAACAGAGCATTGAGCCATATGTGGTGCTCATTTTGATTAATGCAAAATAAATTTTTGATCCAAGGTGAAATTCATCAGTCAAATTTAGTTATGTCCCCCACAAACTGGTGTTTGGTGACAAAGCTCAAATAGGCAACCTAGCACTTAAACGAAGATGAAGGTGAAGTGTGCAAATTGTGAAAACTTGTTTAGCATATAGATACGAAACCCGTAACGTATGCTTTTATGAAACACATTGGTACTACTGCAGGTGCCTTTCGTCAGTAGCGGATGATGATAATGATTCCTGTTATATTCTCAAGAACTATGATTGATGTGGGCAACTAAATATGCAGTCGATAAAGTATTCAAGTAATGTGCGGGTGAGATATAACGTATGGCATTGCCGTTATGATCTTTCAATAATCCTCCTTGCCCGTGTCACCCTCACATCACCCAATCAGTATAAGCAATATACTACTAACCACCATGCTCCAACGTACTCCTGTCGCTTCCCTTTTCTTCAAGAGCACAATATTCACCCGCAGTAAACAGTTGCGTGCGTTCTGTATTGAATGTTAGGCTAGGCTGAATCCCGGATGTGTACGCAAGCATTGCATAAGGTATGAAGGAGTCGGAGGTGATTTTCATGTTGTGTTTCACCCACTAGAGTCTATTCGGAAGGAATCAAAGACGCAAGTACCTGGGTTCGATGTCAATTGTCACAAGCTCAGTGAATATTGAACAGTTCGGGTTCTTGTTGATAATGTACATATTGCTAAAACACAGTATACATCTTATTTGGGTATTGTAATTGATGAAAAAAGTCTTGGAAACCACATATTGCCAGTCTTTGTAAAAAGTTACTGAAATATGTGTGTATGTTTGATCGAACAAAGAATAGTATCACTAAAACCATTGAACTTCAAATGTATTATGCTTTTGTGTATTCTAGACTTTATTATGGTACAAAAATATTTGGTCAAGCGAGTCGGCCTCTGCAAGTCATGCAGAATCAGATTCTCAGAATTGTAGTAATAAACCTAAACGATTTTCATCTAATGATTTGTACAAAAATGGCGATTTGCTCAAAATTAACGAAATTCATTTGGTTAAAATGTATCTTTTTTTACATAATTACACCAGTGAAAACTCCCTGCTGTATTTGGATAAAGTATTAGATTCAAATGTAAACATATCTATAAACACAACCAGACAAAACGTGTTCTGATAAAGTATTAGATTCAAATGTAAACATATCTATAAACACAACCAGACAAAACGTGTTCGACACCACACTATTCCGTGCAAAATGTTGTGACAGGATTTTCTTCAAAAAGGCTACTGTCATTCCCTTATATATAACCGATGCACTGAAAAGGCATGATAAGTTATGACATTCTTTATAATGAAGAAAAATATTCAATACATAGACCACAAACATTCATTCATTTACCAATCTCACCATAGGAAGGAAAATATAGCTTGAAAAACTAGATTTTTCGCTACAGCTCGAGTTCTGAGGGTACCCCCTTAAAACGACCGATTTTCATGCCTGACAACCCATATATATCGTTCGTCGTCTGAGCTGTTCTGTGCGTGCTATGGTCTTGAAACTGTTTTGTGCAATGCCAACCAGCTCGGGTCAACAACCAGCCATAGCAAAATATCCCCCACCATTCTGCGGGGGATCAAGGGCATCCCTTGTTTTCAAAACGGGGAATTCTCTGACTGTAATGGATGTGACGTAATATGATTGGCGTTGTCATGCCCTAATATGAGATATCTCCTACTACGTATAAGATGAGTATCTCATGTGTTAATATTTCATACGTATGTGTTAGTATATCATACGTATGACATCATATCTCAAATGTATGACTTGTTACTCCATACATAAAGAGACAAAAAAATATCTCGCTTTTTTGTGGCACGAATGGGGCGCCATAGTAATCATATATGGTGTTGATGGATATTCTAGCCGAGAGGACGACTTGGATTTGAGCTTCACAATGTAAGTCTCTCTTCTAACATGGTTATCCCATGTTTTCAGCTTCATATAGGGTGTATCCTAGTTTGATACGACCACATATGCCGAAAGCATAGTGCACATTTTCAATATGTATAACCATAGTCGAATATTTGCATGTGGTTATCATAATGCATCCCGACAGTATGTATCCTCCTTGTGGAGCTGGACCCACAATGAAAGCGTTTTCCTGAGTGAGGCACATACAAGTCAGCGTCAGGAAATGTAGTAAAAGACATGTGTCGCCTCCTAGCGGTGCGTACACTAAGGGTAATCTATTTGCTGCGTACGACATTGAAAGCTAATAGAATACCAGTATGTGTACGAAGCAAATAGCAAACGAAACACGCCAAAAATTGTAATTTCTGCCAGTGCGAAATGTTGGTAATAGCAATGAAAACCAAACGTATCCGATATACACATTCCACATTAATATGTATTTGACACTCATAGGTAATGAAAGCTATAGCCAAGTGTCATTATTCCTAGAAAAAACATGTATCAAACAGGCCTATCCCTCCTCTAAATTCACCCATTTTCACTACCGCCCTATGAAAACGGCGCTTTTATTGTTTCCTAATATGAGATAAAAGACAACCATGAGCCAGGTTTGTTGCAGAGAGATATCAATTCTGTCATTTGCAACCCAAACATTCTCAATTTGTCATACAAATCGGTTTACATACACATAGTTTTTGCTGTACGCAGCAAATGTTAACTGTACGCAGCAGTACGTCTTTTTTAGAGTATGGTGAGGACGAAACTGAGCCTTGGTAAACGAAAAGAGGAGTTATATTAGGAAAAATGAAATATACTTTTTGAGGTAACACCCGTCGAAGTTATTCACAGTGTGCTAGCTATCTTAGATCATGTACATGTAGATAGCTACACACTCACTTAATGATAAATCATGCCATAATTTTCTTCCATTTGCTCTAAAATGTCATAGAAAATGACATAAGTTACACAGCAACACTCAGTTAGTCATACATGTACATGTTATTTTTAAGTGCCCATTTCATTCATGCCCGCGGAATATAGCCTACTGGTGAAAATCGGCTGTTACGTGCGAAATATTTTTTGACGAACTTTTTCCCCCCGACCATTATCACAATGGGAGGCAATAAGTTCTCATTAAAAAGCGATAAGTTTCGGAACAGTGCTCAAGCCATGATGCTGATGAACAAGCCATCCCCACGGATTCGGGAAACTTCCGGGGAGCCGCTATCTGATCGGTCAAAACTATCGAAGTACTCAATATTTCACGTTCATCAGGCAAGAATAAACTTGAAAACGTTATACAAACTAACGGAAATATTTTTTAGTGATTGTTTCCATCTGATTGTTGAGACTAATATTCTTAAAACAAATGCTGCGGTAAGATAGCATGACCGGACATGGGCCGTTTTAATTGTATTTGGATATGTCGCCTCCTGATGAAGGCGACAATGACCTTCTCAATCAAACTATCGTTTCTAATGATGGTGCAAATGCCATTGAAAGTCATGATGTGAAAAAAATTGATTTTTGACAGACAAATCATAAAATCATAAGTCAACCTGTATTAGACAACCCGTAACATCAGCCCAGCCATATATGCAATAGAACAACATATTCCATGTTCATGGATTCACATGATTGGAATAGAAGGAACAATTTAAGGTAAAGCGCTAAGATATTGTTGATACAAGTAGTGTGAGAGGGGGGGGGGGGGGGGGCTATGCTCTAGGGGCGTTATGGTGAACGTTATGACGAACGTTATGATGTGCGTGATGATGAACGTTATGACAACCTTATGATGCCTGGGTCCTTCTGACCGACTACTCTATGACGAACGTTTTGATATGAACGTTATGACAAGAGAATCTCCTCTCGGCAACATTGGATAAGGAATATGTGCACTTGTCTAGTTTCATAACTTCTTATTTTCTTTCATGGCAGGCACCAGCACATGTTTTTGTAATAAGTGATTGTGGTAAAGATACATATGATTTATACACCTAAATCACACTTGTTTGCGGGAATCAAACAAAAATCACACCATCCTGCTGCACATGAGAACATGTCTTATTATTCAAAATAGATATCATAAAATTGTGAACAAACACTTTCCCACTATGACACGACATACTATATAATAGTTCACACAAATAAGACATTTATCATAAATTATCATAAGGATAACTGTTAATCAATTATATAAACATCATTACCACTTAAATAGTTATAATTTTTCCTCAATGATGATCTCGATGCTAGCTGAATCCTTCACAGACTGTAACCCATAAGTTTGATTTCTCTGATGCCAATACCGTGCGTTGAACACGCACCAGTGATGGTGAACTTGACCCAGGAGGTCCAGCTGGCGCCCGGTAGAGTGACGTAGACCCACTCATTTCCCGGGTTACTACAGTCGTTCCACGATGATGTCCCTCCACAAGGACGTGTCAGCTGGAGATACGGTTGGATGACAAAATAAGCAAATACTGAATAACATTTCCTTGGTGTTATTTAATTAATTCGTGTGACATTTGTGTTGTCGTTACGTACTGATCAACACACCTACCATTTAGCCTACTTTAGATATCACAATTAACAATTAATAAAGCATGTATCTCACTAATACTCACACTGACCACGGATCCAGTTTCTATCTCAATGTCACATGACCGTATCTGATATATTGTTACACACGAGGTCACCAGACCTGCGCGTTTCAGGAGATGTATTCCATCCAGATACACTGTGATCCAGTCTCCGAGACTGTACCCTTGTGTCACTATCCATTCAAAACGCGTGCCGGGATTCTCAGTTCCGTCATAGCTGTACTGACATTCATAACGCGGAGGCTCTGACTTGCTTGCGGCACAGGAGGTGATTCTCTGGGTCAGGTCTTCTGGTCCAGCTGAAAATCCAATACGAAATATGAACATAATAAGGAATACTTTTTTCACTCAAGGTGAAGTTCTGCGCTTCATCAAATAACAGAAAATACACACTCTGAACAGCACAGAGTGTCCAGGCCTGGCACGGAATGCTGAATGGTCTGTGCAGCAGTCGAATGGCTCCAATGGTTTCACCACTCTGACAGTCGTAGGTACAAGTCACCTTGTTGCCTGAGGCTGGGTCCAATGTCATCATATCGATGTGGGTGCAGGTTGTGGTGCGACTCCGCAGTCCATCCAGCTTGTTTATCCCGACTGGGATCACATACAGCCTGCCATCAGTGTCAGACTCGTTACAGTAGAGGTTCTCACCAACAACTGTAACAGTCAGTCTGCTGATGCCGATGTCAGTGACATTCACAGTCAGGTCTGTCTGACATGGTGGTGTGGTTTCAATGTTAAACCAGACACAGTCCTCGTTGTTAGAGCCAGATCCTGTATGCAGACTGGAGTTCTGGCTTTGTCGGCTGGCCCGGGAGGGTGTGTACTCCACATAGCGTTCCACCGTCTCGGCTGTACCTGGGGGTGGGTGAGAGTCGTTATTTTTGTTCTGAAAATATCATGCTGAAACGATATTTCCATAAATAGGTGATACTGTGAGGGAGTTTTATAGGACAATCCAATCCCATTAGAATATGTTAAGTCTGAGGAAGGACAATGCTGAAATTTATTACAGAAATGACGATACATGCATCATTTTCCCGATTGAAAGTGCTCCGGATTGAATTTCAGCACCTCAGTTTTGAATACGCTATCAAAATTCAACATACAGCTTGATACATTAAAAACGTCAATGTAGCAGTAGGAACATATCCATAATTGTGAAGTGCAGTCTGATATATTCCTTATAATTCATGTTAACTTTGAGCGGTGGACGACCGTTAGAGCATTTTGGGGGTTCTGAAACTGAGAGCAAAGTACATGAATCCAGAACAACGAAATGACGTTCAAAATGGCATGATGTTTCGAATTTCGTTTCCTTGTTCAACAAGAAAAAATCTCATACAACCGTGCCTTTTAAACCACAACAGGACCATCACAAACGTCAGAGACAAATCAACGAAACCTGTCAACCACAGACGGATGTTTCGCCATTTACCCAAATGGCGAATTTCCTTTTTTTCGATTCAGTTACGAGGACTTTTTAGATTTGTGTGTTGAATCTCACCCTGGTCTGTTTAGGTCTTTCAGTTTGTATGTCTGTTTCTCTGACTTTTTGTCTCTATGTCATAACAAGAAGGCAGACGATCCGATCGACTTGAAACTTACAGGGATGGAACAGTGTTTAGTAATGCCTCGGTTCTCCTCTTTTGTCAATATTGAACAAACGTTATTGCCATGATAACTGAAAATATTGAAATTTCGATTTCCTAATCAAGATAAATTTTCCCAGCTATTTTTGTATTTTTCTTTGGCCAATTTGTGATCATATGCTTTACGAAGGATGGTCGTACTGCTACAACTTCCCATCATCACCCGAAGTCCACGAGGCGTAATCAGTCAGCCGGTACTGTGGGAAGAACCGGCTGATTCCCGCCGTTCTGTGTGACTCAACGCTGTTTCTGTGTGAAAACATGCGTGATGGACGACATGTAACATAGTCTCCGCCAGAAATGAAGCTGTATTATGGCCAATGATAAGTATTGAACCTAACAAGTATGTCTATGAGTTGCATAAACAAGTACTTCTTAGAAACAAGTTGACTTGAAGTGAGAAATATCTAACATATTACAATAGTGTTCACAGTTCGGCTGATGTGTGTAATTTGGCAGAATGTTGTGGAATAGTTCACAAAACAAATGAAATTTGATTGAACAAAAGTTGTTCATGGTGCAATTAGCTGATAGAACAAACGATATGTAATGAAAATCGAATTTTTGCACAACAAATGTGCACAGATGCTAGTTAATCTGCACATTAGAGATACTCCGCCGGTTCTGGGTGATGGCAACGCTGGTTCTGTGAGAGTTTATTAATATGAGGAGCTGGCAATTGCAACTATTTCGTGTTGTATCATGGTTGAGACCTATAACAATAGGCCAGACCGTGGTCTATTTCACGTAGACACACCAGTGGTACAAGTACAATAGACAACTCACAGCCTAGGGTACGACTTTACACTCGGTAACAGGGGCGGATCCAGGAATTTGAAAAGAGGGGGTCCAACATTGTATGGCGTGGGGTCTGGGGCCCGCTCAAGAGCCCCAGATGCCAGAGCCTTTGTTCTGTCCTGTGGTAGCTTCCTGGTATCTCCTAGGTGTAAATCCCACTTTATGCCCCTGGTATATTTGTAAAAAAGGTGTGAGTGAAGCGAGCCTGTCCCAGTATGGGTCTGGGGCCTGTTCAAGAGACCCTGAAGCCAGAGTTTCATGACTTAAGGTAAGTTGATGGAACCTCCTAGATATAAATTTCATTTGAATACCCATTGATCGTTATACTTTCATAATAAATACAAAAACTAGAAACGACACGAACCTGTCTCACCTTAAGGGGGGGGGGGGGGCTCGGGCCTGCTGAAGGGCCCAAAAATCAGAGCCTTTTTATATTCTGAATCAGTTTTGTGGCCTTTCCTGGAAATAAATTGCACTTTAAAATTTATCGATGACCATGTTCTGGACACTTTGGTAGAAAGTGGAAGGGAAGTATCCATTTGGGCCGGGGGTCTGGGGCCCGCCCCAGAAGTCATAGCCCTTTTTATGTTCTGAACTCATTTTGTGGCCTTCTCCTGGGAATAAATTGAACTTAGAAATTTATGGATGACCATGTTCTGGAAAGTTTGTGAAAAATGTACATGTAGAAGGGAAGCTACACATTTGGACCGGGGGTCCTGGGGCACAGCCAAAGGCCCCAGAAGTCATAGCCTTCCTTATGATCTGAACTAATTTTGTGGCCTTCCTGGGAATGGTTGCACTTAAGAATTCATTGATGACCATGCTCTGGAAAGTTTGTAAAAAGGTGGAAGAGAAGCTGGACATTTGGGCCGGGGGTCTGGAGCCCACTGAAGGACCTCAGAAATCATAGCCTTTTTATGTTCTGAACTAATTTAGTGGTTCTCATGGGTATATATTGCAGTTAAAAATTCATTGATGACTATGTCCTCGAAAGTTTGTAAAAAAAATGTAAAAGGGAATTTGCACATTAGGGTGGGGGGTCCGGGGCCCGCTGAAGGACCCCAGAAGCCATACCCCTTTTTATGTCCTGTGGTAGCTTCCCAGTCTCTCCTGAGTATACATTTGGAACGAACTCACCATGATCAACTTGTTCTTAAACATGGTATTTTGACATCATTTTTTTTCAGGCAGGAAGGCTGAACCCGCCTATGTATATGTATTTTTTTCGAAAAGGGGGGGGGGGACTACTGGGTAATCCTGTATTCGTCATACCCTACGGCTATAATTCGTCGTCTATTCTATACGTATGGAAGCTTAAAAAGCATGACTATGTTGAATACATGTATAATTTATACAGTTCCACTGCCCAACCTCGAAAGAGGGAATAGTGCACCCAATGGATTGGGGCGAAAAAAAACCGAAATCGCATGTGCGCAGACCATTTAAATGGATATGACCTGTATAAGAAATAATTAGACAGTATTGGTAATTTTTGGAAACACAATCGTATCCCGGCATTATGACTTTATATTGTAACGAATTTAAGCCGAAAAATTGTTCGGCTATGTTCAATACATGTTTATTGAACGTTATATGTGGTTAACCGATGTTCTTCGGTGATTAAAAAGTTTTACATTTGATTTTATAAGTGTATATACCTTCGTTAAAGTTCGGGTATTTTTCGGTGGCTTCGGTTGCTCTTCTGCTGAACTCAGACATTGGTGGTTAAAATACGCGATTACGTAAAAGTGTTCTGAAACGGATTTGGAACAACGCACATTGTTACGTGGCGGTTCCTGGTTGGTTATCAAATTTCGCTAAAAATATCAATTATGATTGGTTGGAGTAGGTCACGTGACACCTACCCCAAAATGTATAAATACTACCGACTCACGAGAGTCAGCGCCTTCTGAATCTGAGACACCAACCAGTTCACATCGCGATACAGCTGAACTTATATCAAATGGCCGGAGAGCAGGAACTACCGAAAAGTGTCATCTCTAGATGAATGTACAACAATTTCAACCGAATGTATGATTCGTCAATAAACCTTGAACTGTAGCTGAGAGTTGATCTTTGAGCCGGCCCAGGTGACTCCGTGTTCGGGTATACAGATAAAATGAAACCGAAGTTGAGCATTTCAAGAAGTAAAGTCAGCCAAAGTAATAAGAAATTGACTGGAAGACCAGTCGGGTTGAAACAAAGCTGATAACACCTGAGATAGCTCAGAACCCAGGCTATCAACCGAATATCCAGCCAAAAAGAAGAGGGTCAATTGAAGAAGACGAACTCCAGCCTGAATGATCGGCGACCCCTACTTCGGGCACACGAGGAGCTGCAGACATGAACACGCTACCGCTGAGACGGCCTGCAGCCAGAGCACCGGAGTTGGCCGAAGTACCTCAACGACCGATGAACAAGAGTCAGCCGAGACGGCCTGCAGCTGGAGTACCGGAGCCTCCCGAAGTACCCCTGCAGCCGAAGTACCAGAGTCAGCCGAGACGGCCTGCAGCCGGAGTACCGGAGCCTCCCGAAATACCTCTGAAGCCGAAGTACCAGAGTCAGCCGAGACGGTCGCAGCCGGAGTACCAGAGCCTCCCGAAATTTCCCTGCAGCCGAAGTACCAGAGTCAGCCGAGACAGCCTGCATTCGGAGTACCGGAGCCTCCCAAAATACCCCTGCAGCCGAAGTACCAGAGTCAGCCGAGACGGCCTGCAGCCGGAGTACCGGAGCCTCCCGAAATACCCCTGCAGCCGAAGTACCAGAGTCAGCTGAGACGGCCTGCAGCCGGAGTACCGGAGCCTCCCGAAGTACCCCTGAAGCCAGCAAAGCGAAGACTTCAACACTCAAACATCCGGTTGACTAAGATGATCTGGAAGTGAAAATCAACCCCCTAAAACCGTTACAATATCTTAAAACACCTACATGTAGATTGCAAAAGCTGCACGGGCAGGGGCCATCCATTCTATGTCAAATTGTTCCGTCCACTATGTTTCAGAAAGTCGATTACTAGCTACTATCCAGTCACTGGGTCATCGAAAATTTAAGTGGTGTTTCTACATGTATTAGAATTTATTAATGGTGCGTCCTATATGCCTACCTAATGAAATATATTTCATCACACATAACGTAAATGTAGCCTACATGTTGGTCATTAAAGGTTCGATCATTTGACTTGAGTTCAAAGTTCGCATAGAACCAGCGTTGCCATTACAAAGAACCGGCGTTGACATGAAAATCCTGTGATTTCTTCAAATTTCATAACGATTTCTTCCTGCTCACTTTTGCCGATCATTTATGACGTTTGCTATCAAATAATCGGCATACGAATGAATTATGAAACCATATATTGCCCCCAAGATATGATAAATATTTCGAAATAGTTGTCGAAACTTTGAGACATAATTATTGAAAAGTTTCTTCTAGAAAACGATGGAACGCGTATATTTATCATTCATAAGTTAGTATGAATCCTTATTGCTATACATTTCAATTGACACACCACACCATTAGCCAATATGTAGCTTTTAACCTTGGTTTGTGACAGTTATTATCGTGTGTATGACACATAATGACAAATTGTACTCACAGAACCAGCTAGTTGTCTCACAGAACGGGCGTTTCCCCACAGTACCGGCTGACTGATTACGCCCTGTGAGATTTGTTTGCTTACGTAGGAACATTTGGTTCAGAAAACAAGCATGAATTATATATTACACGGGGGTCAAGCGTACCTGAATTATTCGGAGGAACATTGGCGCCCCTGAATTATTGGGAGTGGTTGCGTGAGATCTTTGAAGGGAAACGTGACAGTAGGTTGCTAAAAATCCGCAAATAACTCGCCTACGATGTGTGAACAGACAAAGCACTGTCACCATAGAGTATGGGATATAGTCATGTATTTATTGACAATTATATTGGTTCATTCACTTTCATAGTTTATTCGCAATCATGTTCACCGAGTCTGAACACCGATAGAAATTAACCCATCAAGACCAATAATACATGAAGGATGGATGGATGGATTTATTCAGGTTGTAAGCCCTCAGGATAACCCACGGAAGTGCACGCACTTATTTCCAGTGGAGTCCTGTTTTGTGTGGTGTTTGTATTGCGTTGTCAGATTTTCTATAGCGGCCTGAAACGGATCAGGGTAAATATATCAGCTTCCCCATCACCACCGCTGAGAATCCTGGTGCAGCAACCGTAATCCTCACCCAAGTTTAATGTCCTCTCCGGTCTAAAGGACAACATATCGGATGCTAAATTCGCCAATGAGCGAGACCTGGGATCGAACCCGGGACCACTCGTTTGTGAGGCGAACGCTACCACTGAGCAACTGACACCCGATAAAAAGAAATAAAGAAGATAGGGATAGATAGATGGGTAGATAGATAGATAGATAATACTTTATTTCAATCCCGAAGGAAACTTGATGTACAACTGACAGGCATAAGAACTCTGGCTTTGCGTCAGTAAATACTCAAAAGTACCCTGATTCTGAAGACTATCAATAGTGGTACTTGAAGGTGGTACTTGAACATCGGCTTGTGATTGAAAGGTGTTTTATTGTGTTTTTGTTTCATCCAAGTCATATATATGGGTTTTTTCTTGCCGGGGCATGATCTATCGGGAGGAGTTACATGAATCGTTCCGTTTTTTTTACCATACTATCCGTGAGTGCTCGCCCTGAGGATTATATATTTTTTGAAGTGTGAAACCGAATAGCCATGTAAACCACAACATGAATACGTTTGCAAAGATTTATAGTTTTAAAAAATATCAATTTCACCTCTGAATGATTTACAGGTATGTACTCCCTCCCAATAAATCATGCGCCGGCCAAAAAAAACAACAGATGTGACTTGTCGGGAACAAAAACACAATAAAGCACCTGACAATCAAAAGCCGATGTTCTAGTACTACCTTACTGTTGACACCTGCGGAATTAAGGTACTTTGTATGAGCAAAGCCAGAGTACTTCCACGTATTATTGGCCCTGGAGGGTTCATTTATATCGATATTCAACATCGGTGAACATGTCTGTGAATGAACTAGGGAAGCTATGGAAGCTGTATATTGTAAGTAAATACAGAACTATATCCCATACTTTATGGTGGCATTGCTTTGTCTGTAAACACATCGTAGGCGAGTTACTTACTGTTTTTAGCAACCTACTGTCACGTATAATGACAATAATTCAAGGGCGCAATTGTTCCTCCGAATAATTCAGGCTCGCTTTACCCCCGTATGTTAGATGGATACAAAGAGCTGGCAGTAAAACTACGCAAAAAGTTTCAGACAAAGTAATTGGCCTTATCTGGTATTTCAGTTTAGACGATAGCATGTGTTACTTCTAAAATTTATGTCTCATCAGTTCATGAACCTTGATTGCCTTTGTCTCGTCTGTGGGTGTCCACTGGAAGTTTGCACTTCATTTGCTACCGTCTAAATAACATTGTTGTCACTGCCAAGTCACGACTCTCACAACAAAGAAATTCGGTACATTGTGTAATTCACACCCAATCTTGTGTTGATGCAATATGCATGCATGTATACTCCCCCTGTTGGGATTATAAAACAAGAAAATGCTAACTGCGGGAGACCACATTAGAGTTCGAGCACATCATCAGCACCACAACTGAATGTATCTCACACAATGGAACATATATGCCTGCTAAAATGTTATTGAACCTCAATAAAATATCCTTAAAAATATTGGACACTAGGAGGAATATCTGCATCTGATATCATGATATAGCATAACACATGCCTACTGGGCAAATTGAAAGACCAGTTTAAGACAAAAAGTAACACCACAAAGTAACACCAAAAAACAACAGCATGTAACACCTTTTCATTTGATAAAATACGTCAAATTACGGTAAATGTAACCATAGCATCGCAGATGAATCGTTGTGTTTACTTTATAACGCGAAAGAAAGCCACTTGCTGCACACCAATTGCTGCACAGAAAATATGTGTTCCAAAATACGCGTCATTGCGGTAAAATTTGCTTTGCATTCTGGGAACATCAATTTCCATCGGCTCCGCCATTTTGGACGTTCTGAGAGAACTGGAACATTTCACGTAAATTTTTCAAACCTAACACATCGATTAATGCATCATATGTCTGTGGAATATTCAAAGTTTGCCATCAATTTCATGTTAAGGACGAAGAAAATCCTCATTTGAAGTAGGTGTCTAAACGAACACATACCAAAACGGGCGTCGATAAGGTTGGCATGAAACCTCCATAAGAAAGTCAGCACATAGACATTTTAGAGAGTTGGGTCTAAAGTCAAAAACATGTTAAATCCGGTTCACATGTTTCCTTTGTGTAACTGAAATTGCGTAATCATCAGGTCAATATCCCAGAATTAAGATATTTAAATAAGTAAATAATTTACATTTTTGGTGACCTTGAATTTGTCATTTAGTCAAAGTGGCAATGTTGTTAAAAAAAGCTATGTCTAGCCCTTGGGCTAATATTTTTAAATCACTGAACCAAACTTTCTGACAGCCGAGGAAACCTGGAATAAATACAATTTTAAGCAATTAATAATCATACTCTTCTAGGATATCAACAACAATTGTATAGCCTCGTGCTCTATTGATGTTGTTGGCATTAATGAAATGGTGGAACATTTTGATGGATTTGCACATAGAAAACGTGATAATATGAAAGAGCCCACTCGTCCAGAGTCAATAAGCCGAGAATTATTTAAACGATTCTAACCAATTTATTCCTACAATATTCACGTGGCTTTTTAAAACTATTTTCAAATATGTAGAGAATAACTTACCGCAAGTGATACAGCCAAGAACCAGCGAAATTATCCACCACGTCATATCCATTGAGATCGCGCCATGGAAGTGGCTACAGAACGGCGTATACCTGCAAAGTGGTGCCGCTTCTAGTTCTGAGGGACGTCGCAATCTGTTATCGATTAATAAAACTCTGTAAGTTTATCTAACGAGTGGAGCTGCGCGAATTTCCATCAGCTTAACTATGGTGTGCATATAGGATGCCCATTTGATATCAAATATGCACGATTTTGAGGGCGAACATGAGAGCGAGACGGCCGAATGGTCGCGCACGAGAGCTTAGTAGCGCAATTTGGACCAATTTGAAGAGCCATCGCCGTCGTGGGTTCGATCCCAGGTCGGGCCGCATGTGCGGTCATTGTAGGAGGGATTTTCTCTCTGCCGTCACACTTGGCATTGGGCCCGTGACTAGGATATCACGTGAAATGGGGGTCCTATTTCTGGGAAATGTTGTTACGGGATGTAAAAGACCTCCCCCCCCCCCCTGAGAACGACATGTACCCTGGCAGTGACCACTCTCAAAAATCATGTTGCCTTTTTAACCACATTTTCACTGGATTCACATAGGGTTTTACAGGGGTTTTGCACGTAATTTGCCTTGTTTTGCACTCAATTAAGTAATTTAATTTAAGATGTTTGGTATCACTCAGAGCGACTAAAATTTGAAATTCATTTGAGTATTCCTCTAAGACTTCTAAACAATCATAAATATGACTTTGTGCATTCGGAAACAGAAAAGTTGGGATCAAATATTCATTTTAGTGTCGAATCATGTGAAATTTTACCCCCCAAAATACCAGCAAAATGATATTTTTTGACCATTTTTTTACTACAATCAGTGTTTAATAGAAACTAGTGAATATATTTCTCTAACATTTGTTTGTCAACCGGTGAACATGTTTTTATTGCATGAAACGCGCCTACTATTTTAATCGATCAATAAACGACAGTGAATCAATCACGTAAATTGTGTTTATTTGTGTATGTCATTTCAAGAACTGTGAATGCAACTGATGGGCGAATGACATTTGTGGGAATATGTGTTCTTTTCCCAAACTACGACTTGTTACTTGTGTTTGTTAATGATACGTTATAAAACTAACACTCATTATGAATAATTGGGAAGTGTGAAGTGAAGTGAAACAAAACGAGAAAATTACGACTCGTAACTAATCATACGAATCGAATGGCTATATATATAGGGAGCTGCTGTTTTCCCCCTACAACTTTCCTGCTAGAATTTCGATTTTCAGCATTTCTGATAATGCAATTCGTCCCACTCTGCAGGAAAAGTATATTCGATCCCACTCCGCAGCGAGAGTGTAGTGTGTTTCGAGGAGTAGGATGTAGTGATCCATTTTATGAACTTGGCATTTGAAATACATTTTAAGACAAACTGGCCAATAAACGCAAGGCGCAGAAAAACGCCGTGCTGCATCTAATGGCATTGCACATCTGTGAAGTGAACAACACATAGGCCGTCACATAGGCCATATATCTCACATATTGTCTTAAACTCACGTGTCTTGACAGGAAGTAGTACTTGACGTTTTACCCCTGGCGACTGAGTGCGATGACTATGTCTCGTGCATCTGATTGGCACCCGATAAAACGCGCCGGTTTTCTAGTCAGATTGCACAATGTGCACTGCATAAAGGCCTACTATACAACAACAGATATATACATCATATCGTAGGTGTGCGCATATGATTATACAATATCCAAACAGGATTTGGTTTTGTTCCATACCAACGGACCTGAACAACGCCAATGCCAGTAAAGGTGTTAGAAGTATTCAGAAAGATAAGCAGTATTCAAACGTTAGAAGTATTCAGACTTCTCGAGCGAGATGTTGAATCTGATGAAAGAGCTACTTCCAAACAAGATGACCAGCTCAACCTTCACCAGCCATCGGGCCATATAATCACCAAAAGGCTATCCTAACGACAGAAAAGGGTGCTCAAGAAATATCGCCGCACGAAACGGCCCAAAGACTTGGAATGCTTAAAAAACTCCAGGAGATGCAGAAGCAGAAGTGCTTCACACGTAAGCACAATACACAGCCTAAAATATATGTTGTTAGTGTTATGTTCTTTATCCTGGCTATGATAAGAGAATGATTTCGTCTGTTTGAGAAACTCTTGGCCATGCCATAAACGATAGATTCATCTTGTAGCGTCCACGCACTAATGATCGCATTTGAGACTAATCAACACAGTCTTGATTGCAGGTCATTTTAGTCATAATGCGTCTCAAATGATCATTGAAACTGATAGACGTATAATCAATACCCAGTATTAAGTATTTCGAGCGAACAAAGCAGGGTCCGTTATCTAATCTCATAGTCCAGGGACAAAAAGTCATATCAGGCATACGAAGTGAGAGAAAACAAAAATGACAGGAAAACTCATGAACCCCCTAAAATTGGCATTTGGAGGTGAAATCAGGTGTTCCGGAAAGACTGAGCATTTCTTGCCTCACTAGTGGCACTCGTCATGAATTCCCCAAAATTAACATGAAAATAGATTTATTTGCATGGCAGTCATGGATTTGGTATACTTATTATCCCCTATCCTCCTGTTTATTTCTTTACTTATTGCACTGCCACCTATCGGCAAACGAATATGGTTTCAGTATGAACACCACAAACATACTACATGGTAACTATATGATTTTTTGCTTTGACCCACAGTGTATGACTTCGGGGGCGGGATGGTGCAGTGGCAGAGCGCTCGGCCCATGATCTACAGGTCGTGGGTTCGAGTGCGCTCAGCGCCACTCGTGCCTGAAAACCTCCCACGCCAGTGCAGCCCGACTGGCGGTAAAAACAAAGGCCGGGTAGTATCAAAGACTGTCTATGCTATCTGGCACCTAAAGATCCCTTGGGATTTATCGAAAAGAGTAGGAGTTTTCCCCGATCCCGAGTTTCTGTCTAGGGGGCATATCATCGAGTTTATGGCGCCCCTTAACCCCAAGCACAAGTAGTAGTATATGACGTCAACCGAATTAACTTGCGGCAATGACTCAAGCAAACAAACACGTGCTGTTTTGGTTTACACCGTTTTTACACTTGTATGTGTTATTGGCTGGTAGGTACGATATCGCCTCACGGGCCTTGTCACAAAATACACTGTCTCCATGCATGTATGATGTTAGATTGTCGTCACATAATGCAATTGGCCCAATATGTATGGGTTATTTGTTTTATGTAGAGATATGGCGATGTATTGTGGTGGCTCGCACAATTGGTACGCGAAAGTTGACACATTATACAATAACTCATTTATTTACAACTCACCCCGGTCAGAATGCCCGTGTGCTACAGACCGTGCGCCCAGATAGAACAATATCAGATTTATTATACTGCAGACACTATTGTGTTCGGTGGCTGTGTGTTATTAAGCACATATAGGCCTAGTGCATGATTTCGGGTGCTGCTCATTTTATATACGAGTCGTTATCCGAGCTTAATCTGCCCTGAGGTTAATATCTGGATATTAGCTACTGGTCCCATTGTTCTCCAGAGGTCGATAACAGACTTTTATTATATGCCTACGAAAATGGGCCCAAGTAGCGCACCTTACTCTGTTAATACTACTGACCCACTGAATGTATACCATATTTAATCCGTCTGGCACATTTTTAATCTTCATTGAATTTAGAAGAAATAGTAAGCTGTGCTACATGGGCCCGAAAATGCTGCAATGGATTACACAGAGTGCAATCGGTCCGATATACTGCGGTATTGTAAATAAGCACACTCCAGAGCTTTATTGTGTTATCCCGACATTGTGCAACAGTATTAATCATAAATATATTATGGTAACTGTCAGTAATTCCCATCTTTAGTACCCGTCCTTTTGTGTTGTTTCACATATCTGTATTATATATGTTGCTTTTGCCAAATAAATCATATCAAATCAAAAAATCAAGTATTGACCTCCTTTATATCGATTATATTTCCATTTCATTTTCATCTATATTATATCATTCATGTAAATATATCATTATAATTTTATTCCATTGTTGTTGTTGTCTGGTTTCCGGCATACATAGTTCGGGATCGTACTCCTTGACACGATTGCTATACAATCCCGCCAGTATTTGTTGATATGAGTGCAAATGGCGAATTGGCAATCACAACATCACCTGTACCTAGTAAAAAGTCTGGCTTCAGTGTCTTTGGCCACTGGATTGCAAGTACGAGATATTGTGATTATTTATTTTAGGATGCACAACTGACGCAAAATCAGACCGATGCATTCTATCTGTGCCCCGTAAAGTAAGAAGTATATGTAGATGTCAAGAATAATGTTTTTTTTTAAAAGAAATTAACATTACTGATCAAACTAGGTTGGAAAAAAGCTGAAATATGGAATGTTTACAAATGTGTCTGCCACAAACTTGTATTCAGTTTTCAACGAAACTGTAGAATTCCAGTTTCATCTTTCAAATCACTGAAAAGTGAATTCCACATGATTGGTGCTTAAAAGAAACAAAGTCATCAGTTTAATGAGAAGCCAGCTAAGATGGCGAAGAAGGGGCTTCCCATGGCATTCCGGTCACCATGAGGTCCGAGGATGGGTCTGCAGAAGCTGTGGTTTCTGAAGCAGTGTTGAAGGATTGCCCGCCAGGAGTTCATTGCAGTATAGTCCGTGCGGGTTAGGACGAGAGAGCGTACAGCTTACTTGCAAGCCTCCTGTGAGTTACTGGCGTAGGTGTTCCAATCTACAAAAAAAGCGTCGCAACTCCTGGCGACTCTAGAGATGTTTCCCTCGACTGAGGCTGCTGTCAAGGATGAACCAAAGAATTCGCACTTCCTGCGTCGAGGGTAATACACTGTTTTCAAGTTCAAGGCTATTCGAGAAGTGTTGTGTATAGATAATAGCACACATGCCCCAATACAGAGCCTTGGAGCCCCAGAGGCTAAGGCTACAGCATCAGATTGGAAGGTGGCACAGGAAGACAGCCAATGGCTATGTGTCACCTCCCAGTAGCTATTATATTTTCCTTTCGTTACTTATATGTTTTATTTTGCTACTGGAAATAAAAAATTGATTGATTGATTGGAATGACGTGATCTTGACCTGTTGCCTCCTCGAGCAGAAGTACGAAGAGAACCGCCCCATGTCGCCGTACTCCACATCGAGCAGATACATGATTGGGAATGTTAATATATTTGTCATTCATGGTTGGATTTTTAAATTGTTTGATACATCTAGACTGTTGGATAGTTGTATACTGATTCCATCAAGTATGCAGCAGGAACACTTTTATTTTGCACCCTGCTGACGCCAGGGTGGCTTTTGTTTTGTCGGACTACGTTTTTTGTTTGTTTTCAGAAATGTATTCCAGGTTTGCTATTGTCATCATCACGATCTGGTTCATTGGTGGTAATGAATTGATATTTACATTGAAACATCTCGTCTAGATTTATGACGTTGCAGTGATATATCTGTGTGTTTTGATGCTTCAAGCCTAACAACACTCGTTTTAGCTTAGTCACTGTTGAGAATCAGTATACTGCAGGGTTGGTGACTTTTGCACTAGCGGTTAAAACCCAGTCAAGGCTTAGTGGATACAGCATGTGCCAGGATGTTCAGTACAAAAGGCAGTGCTTCTTCAGTCAATTCTCTTTTCATGATGAGTTGTTTGTATTGGAACTCATAGAAGGCTCAGAGATAGAGCTTTTGATATCAGCACAGTAAAATGGGAAATCATATATGTAGCGATTGCAGTGTTTTCCATTTGATTGACATCTTATTAGAAAACACATCCTCTTCGGAATTAGATATTCATTATACAAGCTTCTCGTCTAATATGGTTAGCCCTTGGTTTTACCAACATAAAGTTTATCTGGCTATGATACGATTTCACATGTTCACAGCATATGGTACATTTGCTCAATAGTTATGCGCAGTCGAATGTTAACATGTGGTTATCTTAATTTCATTCCTATTTATCCAACTTGTGAAGCTGAACCCACAATAAACACTTTTTGATGGGAGAGGTATATATCTGATCTCCTTCGTCAAACTATTGCTTGAAAAAAAAAAACGTAGATTTTCGACTGACAAATCGCAACCTGTGGTAGAATACTATTTATTTCAGAAAACCGAACACATATACAATAGATGTTGAGTCCCATAGTGGTTTCGTCATAAAACAATCAATCAATCAATCAATCAAATAGCACATACCGTGCCTAATACAAAACACACGGGGGGTAATCTAGAGGGTCGTAAATGGTCGGGGAGGTTGGTAAAAGTAGGCGGGGAGGTATTTAAAAGTGATAAACAGCAATTTTCGAAGCGAAGTTTCGTACATCAACGATAAAAAGGCCGGTATCTAAAGAAATATGTACATATTGAATAGTTACACGGTAAAGTGAAATATGACGCAAAATTTCGGTATACTGTTCAACGCCACAATCCCAGTAGTTCTCTGAAACAATTCACATGAGGTGCACACCCTCTATCCAGAAATGGTCGAACACTTTCAATTATTAAAACACTTTCCCACCTGTATAATTATCATTTTTTCCAATGACTTCTAGGTGTTAGCTGCATCCTTCACAGCTCGTGTCCGAGAAGTCTGATTTCTCTTATGCCACTGCCCAGCATTCCACACGCATCAGTGACGGTGAACTTGACCCAGGAGGTCCAGCTGGCGCCCGGTAGAGTGACGTAGACCCACTCATTTCCCGGGTTACTGCAGTCGTTCCACGATGATGTCCCTCCACAAGGACGTGTCAGCTGGAGATACGGGTGGATGACAAAATAAGCAAATACTGAATAACATTTCCTTGGTGTTATTTGAATCACTCGTGTGGCATTTGGTGTTGTTGTTACGTAATGATTAGCACCACTACCATTTAGCCCACTTTAGATATCCTTCACAGATAATGAGGTATGTATCTCATTGATACTCACAGGGACCACGGATCCAGTTTCTACCTCAATGTCGCATGACCGAATCTGAAAACTTCTTCCACACGAGTTCACCAGACCTGCGCGTTGTAGGAGATGTGTTCCATCCAGATACACTGTGATCCACTCTCCGACACCAGTTCCTTGCGTCGCTCGCCACTCAAAACGCCTGCCGGGATTCTCAGTTCTGTCATAGCTGTACTGACATTCATAATACAAGTCTGCATTGCTTGCAGTACAGGATGCGATCTTCTGGGTCACCTCTGGGAGAACTGGAAATAATCATCAAGCAATTTTGTCATAATGAGGAATATGTTACTTTTCATTCAAAGTGAATTTATGTGCTTGATTCAAAAACCGAAGAATACACACTCTTGACAGCACAGAGTGCCCAGGCCTGACACGGAATCTTGAGTGGTCTGTGCAGCAGTCGGATGGTTCCAATGGTCTCATCATTCTGACATTCGTAGGTACAAGTGACCTCGTTAACGGATGGTGGCTCCGATGTCATCATATCGATGTGGGTGCAGGTTATGGTGCGACCCAGCAGTCCATCCAGCTCGCTCATCCCGACTGGGATCACGTACAGCCTGCCATCAGTGCCAGATGTGTCACAGTTGAGGTTCTCACCAACAATTGCGACAGTCAGTCTAGTGGTGTCCAGGTCAGTGACGTTGAATATCAAGTCGGTCTGACATGGCGGTGTGGTCCCAATGTCAAAGGTCGCACAGTTCTCGGTGTTGGGGTCAGCCCCCACCAACAGACTGGAGTTCTGGCTCTGTCGGCTGTCCCGGGAGGGTGTATAGCCCACATGGCGCTCCTCCATCGCAGCTGTCCCTGGCCATGAATGATATTCGTGTGTTTATTTTGTTCTGGGAGTATCAGGCTATTACGAGAAAAATAAAATCTTAAAATCTGAGACTCCGAATAAAGGGCAATGCTGAAATTCATGGTAGAAATATAATTTTCCGTACTGAAAATATTCCGGATTACATTCTACAAAATTGATGGACCTCAATGTTTAAATACGTCATCCTAATTCAAGAGCTTTGTAACTAAAATACATTCATGTAGCGGTAGGATTAGATAGGTCCATAGGTATGAATTTATATACTCCCAAAATGTGATATCCCAAAATGGGGTTAGTTTCGGATTTTTAAATTGTTTTCATAGGTTGTTGGGCAGTTGTATACTAATTCCATCAGGTGTACAGTAGAAACAACTACATTTAACACACTGTCTGCCCCTGATGACGCCAGTGTGTCTTTGGATAAACTATTTGGTCGGGCTTTGTTTCTATTGCAAAATGTTGTAGTTTACGTTTCTTATTGGCATCATCAAAATCTGATTGTATTGGTGGTAATAGATTGATACTTACATTCATACCACTGAGTCGGTGTCACTGCTGGCGGACGTTAAATCTGTCCCCGAGGATACCATCAACTCAGTAGCCTTCTGGCTTGTGATTGGGTACTTTTGTACTTGTCATGTATCTATTCCATGGGGTTAGTTTCGGATTTTTAAATTGTTTTCATAGGTTGTTGGGCAGTTGTATACTAATTCCATCAGGTGTACAGTAGAAACAACTACATTTAACACACTGTCTGCCCCTGATGACGCCAGTGTGTCTTTGGATAAACTATTTGGTCGGGCTTTGTTTCTATTGCAAAATGTTGTAGTTTACGTTTCTTATTGGCATCATCAAAATCTGATTGTATTGGTGGTAATAGATTGATACTTACATTCATACCACTGAGTCGGTGTCACTGCTGGCGGACGTTAAATCTGTCCCCGAGGATACCATCAACTCAGTAGCCTTCTGGCTTGTGATTGGGTACTTTTGTACTTGTCATGTATCTATTCCATGGGGTTAGTTTCGGATTTTTAAATTGTTTTCATAGGTTGTTGGGCAGTTGTATACTAATTCCATCAGGTGTACAGTAGAAACAACTACATTTAACACACTGTCTGCCCCTGATGACGCCAGTGTGTCTTTGGATAAACTATTTGGTCGGGCTTTGTTTCTATTGCAAAATGTTGTAGTTTACGTTTCTTATTGGCATCATCAAAATCTGATTGTATTGGTGGTAATAGATTGATACTTACATTCACGATAATAAATGTTTTTGCTGTGGACGACCACCACAGCATTTTGGAGATTTTGAAACTGGATGAAAATAATTTGGATCCAGAACAACAAAATAACGTTCAAAATGAGTTAAATAACACGGAGGAAGAACAGACGGATCATATCCTGATTAAACTTCGAAACCGCTGTTGATAAAATTAAAAATGGCATAGAATAATCTCTTCGTTTTCCGCCACGTTTTTTTTTTGCGATTCAATTCTGAGAACTGTACATCAATACAATTTTTATCAATCGGAATAATTATCATTTTATCAGTGTGTATTCATATTGTTCTGGGATATTATCTGGAGACGATCGTATAGCTTGGTTACATGTAGTTTCGTGCTGTATGATCGTGTATTGCAATAGTGGAACATTTTGATAAACTTAGACACGGAAAAGGTATTATAATGAAGGAGTCCATTTTTTCGATAATTAAAAAGCCTAGTATCATTTCTAACCATTCTTCTTTTACATTTATCACGTCACTTTTTGAAACTATTTTTCAATATATTAGATGATTACTTACCGAGAGCGATACAGCTAAGGGCCATGGAAATGAGCCAACACCTCATGTTCAGAGAGACCTCGCCGAGGACGTGCCAACAGCGCGTCGTCTACTTGCAAAGTGGCGCTGCTTTTATTTCTGAGGGACGTCGCAATCTGATATCGATTTATCAAGTTCGATCAGGTTCGATGCACGAATGAAGCTGCAGGAATTTTCATCAGCTCATCTATGATGTACAACAACATCAATCAGTAAATGACAGTGAATCACTCACGCAAATTGTCTTTATTTGTGTTCGTGTACGAGACTTCAAGAACCGTGGAAGCAAATGATGAGGAATTCTTTATGGGAATAAAACTTCTTTTGTGCTTGTCATTGTCACGTTATGAAACCAACACCAATTATGAATAATTGGGAAGTGTGAATTGAAGTGAAACAAAAAGAGAAAATTATAATTCATAACTAATCATACGAATCAAATTGCTTGATATATATTGGATGGAGCTGCTGGCTTCTTGCAAATATTTCCCCCTAGAACATACATTTTTTGGCATTTATAGCGAAAACGCATGAAGGCCATAACGGAGAGCAGAAAAATATCGTGATAATTAAATTGACCCTTCTCCGCAGGATGAGTATACTTGATCCGATGCCACAGAAAGAGTGACTTGTTTCGGGGAGTGTGAAGCAGTCGTCTACTTTATGAACTTGGCATTCGCAGTACAAACTGTTTAAAAACGCGAGGCTGGTCGAGCTGCATCTCATGGTACTGCATATTTGTGAATAACAAGAGGGTAGGAACCACTGGCCATACGGTTCGACGAACTGTACGAAAATCACGTGTCTTGGCCGGAAGTAGCCTTTTTATCCTTGGGGACTGAGTGTGCTCACTGAATACCGTACAGTACACATACCGTATAGTACACATACTATACAACAACCAATACGTCAAATCGTATTTGTGTGTGTATGTTCCTAAACAAAAACGATTTGGATAATAAAAATAATATGTATCTTTGGATGAAGTTGCAGTTATATACCATCATTGTAGATCATACAATTGATATTACTATACCTCCTGCGAAAACGCCGCGTCGTGATTGGTCAATCATCATAATATGAGGTATGTGAATATATTTGTATTTATTGATACACACCTTTCAATTCAACATCACTTGGAGCCGGAGCTTCGATATGATTAGTTTGCGATATAGTTTTGCGATATAGTTTGCGATATAGTTAGACAAAAGGTGTGCATCTAGTTCTGTTTATCTAGTACAAATTTCCTATTTTTAATGTGACGTTCGCTAATTTATGTCGCATAAATCCACGAATTCACAATGGTGTATAATATGGACCTGTTACAATATACACGTATTAGGCCTATATCGTTAGGGAATCTCACTTTTGTCGTTGATAAATCTTATCGCTCATTCTTTTCCTCAAGAGCGTGATCTGTTTGAAATAACTACGCATGTCTTTGACCAAAACGCTAAGCTACCTTCGAAGTATCCATTTATCACAAATGGACCGGTCATTTGATAAAATATGGTTAAAAACCCAACTGACCGTCTTTACTGTCCGCCTCTGTGGGATGCACTAACGATCGTTAGTGCATCCAGTCTCGCCTCAGTGAAACTGGCAAACCAATCAATTCGGGAATTAAAAAGCATCATTATTATATATGTATTGAGTTGATCTAGGTGTTTCAGAAAGAGTGAGTATTTGATTTCGGACATTTGGACGAAATGTCAATGCAAAGTGATCGTGCTATGTGCTATGTATGTCGAAATAGTCCAATCATAAATACTACTGTACACATATAAAATGTCTTGTGTACATAGACTGTAAAATATCGCAGAGATTGTTCGTTAAACTAGGCTTTGTCTCGCATCTGGTATATTGAGCATATAGCACTCAGGGTGGAAATATAGTACAGACTTTTTCTATCGATTGATATGGCTTCATAATGGTCTAAGACAACCTTTTTCAGAGGGTGTGTAAAATTTTCTCCCTGGCTAACTTTTTTATGGCCTTTTTCAAAATGGCCGACATCGAAAATTTGGTATTTTAGGAAAGAAAACAAAATTATCCCGCTGGCATGATGCTTTTGGTCTATTAAGGTGACATTTAGTTATATGGAGATATATTCTTCATAAAATACTAATAATATCGATTCCAACGCCCCGAAAATGGAAAAAATCCAAGATGGCCGCCAAATTCTCGCCATTTTTACACAAATGCTCATAACTTCCTGCCAAATTGAGATAGGAAGCCAATTTTGGTGTCTAACCCTGGGTTTTGGGGTATGAGGATTCCAAATAAATAACCAGTTTCATGATTGGATGGTTCGAAGATGCTCAGAATCCAAGATGGTTGCCAAATGATAGCTCGATTTCACAGATAAGCACCAATAACTGTCACATATTCAAAATAAGAAGGCAATTTTGTTGGCCAGTCCTGGGGTTTGGGGTATGAGGGTGCTACCTGAAGAAATACTTTTGTGTGTAGATGGTGATTAGCCAGTTTAAAACTATCCAACTCTCCAAAAGCCAAGATAAGGACTACTTAATAAAACACATGGGACCAAACCTGTTTAATAGCACTCACTCAGTACCACTACCAGGCATAATTTTTTTTCCGAGCAATCAAACACAAGTATATTATATTAGGCATATCAATACCAAGTATATTATATTAGGCATTTAAAACCATATAACAGCTGCCAGACTGTTTGATCAGATAGTAAAAAAAACTCCTTGAAATTGATGATCACTTCACCATCAAATCAAATTGGCAAAGTCTGTGACTACTTTGTTTCAATTGAGTTTCTACAAGGAGATTGGCCTCACATTGGTACTTACATTCACTGCCTTTTCTGAGTATAAAATCCTCCTAAGCTGGACATATAACTTGATGAGGAAGTTGTTGACGTTATTAACAAATATATCAACACAGAGGACGTTGATTAGACGAGATACAGCAAGTTACATGACATTATAAATGATGTTCAGCTTCATTCCAAGAATTATACAAAGTCAAGAAGGGTAACAGGACCTACATGTTCAGGTTATCCCGTACACCTTCTTGTCAGACCTTTATGTGCCATCCCAGCAGATACTGATCCAGATGAGTGAAAAAACGCTGCTGAAGAACAAGCCTGGAACATTATAGCCTCCACGAAAATGGTTAAGCATAAACACAAAGACCGATGGGTAAATCAGTACAAATCAAAACCCTTCGAAAGCCTGGAATCCTAATTTTGACTTACAATATGTTGTTGATGTATACGCCTGCATTCGATATATTGTGTCATATTATTGCAGCAAGAAGCGAAGTGAAGATGGTCAGCTCCTTCATGAAGAACCATGCAGAGCACAATATGCTGGGATAAGACAGACGATAAGCTACAATGACTAGGCAAAACATACTTGACCAACAGGGAGATGAGTGTCACGGAGGCTATTCACAAGGCCACATGCACACCTCTCAAAAACTGTACTCGGGATGTTGTTTGGATACTTGCAGATCCGACAAGTACCAGGCTGACCCTTCCATTCTTACTGCTGAGCCACTGAGATTCAGGCATTGAAGACGTGTGGCTACACTGTATATCTGTACTAGACAGGTACATGTACATGTACTATGCACGCCCTCCTGTAGATATTATCAAAGACCTGTCTGGTTGAAATTGTATCCCTCTTCAAGGTTGATAGTAAACCAGGTAGAGATTATGAACCATCTGAAGAAAATCCTACCCATAACAACGACAACCGGTCCAATGTTCCATATGCTTCATTGAAGTTGGCTGGGAATAAAGGATAGATCTGAAGACGGAAATCTTTCAGTAAAGCTTGCACATCTGTAGGGACAGTGAGAAACATTATCAGAATCTTATGGTTCTTTATCTTCACCACTTTGAAATGTATTTAAATGAGTGGGAGCATTTCCTACTATGGCAAAAGGACAAGCATCAGCAACATTACCAGAGAAAAGCAAGCGCTATTTGGGAATAATATCGAAGAGGTTGAAGTAGCCATGAAGAGACCCAAGAAAATTATCTTGCAGAAGATACCTTGGCACACATTGCCCCAGCAAGTGGCGGCTGGACGCTTGGAAACAAAAGCCAACCTAGATGACGCTTACCTCGAGGGCATCAGTCTGGAAGACCTGCCAGATTGAGTGGCCTGCCTCGGAGCTCCAATACCAAGATGGGCTCAGTTGTCAGTAGAACACAGCATCTTGGCAATCCCATAGAACCAGGCTCAAGTTTTCATGCAGTGCATGAACAATATGCAACGGAAAGTCTGCATTCATACTCGCTAGTGGTGCATCGATAAGATGAACGGAAAATGTCTGGGGACATTCAACATATTGGTAAAGTTTTATATCATCAAAGCTCTGATGTGTGGCTCCAACTGGCAAAGCAGCATTTACCATCAGTGGCAGAACCATGCTTCCATGCTAAGGGGTGTGGGACAAAAGTATATACCACTTTCTGAAGAAAGGTTAGGTATTAAAACCTCGAGCTGAAAATCATTGATGAGATTTCAGCAGATGCATGCTGAATTTCATCAGAGGTCGTCTGGATCAACTCAAGAGAAACAAAAGTTCTTCATGATTCTGGCAGTGAGTGATTTTATCCACTGCCGCATGTAAGAGGACAAATACTGAGACCCAGCTGCCCTTGTAGAGCCTTGGGACGACTTCAAGGTTACTACTTTAACCGACATAATGAGACAAAAAAATGACAGACCGTTTTCGGAGATGTTGAATCATAGAGCTCTAAAAATTAGGATATGCTTAAGAAGGATC
Source organism: Terebella lapidaria (assembly GCA_949152475.1). NCBI lineage: Eukaryota > Metazoa > Annelida > Polychaeta > Terebellida > Terebellidae > Terebella > Terebella lapidaria. The sequence goes on from OX424566.1 coordinate 38,884,539, forward strand.
ACAGATCCAAGCAGATGTACTTCAAGTGTTTCCTCTTCAAAAAGTTGCTACTGCACACAATGTAAAGATGACTGATTCTTTGAACAGACAGAAATCGAAGATTGTGGCTGTGAATGTTATCGAGAATAGATCTGACTTGAAGAAGAATACAACACCTGTACCCACTGAATGCAACCTTTCTGCTGATGTTACACTCTGTAAGGGCTCCATGGTGACTATGATGAGCAATCCCAATGTAGAGGATGTTCTGGTGAGTGGCGTCATGGGAACGGTCTTGAGGATCATCGAAGGATCCAAACCTCTATGCCAACCACAATGTGTGTGTGTTAGATTTGACAATGACCAATTTGGCATCAATGCCCGTGCCTTATCACCAACAGACCTCCCGAAGAGTTGGCTCAGAAATTTTTTTTTCTGTCTGATAGTGGTTGATTCTGTTGATTTTGTGCGAGTGGGTGCTATCAGACGGGTTCGTTTACATGTTTCACATTAATTAATGGTTATCTTCGCCTTTGAACACCTATAGATTGGCCAGTCACCATCTACACACGGGAGTATTTCTTCAAGTAGCACCCTCATACCCCAAAGCCCAGGACTGGCCACCAGAATTGGCTTGCTATCTTGATATATATGACGGTCATTTGTGCTTATTTGCGAAATTGGGCTAAAATTTGGCAGCCATCTTGGATTCTGAGCAGCTTCAAACCATCCAATCACAAAACTGGTTTTATATTCGAAATCCTCATACCCCAAAACCCAGGGTTAGACACCAAAATTGGCTTCCTATCTCAATTTGGCAGGAAGTTATGAACATTTGTGTAAAAATGGCGAGAATTTGGCGGCCATCTTGGATTTTTTCCATTTTCGGGGCGTTTGAATCGGTATTATTAGTATTGTTATGAAGAATATATCTCCATATAACTAAATGTCACCTTAATAGACCAAAAGCATCATGCCAGGAGGATAATTTTGTTTTTTTTCCTAAAATACCAAATTTTCCATGTCGGCCATTTTGAAAAAGGCCATAAAAAATTTAGCCCGGGAGAAAATTTTACACACCCTCTGAAAAAGGTTGTCTTAGACCATTATGAAGCCATATCAATCGATAGAAAAAGTCTGTACTACGTTTCCACCCTGTGTGAAATTTCCTCCTGACTAGTATATTTTGATACACTTTGCATATCGTGAATGCGATTTTCCAACAGCACTATTTGTAATTGTACAAACCGGGGCATTATCCGAACAGAATAATTACATCGTGTAAACAACTATTCGCTTTATATTCTGAATTTCAAAATCGCGAAGAAATCCGCATAAATAAAGATACGCTACACTTTCGGCATCATGTTCCAACAGAACCTTTCTAATACATACCAGGTGATTACTATATCAAAATACGGCATCTTATCTAATCACTCCTCTATATTGCACTTCTTCGTATCTCAACTTATTGTAAAGATTCTGAAATATCCAGTATATCATGTTTATTTACAAAAAAAGATATATTCCAGATTTTTCATCATGTTGCACCAAATCCATTCCTAAACTATTGCATATTATTCTCTCCAATATGAACAAAATCCCCTCAAGAATACTGTTAAAACATCTGTTCTATTATTACACGAAAGTCATATGAATCAAATTTGGATATGTAAAAAATTATTTTGTTTATATTCACATGCTATCTCGCTTTCAATTTTTGTTTAATATTCGATATTCCACTCTGTACACACTATCCAATAACGATCCAAATCGGTGATCTCTACTAAATATCATATAATGCGATAGACGTGGAATCAATACCCAGTATTAAGTATTCCGAGCAAACAAAACAGGGTCCGTTATCCAATCTCATAGTCTGGGGACAGAAAGTCATATCAGGCATACGAAGTGAGAGAAAACAAAAATGACAGGGAGACTCATGAACCTCCGTAAATGGCCATTAGGAGGTGAAATCAGGTGTTCCGGGAATAGTAAGCATTTCCTGCCCCACTAGTGGCACCCGTCATGAATTCCCCAAAATTAACATGAAAATAGATCTAGTTGCATGGCATACATGGATTTGCTGTATTTATCAACCAGATCATGATGACGTCCACATAATTTCTTAAACGCAGCTATAAGTCTTGGTAATGTATGTATCAACCTATTACCACCGACAACCAAATTTTGATGATGCCAATAAAAAACCCAATATCAAAAACTTTCAGAATAGAAGCAAAGCCCGACCAAACATTCATATCTGAAGCCACACTGGCGTCATCGGGGGCAGACAGTGTGTAATTATAGTTGTTTCTACTGTACACCAGATGGAATTAGTGTACAACTGCCCAACAACTTATCAAAACAATTTAGAAATCCGAAACAAACCCCGTGAAATAGGTGTATGACAAGTACATAAGTACCCAATCACAAACCAAAAGGCTAAGGAAAAGTTCTAAAGTTCTTTAGGTAGAATGAGGTAAAACATTTCCTTGTCGTAGCAGTTTAGAGACTAGCTGGGCACTTCGATAAACAAAGTCCTCATATTTGCAACTAGCTCTGGAATAGCGTATAAGTTGAGAAACAAACACACCATATGCCGGTGACATAGGAATGTTGCTGCTTAGAAAAGGGAAATTGACTATGGAAAAATTGAAATCATCACGTTTGTCATATAATCTAGTTGACAGGTTAGAATCATTATCAATCTCCAACCTCAGGTCTAGATAGTTCGAAAAATTAGCAGATTCTGTAGTATCCTTAATTTCAAGTTCCTTAGGATATATGACATCCAAACAATCACCAAAGTTGGGATTATTTAGCGACAATACATCATCTATGTATCGGAAAGTGAAATTAAAATTACATGTTAGTTTCTTAGAACCTCCTCTTTGTAAAATCTGAATCATATGAGTATAAAAACAGGTCTGCCAATAATGGTGCACAGTTCGTACCCATGGGAATACCAATAGTTTGTTGAAATATTCGACCACCATATTCCACAAAAATATTATCAATCAGAAAATTAACCATATTTACCACATCTATTTCAGTACATTTGTATGGGGCATCAGAGTCGCCTTTAACAAAATAAGCGGTATTATATTTAACTACAATATAGTGGTACCGACGTTGTCCCTTTTTAGAGAAATATGAATTATTGATTAGTTTTTTAAGCTGAGATTTCAGTTCAGAATGAGGTATAGTTGTGTACAAAGTGGAGAAATCAAATGTTTTGATAGACGTTACTTTTGAAAGTGTGTGAGCATGTAGATATTCCAATAAAGATTTGGAATTTTTTAATATCCACATTTGGTTTATACCACTTCTAGAATAGATGGTTTCAGAGTACTTTTGGAGACCCTGTTTAATTTTAGACAATATAATAGTTAATATTTTAGAAAGGACTTCGGTAGAACATGATGCTGAACCTGAAATATATCTTTGTTTGTGTGGATTTTTGTGCAATTTTGGGATCCAATATAAGTTCGGTAGATTAGAATCTTTACATGAGGTAGTAATACCAAACGAATGCAATACAGACAAATGATTTGATAAGATATCCTGTTTGGGCACGGTAATGGCTTGGTATGTACTATTGGAATTAGTATTGTTGGCAATACCCAGTTCGTCAAACAGGTACGTGACTTTCAACAGGTCAAATTTTGTGTTATCATCCAGTGGAGACAGGTGAACTAACCAAGCTTCAAGGCATACTGAAAAGGAAATTGTGTATGCACATTGTTTTGTTTATATGCTCGCTTTTGTAACGCTGCAATCATTCAAATTCAAATTGTTTTGTAGGATACACCCCTAAAGTGTGTTATTTATATAAATACTTCGAATTCTAGTAAATGCTAGTACGAGCGAATACCAAATTATGCTGAGATCCCGTTTCGGGTTAAAATTTAACATTGGGGTAGATTGCCAACGTTTCCATTTCTTTCGATAAGAGTCTGTAATGCGGTACAAAATTGACATATGATTTCCTGGTGAAGCCTGCTAAATCATAGTACTATACAAGTAACCTACAGTGGAGAGAATAATTTTTTGTGGTCAGCGGAAATAATAATAATAAATATGTCAAACTTTTATAGCGCTTAATTTCGTTTAACGAATTCTAAGGCGCAAAATTCCAGACTAAATAACCAATATCATAAAACGTTGTCAGAAATAGTTCGTGATCAAGATGACAACCGGCTGTGTTGAGAAGGTTAAGGGGGATAGGCATCCCGAAATAGGTACGTCTTAGGCTGATGCCTGAAACTAAATAGGGTAGGAACAGAACGAATATCATCTGGTTGGGAATTCCGAAGTGAGGGGCCGTCATAACTCAAACTGTTTTGGAATTGAACTTTTGATTTATTGATGGAAGGTTTATAAAGTGGGACATGGAGGAACAGTTTATCAGGACTGCCACGCCTCGTGTTCACTTTACATGTGTAACGAGTCAGGTGATCGTTGAAATAAACAGGTAGTCCAGTGTGCAATGATTTGTAAATAATTGTTGCGGTTTTGAACATTATTCTGTGCCTAATGGGCAATCAATGTAGTGACCTGAGAACAGGAGTAATATGAGAGAATTTAGATGTGCGAGCGACAATGCGCGCCAAAATATTCTGAACACATTGCAACTCATTCAAATCCCGACTGGATAAAGACCTATACAGTGAATTACAATAATCGAGTCTACTACTAACTAGTGCATCAGCCAATGTAATTGTAATGCTTTTCGATAGATTACGCCTGATCCCCCTTAGGTCACGAAGGCCCACAAAACATGATTTACAAACAGACACAACCTGGTTGGTGAACGAAAAATCAGAGTAAAAACAACATCTAAGTTACGAGCCTTGTCTGTAGGACTGATTTCATTTCCAAGAACATCAACTGGAAAACAACCAGCCATCTTAGCCCTTTGAGACTTTGTACCAAACAGGATGAACTCAGTTTTATCTGGATTGAACTTAAGCTTATTTGCATTCATACAGTTCCTTGAGGCATTCCTGGAGCTTGATTAAAACCGTAGTACAATTAGTTTGTGTGAGTGGCATATAAAGCTGAGTATCATCAGCATAAAAATGGTAGGTAATCGACTTATATGCTGAGATTAGTTTATGTAGAGGTGTTGTGTATAGGGAAAACAAAATGGGACCAAGAACTGATCCCTCTGGAACACCAAATTTTATGTCGGCAGGCTCTGAGAGGCTGTCGCAAACCTTAACTGATTGGACCCTACCAACAAATAGGACGAGAACCACTCGCGTGCAGTCCCACCAAAGCCAAATGATAGACACTCCAAGAGAACTGTATGGTCGATCGTGTCAAAAGCAGCCGAAAGATCAAGTAATACCAGAGCAGTCGCCATGCCTTTCGACAACAAAATGTGTATGTCGTTCTTTATATTCAACAATGCGGTTTCTGTTGAGTGACCGCTCTTGTAGGCGGACTGGAATGGGTTACCCAAATTGTTTGTATCCAAGTGTTGTTTGATCTGGGATGCTACCACTCGTCCAACCAGTTTGGAGATGAAACAAAGACCCGATACTGGGCGGTAGTTTTTCATCTCTTCCTTGGATTTCGAAAATTGATTTTTAAGCAATGGAGTAATTACAGCCTGTTTTAAACTACTAGGCATTATACCTTCTCTCATGGAGCAATTTACCAATTAGGTGATAGATAGTACCAAAATGTCAACAAAATCTTTAAGCAGGAAAGTGGGCCAAGGGTCTAGAATGCATGATTTAGTGGGAGAATCAATTTTTTTTTTTCCGAATATGCTGTTCGGTTACAGGCTCGAAGTGATTGAACTTGGCGGGTGATATTTCTGACGAAGTGGTCTGTGGAGTCTGATTTATGAATTTGTTTTGTATGCGTGTAATTTTCTCTGTGAAGAAAGAACCAAACATATTGGCTAGGAGTGTGTCATCTTCGGACAAAAAGTCTGATGTTTTCTATGCAAAATATCATTGAGTTCTTTCCATGTTTTTTCTCGGATCATCAGAATTGTTATTATTAATATCAGTGTCATAATCACGTTTTGAATTGTTTATGATTGAGTTGTATTTACTGATCTGTCGTCGTAGCTTCGATCTATTCAGCACAGATGGGATTTTTCGCCAAGTTCTTTCAAAATGCCTAAACATCGAGTGTCATGGTACATATATAAAGTCCAAATGTAATGTAAAATATTTAGGAATGGAAATTAATCAGTATGTATAAGGGAAAAACATGGCATCCCAGGTTATACAGAAGGTCAGTGCTCGAACTAAATTTCTCGCCAGGAAATCAAAATACTTAGATACTAATGCCATGAAAATGTTAGCCTCAGCCTTAGCCCACTCACATCTGGATTATGCATGTACTTCCTGGTACAGTGGTCTAACTCAACGGTCCTCAAAAAAGTTACAAATATGTCAAAACAAACTGATAAAGACTGTCTTAAAATTGCCAGCAAAACCCATTCGTACCATTCCCACTACAAAACCTTAAACTGGTTACCAGTTGACAAACGTGTTACCCAGCTAAAACTTAGTCTTGTACACAAAACATCACATCGCCAGGCACCGAGCTACTTATCGGATCATTTTATTCCTCATTCTCATAATGGTATAAGAACCCGATCTAGTCAGTCATCTCTCATTGTTCCACGTGTTAATGGTGTTTTAGCCCAGTCATCACTCCAATACACAGGTGCTATTGAATGGAATAAATTGTCAAACTCCATTCAACAAACAACTAGTCACAGTCATTTCAAAAGTTTTATCAACAACTTTTTATTAAATAGTGTACATGTGGAGGAAAATAGTTTATATGGTATAATCTTACTTTATCTTACCTTCACCACTTAAAAAAAAAATAACAGTCATGATTGTAAATAGGCCTAGTCAATTTATTTTACATGTATGGTATTTTGCCTTATTTATTCATATTTTCATGTCTATATATTTTCATTATACACAAATCTATTTATAATTTAGTTCATCAATTTTGCCAACCCAGCTTCTATTATTCAATATTTATTTTTAGTTTTTTGAGGACCACAATGGAAATAAGTCTTTTGACTTTTTGTGTTATCCTCGGTGTTCATTATTTGTATTATATAATATGTGTTTATACATTGTATTTCATTGTGCACATGATGGATTCCTAAGTAAAAATCAATCAATCAATCAATTTATTACGGTAAATCAACAAATATCACAAAGCTCTCACAGTATTTGCGTTTATTCACAAGATTAAAATGTAAAACCTCATTGAAAGAATCAGAAGTATTATTTTTGAAAGTGCTGTGTCCTTTTTGTTGAGATTACTATATTTGAAACAAATGATAGCCACTGATACCCTCAGTGGGTCTGTTTTTTACCCAATCTTAGAAGACCAGCGCGACGCGCTGGCCAATCATGTAGCGTGGAAGAAAAAAATCGCTGTAAAGGAATTAGCGAATTCAGCGTCACTATCATAAAAGTGACCGTTTAGGGAACCCCGTACCTCCCTAAGTTTTCACTTAAAATTTGGGCTTCGAAAGGACTACTTCCTCAGACAGTAAGTTGTCAGCACCAGAAAAGTGCTACTAAAGTTAAATTTCATTAAAAGTATGGATAAAGTGAATGATCAGCAATCGGCCCTAACAGTACGGCTAACGCCGCACGATAATGACAGATTTACAACGAGACGAGTATGTCGTTGGAATATATTTATTCACAAAAACAACTCCTGTTCAGTAAAAAAAAACATTGGAACTGTACAACATACAATGGACTAACCTACATTATCGAGAGCAACAAAATAATCTTTCTTACACCCGACTTATCTTATACAGATATTCCAGTGTCCGAGAGCTAATCCGATAGGGCTAAAATCAATCAATAATCATAAGAGCTGATCAGCGCTGACCAGTAACGTGACAAAATCATTGACTTTGCTATGCGTGAATGATTTCCCCATAAGAGGACATGAAATGCAAGTCGGGTCTTCGCTGAAGGACTCTAACCAATTTGCAATAGTCGCCGGTACCCCATTGAACAGAATCATGTTAGCTCTGTTTATACAACACCACACACGAATTCAGATGCAGACGTTTCCTTCATCGCTGCGTGAAAATATTATTTAGAAAATTATCATCAAGTTATCTTAAATATATCATCAAATATCCAAAAAGGGTTTACATGACTATCGCCGATTTCATCGCGTGAACATTATGCTATCAAGATCAAATTCCAATCCAATATTGTAATATTCATGGGTATAATTGAGAGCAAATACTTTATCATTGTCATCTCAATACATGACACATATTAGCAGGTGCGGACGTCGCATAATACACATGTCTCCATAAGCAATATTACATATCTATCTGATAATCAACTTTATTATACATCTATCTGATAATCAACTTTATTACACATCTCTCTGACAATCGACTTTATTACACACCTATTTGATAATCAACTTTATTACACATCTATCTGATAATCAACTTTATTACACATTTATCTGATAGTCAATTTTATCACACATGTATCTGATAATCAACTTTATTACACATCTCTCTGATAATCAGCTTTATTACACATTTATTTGATAATCAGCTTTATTACACATCTATCTGATAATCGACTTTATTACACATCTCTCTGACAATCAACTTTATTACACATCTTTCTGATAATCAACTTTATTACACATCTCTCTGACAATAAACATTTTTACACATCTATCTGATAATCAACTTTATTACACATCTCTCTGAAAATCAGCTTTATTACACATTTATTTGATAATCAGCTTTATTACACATCTATCTGATAATCAACTTTATTACACATCTCTGACAATCAACTCTATTACACATTTATTTGATGATCAACTTTATTACTCATTTATCTGATGGTCAACTTTATTACACATCTCTCACAATAAACTTTTTACACATCTATCTGACAATCAGTTTTATTACACATCTGTCTGATGATCAACTTTATTACTCATCTATCTGATGGTCAACTTTATTACACATCTCTCTCACAATAAACGTTTTAACACATCTATCTGACAATCAGTTTTATTACACATCTGTCTGATGATCAACTTTATTACTCATCTATCTGATGGTCAACTTTATTACACATCTCTCTGACAATCAACTCTATTACACATCTATCTGATAATCAACTTTATTACACATCTATCTGATAATCAACTTTATCTCACATCTCTCTGAAAATCAAATTTATTACACATCTCCCTGACTATCAATTCTATTACACATCTGTCTGATAATCAATTTTATTACACATCTATCTGATATTCAACTTTATTACACATCTGTCTGATAATCAACTTTATTTCACATCTATCTGGTAATCAACTTGATAACACATCTATCTGATAATCAACTTTATTACACATCTATCTGATAATCAACTTTATTACACATCTCCCTGATTATCAATTTTATCACACATCTCCCTGATAATCAACTTTATTACACATCTACCTGTTAATCAACTTTATTACACCTCTCTCTGATAATCAACTTTATCACACGTCCATCTGATAATCAACTTTACTACATTTATATCTGATAATCAACTTTATTACACATCGATACAAGTGTTGTTCAATTATCAAACACACATGTGTGCGATCATGCATGTATTTGATATAATATTACCACATGTATAGTTGTGATCTATAAATCGTTATTTACTACCATGCTGTCTGGCTTATTACACAGGTCGTATCGCCATCTGTAACGTTTTCAGTTTCCCCAATTTCCCCAACCAAGAGTTCCATGAGACTCCCCTCGCCCCGGGCAAGTCCCGCCCATACTCGCCTGTGGGCAGGGCGTGGTGACAGTCGCCAAACCACCAGCCGGCGTGGTATATCTGGGCACAGTCTCCACTGTCCGCGTCGTTATCCCGGTCTACAGTAGAGAACGGGAAGATGTTGTGGTACGTGAGCGAGTCTCCTGCAGGTGAACAAAAGAATAATTATGAGAGGTACATGTATATATGATAAACAATATATATAGACTAATGTTTAGATGACCGGTCAGCATGCAACTTAATTTTTACAGGTCGATAAAATTATCTATGAACAGTGCGCGAATATATTAGATTTACAGCCAGTATAGCATATCTGATTTGCATATACATATGCAATTTATCTATTAATACACATTGTTGAAATCATGATTATCATAGATCTACTTGTATGGTGATATACTATTCCGGATCCATATAACTCTGAATGCAACACACTTTTCAGACGTGCATGTACTATTACGTCCGTAATTTACGCCCATGTACTATTTACGTCCATAATTTTGGATAGTGTCATAACGCTACCGCTGTCTGGTTACAGCCTATCACCGGCTAGTGTTATCCTGCGGGTAGGCGCCATCACCTACATTTACTCTTGTTACAGCCATTACTACTCGCCCAGAAATCCCTACTGGTGACCGCTGTCTGGTTACAGCCAATCACCGGCTTCGGATATCCCGCGAGCCAGCACCTACAATGTACCACCGCTGTCTTGACACAACCAATGCAACATGTATGATTACATGTACTACTAGAGTATCTCTCAATGATGGTATGTATATGACGTGCCATATTTAACGTTTTATCTTTTTATCCTCATCCTCGTCAGCATCGCACAGAAGCTAATTAAGCTTAATTGTATGCGATTTTAAGCGATGTAAAATAAAACTATTATTATTAACGCATATACTGGTGTACACACATGTAGTGAAACAGTGCTAACACTACAGGTGCCATACTGGGTAATACTCGTACAGATAGTAGGAAGTATTCTTCTCAAGAGGAGGCTGAAAAATAGATAATTTTATTCAAACCTAGCCTCGGTCATACAATACTTTGTGTTTCTAGACTGGTGTTCACCATTTTCCCCCAAACTATATACTCACCAGCATTTCCGGAGTAGTTGGCGACATGCAGCCGGTAGAGGTCACTCTCAGGGTCGACTTGGAAACTGCTGTACTCAGCGTACCGATGTTCATTGTCATAGCTCGTCATGTCGATACGCAGTCGGTATGTCTTAGCAGGGATTGAAGTGAGCCTATGCATCAACTCGTTCCCTGTTAACATATGTTGTGACAGTGGGTGATAATCCCGGATACATTTTTTACTACTGGTAATGATATCGTTGTCGAAATTGGAGGTCTTCTGATTACGATAAGGAATATTTACCTGCCCAAAATTCTCCCACGATATCACCAAATCCGGTCTTGTATTGCGCCCAACTTTTCGTAAAATTTTCGGAACCGTCTATTCTTCTTAACAGCACCTTTCAACCGAAATTTCAAAGAAAATTGAATTGTAGTTTCATAATAAGTAATTTAAGTGCGAGAGTTAGTCAAAGTCATAATAATTAATTTGGAAGGTTTTCGAATACCATTTCAATTGTTGATATATAACTACTGGTATTGTTATAAATGTGACACTGTGCATTCCGAAACAGTTCACGGTTCACACAAGATAATGACTAAAGCAAATCCAAATCTAAATTGCAAGTAAATATCATCATTGCCAGTGCCAGTTTCTTCACAACAAGTTATCACGAGTGAGTAGACCCTGTTGCATGTAACATTCTTAAATAAAATACGTAAACTATAGTGTATTCGCTCAGATACTTTTTTGACGTATTATTAAAATACGAGGCTTTTAATAAATTATAAAAAAACAAATAATGCAAAATGCATAAATCGGATAAAGCATTCAGCGCATTGGTAAGGAGATTAATTTACATGGTAAATTTTACCATGTAGACAATGGACATTATAGATAGGATGAAGCACGAAGCACTGGGTGAGGGGAGAAATAAGTTAGCACTATTCACGGGCAGAGCCCTATTCAACCACAGGCTAAAATGTTTCAATCCAAGATTGGGCGCCAAGAGTCCCGAAGGTGGATATTTCCCGCATTATGACATCACACCCATCATCAGCTGATTGCATGATTCTCCCTGATTGGCTAATTTGAGTGACAGCTTTGTAGCATGACAAAACTGCACCATGATGACAATGTAAACAAACAGCTGTCAAGTGACAAAGTATGAAAACTTAAAATTGAGGGACATAAATCGTTGGAAACAACTGAGACGGGAAGAAAATGATACACAGTGTGTATTTCATGCATTCAAAACATGTTTTGTTCTGAAATAAGTTCACAAATCCTGACCCACTGTGACAGGGTGTGAGGCGAAAACCGTTGTTGGCTCTGGAAGGGACTAACACTTAACTCTGTTAATGGGCTGAACTAGAAATAAGTACCGACGCGCGAAGTGCGGAGGTCATTATTAATCTCCTTACCAATGCGCCGAATGCTTTATCCGATTTATGCATTTTGCATGCAGCAGTTCGTTATTAAGATTAATGATGACCGATCGATAAACAGCTCGGGTTATTGAACATACATTATTGGATATAGGACTTCGAGACAAACAATGGATATGCAATAAACACATTGAAACCAAGAACACAGCAGAAATGGCCACATACTTGCCAGCCGCCGCTTGCTGAGGACATATCGACATCACAGTATATCCACCTGTCTGCCATTACACGCGGGTCCATGCGGTATACACCGGTACCACGGCTCGCTTCTCGGCAGTCAGACACTGGAACCAAGATACCCATATACAATACACCGTTCAATACATCCATTATCAATTACAATAATATTATTCAATATCACGCATTATCTATTATAATATCGATGGGTTGAGATACTACGAAATTTCATTTTCAAGGTCAGAGCACAAAATATTTCGTTTATTATCTAATTTACAGCTTAGGCATGATTTGTGAACATGTGCATGTATGAAATGATATATGATGAATATTCTTGAGACCTTGAAGTTCATCTTTGAACATATTTTCAAGGTCCTTGAAAAAATTGGCTAAGATCTAAAAAATAATGTATATTGTCCGGTAACCTTCCCCCAGTTCCACTGCATGCCGACAGCTTGCTGATCGATCCCGATTTTGCATCGGGGCCTATCAGCAAACATCTTCAAACATCGGGATACATCAGGGTGCTTCAGGGCGGCGTCTTGTACTATCTGTATGAATCGGGAAGCATCGGTACATATTTGAAATCGGGATGGAAGTTTTGATCGTGTTCAAAATTTCCATCCCAATTTCGGAAATCAGTATGTTACCCTAGAAGTATCGGGGTTGTCGTTATACATCGTATTGAATTGGCGTCATCGTAGTCGCCTCGGCATCGTCGTGGTACACTAAGTTTGGACTGGGATCAGTGCGGGAAGGTAAAAATATCCAACTCGATGCCTATGTGTGCCGATTATTCCAACGAGCATCCCGTAGTGTTCGCTCTGAGACTCGTTGATACAAATATACATGTAGCCTACATGTCGATTGCAACCCGGACAATACTGGGTGTGCTCGATTTCCCTGTTCCGAAAATGGAATTGGTACTAATTTACGCCACGAGTGTTCCGAAAAATCCATCGGACGCTGTTCTGCCTGTTCTAGTGAAAAGTAGGAGTAGGGCGCTGGAACAGGGAACAGGCCAAATGCGCGCCAAGAGATACCGCAGTTATCAATGTACCAGTACTTCCACCGTCGTATTACCGTACTTCCACATATTACAGTGTTGTTATTTTCATAGAGATAAAAATGTTCTCGATTTGTTGATATTACCAGTACGATTTTCACCTGTTATAATTATCTGATAACCACTTAATCACTGCCAACTTATAGACTGCTACAAGTGGGTACAGTGTATGTGTTTGTGATGTCTCGTAGGCCTACGTACAGATATTTGTTGCTATGGGCATAATATATGCGGTAGTATGGTAGTCTGTTCTACTCCAAAGTAAACTACTCCGCTCACTCGTTTTCACAGGCATGGAACAGGTGTTCCATGTTCTTGTTCTGATTTCGGAACAGAGAAATCGAGCACACTCATTGATAATGCCATGAATGTTTGGGGAGCGTCCCGTTCGTCATATGACAATGCTGGCAATATTAGGATTTATCCCTAATTTATGCCGAGGAAATTAGGGTGGACACCGCGGAAATACTACAGGCATTTTGAAGTCAACGCCTATACCGTTTCACCCCAGATATATGCTCCTGTAGGCCAAACTGATCTACCAAAATGATCAACTGGCCTAGACTTACACATTCTGGAACACAAACACTAAGGGTAATCTGTTTGCTGCGTACGATATTGAAAACTGATAGGATACCCGTATGTGTACGCAGTGTATAGCACGAGAAATGGGCAAGAAAAGTTAGGTTTTGCCAATTATGATGAAATATTGGTAATAACAATGAAAAACAAACATACCTGATATGCGCATTCCACATAAAGATGTATTGGGCACCCATAAGTGATAAAAGTTATAGCCACGTATCATTATTCGCAGAGAAAGCATTACCAAGCAGGTCTATACCCTCAAAATTCACCCATAGTCCCTACGGTCCTTATGACAGCGGACTGTTTATTGTTTGTTACCGGGACGGCAGACTTCTGTGAGTCAGGTTTATGGCAACAGATATCCATTCCTGTCATTTACAGTTCAAAGATTGTCAAGTAGTCCTACAATTCACTCTATACACACATATTTGTTTTGATGCTCGCAGAAAATGCTAACTGTACGCAGCAAATCGAATTCTGGTTATGTGATCACGAACGAGGTTTTATCAATGTCGAGCGAGCGATATTCTTTTATTTCTCTGTGTTTTCATTTGAAGAATCATTTCGGGTGCTCTCTTTTGTTCTTAGTTGTCGGCATTTGTGTGCAGAGTAGGCTAGGTCATGTTTCTGGTTGAGGGATATATGATGAAATCGACTAACAAACGTCTCTGATTCATTGTAATCATCAGTTAGCTTACTGCCTTTATTAATATAGGCACGTGTGAAAAAACAAATATCGTTGTCAAGCTTATTCCTTTTTTACATTTCATGGAAAGTGGCAGAAATTTACGACTTGATTTAGGCCCTATCACCAAGTGAGTGTGGACACCCATCTAGGACCCGGCGGTAACTTTAGAACGGTATATTTCGTTTTTCCTAATATATATGTGCACCTTCTCACTTAAGGCTCAATTTTGTCACCATAAACTGCAAAATGTATCCAAATTATCAGTAATCAAGTGTATATGACATGGATATGCTGCGCGCAGTTACCATTTGCTGCATACAGCAGAACAAATATGTGTGTAGCCCAATTTGTTTGGCTAGTTGACATTAATTTGATTGTAAATGACGGTATTATTATCTGTTTGCCATAAACCTGGCTCACAGTTGTCTTTTGTCCTGTTAACAAACAATAAATGGGCCGTTTTCATAAGGAAAGTATCGACAACGGGTGAATTTAGAGGGGGTAGGCCTGCTTGGTACATCTTTTCTCCACGAATAGCTTGGCTATAAGTTTTATTACTTATGAGAGTCCAATACATCTTATGTTGAATGCGCATATCGAGTGCCCCTGTTTCCATTGTTATTACCGATATTTCACTATAATTTTCAGAACTTAAATTTTCTTGCCCATTTCTTGTGCTATTCACTGCGTACACATCCGGGTATTCTATTAGCGTTCAATATCGCACGCTGCAAATAGAATACCCTTAGTGTGTTAGGTGTTAAGGCAAGGCTCTATGTTTGTTTCCAGGCTCATTGATATAAATCAGTACATTACCAAGAATGTAACAGCTTATGAAAATTTAATATATATTTAATATATTGTAAAGTTTTAACATCGTCCGCTATCCGGGATCCTCGAGGATAGTCCTCTCACCACAGGTCATCGCGGACGCGCACCCGCTATCCCGGATCCTCGCGGTAGTCCGCTCACCGAGGGTCACTGCAGGCGCATTCATTAATCCATCATCAGAACTTTAACCAGGTAGTAGCCAGCCCAACGAGCCCAAACGTACGGACACCACTCAGATACAGGATCATCACCGTGGTGTTAGCTTGTGAGGCTTGGCTCGCCGCGGTCCGCCTCGGGGATGGAACCCCGGACAGCCCGACAGTCTGCCAGAGCCTGTCTCGCACCATCCCGGATGGAGAAGACCGGTGATCCAGAGGGCGTGCGCCCCCGAGTCATCAAGGTCTACCTCAGCCCGGGCTCCCTATTGAGGTCGTCCCCAGGGCCCGCGAGGGCCTTAGCCGCGGATCGAGGACGTAGAGCTCATGGCTCAGCTCCCCGTCGTCCCTCTCGCCTTGCTCTGAGACAACTCACAGATCAAAACGGTACCAGAGTATATATAACCCAATACACGAGGTACGAAGGAGATCTAGGTCAAACCATTGTTATAGTTTACTGGGCGAGAGAGGATTAGAGAGCGTTGCCGGGGCAACGCGTGCTTCGAACTGAAGCGTCCAAAAATAGACCGTAAAACTGGTTAGTGTTTTGCAAAGACTCCTGCCGCGATCTATGGGCAAAATCGCCACAATATATATTTATTTGTTTTGTATGCAATTATGCATTTTTCATTTCCGTTTCTAGTCCGTCTTAGTTTTATATCAAGTAATAGCATTTTAATGACTAGGCTATTGCCTGCTAAGAACTTACAAGGTATCTCCTAGAGTTCACTGAAGGTTCTACTACTTTGTATACTTGTACTACATAACCTACTTTGATATCAAATACAGGAAAAAGTATCAAAATATAGAGGTCTGCAGGGGCGTAGCTGAGGTAGTTTTGAGAGTACGCAAAATCGTTGAAAATTGTTAGAAGCATGAGAAAAAGTACTGCGAGCGCCGAAAGCGCGAAGCACTTCCGGCCGGGGGCCTGGGGCCCGCTGAAGGACCCCAGAAGCTGGACGTATATTTGCAATTTCACAGTGATTATGGGCGCACATTATGATGTAGGCCTAAACTCCAAACATAGTATGGTCATAATACAATACATCCATTGATTTTTCGAAATTGATGCCAAGACTCTATGACATGTGCCTTTGTAAACAACTTGACTGAGTGCGTCTGCCTCACATCACTCACAATACAAGGAAGCAAAAACGAAATACTCCATCAAAAACTGACTACCGTACCAAAATTGCGATAATTACGAGTAGGACTAAGACCTGCTGATCAATTTTACATTTTCTTTTACGTTACTTCTTTGCGTTCGTCATTATCGAGTATTATGAGGATACCTTTTGACAGAAAATCCAGTAACGTAAATTATTTAAAACTCGGGGTTGGCTTCAGAATAGTTTAGGGTTAACCCAAAGAAGAAATGGAAAAGAAAGTAGAAAAAAGTAGCCCCCAAAACTACAAGGACAACCAGAAAGAGGCGTAGGTTAACACCCCCCGCTCGGTGCAGTGCTTTTTCCTTCCATTTGCACGTGTTGGCGGACATGTGTTTTTGGGGAAATGTAGACGAAATGAATTACCAACGGACAACAAAAGTCGCCAAGAACTGTTGTGTTTGCCCACCAATGCTCGCAAAAAGCCAGAGTTCTTTGGGTCGTTTAATAAATTTGATATTGGCTATTTGATATTTGGGCACTATGATCATTACGCAAGAACCAGCTGACCTTACGCTAAAAAATCAGTACGCAATTGCGTAATTTGCGTAATTAGAGCTACGCCCTTGGTCTGTGGTAAGCACTGTAGACCTCCGAATTCTCACGGAAACCGACCATGTATAGCTGCTTAATTACAACTGACACCAATTCGATTGAAATATTTGGTCGGCGTCCCCTAATTTGATAGAAACTACGATGTTTTTGAGGATGTGACTTATATCCCACCCAGATGGGGCAAAACGCCCGATTTACACCCCTATTTAAAAATCCCTTAAAACCTTACAAGGTAGTATAATGTAGGCATGTTCCCTAACAGAGGCTTAATATAAGACGTGAAACGTAAAGAACGGTAATTATAGAACAAATAGAAGAACTAATTATAATAAAAAAAGAGCAAAGTTTTCGTTATGGTTTTATCCATGGTGGTCGACTGCCAACTGACAAAAAGCGCCAATCGGTTGCCTCTTTTATATCAACGGGAAAAATATAGTAATAAATCAGGGTTTAATCGGAATAATCATGGAGCTGTCCTACTCATCCTTGTTATGTCCTAACCACTTCGGAAATATCAGGAACGCTTCAGTATACATTCGCCACACATCGGGAGGTAACAGGATGAAATCGTAAAGAAATCAGTGATTTTAAGTCATATCGTCGAGGACAGTCGGCGTCGCTTCGGCATGATCGTAATGCCATCGTGATGTTATCATAACAAACCCTCCATCAGACACAAACTCCCGCCAATTTGCTTATTATTCATCCCGTTTTCAGTATTTAGTTCGTCGGGATGCATCTTGAAACATCGGGAACGCAATGGAACTGGGGTATTAGCCCTTGGGCTAATTTTTTATGTTAACAAAACAAAACACACATGTATAGCCAATCTGGCATTGAGAATTATAAGTGTAGACGTGTGCAGTTCTTTTTGGTTACGTCCCGTATGATTTTGACATTCATTTGGACGATGGGTGTACGAAATAGAGAAACCCCGAGGAACAGTGACCGGCAGGTGTTTAACCAACATACAGCATTGATTAAACACCTGCGAGAACAATGCAAGTATGGTTTAAAGCCCCATTAAATATATAAGAACATGTCACTTTCATTAAGGTGCTATTCTGCGTTCGAAGTTCTCGCCAACATAGGCAATGTACGAATCAGTTTCCGCAAGAATGGTACGGATGCTCAGTTACGACACGAAATTCTACGATTCGTCAAAATTAGCTCAATTCGACGAATCATAGATAGTTTGCTCAGTTTGTCAAGTGCATTGAGTGAATAGTTTGTCGACCCAGTTGAGCAATACATAAATTGTATTGAACGAACAGTTAATATTGAGTGAACAAAACAGTTTATTAATTTGAGCGATCGAATCACTATATCGAACGAACGATATAATAAGTTTGAGACATCGATGGTTCTGAAATAGTCATCTTTGAAGGACTCCGTGGTTCGTACATGTATACCAAAAACATATTCAAAATGTCAAAATTTAAATAAACCCACCAATAAGCATATGGAATCGAAGATATACTCTGATTTACACTGCTTTTGCTGATATTTTCGGGACACTAAATCAATTAGCTTATTGCATTAAATGGTACTGTTCTGACTAGGCATACTACACCTGGGAGTCAAACGGTAATTTTCTACTGGATGTCAGACTTCTATCGCGAAAATTGGAAAAGTTTGACTCCCAGGTGTCCAAGTTATAGATAGATACCATTCAGCATCGCAAGCCAGATTTGCCAGCCAGCTGATGATACTGTACGATCGTTACTGATCAGACACCAGGTTCTCAAGAAAGTGGGAGACACAGCCCAAATTAACAACTCTTCCAGTCTTGGACAAAATGCAGGTAATTGGCGACATTAAAATACTGTGACGAGACTGGATTATAGAATAAATCGTTAGGGAATCCTAACATGTTCGTTAGCCCTGGAATCTTTGATTTTACTAAAACAATCGTTAGAGAATCTTTCGACTTTTTTCAGACGTGTTTTTCATGTTCAAACCAACGTGTATCGCCAAGTATTTGCAACGGCGAGTTGGTTGCTGCATCCACGTAAGAATCAGCAGGTGTATGTGTGTATCGATCACAATTGTAATATATCACAAAAAATGAAGCAAATTGAAACGAACCGCGAGTGCAGTCCGCCATTGACGGACTCCCTAGCGACCGTTACGGAATCCAGTCTCACCACAGTGATTAAAAGGCACGTGTGGTACAAATCCCTGTGACACATGATCTAAGACACGAGGTACATAAGCTGCATCTACACAATACCATAGACTACAGATTACGAATCTACATACTGCAGTCTTACCTAAAGAATATTCTGTTAGACTGACAAATATATTCGAAACCGGTTGATACTTGCCGTATTGTTGTGAAATTGTGAGCATTTTGACAGAGGTATTGAGCGACAGCATCAAGTTGGTCATATCCTCTTCGACGGTCTCCAGCGCTGCTCTTTGATTGGCGGCTTTCTCAGCAACAGAGGCATTGAGCGACAGCACTAAGTTGGTCATTTCCTCTTCGACAGTATCCAGCGCTGTTCTTTGATTAGCAGCATTCTCAGCAACAGAGGCATTGAGCGACAGCACTAAGTTGGTCATTTCCTCTTCGACAGTATCCAGCGCTGTTCTTTGATTAGCAGCATTCTCAGCAACAGAGGCATTGAGCGACAGTTTCAAGTTGGTCATTTCCTCTTCGACGGTATCCAGCGCTGCTCTTTGATTGGCGGCATTCTCAGCAACAGAAGCATTAAGCGACAGTTCCAAGTTGGTCATTTCCTCTTCGACGTTATCCAGCGCTGCTCTTTGCTTAGCGGCATTTTCAGCAACAGAAGCATTGAGCGACAGTTCCAAGTTGGTCATTTCCTCTTCGACGTTATCCAGCGCTGATCTTTGCTTAGCGGCATTCTCAGCGACAGAGGCATTGAGCGACAGTTCCAAGTTGGTCATTCCTTGCTTGATGGTCTCCGGCGCTGTTCTTTGATTGGGGACATTCTGGGCTGTTGAACCTGATTGTCCTTCCTTCACCCCGGACGTGTACCAGAAGTTGGCGCCAGCGAATCCAACGATCAGAAGCACCACCGATGCCAGCATGACGAACGAATACTTCTTCTTCAGGTATCTTCTTTGGCTGAGACCAGCTGTTCCCCTTCTGGAACCTTCAATGGAGGTCAAGTTTTCGGCTTCCGGATAAGTCGTCCCTAACCTTCTCGGGGGCTCCTCGGGTGCTAGGTTTGTGCTGGTAACAAGGGCTAGGTACTCGTCTGCGTCCAGACTGCTGCACGGTTCTTCAACCTTGACGCTGCTTGGTCCCTGCTCGGGTACAGCTTCATATGATGCCATTTCCATTATTAATGTGATTCGAATGAGTACTTGAGCATGTCCACGGATATATATACACTTAACACTGGAAAGATGAGAATACGCGATCGATTATGATTGGTTAATTCACCGACAATACCACGCCGTATTTGGAGAGCTGTCACACGACCGCCAAATTTTTCCTGTATTGTGGGCTTCAGGCGAGTAATACGGAATGACGTTTATGAGAGTTCCATAAAACTTCAAACCAGAATACGGTATTGTATCTGCCTTCAGTCAGCAATATCTCACTCGGCATGATTTACATATAACTCATAGTATATATGGTTTGTGACGTATTTACTTGTATTTGTGCCATAACACCTCATAGTAATAATATCTGGCTATACGTGGTACGATAACCGCACATAAATAAATGCCTAGAAAGTATGTCATACTGTCTGCAGAAACATACAAGTAATTCAGCGCACTTTGCCAAGTGAATTTGATTGAATAATAAATAAATGTTCGAGCTATTACAGTTACGGAATCTTCAACCAATATGAAGGCAATGAGAGTCGAGTCATTACCCAGTGAACCAAAGCACATGTTACCGCATACTCGCGAGTCTTATTCCAAAACGAATCTTCTTCATTGGTGCATTGGTTAAAATATAGTATTTTAATATTATAGTAATATAGAGTGACCCTCTCCCTCCTCTGTGTGAAACGAATCCTTTTAAAAATGTTTTAAAAGTGATCCAATCTGTATACTCTCGTAGATACAGCTCGTGCAAGTATTATGAGCTCCTAGGAAGTCCTATTTAGCACATATTTTGGCATTATCAGAATTAAATTCACGTGATCTTCAGTGAAAATTCTGAAGGTCATACCCAAACTGAAATGTGTAATTAGACCTCTGAATACGAAACAGAGCAACCATACGTTTACACTATTTTGGAACCATACGTATATACTATTTCGGAACCTTACGTTTACACTATTTTGGAACCATACGTATACACTATTTCGGAACCATACGTTTACACTATTTTGGAACCATACGTATATACTATTTCGGAACCATACGTATACACTATTTTGGAACCATACGTATACACTATTTCGGAACCATACGTTTACACTATTTTGGAACCATACGTATACACTATTTCGGAACCATACGTTTACACTATTTTGGAACCATACGTAAACAATATTTCGGAACCATACGTATACACTATTTCTAAACCATATATTCCCTATTTCTGGACCATATGTATCCATTATTACATACTCTTACGTTAACACTACTAGTATTTCGAAACCACACAAATACACTATTTCAGATCCATACGTATACACTGTTTTGGAAATATATGTATTCACTCTTCCGAAAATATATGTATACACTATAATATGTGTCGATTGTGTTTACGTGCTCTCACAGAGATTATTTTGTGCAGTACGGCTACTTGCTTGAAGTTTCATTGTAAACTTTCATCATTGTGCTGGAATAAATTCAACTGAAATTTATCTTAGCTTTACTAGCTTTATAAGCATACAGGAAATTATATATGTTGGGTCTTTAGATGATCTTGAACTTGACATCAGATGGCCTTGAGATCTCGGATCACATCTGACACGGAGTGTGTAAATTGGTCTCTGCAGAAAAAAAAATACTTAGGTTCGTAATTATGAGCACATTAGAATACATATGAAGGATATTTTGGTGGTCTTGAAGTTACATCAGATGAACATGAGTAGTAACTAGGGCTGTAGAGCGAAAATATGATCGATGAGAAATTCCAATGAAATATCGCTGAATACACCTTCGCTGACTACCATATTATCGCCCGATGATTGACAGCGTCAACACATGCAAACTTTTTGTGTAATTTAATTTCAGCGAAAATACCAAGCGTTTACAGGTCGTTTGACAAAATCCGGCAGAATAGCTCACCATCTGTGTGTAATTTTGTTTGAGCCATGCGAACTGCCGTGCCATGGAAATTGTCGACTTCCATATTTTACAATCGTTTTTGTATATCTTCAACGTGCATGCATACCATACCATTTAAAACCACTCTGTGAAATCACCCATTGTGAGGAATTGGTGGGCGTGCTCGTCCCCGGTGCGAATAAATTCACGGGAATTTCTTGCCGGCCATTCATCCTCCTTTCATCTCTATTTGCCTTGTCTTCTGGGAAGATTTGAAATGCGTGTTTGTTTGTGGAGCGAATGATATAAGAAGAAAGTTTATTTCACATGTGAACAAAGTTACAAAAGCCATGCAGGACACTAGAGGAGGAATCTCATCGAGCTGGTGACCTGGGAAACAAACTAACATCAACATAACTTAATAATTAATTACAACTTATAGACAGGCATAACAACAGACACATATTAGTTCATCAATACACTAATAAAACATTTATATCACATAATATCAAATACAATCAGGTACATGGAAGTAGCACAAGATGAACATGACAATGACAAAATAAGTTACTATCATGAGCCCAGAGGGTCAACCGTGCCACCCCGCTCCAAGACACTCCGTGATGGGAGTCACTTTGTTAACGGAGCCCATATGCTTCAGAATCCAATTGTGCACACTTATCCTGGGATGAACTATCCAATATGGGGGCTTTTAAAAATGGCCGCAATCAAATCCGAATGATTTTTTGAAACATAAATTTGTATATATCTTCGCCCCTAATTGTGATATACGTAGATTGGATTTGGTATCTGTTTTGGAGGTGATTTAACTGATAGTTTTATATCGACTGAGTGACTGCTGATGCCTCAATGTTGTAAAATGACTGATTGTACATGACTTACGTTGTAAACCTAAGTTCTGGCACAATGAAAATCCTGATATCCTAAATGTCTAAACAAAGTAAGTTTGGAGACATTGGTCATCACTCTAAAAACAACATACGCTGAGTTATCATAATACATAAATATACCTAGATTTGGCATTCAATAGAACAAATTTGACGTCATATGTTCTTTCGCAGGAGAAATAACTACACGTAATTTTTTCTCAAACTTAGTACATAATGATACCGGAAAACATAGAAATAAACCCAATTCTAGACCAAATATTGGCAAAGATATTCCATTATCTTAGTTCAGCTATAAGCGGTTGCGGCCATCTTGGATTTCTCCCATGATGAATAACTTGCATGTCAGGGAGGCTCTAGTTATCACCATCATGTATATGAGATCACATTTGACGTCATGTTTATGTTAACTGTGTGACGTCATCAAATTCGGTGTTGCCGCGATTGTGTTAATTGCCATATTCAACATATAAGATTTTAGCTTTTAATACTTTGGGGGCATTGCTCTTTCGGCCACTGATGTTACTAAGTACCAGTGGCATGTCTTACGGTACATAATTGGTGATACTAGCCACATGGCCAAGTATCAGAGTTTTTTTTCGGGGGGGGGGGGGGGTATATGACAAAATATGTCAATCCGAAGGCCGCCATTTGAAACTAAAGCGCCATGCTAAAGTAGTTGAAAACAATTTTGTTGCATTCCTTGACCTCTGAAACTTATGTTTAGGAAACAAGTTTGTGTGTATACCACAATAAGGGGCGAAAACATAGATGAACATTTTGGAAAGCCGCCATATTGGGTACTCCATCCCAGGATATCGAGTTTAACAAGTTAATTCTGAAGCATAAGGCTTCCCTGAACGAAATGACACCCTCATGGATCGTCCGGAGGATGTACAATGGATCCCATGGGCTCATGGATTATCAAGGCATTAAATTCGATTGTTTTTCCTCCCTTCCCCATCCGCTACATTATTCCCGGTTTATCAACAAAAAACCCGACAGTGAACGAATCTCATGCAATATCAGATACGCTCGACCTGTGGAGAATACTCATTTCAGTCAAATTCATCCGGAAACTCCAGAAAAATGCCAACTTACGGAAACTCCTGAAGACTGGCAGCTGCTGTAAACTCCTGAAGATAGTCAGCTGCTGAAAATTCCTCAGGAAGTTCAGCTGCTGGGAACACAAGTATTTACGTATGAACCGCTCGTTCAAATGAGGAAAAATTCACAAAGGACTGGTTACAGTCATAACTTTTGATGTGATGTGCATTGGGTTGATTTTCACATAGTTAATATGTAATATAGTTTTCAAAAAATATTGCCTGTTTTCGAAGGCAGTTACTTTTAATATCATGTTTCCATTTCTTGAAAGCTGAAGTTAATGAGTATTATTGGTCATTGCCGCTTTTAAGTTTGAGATTTGTAAAAAGACACCACTTTTTTCGATGAGACACCTGAAATGTTACGTTTGTTTCTACACATATGTTCCAAGTCATTTGTTCCAACCAATCTCGTGTTTGAAGGTGTTTTATTGTGGCAAATCGTAAGAACAATGATAATGCGTCGATTTTGTTTATAATGAGGAAAATAATGACGAACACTAAGTGCATGTATATTGTATAAAAGTTGGCCATGTTAACATTGCTAATTAGTATCTGTTTCGTAAATGGTAATTATTATGACTGACATATTGTATCATGTTTCATAGCCATATTAATATTGCTAATTGTAAATAGTAATCTAAGCATTTAGTTGTTCGTGGACTCAGCTCTGCGTACAAGAACGTATTCAATAGTTGATGTGTCGTTCACATCTTCTTTATACAATGATATATCTGACAGTCAAATATCAAGGCACCACGTAACAAAATGTAGTATCTTTTACATAAATCATAATTATTGTGTTATTCGTGGTCATATTTGTGACAGACATATTGTATATCACTTGCCCATGTTCATAATATTAATATCGCTAATTGTAATCTGAGCATTTAGTTGTCTTTGGATTTATATCAGCAGCTCTGCTTAAACAAGGACATATTTATTTGGAAATGCCTCACATCGATGCTGTTGTGGAACCGTGGACTCAAAAATGAAGGGGGGGGGCATTATACTTGGACATACATTTTCATGAGTCATGGTAGGATAGAGGAGGGAGTCGAACACGGAAAATTAGTAACAATAAACAAAACATTTAACAGCAGAGCTCTGTCCTGCCTTCTCTCTATCGAATTTTTGATAGCATCATGTTTCTACCTCCCGTGACTGCTCTCTCATTTAACTGGTTGACTAATTCTGTCTTCTCTCTATCAAGGCATCAATATCACCATGAACTAACTCCCATGTCCGTTTTCTGAATGACTGGTTTATTGACTTTGGGCAATTTCGGGCTTTGAACAATTTTGGCAGTTTTTGCCAGAACGCGAAATCCAAAATGCCAGTATCATCCAATAAATTAACATTTGAACCGTACCACCCACATACAGGTATGAACACATACACCCACATACACGTATGGTGGATCACGTGACACCTACCCCAAAAGTATAAATACTGCCGACTCGCGGGAGTCAGCGCCTTTTGACCCTGAGACACCCACCAGTACACATCACGGTTCAGCCGAACTTGTCAAATGGCCGAAGAGCGGAGAACAGCCGAAAAAGTCATCTCTAGATTAATTCACAACTATTTCAACCGACTGTATGATTCTTCTGTAAACTTTGAACTGTAGCTAGAGTTGATCTTTGAGGCGGCCCTGCCGACTCCGTATTCGGGTATACAGATGTAATGAGACCGAAGTTGAACTTAGAGAATCTCAAGAAGTAAAGTCAGCCGAAGTAATAAGAAAGAGACTGGAAGACCAGTCGGGTTGAAATTAAAGCTGATAACGTCTGGGATAGCTAAGAACCCAAGCTATCAACCGAACATCCAACCGAAGAAGAGTGGTCGATGGAAGAAGATGAACTCAGGACTACATGATCGGCGATCCCTACTCCGAGCACCCTACCACCAAGACGGCCTGCTGCCGGAGCACCACAGCTGCCCGAAGTACCTCCCCAGCCGACGTTTCAACTGAGACGGCCTGCAGCTGGAGCGCCAGACCTACCGAAGCGCCCCTGCAGCCGAAGTACCAGGTCGACTGAGACGGCCTGTAGCCGGAGTACCGGAGCTACCCGAAACACAGAAGTCGGATTTTCAGCCGGAGTCTCCCGAAACTACCCTGTAGCCGAAGTCAACTGAGACGGCCTGCAGCTGGAGTACGGGGGCTTCCCGGAGCATCCCCACTGTAGAAAGATAAAAATCGACCCTAGAACCGTTACAATATTTTTCCCGCTAAAGTTAAAAACTGGCCGTTTTTCGTTTTTTTCGTCCAGGGGGGGTTCGACAGGTTCGATCAAACCCCCCTGTGCCACCCCCCCCCCCCTGAAATCTCGCGCACATGTTGAACTCTAACAAAATTCCAAACACTGTGTCATTGACGATCGAATCACTAAAATTTTGTCACTTAATTAATACATTCACAACGCACAAGTGATGCACAGTTAGATCTACCTTTTCTAATTAAATTCGAGATAGGGTATTTTTTCTCTTCATCTTGAAAAAGTCCGACAGCTTAAAAAATATTCAAATAATTATGTAATACAGGGTGCATGTGTATACTCCCACGAGTACTACACCAGCCATATGAAATTCATGTGTTTTATTCCCCATATGCATAGCAAATATGTTCCCATTTTATCATGTGAAGATATGAAAAATTAGAAAACTTTAAACGTTCTCATTCATTCAGATCGATTTTCTGGATTCTAGTTCAGACTCTAGTTCGTTTTGTGTCCGCGGACACTCGTGCTGATGGCCGTTCTCTTGCTACATTTGTTCCCAAACATTCTCCTTACCAAACTAACTGGTGCATGCAATATTTTATTGAAATTAAAATAATATTACTGGATATTCCAGATGTATTCCTCGTGTCTATACTACACTTCATATTGTGAGATTATTTAATTTTTTGTAAATATCTGGGGTTGTGTCTCAGGAGTATGAATCAAGATACGTCAGGATATTCCAACACAGGAACTCGTCATTTGTCCTCCGGGCTAATTTTAATGCTTATATACAAACACAATCAAAGATTGATGAACGCCTTTTTGGGATAGAGCAAAAATTTTCATATGGAGGTGTTCACTAATCGGAAAAAGTACCATCACGATTAAAACAAATTCAAACCACATTATAACCTGGTCTGCTCGATTATTGAATGTCATAGGAATCACGTAGTATGATTTGGCTTATGGGGCCCTTGAGCGGGCCCCAGACCCCATGCCGAAGAGGGCTCGCTTTGCTCGCATTTGTTTTCAAGACTCAAATTCGAAACCCCCTTCCACAATTTCTAGTTACGGGCCTGCATTGGTATACGTTTCGGTACAAACTGTGCATCATTATTGTCAGATCTGTTTCTTTATACTCATATGAATCGGGTTAATCCAAAATCTACAAATCCAACTTACTGGAACTTCCACTTACTGAAAGGGCCTAAGTTTTTTGGTAGCCATATATCCTAAGGAACTTTAAAAATTAAAGATACTACATATTTCTTTAATTTTGCCAACTACTTAGATCTAATGTTGGAGATTGATAAAGATTTTAATCTGTCAACTAGATTACATGACAAACGTGATGATTTCAAAAATTCCAAAGTCAATTTCGCTTTTCTATACAGCAGCATTCCTATGTCGTCAGCAGTGTTTTTCTGACAACTCATACCCGAATTTAGACATTGCTGCAGATATGAGGACTTTGTTCACCAAGTTTCCAGCTAGTTTCTAAACTGCTGCGATAAGGATATGTTTTACCAAGACTAATAGCTGCTTCCAAGAAATTCTATAGACGTCATCACAATCTGGCTGATAAGTACACAGAATTTGTCATTAGTATACAGCAAGACCTGCTTGCATGTGAATGTTTTGGAATTCATGACGGGTGCCACATGTGGGGCAGGAAATGCTCACTCTTCCCGGTACACCTGATTTCACCTCCTTATGTCCATATAATGGAGATTTCCATCGAATTTCATCAATTTTGGACTGGAGTTTGAGAATGGAAAACGGACATGGTTCCGTTCGTTCGAACTTGGGATTCCATCGAATTTCATCAATTTTGGACTGGACTTTGAGAATGGAAAACGGACATGGTTCCGTTCGTTCGAACTTGGGATTCCATGTGTCTTGGCTGTTCTTGCGATTTCGATTTTTTTGTTTTTGATTGATCCTGAAATTTACTGCAGAAGCCCGCAACGTTCGTTTCAGCGAATGTTTTTTCAGCAGCTCAGAAACTTTAGCTCTCGTAGTGTAGAGTGAAAATACATGTACCGGTATGATCGCATGCTGATTCGTAGCTTGTATTGGAATGACAAAAACGGCGTATTGCTAGATTATTCATTTCCTTGTCGTTCAATATTTTCATAGCTTTACCATCAATCTGTGAACAGAAGAATAGCACAAGTAGGATACACTGAATAATTCCGTTTACCATCAGTTATAGCATAACAAATCATATTCTTAACAATAAGGCGTGACATGCTATGACACCAGGCAACGAAAACTGACCATCCTCTATACGTATAAGCTAAAACAAAAGTTCTGATTTTAAAATGACCTCGTTTTACTGATGTGTGTGTGTGTGTGGGGGGGGGGGGGGTCACACATGTAGTTTCTTTGCTATATGTCGTGGAAGTTGTTGAAAATTTAGTAATTTTCTCAGATCTTGAATTGTATTTGCCTGTAGCGAGAAAAGGGTTAAGCTAGCATGGTGACCTCATGTTTTTATGTCAAACACCTGCAAACCATTCGGCTGATAAGTTTTTGTGAACAAAATTCCAGGAAAATATAATGCAATTGAATGTGTAAATCTATAATTTTTTTGGCTTGATTATTCAGAAGATTATTGAATATAGAGTCTACATGTATATCTACTGTTTACATGAAAGTCGTTCTACGCATGGACACCGCTGGGATGTGATCTTTCGAAAACAAGTCATGCTGGATATGTACGATTATAATTTTGCTGGTATAACGTTTGACGTCGGCTCGCTTGGGCACAAGCCACCATGATCGAATAGGCTTTTACACCCTGCAACATATCTCAAGTCGGTGACTGACCTAGTTCTGTTGTCTAGGTGTCAGGTCATGTTATTGTCACCGACTTGAGCTCAGAATTTTTGGACAAAACATCGACACACGCTAAGAAAAATTAAACTTCTGCAAATTGATGCATATATAGAAAAACCGATAACTGAGGGGGATGATACGATGTCCGAGATACTGCTGCACGTTTATTTAGTTTGCAAATGTTAGTAGCGGTTGATATTTCCCAGAAATAAGGTTTCTTCTGCCGATATATACCCCAATTTTGACACAGTGATCACATTCATCGTCATTTTCAAAATCTTCCGAACATTGTATTTCAATAATCTCTACACGGGAGTTCGATAATCAAATCAGGTTTCATATATCCTATTCATATGCACAAATGTATTGTAATTTTTCAGTTATTCCCAAATTACTCCACATGCTTGTCGTGTCACCAATTTGAGTCAAGCGTCACCGACTTAAGATATTAGTTTTCCAGAAAAGGACTGGTATCTCTCCACGAAAAACGTAAACAGCAGTAGCCACGATGTAGCCACCGATGTTCAGTCAATGGTCTGTATTCCAACATCATAATGCAACTGTTTATATTATTTACTTTCCAAAGGTATGCTCGAATTCATAATTGGAAAATGAGCAATAGCAATTCATGGTGTGGTCCCAGTCACAATGCCGCAGCTTCGAAAAACGATTATATCAATGACCCGGTCTTACGAAATGTTGTTGGGATGTATACTACACAATATATTACTACTACGGACCACGAAACCATGGATATGACGTCGCTATAAGAACTCATTGTACACTTGAACTCACTCAAGGAATGAATATTTTATATTCTTAAAAAAATGTAAACGTAAGTCGTTGACGCTTGACTCAAATCGTTGACACGACAAACATGGGGAGTAATTAAGAAATTACTGAAAAATTACAATATATTCGTGCATATTCATGTGAAGGATATGTGAAGCATAAGATGATTATCTTACCTCCCGTGATGAGTTCATTGAAATACAATGTCCAAAAATTATTGAAAATGACGATGATTGTGATCACCGCGTCAAAATTCGGTTGAATATCGGCGGAAGAAAACTTATATTTGAGGAATATCAACTGATACTAACGTTTGTGAAGTACATAAATGTACTTCACAATCTCGGACATCATATCACCCCCTCAGTAACTGTATGTATGCCTTATATTGCAGAAATTGAATTTTTCTTACCGAGTGTCGAGGTTTCGTCCAAAACATCTGAGCTCAAGTTGGTCATAATAACATGACCTGACCCCTGGACAAAAGATATAGGTCAGTCACCGACTTAGGATAAGTTGCAGGGTGTTTATATAAATTCTAGAGCTTGCCCTTCACAAGCGAACAAATTCACTCCTTAGCAGTTCAAAAGCATCAACTCTGTTCATAGGAGCACTAGCAAGTGTAGAACAAAACTGTGTATATACATGTGTCACATGATTTGTGCATAGCACACGTGGGATGGACAGCACACATTTACTGATGATGAACAACTAGGGCTATAGATTTCAATGTTAGGCTTGAGATCCGTTCGAAATATCCGTAGGTACGGTTGTGTCAATTTCAGCGTTTTAGTATCTATTTAGTTTCTAAATATGATTCACCGTACGCGTTTGTGGATGTGACGAGAAGTCCGTAGAATCGGAGAAGGTCATGCCCTTATATTCCATTATACAAGCATGTCATGTTCTACCAAAGCCCTTTCTAAAATATTAACTGTTATATTGTCTAGAATTAAACAGGGTCTCCAAAAGTACTCTGAAACCATCTATTCTATAAGTGGTATAAACCAAATGTGGATATTAAAAAATTCCAAATCTTTATTGGAATATCTACATGCTCACACACTTTCAAAATAACGTCTATCAAAACATTTGATTTCTCCACTTTGTACACAACTATACCTCATTCTGAACTGAAGTTAAAAAACTAATCAATAATTCATTTTTCTCTAAAAAGGGACAACGTCGGTACCACTATATTGTAGTTAAATAGAATACCGCTTATTTTGTTAAAGGCGACTCTGATGCCCCGTACAAATATACTGAAATAGATGTGGTAAATATGGTTAATTTTCTGATTGATAATATTTTTGTGGAATTTGATGGTCCAACATTTCAACAAACTATTGGTATTCCCATGGGTACAAACTGTGCAACATTATTGGCAGACCTGTTTTTATACTCATATGAACAGATTTTATCCAGCATTTACAACGAGGAGGTTCTGAGAAACTAACATGTAATTTTAATTTCACTTTCCAATACAAAGATGATGTATTGTCGCTAAATAATCTCAAGTTTGGTGATTATATGGATGTCATATATCGTAAGGAACTTGAAATTAAGGATACTACAGACTCCGCTAATTTTTCCAACTATCTAGACTTGAGGTTGGAGATTGATAAAGATTTTAACCTGTCAACTAGATTATATGACAAACGTGATGATTTCAATTTTTCCATAGTCAATTTCCCTTTCCTATGCAGCAACATTCCTATATCACCGGCATATGGTGTGTTTGTTTCATAACAATAACACCACCTATGGTCACAACTCGAGAGACTCAATTGGGTTATTGTCGCCTCAATCAGGAGGCGACATACTCAAATACGATTAAAATGGCCCATGGATAGATGCGTCGGTCCGGTCCTGCAATAGTACCGCAGCATTTGTTTGAAAAACTTTAGTGTCAACAAGCAGATGGAGGCAATCACTAAAAAAATATTCCAGTTAGATTGTGAAACGTTCTCAAATGTTCTTCATGCCTGACAACCGCAAAATATTGTGAGTACTTTGATAGATTTTACCGATCAGACAGCGGCTTCCCTGGAATTCCCCGACTCCGTGGGGATGGCTTGTTGATATCATCATGGCTTGAGCACTGTTCGGAAAGATGTCATTCTTGAATGAGAACGTATTGCCCACCATTAGAATTGTCAAGGAAACAGTTTGTAAAAAAATGTTCATGCACGTACCGGTTCCCTTCTTATCAACCGATGTACCCAGTATACTTGCGATCATGAAGTTTTGAACATGATTGAATGGGCATTTATTTTGAAGCATTTAACGAGAACTTAGAAATATAAGGTATTTGTATTTATAGCAATCTCTCCAAATCTTTATGGAATTATATTGATATGACAGTCAGTTAAAAACAGGCAAAAGGGGACGGGTGATCAAACACCGCTGACACGGCGCTGTGTCTGTATCGATTTTCTACTCGGTACTGTTGACAGGGTGCACAATGCTTTGCGGAAATATGTTTTATAGCGATTTTTCTCGTCCAAAAATATTGTTTTAGAGGTCGAATATGTATAGATGTGAATATTTGAGTTTAAGCGTACAAGTTAAGTTTATGTAGCATGTTAAACTTATATTAACGAGCTATCGTGCATAGGTGTTTGAATTGATATGGGTCTGGAAAAGGTCTGGAAATTGTTCCATTTTGAGTCTGCAAAGTCCCTTATCTTGTTATTCACAGAATAGTGAAAACTCTGTGACTATAATGTCATAACTACAGCAATGCAGACTCAAACAAGAAAATGCAGCAAACTACGGGACATTAGAGCTCGAGCACATCATCAACACCACAACAGCTGAATGCATCTTACACAACGTTATCCCCCCCCCCCCCCCCCCCAAAAAAAAGAATCTATGATTCCAATTCATTTCCGTATATCAGGATGAAAAACATGACCTACTTGAATCATATTCCTAATAAGTAATTTTTTTTTTAAAATCGATCAATGGAACAGATACGCCTGCTATAATGATATGGAACCTCATTGAAATATCCTTAAAACATTGGAAACTATGAGGAATATCTGCAACTGATATCATCAGATATAGCCTAACACGTGCCTTTACTGGGCAGATTAAAAGACCAGCTTAAAATAAAAAGACTTCGCAACCTAGCACAGAACACCAGTTAATTGTCAAGTGATAAAATACGTCAAATTACGGTAAATGTAGCCGTGGCATCGCAGACGAATCGTTGTGTTTACTTCATAACGCTAAATATGCCCACACGTAGATGCACACATGCACGTACATGCATGCACGAGTTGCTGAACAGAACTGTGTGTTCCAAAATACGCGTGATTGTGGTAAAATTTGCGTTGCATTCCGGGAACGTCAATTTCCATCGGCTCCGCCATTTTGGGACGCTTTTAGATAATTTGAACATTTTACGTAGTTTTCTCAAACCTAACACATCGATTCATGCCTCATATATCTGTGGAATAGTCCAAGTTTCCTATCAGTTCGAGAGATTGTATATCAAGGACGAAGAAAATCCCCATTTGAAGTAGGTGTCTGAATGTTTACATGCCAAAACGAGCGTTGATATGTTGGCATGAAACCTCCATGAAAAAGTCAGCATATAGACATGTAGAGAGTTCGCCCCCAACGCTCTAATGTCAATAAACTTCCCATTCCCCACATTGGAATCGAGCTATGCACTGCTGAGAGGCTACACATGTCTTTTATTACATTTCCTGACGCTTACTTGTTAAAAACTGCATCACAACACAACATAATCATGATTGAAATTGACACATGAATTGGGATATAATTCACAGGGAAAAATACTCACTTCAATCATTATTCTCCAGACTGTTGGAGAATGGCAGATGTAATTCTGAGATTAATGTTCGGTCGGAACTGGCGTTGTTGACGTAAACGTTCAGCCGTTATTACTCAGTTTGAACCTCTTGAGTGGATATTGTTGGGAAAGGAATTAGTTTGTTTGGTTTCAAATACAACGGTTGCGGAGTTGTGTCAATGATTTCTCGTCCGCTCCGGTTTGAGGACCCAGTATAATTAAATAAACATTGATTATTCCCTTTACAACTGTCACAGAACATGACAAAAAATCAATAGTGATGAGAAATCATGAAACTACTCTCGACAAGTAGCTAAATCCCTGCCTTGGGTAAAACGACAAATCATTAAAACTATATTCATCACAAGAGTAGAAGGGTATGCATTAGGTTCATATAAATATTCAGCATTTTTGTTGTTCCCTATCTAAATTATGTAAACAAACAATGCATTCAATATTGTTTTTATTTTCCGCTTGTCGGTAGTTGTGTAATTTGGTGAACAAATGTAAACGCGAGGTATTTGAAGACTAATATTTACTCAGTTGATCAGTTGGAATTTAGTCAACAGAAAAAGCCACAGCAATAAATTTCTGGTTTGTGTAGTATTATCGATTATTTATGTCTACATTATCATCACAAACAAGGCGTTCGATATTGTTTTTATACATTTATAGTGTAATGTATTTTGGTGAATGTACAGTTTTATTTCAGCAGTTTTCATGAAGTTCAGTTTGACACAGCGTTCAGTTTAGTTCATCAGTAGGTACAAATTCGCATATTCATACGTCTTGTATTTCTTTTTAGCTACTTACTGTGTTGTGTCGCAAGTGCTTCCAGTTCACTATAGATTCAAAGTGATATTGGGAGAAATTTATGGATTTTATCATACCTCACTGCAAGAACGAAGAAAACATACAGGTATAAAATGCACTTGTTTTGCCTGAACAGACCCCCTTACTCTTTGATTTCGTTGTGATTTTCTAGTGGAGATCGGTTGAGTGTGTTGACATCAACACCATTCTCTGTGCTTTGTATCCCTTGATGTATTGCGCGTGTAGTTCGAGCGTAAACTTGGTCAGATCAGAAGTACCACTGAGTGGCGCACAAAATAAAAGAAAAAAGGCTGCTAGTACTGTTACATGCTTGATTTATTCATCTGATCAGCCATAATTTGTTTTGTAACCGAATTTTCTGAAGCCACACGTATATATACCTGATAGTTTTTCTCGAAATATCCCTTTAAATCCTACTCATTTACTCTCCATCTCACTATGTCAATAAACATGTTTGCTCACAGCCAATCAATTGTGATGCAGTCACTTTCAGGTCTGTTCACATATATTATAATTCTGGGAATTAATTGTCGTGCTAAACTGGCATCTATCCATTATATAGTTCTGATAGCCATGGGGCTGATAGCTGCTGGGTTTTTTTCCTAAGCAAAAAGATCCGTTTCATATGAGCATGGAATCGATCAGCTATATCCTTATAATGCTGGGAAGAAATCCTAAATAGATAGCATAACTAAGATAGACGAGTGGAGATACTGGCACCGTTAGCCATGGTCCCTGATTACGCTTTCAGGCCTACTGTTATCCCAGGTCCCTGTGTGATTCAGGCAGGTAGAGAACCTCCGTTATTGATCCGCTCTCACTATGCCAGTGCCCACGACTCACTGTGACTATAACTGGCATCTCCTTCCAGCCTGCTCCCAGTCTACTGGCTGGGAATCTCTGCTGCTGCCTCACGCAGATTGACAGGAGCTCGGCTGTCCACACGCCACATCGATAGGGATAGAAACAACTGATATATGAACAGACAGTGATACGTGATCAAGTGAGAACAGTGGTTGCTGGAGTTTTATCGAGGGAATTTCACAGGATAAATCAATTTCAAGAGAACCCCAGTTGCTGAAAACTTATCTTCATCATTTTCATAATCAATCTAACAAGATGGGAGGAAGCATGGATAAATATGCTACGGATTCTACCATATATGATGGAAACGTCTTGTTTGAGCAATCCATCAGAGAACAAAGTAACAAGTTGGACTATGGGTATCCTATGTGGAACACAATTAATGGCTCAGATATTGATGAAAATCATATGGCAACACAAAACGATACCAACGATGACAAATATTTACGAAAGGCGATGGATGTGAAACCTTTTGCCATCTTACCAGTGTGTTTCCTTGTATTGATGGGAAACTCAGTCGTTTGCCTGGCCATGAAGTGTATGAAGCGGCTGAGACAGATGATATTTTATTTCTTCACGTCTCTGTCAGTACTACATATTATTATGTGTTTGACGTTGATGCCTCTGGTTCTTGTCGTCATGTTCAAGAGTAAGTACAAAAATATGCTAATGTTCAGACAGCTTTTCGTAGGATCTTTTCTTTTGTGATTGTTCCAATTTCAGACACGGTTGAATACTCAGAAGACATCTGCAAGCTGTGGGTGACGTTGGAGTTTTTCTTCTGTAACTGTACTTGTCTTCACCTAGCCTTTGCAAATATGGATACATTCCTGAGACTCAAAGGCCCACAGCGACACAGTCGTCTCAACACAACGACCTGTTCCATGGTTCTCTGGCTCGCAGCTCCGTGGATTATCGCCGTCATACAGAGCATCGCTCAGTTCATGCTGAGCCAGGAAGATCAGAGAGTTCTGGAAAACAACATCTGCTTCATCCGAGACAAGAACTTCATCATCTTGGGCACTGTGTTCTCATTCCTTGTACCGACAATTATTTCAGCAGTGTTCTATGGACTCTGTTCTGTGGAACTTGGCAAACTCAAGGATAGTGACTATCTGATGGAGCGAGGTAATGTGTCTGATGGCTTCGAGTGTATGGATTCTGATTCAGAAATTGTGTCTGAAATCACGACATCAGAACTGCAGAATGGAATTCATTATGAGAGTGGTTTACACAGTACAATCGATATAACTTGCCTTGAAGAACAGAATATGAAATTGGAGTTTCACGACAATTGCAAGGAAACATCATTCTGCAACGTGTCATATTGTGGTGACGAGAATGCACAATTAGATGCAGTGGTGAACGGATGTGCAGGAGATCAGAACACTTTAATTATATCTGAGCCTGATGTAGCGCCAGTGGATAATGGACTTTTAACTGGTGATGTCCGTCCTAACGCCGAGCATGACCACGACAGTCCAGACACAACACTGAGACACGAAGCTGCCATATCCAGACTTATGTGTGTACTGTTGGTCCTTGTGATCACACCGTGGATCCCATATTGTATCAGCAATGTTGTATATGTCGTTTGTGAAAAGTGCTCGGAAAACATGACTCTGCAGGAGGTGTTAAGTTTCAAATTGATAGCAATTGGAAGTGGCATGTTTGGTCCTTGGATATATCTGAAATTCTCAGAACCATTCCGCACCGCCGCCTCTGAATTGTTTAAATGCAAGTGAAATCTTCTATATAAACAATACACACATTAAACTGTATAATCAGGTTCCCTACTAACACTTAATGTTATATATTTCGTGTTTGTTTATTGTTTTTTGCTTGCAGTATTTGAGTGTTGTAATGTCGTTGTACATAAGCCGAGGGTTTCATGTAATTAAATTACGATTGATCAAATGGACAGCTGAAGTTGGACAAGATGTCATTTTATCGATTCCAACATATACAAGGAGCGGTTTCCTGCAGGTGTGAACTAGGAATAACCTATAGAGATGTTAGCATGGTTAAATGTTCACAGAATAACGAAATAGGCTCTCCTCGTTTGATCATGAACACTTAGTAAGGAAAACACAGTACAAATATGTTGTGGCAAGTGTGTGGATTGAAATGTTAAGCTTTGTGGGAGGCCCACACTGTAGTAGTGTTTGAAATGTCACCTCCGTATTTACTACGGAATGGTGACAATAGATCATGAACATCTGTCATTGTATTGTGCTAACTTTAATTGGCCTCCCATCTTGTCATTGTGCAATTGTACCTTCTCAAGGTATTTTTCTATGGCATTATGCTGTAACACCCGAGGTTACGGTTGCTCAAGCGGTAGTAATTCCTGTTCATTAATTCGGCTACAAAATGTCAATGAGTTCTGGCACATATGATATTTTAAACTTAGCTTACCAATTATCGATGATGTGTAAATAAACAGAATACAACTCAAGGCTATTCACATAGGTCAGGTACAAATTAGGCACATCTTACTCGCATGCA
This sequence comes from Terebella lapidaria, assembly GCA_949152475.1. NCBI lineage: Eukaryota > Metazoa > Annelida > Polychaeta > Terebellida > Terebellidae > Terebella > Terebella lapidaria. The sequence continues at coordinate 38,923,214 of OX424566.1, forward strand.
TCCGATAAAAAATGTGATATTTGGGATGAAATATACATGTACATGTACTTGGTTTGTCTCGCGATCTCTTACATGTAATGACCTGTCCATCTATCTATACAATGCAGAACAATAGCTGTGAGGATTGACATTTGGTGTGTAATTTATCTAGACCTATAGCTGACCTATTCGAGGGATAAGTAATATTTCACTCACATTGTTGTTAACCACAAAGATATGTGACTTGTCACTCGAAACACAGTTAAACAAGGAAACAAACGTTGACTCGAATAAAGAGTATTCATTTATTGCGTTTGAAACGAATCTGATTATACATTACACTTCAATATGATTCACAGTCTACTTTCCATTTGACTGACTGCTTGAATATGAAGGAACTTATTGTGAAAAGTGCTCGGAAAACATGACTCTGCAAGAGGTGTCAAGTTTCAAATTGATAGCAATTGGAAGTGGCATGTTTGGTTCTTATAGATATCTGAAATTCTCAGAACCATTTCGCACTGCCGCCTCTGAATTGTTTAATCGCAAGTGAGATCTTCTATATGAACAATACACACATTGAACTGTATAATCTGCTTCCCTACTAACACTTAATGTTATATAGTTCGTGTTTGTTTATTGTTTTTTGCTTGCAGTAATTGAGTGTTGTATTGTCGATGTACATAAGCTGCGAGGGTTTCATGTAAGATTAATCAAATGGACAGCTGAAGTTGGACAAGATGTCATTTTATCGATTCCAACATATACAAGGAGCGGTTTCCTGCAGGTGTGAACCAGGAAAAACCTACAGAGATGTTAAATGTTTACAGAATAGCGAAATAGGCTCTCCTCGTTCTATAACGATCACTTAGTAAGGACAACACAGTACAAATATGTTGTGGCAAGTGTGTGGATTGAAATGTTAAGCTTTGTGTGAGGCCCACACTGTAGTAGTGTTTGAAATGTCACCTCCGTATTTACTAGGGAATGGTGACAATAGATCATGAACATCTGTCATTGTATTGTGCTAGGCTTTAATTGGCGTCCCATCTTGTCAATGTGCTATTTTACCTTCTAAAAGTATTTTTCTATGACAGTATGCTGTAACACCCGAGGTTACGGTTGCTCAAGCGGTACTAATTTCTGCTCATTAATTCAGCTTCAAAATGTCAATGAGTTCTGGCACATATGATATTTTAAACTTAGCTTACCAATTATCGATGATGTGTAAATAAACAGAATACAATTCAAGGCTATTCACATAGGTCAGGTACAAATTAGGCACATCTTACTCGCATGCATCCGATAAAAAATGTGATATTTGGGATGAAATATACATGAACATGTACTTGGTTTGTCTCGCGATCTCTTGCATGTAATGACCTGTCCAGCTATCTATACAATGCAGAACAATAGCTGTGAGGATTGACATTTTGTGTGTTATTTATCTAGATTACCGAGGCGAGAACAGCTGACCTATTCGAGGGATAAGTAATATTTCACTCGCATTGTTGTTAACCACAAAGATATGTGACTTGTCACTCGAAAAACAGTTAAACAAGGAAACAAACGTTGACTCGAATAAAGAGTATTCATTTATTGCGTTTGAAACAAATCTGATTATACATTACACTTCAATATGATTCACAGTCTACTTTCCATTTGACTGACTGCTTGAATATGAAGGAACTTATTGAAAACATTTTATACTCTCCAATTGTCAAACATTGAAGTATTCAAACATTGAGCATTGAAATATTCAATAAATTATGTTGTACCACAGGGTTGTCCAAGCAATATCAATTGCCGATCATTATTCCAGATTCCAAATAAAACCCAGAAATACATTGATATGATACAAAGGACTGCTTTTTACATATTTCACTGACTAGAACAGATGCTTCGGCAAGACATTTTATTCAAACAAAACTGTATTAATTTGTTTTAGATTACACCACCTTATCGACTTTGTACTTCATTGTTGGAACGAATACAACAAAGTGTTTAGTTAATTTTTTATGCAGTACCACAGGGTTGCTAAAGCAGAACAAAATACAGCTCATTATTTCAGACTCCAAATGTCAATTTGTTCATTAATCATTCTCTGAATATGTGTTCTCACAAAATCACAAATCAACGTAGACATGACAACTCATGTTTCCAGAACGAATATGGGATAGTTACCATGTAGTTGAGGATATTACTCAACAGATGTGTTGATTGGAGTATAACACCGGGTTATTCACCATTAAACAAAACACCAGTGGGAATTGATAATGTGCTCTATGTGTCTACCCGGATTGTTTCAGAATACTCGAGGTATTTAGTGTAATAGGATCGTACTTCACTTACTTTCAGGGTCTGCATCAGAGAAGATAAGATAGGTGCTTACGAGAGTTATAACACATTCAAATCGAGGGACGACAATGAATGATGGGCGTGAGGATGGGACCATGAGTCAATTTTGACCACTGTTAATGTCACCTGAAACTGTTCATTGCGCAACTCGTTTGGTTTTGTCGGTCTATCATGTCATGTTACATAGTTGACAAACCCATCTACATCATCTTAGCCCTTGAAACGACTCAGTACTTCGTAACTTTTTGTCATCAGGTCATATCAGGGGCGCTGTATACAAGGCTGTGTCATATATAAATATAATTTGACTGAATTCTGCAATATGAACTGATCTGTCCCTGATAACGAAAATGTTGCTTAGACATAAATGATTAGTCTGGCTTTGTTTCTGTTCCTAAAGTGTAGGGTGTTAAGTGTTCTGTCTTTTCTTTATCAACATATCCTACTAGCCGAATCAGGTTGGTGTATACATTGGTAAACTGCATCTCAGGGCCATCGTACAATACGATAGCCAACAACATAATTTCTTAATTCCATGGGAAATCAGATCTGTCACAAACGATTGATTGATGAGCTGCAAGGTTCTGATATAGAGTGTGTGGCCACTCAAAGGTGAAGCTATCTTTTGTTCATCAACTGGTTGAGTGATCTGAGTGCCCGGAATTTGTGGAGGGATAATGGACAAGAAATGTGCACAGGAACGTTAGGTGGGAGGTATGTTCATGTCTGGAATAAATAGCTTGAAATGTCTTCGGCTTTTCATCAAAATTACGTGATGATGCATTACAATATTCCTATGAATGTAATGCTATTTTGAAGCATATACGGATTGTCAGGACATGAATTAGGTTAATTCGACAGTATAACTTCAGTTGTATTGAATACAACATTAAAATGGAATAAACACCCAGGTACATTATTTCGAGCGAAAACAAAACCAGTTTGTTATCTATCGTCAGTGTCAGGCAAAACCGAGAACATTTTATGGAACTTCACTAACCCCCATATGACCATAAGGGGTTGAAAATAGGTACTTTGAAAAGAGTGAGTATTTCCTGTCCCACGTGTGGCATCCGTCATGATTCCAAAATCTGATATGCAATTTGGTGCACTTATCAACCAGATCGTGATGACGTCGAACTTCTTAAACACGGTTATTAGTCTTAGTGAAACATACATGTATCCGTATCGCAGTTTACCGATTAGCTGGGAAACTTTGGTGAGCAAAGTCATCGTATCTGCAAATAGCTCTGGAATAGTTGTGAGACAAACATACCATATGCTGGCTATATAGTAATGTTGTTGCCAAAATTGAATTTGAGACAAGAAAATGCAGCTAACTGCGGGGGACGACATTAGAGCTCGAGCACATCACCAGCACCACGACAGTATATTATGATGAAAAACATAGGCCTACTTCATTCATATTCCTAATAAGTAAAAATTTATTTTGAACTCAATGTAACAGATAGATCTACGCCTACTAAAATGGTATTTCATTTAAAAAATAAAAATAAAAAAAAATATTGAAAACCATGAGAAATATCTGCATCTGATATCATGATACATATGCCTACTGGGCGAATTGAAAGGCCAGTTTAAAATAAAAATTCGCATCCCCGCATGGAACACCTTAATTGTCATGTGATACAATACGTCAAATTACGGTAAATTTAGCCGTGGCGTCGCAGACGTATCATCGTGTTTACTTCATCATAATGTCACACGCAAGATGATGTATGCATGCACGTATTGCTGCACAGAAAATTAGGCCAAGGGCCGAAGATAGGTTACCGGACAATGTTTAATATTTTAGATGTTAGCCAGGTCACTGGTTGAATTCAAGGTCAAGAGAATATTCAGCATATATAACATTAAGCATATATCATGTCCACAGTTATATATCATGCTAAGCTGTAAATTCAATAATCAGAGAGATATTAGCAATTTTGTGCTGTGGCCTTGAAAATGAAGGGGCAAAGGTCAAATTCAAGATCATCAAAATATTCAATGTATATCATTTTGTATATCATGTCCACAATTGATTCCCAAGCCATACAGTCAATAGAGGAGCTAGATATGAGCCAGTTTGTCCTTGGACCTTGAAAATGAGGTCAGAGGTCAAATTCAAGGTCACGAGAATATTCAGCATATATCATTTCCTATATGTCCACAATTGATTCCTAAGCTGTAAAATCGATAATAAGTGAGATATTAGCCATTTTGTCCTGTGACCTTGAAAATGAGGTCAAAGGTCAAAATCAAGGTCATGACAATAATCTGCATATATCATTTCCTATATATATGTTCATAATTGATTGCTAAGTTGTAAAGTCGATAACAAGCGAGATATTAGCCATTTTGTCCTGTGACCTTGAAAATGAGTTCGAAGGTCAAATTCAAGGTCATCAGAATATTCAGCATATATCATTTCCTACATGTCCACAATTGATTCCTAAGCTGTAGAGTCGATAATAAGCGAGATATAAGCCATTTTGTGCTCTGACCTTGAAAATGAGGTCAGAGGTCAAATTCAAGGTCACGAGAATATTCAGCATATATTATTTCCTATATGTCCACAATTGATTCCTAAGCTGTAGAGTCGATAATAAGCGAGATATAAGCCATTTTGTGCTCTGACCTTGAAACTGAGGTCAGAGGTCAAATTCAAGGTCACGAGAATATTCAGCATATATCATTTCCTATATGTCCACAATTGATTCCTAGTCTCTAATCTCAATATCAAGTGAGATATTAGGCATAATGTGTCCCATTATAAAGCATAGGAGAATTTAACATGGGAAAGTCCCATTTGGGCCGAGTTTGGGCCCAAATGGCATACTTCGAGCGATTCAAGCGCAACGAAATTTATAGACATCATAGAAGTACATATGAGGAGTCTTATGTATCAAAAAGAAAAAAAGTTACTGAACAGATTTTGAGAAAATGGCCGCCAAAGTCCAAAATCAGGCATTTTTCGTCGAAAACGGCCGCCATTTTGAAGAAAAAGCGAAAATATAAAAACTAAAAAATACCTCCTTCTTGAATTATTTTTATGTATTTTTCTGCAAAATTTCAGAAAAATTCGCCCGTAAACAAAAAAGATAAAAATGTGGACGACGGACGACGACGACGGACGACGGACGCAACGCCATGCCAATAGGTTATCGGACCATAGGTCCGGTAACCTAAAATTGTGTGTTCCATAATACGCGTCATTGCGGTAAATTTTGCTTTGCATTCTGGGAACGTCAATTTCCATCTGCTCCGCCATTTTGGACGTTTTTGGATAATTTGAGGATCTTACGTTATTTTCTCAATCCTAACACATCGATTTATGCATTATACATCTGTGGAATATTAAAAGTTTGCCATCAATTCGACAGATTTTATGTCAAAGACGAAGAAAATCCTCATTTGGAGTAGGTGTCTGAAGGTTTACCTGCCAAAACGGGCGTCGATAGTTTGGCATGAAACCTCCATGAAAAAGTCAGCACATAGACATGTGGAGGGTTGGGGGCTTCGCCCCCAGCGCTCTAATGTCAAAAAATGTAATCGTCCCGTGTTTTATGAACGATGAATCCATCTTATTGGCGTTCACGGCTAAAGCTTCCACCAAGAATACGTGTGCCACAGGCACCTGAACTGAACATTCATTACCATAGTTATGTGTAACTAACCCTGGGGTGAAGCCTTATTAATATAGCTTCTTATCTTAATTATGCCATCGAATACATGTCTCTCTCGAACGAAACAATGTTCACGATCCATACAATAATGTGGATAATATCACAACTCGCCAACCAGCCAGCCAGATCGGAGTTTTCTGCGAGTAGCTTTTTAAGACTTCAGAAATAATCGAGTCCCCTGCTTGCATTGCTTGCCTCATAGTGTTGTCAAAACAACACTGTGATAGTTCTTCTAGTAATAGAACTGTACTGTATCAGAAAGCATGTTTCAGGAGTGTAGCCGTCGGAAGCACAGACTGAAGCACAAATGGATACAAATAGTTCTATTCAAAATCCGAATGCATATACGAAATTCACAAATTCATGAGTGGTCACATCCAAGACACAACCATGTGAATATACATGTAATCGACAGTCAGACAGCTCAGCTCACTCTCATCAAATACTATATTTGAAATAATAAAAAAGACATTATTCTTTTGAATTTTGTTTTTATCATGATTACAGATAAGCATGGTGATGATATTTTCAATAACAATGTAGTGATTTCAGATATGGCCACCAGTAAAATACACATCGAAAATCACACCAAACAGCTATTTGACTGAAATATGACGACGCTGTGAAACATTTCAAAACACAACGGGGATACACATACATGTATACGACTCGCATTATCAATACCGAGGGAAATATCATCCTGTCAGATGATTAACCACAAAATGTGCCATTCTAATACGCCAGTTTTCACAAATTCTTAAATTTCCAATTCAAGAGAAGTAGGTATTGGCGGCTACTGCAACCAGACATAAATACCATGAAATGAACTCTAAAGAAGTAGGCGTAGACCCACTACACCTGTCAAATAAAAAATGGAAATACAATACCACATCTACCCACTGGGAGAATCAGAATTCAACGTACACCAACCCACACAAGCCAGACAAATTAGTAAAACACCAAATGTCAATACCAACCAGTATATGATATCAGGTGTAAAACAAGTTAACAAATTTCGTGAATGGTGTAAAATCAGCAATATGTGGTGTCATTTGAACATCAGCGATTCATCAGTGTATTAAACGAAAATACTATTTATTGCCAGTATATCTTACATGATGTTACTGTAATTTTCATTTGCTATAGGTTAGTTGTTAATATGACTATATTTGTTTCAGATGGATTGTTGCTCAAATCACACATGCTCACAGAACAACAGCCGATTCCCAATGACAACGGCAATCATAATTATAGAATATTTAGGAGAGAGCATCAATCCACGTTTGATATATCATTGATTTATAAAAAAAAACACCAATATCGTTGTTATATCATTGATTTTGTTCTTATTTTGTGCAAGTTCCACAGAGAATCTCACTGCCAGTTTACACTGTAACGTGATTTGCCATCACGTTTGTTTTACGATGTGACTTGATTTACCATCAAAGGTCATTTGTTGTTTCCAGAGTGCCAACTGTACTCTAAATATAGTCGGTGATTTTGCTCTTTGCGTCGGTACTGGTTTCGTCTCTCATGTACTAACAACACACGAATGTTGTAACACAACAATCATTGATGCATGCAGTCTCGCTGGAAATCTAGCTGATAAATTACAGGAAAATACAACGGTTAATCAGAATTAGTAGTGCTCTGCACATCTCCAATAGGTAATAAAATATTTTACCAGGTATTTCTCTCGTCCATGATACATGTATGACGTAAAACGGATTTCCTTGACAAGCGTAATAATGGCAGTTACACATATTATACAAGTATATAGCTAATGAATCATCCAGAGAAGAGATCCGTTAATATCGGCAGGTAGTGGGCAAAGAGGCTGGATCAGTAATCCATCTAGGGAACAGATACACCTGTGGTAGCAGAGATCCGTCTTTATTATGGAGAAGTGGGGATAGGGGTTTGTCATTAATGACACTTAGGTCTGACAGGAGTGATATGCCGAGACAGAAGGACACACTTTTGCCCATTGGTATACTGGTATTTCCACACCATGTGCTGCATATACGCTTAGAAATAGTGAAAACATGCTCATTATCTTCAAAGGAACATATCGAGATACGAATCTACAAAAATACTGATATCTAAACTACGAATACTGATATCTGCAACTATGAAACAAGCATATGTATACTAATGTGTCCATGCACGTATAAACCGGTTACCAACAACATGGCAATATTTTGATGATTACAGTAACAAAACTGGAATAAAACACGTTTGGGATGGAAATGAAGCGTGAACAAATATTTCACTCCAAAGAGACATCGGCGTCATCAGGGGCAGACAGTGTGATTTCGCATGTTCGTCGTTTTCTCTGTTGAAATATCGAGTTGTCAGTTGAACGACTGAGACCAACCCATCTATTTAAAGACCGAACATCCGACATCATGGAATCAACAACATACTTTCAGTTTTTTAGACAAATTTGTTGTTTCATTCTGTTGTCTGTGCTTACATTCTACAACTATCAATGATTCCCCATAAAGACACAAGCATGACTGGATGACTTCAAATTGCATTTGATCATGTCCACAATCATATGCTATTCTCTATGTAATAAACACAAATTAGAGCATAGCTTCCGTTATATCATGCAAGTTTTATTTCCATAACATAAAACGACGAGCACTGAAATTATTGTAACTAAATAAGTACAATTTCGGGACACCCGAAAACGAGTTTCAAGTTCCAAGTTCGGAGTTCCAAGTTCCATGTTCCAAGTTCCGAGTTCTAAGTTCCAAGTTCCGAGTTCCAAGTTCCATGTTCCAAGTTCCGAGTTCTAAGTTCCAAGTTCCAAGTTCCGAGTTCCAAGTTCCAAGTTCCAAGTTTAAAGTTCGAAGAAAAAGGTGTCGTCGGTGTTCAGTCAGTACCGTAAAACTTCTAATAAACGCCCGGGCGTCTATTGATTTCAGTTACACTCTAGACCCGGCGTCTATTAGAACCCGGCGTTTATTAGAACCCGGCGTTTATTGATTTCAGTCGTTGTCTGGACCCGGCGTTCATTGGAATTGGCGAGGCCTGTGTTACGATATGACAAATCGGATGACGGTTTAGATATTAAGAGCTGGAAATTCCCGACTGGGACGCGTTGACGTTGTCGATATTAGTATCTATACCTTGCTATGTTACACAATGTACGTAGACCCGGCGTCTATTAGAACCCGGCGTCTATTGATTTCAGTAAACCTGAACCCCGGCGTCTATTAGAACCCGTCGTCTATTAGAAACCCGGCGTCTATTAGAAGTTTTACGGTATTTCTACACATGCTGCGCTTTTTCAGGAGTTCTTTGAACATTGAGTCTAAAAGTTACAGAGACGAGGGATCATGGCGTCAGTTTGAAGGCGCAGCACCACTATATGTTACACGTTCGAATAAATGATAAATATCAACTTCTCCTATTAAAAATTTGCTCAGTCATCCACAGCATAGTTCGTTAGTGATGCCTGAACAATGATTTAATGAAAGAAATTGACAAGATCCGAATTTATTCTGTCATAATGCAATAAGTATTATTTCTATTCCCCTTTGTTTTCAATTTTCCCATCATTCGTATTTAATTTTGTTAATGTAAAATATAGAAATGATATAAAATACATCTGAACTAAATAGAATTGAACGAAAAACACACCCAAATACAAACTATCCGAAATTTCAAATCATACCCGCGTGGCACTCTGAGGTCCGCGCGAACCAGGCATCAGCTTGGAAGGTTAATTTTCGACTTTGTGATATTGGCAGTTGGCACAAGAAAGTGATTCATTGAGTTGGAGAGAACCGATGCAGAAATATGAAAAACGATAACTGCACTTTCTTGGGATTTTAAATGCGGAACTTGGAACTTGGAACTTGAAACTCGTTTTCGGGTGTCCCTACAATTTCCATGTATTACAATTTAGTATTCCCATTTACCAAATTATGCAGAACTTTACGGGATAATACGTGGGGAAATGACGAGAGAACGATAAAAATGTGGTGATTCACTCAGTTTTCTGTAGCTGTGCTTCGAACGAACTGACATCAAAGGGCTATTGCAAGAAGGAAAACCTTTCACTCACATAACGGACAAATTTGGCTCACGGGGTGCTCTTTATTCGTTTTTTCTCTCCGAATTCCCGTAACCAGATTGTTCATCAGTATTTTATGTTTCTTTGTGATTAAAATATCTCCACAATCGGAAAAGACTCAGAAACTGACGTGAAGGATCAATATAAAAAACAGACAATGTTACCCTTGGGAAATGATGAAACACATTTTTCACTCTCAATTGCAAGCTGAATATGAGGCTATGTACGGCAACCGCCATATCAGGATATACTGGTGGTGAGGAAATGTCTGAACTCCTTTCTAGATGTGGCATCGTCATGTCCACTGGAAAACTATGACCTATTGCTTCAGGGTATTCAGATGTACGGAATATGTGCAATTGATATAATGTATGTACATCACCATTATATGCCAGTCGACCTCGAGCATATAGCCGGACAGAGTAACATCAATCGAACCCGTAAGGGACCCTGAGGACGATCTGAAATCTCCTCGGCCAAGGAACAAAGATACTGGTGAATAGAACAACAAACTTTGATCTATTTGTAGTCAGTTATATATGTCTGAGTTTGGCTCGGCAGGGGCGGATACAGTAATTCAGAAAAGAGTGGGCGCAATTGCATGGTTCGATCGAGCAAGCAAACAGGTGTGGGGTCTGGGGCCAGCCAAGGGGTTAGATTCTCTGTGGTGAATTATCGGGCTCTTAAGAGGTTGAGAGTGAGTTGCTATCAAACAGATAATTTTACTGCATATTACCCGACACATGAAAAAGTGTGGTGATTTTCGATTGTCATATCATATACACTATACATGTATCAGGGGCGGATCCAAGGTTTAGGGGGGAAGGGGGGGGGGTTCTGAGGCGCGCTTAAGGGCCCCAGAAGCCAGAACACTTGTTATGTTCTGTGGTAGCCTCCTGGGGGAATATGCGTCAATGATACCAGTATACCAGTATTTTCAGGTTAGAAACAAAAGATAATGACTTGTGTTATCAGACATCTCTTATTTTCGTCTTTTGCAATGTGAATATACCATTTGCTTATATTTGCATCTATTCTAATACCATCAGTGGCATCATACCCCGTGTGAAAATGACAAACAATGAGAAAACAAATAATTCCCATTTACTCAATTGTTTCCCCTTCAGCCAAAATGTTCATGCTTCTTTTTTCTTCAACTTGATCTTTTACTTTGTAATTAAAAAGACACATTCATCTATTATTGGTAGATTTACCAACTAATCAGGCGTGGGGTCAGGACCCTCTAGGGCTCGATGAGGGCCAACAACCTCTAGATACTCTGTGGTGAAGTATTTTGAGGCTCTCAGACATTGCAGAATGTGACGAATACAGTCCACGAGGGCGCAAAACGCTGGCATCGGTGGATGCGAGCATATTAGAAAAGTCGGCAAATATCACATTTTTACAATGGTCTTACAAATATATTACTATATTATTAACTCGGTACGAATCATCTTCTCTGATTGGTTTATTTGTACCACGTGTCACTCCCAAATTATGTATGCTGGATCCTGAAAGGGTATATTGCATTTGTGTATCGGACAGCGCGGTCGCCTCAACCAATCAGCTTGTCTGTTCCTCGAAAAAAGAGTATATTGGATCCGAGTCATGTGGGATTGCGTATATTGGACGGTGACGCGATAACAGCCAATCAGCGTGGTTGTTACAAACAGCGTGTTGTTAATAATATAGCAAAGATTGGATGCTGGTCGTCCAATACAGAGTTTACGGGATTCAGAAAAGCTATATTGGACTCGACTGCGCCTCGTCCAATATGACTTTTCTGTATTGGACTCCCCATCATCCAATATTTGTATAGTGTTACATGCACATGTACACATATAAACGAAATAAATTATATTGAATCAGTGTAATAAAAGTCATATGCATATTTACATGTCACAGAAAAATATATTTCCGACATACACATACAAAATGCTATCACGCTATCACCGATTTTTTTTTCTGAAAATAAAGGAGGGCGCACGCCCCTTGCGCCCAACCTGCTCAAATCTGCCCTGTCTCGGTCCTCCTCAATTTTTGTCAAAATCGGAAGGCAACGGAAAAAGAGAAATTGGCTAATCAAGATTATTTTTTTCAACAATTTTTAGTATCTTTATGTGGCCATTTCCCGATCGTATGGTGTATGGATGTTGTGAAACTGCATCCGTAAATTAGCGAGTCCCAATCCAACAAGCCAATCAGCATCACCACAGCGGGTATGACGTAATCGGGGAAAGCCCTACAGCCGGGGCCCGGGAAACGCAAGTCAGACGAATGTGAACCCTTGGACTGAAAGCACGAAGAACGTCTCATCTGCGACACTTGCCTAAGCAAGGTAATTGTCCCCATATATACATCAGTGTTTTACAACATTGGTGTCAGAAGTAAAAGTGTATATTTCGCCTGGAAAACCAGATTGTCATCGGATTGAAAAATTCGTAAAAAAAATCCGGCCAGACATTTTTTGCTTCACGCATGATTGACCGCAGGTGTGATTTCCACATGCGGATTAAAACTAGGTCACCAGTGTGAGCGCATGTATTGAAATTTTCCACCGTACCGTGTAGAATTTACCATATCCATATTTCAAATCCAATATCGTGTGTATTCAATACTGTTTACAAATTTGACTTTGCAAGTTGTCCTTCCTATTCAATAACATTACAATCACAGTAATAGAAAATAGTTGACAGTTTTGATTAGATTACAATCACCAAGTTTGGACATACAGTTAAAAACTTGTGCGTGTATTATTCCCAACAGACTCATTGATAAATCCGTATAAATTTTCACGGCTTATAGAATTGTGTTTGGTCCTTTGCGGATTTAAAGTTGGTGTGACTTACACTCTAGTATTAATTCAACCAAGTGACTGATAATTTATTGCAAATCATTCTATATTGTCACGATTCGTGATAAATACCGAAATGTGTCTGTTGTGATAATGTTGTAACCATACATATTACAACACATCAGTAAATAGTTATTACTTTGCTGAATTTCTGATTATTTTTGCGGTAATCATAGATTGATTGACACAAGTACCTATACATTTAGCTCATAACTAGATCTACATCATATTCATTCTGCAATATACTGGTCAAATATTATTTGTGTACCTTTCCCAACAGATTCATTGGTAATTGTATTTTTTGGACTTTGTTACTTTCCCAGTAAATAATTACGGGTCACTTGTTAATTTAGGTGTGGTGTGAGATACACTCTGATACTTACATTGATTTCGTGACCAGTAAGTTAGTTCAAAAATATTGCTTGCCACAATTAGTGACAAATTAAGTGGATCTGTTGTGATATTGTCGTCATATAATTTATATGTGTAATACTTTGAACCCATCATAATTATTCGCTGACATTGGTATCCGCACACATCAAGTGAAAACAAACAATTGTTGAATCATCAACAGTGACCAAATCGCTCACTTAAGTGGTACTAATACTAAACAAGACTAGTATTATACTACGTTGTCATTGTAATATCAAATTGATTATGTAATAATTGTCTTGCATGTGATGTGATATTTATTTGTGCATTGTATTATTTATTGCTCGGTTGTAATATTTATTGAGTTATAAACTCAAGAATTGTGTGTATTGATTGAATATTGTATATGTATTGATTATATTCAGTCTTTGCATGTATTTATCGATTGTGCCAACATAGAGGACGACATGCTGCTAGGACATGATTTTCTACATCGTCATGAATGTATCATTGACTTCAACAGTAATGTCATGGTCATTCCTGGGGAGGTTATCCCAGCCATGTCACAGTTTGACCGTCATCAAAACAAACACCTGGTTCGACAAATATTGATGAAAAAACGAACTGTGATCGCACCTAACAGCGTCCGGAGAGTAAACTGTTTTGTGTCAGGTCCTACAGTCCAGCAGGACGGGCTGATCATAGAACCTGTCATGGTCACAGATGGACTACTAATTCCGAAACTGGTCGTAGATAACAACAGGGATGTGCCAGTTTGTGTGATGAATATAACAGATCGCTACATCACACTGCGTCACAAGCAACTGATTGGCACAGCTTTCGACTTGGAAGACCCTCGGATTGAGGACAAGACCGAGTTTTCGGCAGAAATCCAACAGGTCTCCCAAGATTCAACTGGAGAGCTACCTGAGCACCTTCGTGGTCTCTATGAAAAGAGTACCACACTCCTGACGTCAACCCAGAAAGAGCAGGCACGTCAACTGCTGAATACATATGCCAGTGCATTTGCATGAGACGATTTTGACCTGGGCAATTTCACGGCTGTGGAACATGGCATTGTCACCGATGGAACGCCTCCAGTCAGAGAAGGAATGCGGAGAACGCCACTGGGGTTCGAGAATGAGGAACAAGGCCACTTGAAGAAAATGTTGGAATTCGGCGTCATTCAACCCTCCAACTCAGAGTGGGCGTCAGCTCCAGTGCTAATCCGGAAAAAAGACGGCTCGGTACGCTATTGTATAGACTACCGGGGCCTCAACACTAAGACCATCAAAGACTCCTTTCCATTGCCGAGAATCGACCAGTGCATGGACACGCTCTACGGGGCCAAATACTTCAGTACTCTCGACCTGGCGTCAGGGTACTGGCAGATCCAGATACGTCCAGAAGACCGGGCCAAAACTGCCTTCATCACTCGCTACGGGCTGTTTGAACATGTGAGAATGGGCTTCGGCCTGTGCAATGCCCCAGCAACTTTCATGAGAGTCATGACACTGGTTTTACGAGGGTTGGAATGGAAGCAGGTGTTAGCCTATTTGGATGATATTATCGTCCTGGGAAGCTCCTTCGAGGACAACATCCAGAACCTGGAAACGGTTTTCCAACGGATGCAGCAGTTCCAACTAAAGCTGAAACCCCGGAAATGTGAACTTTTCCAAACATCTGTTGACTTTTTGGGCCGACACGTCAGTGGGGAAGGTATGCGGATATCTGATCAGAAGCTGGAAGCCATACGGAATTGGGAAGCGCCCGAACTGCGTGTCGTGCAATACTTGCGTTGAACTGGGTCGAGAGAATTAGTCGCATAGGCGATGGTTCGCTCCTTGCCATCTTGGACTTGGGAAAGTTCAGCGCCTATGGCATAGTCGGAGGCATCCGTATCCAGGATGAACTGGTCTTCAGAGTTGGGAAACGCCAACACAGGTGCCGTCAAAGCCAGGTGTTTGAGACGGTCAAAGGCCTCCTGGTGAGCCGCACTCCAAATGAACGACACTTTCTTGGAAGTGAGCTGGTACAGCAGATCAGTCAGCTGGGAGTAGCGTGGTATGAACTGACGATGATAGTTCATAAATCCAAGAAAGGATTCGAGGTCCTTCTCGGTCTTGGGCGCTTCCCAATTCCGTATGCCTTTCAGCTTCTGATCAGATATCCGCGTACCTCTTGCGATTCGAGAGGTCAGTGTCTCAGAGGGCCAGGAACCAATTGCCCTCATCTCCGCTTACACAACAACAGAGCTAGAGGGACTACAATCAAAAGATCCTGTACTAGAGCCCATCATGAGCTGGCTCCGTGAGTCTCGAACACCTGATCAAGCCGAGCTGACCCTGTATGGGCGAGGTACAAAGTACTTGTGGAACTTGAGACGCCAGCTGTCTCTGGTAGACGGTGTACTGTACTACTCCTGGGAAGAAGCTAATCGAGTGACCAGAAAGCTTGTGGTGCCTGAAGGATTGAAAGACGAGGCATTACGCCTGGCCCATGACGTAAAATCTTCAGGACATTTTGGGCAACACAAGACCTTGCTTCGATTAAAACGTCCTGTTACTGGTATCTGATGCAGCGTGACTGTGAACTGTATGTGCGGACCTGCAAGACATGCAACACCAACAATCGTCCGTCTAAGAAAGCAAAGGCTGCATTGACCACCTTTCATGCCGGTTACCCAATGGAACATGTCCACCTCGACTTCATGGGTCCTTTTGTGGAGTCCAACTGCGGTAATCGCTACATCCTGGTACTCGTCGATCAGTACACAAAATGGGTCGAGCTCTACCCTGTTCCACAACAAACTGCTGGAATCACTTGTCAGGCACTGATCGACAACTTCATCTGTAGATTCGGCATTCCCCATTTTATCCATAGTGACCAGGGTCGTAATTTCCAGTCGGCGCTGTTTGCTGAGCTGTGTCGAGTCCTGGAGATTACCAAGACCCGAACTACGCCATATCGTCCGTCAGCAAATGGACAGGTGGAGCGTTACAACCGGACGATCCTGCAAACAATACGATGTTATCTGAAAGGCACCCAAAAGGATTGGGACAAACATCTCTCGCTCATTGGAATGGCTATCCGGGGAACCGTCAACCGCACCACCGGGTTCACCCCAAATATGCTTATGCTGGGGCGAGAGATCTCCCTGGCATCTCAGATCTTCGGCATCCAAGACCGAGCTGCACAAGATCCACCAGATTATGTCAAGCAATTACTCGAGCGTCTGCAGGATGCTCAGGAATCTGCCCGACAAGTCCTTAAAAAATCACTGGTTCGCCAAAAGGAACAGTATGACGTTCATGTGCGGGAACGACTATTCGAGGTCGGAGACCTCGTCTACAAGTTGGACAGTGCCACCAAGCCGGGCCAGAGCGGGAAATTGCAGCCGGTGTTTGTGGGTCCCTTCCTGGTGACACGCTTAGTGTCACCTATCCTCTATGAGGTGGAATCTCGGAAGAGGAAGTCCATACTCCATCACGATCGGTTACGCATTTGTGAAGACCGGGATATTCCTTTATGGGTCCGGCGGAGGCGTCAACAGCTTCTGAGTGAAGAAAGAGACAGGGGAACTTCGGTAACATTGGACCAAGATCCAGATCCAGAATGTGAACAACCAGACCCAGATCTAGAACTCGAACAAGTTCCAGATGGACCCCGAAATCAAGGTCGGGGCCGGCAAAGGGATCAAAAGACATCAGAGATCCAAGGTGACTGGGGCCTGACTCGCCTATTTGAAGAGCCAACCCAATCGAGAGCGGGAAGAAGGGTCAGGCCACCTGCATACCTGGCGGACTACGAGCAGTAGGATCACACAATTCTAGATAAGTTACTTAATAACTAACCCTGAATTTGGTCACTCCGGATAACGTCTAAATTGTGTATTCTAAATTTCCGCAGAAATCGGTGAGAATTCCTTTCTGATTTCCTAATTTGTATTCCAATGTTTTATTTGTTTTTGGAACTGGTGAGAATTTCTCTCTGGTTCCCTAACTGTCTGTTTTGAACTTGCAGAGATGGAGATCGTTGATGAATCAGAATTCATCCCCGACTATGACGAGACTCTTCTCGAGGAGTCGGTGTCAACGGCCCTGTCCAGAACCTCGGAGACTCATGCTGAGACTCGGCTGGTAACAGCTAGTGCCGACAGTCTGCGTGGGCCCTCTGACCGGCCACCCTCAGTGAAGCGCACTGCCGACGGGTAAGTCAAACAGTTGAATGTGTGCACCATCTGCAAGGAGCCTACTCAAGCGGCCATGAAGCGTCATCTGATAGACTGCCATCTGCCCTGGTATGTGCGGCCCGACCACTGTTGCTTCCGTTGTCAGAAATCCGAACTCAGCCGAGCCTTCTTGATTGCCTGTCACGAGCCCAAACCTGACCACTTAGAGGAGGACTTCTTCACCGACCGACGGCTGACACAATGGGTAGGCCAAATGAATGGTTTGCTCAACTTCCTCCGGCAGGAATTTTGCTGTTCTACCCTGCAGGACCTACTCCAGCTGGTGATCGAACAGCGCCTCTACAATGACGACTGGTCGCAGAACATTCCCCCGTCCTACCAGCAGCTCTTCCACAGCTTTGAGGTGCTGAACGGGAGACCGGACCGTATGGAGGTGTTTGCTCTGATCCCGCCGAGCTCTGTCGCCTGTCTGACTCACTGGTCTATCGTGATCAAGCTATCGTGACTGGTCTATCGCTGGATGAACGCCAGGTCCGCTTGCCGGATATTATCCAACCGATACAACCAGTCATCCCCGGGCTGCAGCTCATCACCATCGATGCTCATGCTCACTTCGAGAAGTTCCTTGGAAGAGATGGTCACGTCAACCTTCCACAACTAGAGGCCAACACCCCAGAGGGACAGCGTGTTGCACTGGACAGGATTGTGGCGAGCCTCAACTTTCCTGGTTTCGGGCGCTTCCTGCCCCGTTTGGAGAAGTTGTCTGGTGTGAGTTTCACACTGGGCTACCATCCGACGGTGGTTGGTCGCTCTCGGGACGAGGTGACGGATGTCCACTGGGCAGAACTGCGGATTGCCGTGGCGCGGCCTGACTGTGTTGGGGTCGGAGAGATCGGTCTCGACCACTTCCGGCAGACCAAGGAGGAAGAGCACAACCGCCAACGGGAGTACTTCAGAGTTGTACTGGGAATTGCCTTGGAGTGGCGGCTTCCAGTAGTGCTGCACATCCGAGATGCATTTGGGTCCGATCAAGCGACCTCGGACGGTCTACGGATCCTCCAGGATGTCCTGCCGCGACAGCACCCCGTCTATCTTCATTGTTTTTCGGGAACAGTGAACGCAGCCAAACGGTGGACCTCAGCCTTCCCAAACGTCAGGTTCGGCATCGGAAAGACACTTCTCCGCGCGGGAGAGCCTACCACCCAGATGCTCAAGGCCATGAAGGGTCATCGTTTGCTGCTGGAGAGCGACGCGGGGTACCAAAGCCCGACACCATTCGCCTTACGGCCCATCATCCAGCGGATCACGCGAGTCCGGAACTTCCCGCCGACACTGATCGCCCTCCAGGCCCGTCAGAATGCCCTCCGGTTCTTCTGGGGGGAGGGAGAGTCTAAGAAATAGTCGATTGTGATATATATGT
Organism: Terebella lapidaria; assembly: GCA_949152475.1. NCBI lineage: Eukaryota > Metazoa > Annelida > Polychaeta > Terebellida > Terebellidae > Terebella > Terebella lapidaria. The sequence goes on from OX424566.1 coordinate 38,942,165, forward strand.
ATTGTGTGCCTGAAATTCATTTTAAATTTGTTCCTGTAGTGGCTGGAAGCTGTCCTTGGATGGCGGCATTTTGCCTCTGCCTGGGATGGAGGTAAGGTCGCTACAGAGGGTGTATGTAAAATCAAGTGGATTTTCAGTTACGAGTGTGGCCATGACATAGCTCGTGTGTTTTGTGCCTGATGTGTAAATGCAATTTGTATGCCTGTGGTGTGTATTCATATTCCCGTTGTTCAGTTACGAGTAGTAACCAGGAAGTTTGTCATGGTGGTAGTTTTTATGGTTTTAAGGTTTCACGTAGCCAGGGTTACGAGTTGTAACAGGCTGAATTGTTTTATCATGTTATCCAGTCTTATTCAGAGTTACGAGTTGTAACAAGTTGAGTTCATGTATATATTGTTACCATTCAGTATTGCCACTGTTCAGTATTGTAACTCTGCCCCTTGGGTTGGTGGGATATTCCCCCTGATTCTGAGAAGTGCACAGAGGTTAGGCTAGGTTGCCTGTTTAGTTCACGAATGTCATCACTACAGTTTTAGGAGTTTTAATGGTCACACATTAGTCCGTGTATTCGTCCTTCTTCAGAACGCCCACAAGTATTTCCTCTAGCTTTCAACAGGATAGTCCGGAATCCTTCAAAACGGGGGAGGATATTGTGAAACTGCATCCGTAAATTAGCGAGTCCCAATCCAACAAACCAATCAGCATCACCACAGCGGGTATGGCGTAATCGGGGAAAGCCCTACAGCCGGGGCCCGGGAAACGCAAGTCAGACGAATGTGAACCCTTGGACTGAAAGCACGAAGAACGCTCGCACACCGCAGCCTGATTCTACTTGCAGCCGAGGATTCGTCTCATCTGCGACACTTGCCTAAGCAAGGTAATTGTCCACATATATACATCAGTGTTTTACAACATGACTGATGGTCGTACGACCAAAACTCCCTATTGTCGCCCGAAGTCGCAAATTAGGGGGAGGGGGTCTAACGACAAGGTCAGGGATACAGAAAATGTCAAAATGAGGTAAAGTTCCAATTACTCCGCTTATATTCATAATTAATCTTCCTCATTATTTTTGTATGTTTATGGCCATTTCCGAATCATCTGCCTATGTGACTAAAGTCCTTATTATCGCCCAAGGTCGAAAATGTAAAGGTCATCAGCCATCGATTCGTGATATTTCAAGCAGCTGTAGTTCCCAAACCATTGATGATACTCAAATCAATATTGAACATAATGTATGAAGGATCAAATTCCTCTAGGCTAATCGGAATCAGCTAATGTACATAGAACTCTTGATGCATGCCATGTTTCTTCCTTGTTTCTTCCTTTCAATGTTTCTTCCTATCATGCCCACTGAAAATGTGGATGTCGTCTAAAGCACCGAATGTAACCAGATATCTTTGAGAAAACTACGTACACCGGGATCATGACAGTATTGATCTGTTTTGTTTTATTTTCGGCCAAATTGATTTGATTAGATACTAGTCTTATATAACAAAAACGCGAACCATGGAGGTCAGACAAGAAGCCCAAGGGAACAGATTTATTTTTGGGTACGACATTGGCAATAATACGGGAGTGGACCTCTAGAAAGACACTTCTCCACGATAGGTAGAGCTCTTTCTTGGTCTAAAACTTCTAGATCGTGCAGGGTCTGCAGGCATACATCAATTTAACCGTGACTGAATGGATCAGATAGAGAGCTATAGGTTATAGCTTTAACATCGACCTGTTGGAAGAACATCAAGTCTAACGTTATATAATATGTCTGTTCTAACTAATATTCCGTAATGTTCTGTTAACTTATATATATTCCACTTATATCACAATTCTCTTCTTAGTGTTCTATCTTCTTAGTAAATTGTCGTATGTCTCTTTCGTTAGGATTCTACATCAAAACTGGCGGGAAAACGAGGGCCATGTGGTGAGTGTCTGGAATTTTAGCTCCCTGTGTAACAGAAGTCGTGTATGATAGGTCGAATGTGATGTCATGTCTGGATAGGCGTGATTTAGTGTCTGGAAGTGTCGTGATTGTGGGAGTGTGATGAGTGACGTCGTTTGCTGTGATGTTTACATGTGGCGCGGTGGCTGTGACGGTGGGTGGTGGATGACGTAATTAAGATAAGTATCTGCCGGGTAATGTCTGTGTCGTGTATGTGGAGTGAGAGAATGCGTAAGGGAAGGGTTTTGGGCGATTACTGTCATAAATATTCGACATTTGGGTCTTAACTCCTTTTTTTCATTGTTGGCCAATAGAACCTCTGCTCCACCAGACTGAGTGACAATATCTTCTTTCGCTTCTTGTCAGCACCAGCTGATACTGCTCGCCCTCTCCGACTGTATTTTCCTGTTAAGGACTCCATCATGGAATGACATTCGCTCTCAGTTCAGAACTAACCCTCGTATGACTTGATGGTGGACTTCGGGAAAATATATAATATATTAAAAATTTTCTAAATTTAAAGTTTAACCGTAAAGATATTCCAAAGACTCAACACACCGTCCCTTTCGGCAGATCACCTTGCAGGGTCATCATCCTTTTTGGACTACCTCGGTCAAAATTTTAGCTTGTTTATCAGGTTTATTCCAAATTGTTGGGCGCGTTACAGTATAATCTGTAAGTCCGGGGGTCGTTCCCGATTCCTCCAAAACGGACCCTTAAGGACTGAGTCTTTGCGCCGATACTTCCGGGTCGTGTTTCGCAGGTTTTTGGCGCAGGCGAAGCATGTTGGGGACCAACAATGTAAGAAGGGGGTGATGTGGCGATTTCGTCCAAAGATCACGACAGGAGATTCCTTCTAAACACTTTCTTGTTCCTGGTCGCTTCGTGTTCGAAGCACGTCCGCAGCTTAGCAATGCTCTCTAACTCTCTCGCCCATTATACTATAACAGTGGTCTTACGTCACTTCCCTCGTATCTCGTGCTTCAGGACTATAAATATCCTGGAGCCGCATTGTTCAGTGGAGTTGTCTCAGAGCTGAGCAAGGCGAGAGAACGACGAAGGACTCGGCCATGAGCCCAACGTCCTCACGCAAGGGCCCTGGGGACAATTCTCATAGGGGGCCCAGGAGGGGGACCGTCGCTGACGGCTCGCCCCCTGGATCGCAGGTCCTTTGCCCTGGGATGGTGCGACACAGGCTCTGGCGGACCCTCGGGCTGTCCGGGGTTCCATCCCCGTGGCGGACCGCGGCGAGCCGGCCTCACAGTTAACACCACGGTGATGATCCTGGATCTGAGTGGTGTCCGTATGTCTGGGCTTATTGGGCGGGCTGCTCCTGGTTAACGTTCTAAAGTAGATCCTCTGTGAGTGGACTATCCGGGAGGATCCGAGGATAGCGGATGACGTCAAATTTTACATTGGTGCCGTGACCGGGATCAGTCCGACGGTGTTCCATAGCAGCCTAACGTCGCAGTATCTTTCCTCCCTCATCCCTGGGGACCGCCTGCCTCCTCCGGGACACCCGAGAAAGACACATGAGTGACAGTAGTGGGAAAGATAGGGTGGCTGACCATACACGGTCACACGACGGCCGTGAGCCATCCCGCGGCGGCTCCGGCACCGCGGAAGAATCACCGGATGAGTTCCAGGACCGAACCCAGTCCACGGAGACATCTTCGGCGTCCTCAACTCCATCTCCGGAAGAAGAGTCGAGCCCTGCGGGGCCGCAACAACAGTTGCCTTGAGGCAGAGCTTCGATGAATTAGGTGCAACGGGCGGGGCTGGAAACGGCTCTACTCCGCACCTTCCTTTGCCCGAATGGCCTACGCAACCGACGCTTTTCCGCGGGACGTCTCTGGACGTCTGGAATCGAGTGCCGGTTACTGCAGTTAGCCCCGGGCAAATGGATAGACTGTTCCGCCTACCACCGCCGGCCAGGTTGACTCCTCAAAGGGTTCCTCTGGAGGTAATGTTGGTCTACATCGATGATGTCGTCGTGTATGGCCGGTCGTTCGAGGAAACCCTTGCCAACCTCCAGATGGTGCTCCATCGCATCCGCGACGCAGGCCTTAAGCTGAAGCCCAGCAAGTGTGAACTCTTCGCTGAAGAGATTTTGTACTTGGGCTTCATGGTAACAGGCACCGGAGTCCTACCAGACCCTGCGAAGATCGAGGCCATACAGCACCGGGCATGGCCTTGTAACGTGGCGGACGTAAGGTCCTTCTTGGGCTTCGCGAGCTACCACCGCCGGTTTATTCAAGGCTTCGCGGAGATCGCGTGCCTCCTTACTATCCTTACGGAAAAAGGCGCCGATTTTGTCTGGGGACTTTCTCGGACCTCCGGCAAGCCCTGGTGGCAGCACCTGTGCTGCGGCACCCTCGTCCGGACTGTGAGTTTATCCTAGACAACTGACGCGAGTAACTTTGCACTCAGCGGTGTCCTCTCACAGGTCGTGGACAGGCAAGAGTGTGTAGTAGCTTATGCGAGTGTGGCTCTCAGCCGCTCTCTAATGAACTATTGCACGACTCACTGCGAACTCCTTGCGGTGGTAACCATGACCAAGCGGTTCCAGCATTACTTGTTGGGGCGGCACTTCTGGTTGCGGACTGACAACAGTTCGCTCCGGTGGCTCCTCAACTATAGTGAGGCCGACGGCTTGGTGGTCCGGTGGCTCGTCAAACTCCAGGAGTGTGACATGCAGATTGAGCACCGCGCCGGAAAGTTGCATGGTAACGCTGACAGACTGCCACGTTGTCATAAGTGCAAGAACCCCGACTGTGCAGGAATGACCCCATTCCAGCGCGTCAAGGATTCTTCCTCAGACTCGGAACTGGACCTTCCAGGAAGACCGCAGGCCACTGCTCCGTTTACCAACACGGTGGCCCGATCCACAGGAGTCCACCCCCGTGCGCGGACTCGCCGTTATTGGCGCTGGCGTCCTGTGTTTGAACCGGAGGTGCGGCTAAGCTCCAGCGAGTCTTCCTCAAGTCCGGCGGTGTACTCCTCGTGGGTACCCTCCGCGCCCTCACATGAGTCTGAGTACGAGCAGTCCTCGCCCCCTTTGGTCATGGCCGCTGGTAAGCAGCCAGACGTGACGGATGAGGAGCCGAACTACTTGGGGGGCTACACTCCGGCTCAACCGGCTGCGAAACAGAGAGCTGACAGTGCTCTGGAACCGGTTATAAAGGCCCTCGAGGCCGACCAGAAACCCTTCAAGGCTGAGCAGAAGACCTACAAGGAGGAGACGCAGTGCCTAGTCTCCCAGTGGGAACGGCTCACCTTGAGGGATGGACTCTTGTACCTGGATAAGTCCGCTATTCGGCAGAAGCGTGGCTATGATGCCCATGCTAAGGGTAGGCCTGCTTTTGGGGAAGGCGACAAGGTGCGCTACTATTATCCACCGGCCAAGCAAGGTAACAAGTTTGCAAGGCTGTGGATCGGCCCGTTCACTGTACTGAAGCAGGTGACTGAGGTGGACTACCGGATAAGTCGGGATTCCGATCCCGACAAGGTTCTGGTGGTCCATATCGACAACCTGAAGAAGTATGAGGGCCTGCTCGTCATGGATCCGCTTATTCAAGATGCGGAACTGGATGATGTTCCACTTTTGGACACTTTCGGTCGGCATATGCGGACGCCGGACGAACGTGTACGCTGTATGGTGGGTCTACCAGACCTGTACGATGCGTCGGATGACAGTCCAGACGACATTCCACCTGTTCTCGGCGATCCGCAGGTTCCCACAGTGCCTCCCGGACCTGCGGTTGAAGGACGACCACGCCGGAAATCCTGTGCACCGTTCCGATATGGGTGGGACTAACGTTCCGCTCATGCAAATTCATCTGCGGCATCCATCTATCACATCAGGGATGGATTTTAGGGTGTTCCATAGGGATCCGGACAACTTTCCCCTGTGAGTGGTCACTCTGTGGCTGACTCCAAAGTTGAGGTCTTCGGACAGCTTTGCGTCGTAACGCTGCCGCTCTGCATCCGCCCTCCCTTAGTTTCTAGCACTGAGGACGTGGGGCAAGCCTCTGTGGCTGACTCCGAAGTTGAGGTCTTTGGACAGCTTTGCGTCGTAACGCTGCCGCTCTGCATCCGCCCTCCCTTAGTTTCTAGCACTGAGGACGTGGGGCAAGCCCACATAGTTAACCCAACGCCTACGCTGGCCGGACCACTTTCGTGGATTTGCCGACTCCCAATGATCCCGGAGGAGTCTCTTATATGGCCAGACTGAGGTTGGGATTTACGTCCGATACAGGAGAACCCAACGCCTACGCTGGCCGGACCACTTTCGTGGATTTGCCGACTCCCAATGATCCCGGAGGAGTCTCTTATATGGCCAGACTGAGGTTGGGATTTACGTCCGCTACGGGAGAAGCGCCTACCCACGGATTTGGGGAACTGGCAATGGACGCGGGCATTGTGTCTGGATGTGAAGATTGATGTCCGTGGTTCATCCGCGTGACTCATCCGGCACTCCGGACGCTTTTGGATGATGCATTTCAGTGTGTTATCACCCGTGAACCACTATTGTAATTAAGTTTATAGTAGTTTAAGGTTTCTAATGGCAGGAAACCGTTTTGCCATTATTTTTAATGGACCGGTGCATATATGCATGAGCCTATAGTAAAAACGTAATGCTAAAAATAGACGTCTCCGTGGAGAAGCGTCATACTGCTGTGCGTGCAGACTTGCTGCCAGCTTTAATGTTGTAAAAACATTGTAACCAGCATTGGCTGGTCATTCAAGCACTCGGCACTGGTAGAGACAGATCTCCGGCTCTGAATCCCAGTGCTTACAGTAAAAGAGCGCTTGAATATGTCAGAATGTTTTGACGGGAAAGGCAAGGGAGGGAAGGATCCTCCGGACAGTGATTGCCAAATCCTGTCTGGAGATGAGTCCATTGAGAGCAGTAACACGCTTTTGGGAATGCTCCAGCCCTGAGGATAATAGCCAAGAGACGACCTCCAAGGGCTGTACGATGGGTTCCGAGGAATCCGACTCCGGTAGCGATGCCGAGAGTGTGATAGACAAGCGAGACCTTGCTGTAGAGAGCAACTTGGCCACTGCTGGTGATGAGAAGCTCCTTGATCCATCTTCTCTTCCACATATGGATGGGTTGATGGACTACAGCGAACAGGGCTCTACTGGTATGGATATCGAGATCCATCCGAGTGCGGAGATGCTTGCGTCTCTTGGCACGGCCCTCAGCGGTGGCGGTGCGGACAGTACCTCCGCAGAGTCCGACAAAGGTCAGGGAGGTCCCCGTCGTAGATCGCCCATCCGGGTACCAAAAGGGCCTCTTCTGACAAGTCCTCAGGCAAATCTAAGCCGTCCGGAGCTGCTGAGTGCGGATCCTCGCCTGTAGACGCTGCCCCTTGCATGCCTCAAAAGGGAGATCTCCGGTTGGAGCTTCCCCGGAAGCAAGCTGAGGCGGACAGACAGGGAAGCCTGTCCTCCGAAGTGTTTCTCAAGGTCAGCGTCCGTGTCCTCTCTGTCGATCGAAGGATCGTCCGCGGGTTGGCAAAGACTTTACGCGAGTCCGTAGGCCGGGCGGTCGGTCGTCAATATGATGGTTAGGAGCATATACCGTCGGATACGGCGTTGTTGAACCTGCCGGTTCCCAAGGGTATTAGTAGCCTAGGGGCCTCAGGGATCGCAGCGCTGGTGCACGCTCGGCAGGTCTACCGCCCTCCGTTTTGGCCCGGATGGGCTGCTCCGCTGGGACCAGGCATGCAGGCTCACCATTTAAGCCCCTGCAAACGCCGCCTGGCCTGCCACGTCCGCCCGCGCGGCAGGAGTTCTTGCTCCCGGCCCCGCTCTTGGAGCGCCCCGCTCCAGAGCGTCGGGATTCGCCGTCCACGGACAAGAAGGATGGCACGGACGAGCAGCCGATGGAAAAGGAAGGCTAGTGTAGGAGACACGGCGACGTGCCGGAGTTGCCTTCCGTGGCTCCGCCCTGCCTCGGACCCTCCCCCGGGTCTGATGAGCCGGCTGGCCGGCAACCCTTTTTAGAGGTACTATCACTCTTGATCACTCGGTGTGTCGTTTTACAAAATTTCTAAATTTAAAGTTTAACCATGAAGATATTCCAAAGACTCGACACACCGTCCCTTTCGGCAGATGACCTTCCAGGGTCATCATCCTTTTTAAACTAACTCGGTCAAAGTTTTAGCTTGTTTATTAGGTTTATTTCAAATTGTTGGGTGCGTTACAGTATAATCCGTGAGTCCGGTTGTCGTTCCCCATTCTTCCAAAACGGACCCTTAAGGTCTGAGTCTTTGCGCCGATACTTCCGGGTGCCGCTCACCTTGCTTCCTTCTGGTTCCGTCATGCGTCGTGTTTCGCGGGTTTTGGGCGCAGGCGGAGCATGTCGGGGACCAACAATGTAAGAAGGGGGTAATGTGGCGATTTCGCCCAAAGATCACGGCAGGAGATTCTTTCTAAACACTTTGTTGTTTCTGGTTGCTTCGTGTTCGAAGCACATCCGCAGCTTAGCAATGCTCTCTAACTCTCTCGCCCATTATACTGTAACAGTAGTCTTACGTCACTTCCCTCGAATCTCGTGCTTCAGGACTATAAATATTCTGGAGCCGCGTTGTTCAGTGGAGTTGTCTCAGAGCTGAGCAAGGCGAGAGAACGACGGAGGACTCGGCCATGAGTCCAACATCCTCACTCTTCAGCTAAGGCCCGAGAGGGCCCCCTGGGGACAATTCTCATAGGGGGCCCAGGAGGGGGACCGTCGCTGACTGGGGGGCTCGCCCCCTGGATCGCAGGTCCTTTGCCCTGGGATGGTGCGATACAGGCTCTGGCGGACCATCGGGCTGTCCGGGGTTTCATCCCCGTGGCAGACCGCGGCGAGCCGGCCTCACAGTTAACACCAGGGTGATGATCCTGTATCTGAGTGGTGTCCATATGTCTGGGCTCGATGGGCGGGCTGCTCCTGGTTAACTTTCTAAAGTAGATATTGTGCCCGCAGTGGCCCTCAGTGAGCGGACTATCCGCGAGGATCCACTATTAGTCAACCAAAATCGTCAGTTTCATCAGCAAAAATGCTGATGGACCACAAAAATAATATTAAATTCCCACAAATTGTCTGGAGTTCAAATCCGCAAAATAAAATACCCACAAAAATTAGTACCTTTACAGTTTATGTAACATATCTATCACAGTAAAAATATATGTCTAGAGAATGTTATTTACTTGCTATTCTCCCAAAATAAAGATAATTTTATTCCTCAGAATAAGTCTTATTTATTTCAGTATATAGGCCTGAATCATATTAACCAGAACATTTTGAAAATATTTCACTCACCAAGTAAAAATTTTCTTACTACCAACGAAAAGTTTTATGTTTGAGAATTTTTACTTGGTGATTGAGATAATACTAAAATACATATTAATTCACGTGTTTTGAGGAGTAAAAATGTCTTGGGAGAAGAGCAGAGAAGAGCAAGTAAGTAACATTTCAATAAGATAATCTTTACTGTGATATCTTGAACTGTTCTCATGTGCAATGGGAAGAAAGTTCATACACTTCATTCGTTCAAATGTATATGAGTGTAGTTATCGTCATCGATGACACAAGTTTCATTCCCAAAAATTTGGTTCATACAGACAGTACTGCTCGACCTTTGTTTCGTTGTGTTATATTGTATTCAATGGATATTGTTTTGTTTTTACAGATGCAGGATACTGTAAAGCTACTATTACTTCGGGGTATTTCGGATTTCGCAGTAATAAAAAAAATCACAAAATAAAAAAAAAATCACAAAATTACATTCCCGTATAATTAAATTTCAGAAAAAAACGGCAGGATTGTTTTCTTCCGGTGACAGTGTATACATAGCACTAATAGTCAACCATAATTGTCATTTTTGGTCCATCAGCAAAAACGCAAAATGAAATCGCTACAAATTTGTCTCAGTTTCAAATCCGCAAAATAAAATACCCCACAAATAATAGTACTTCTACAGTATTCGGTTGTTACAGCATATTCGAGATCTGATTGCTATTGCATAATACCGTGTATATCCACATTCAAGATTTGACCACAACAAATCAGATAGCTTAACGGAGTACGGTGATTTATTTAATTTCCACAATACAAAACATAAACATCATATGTATCGCCAATTTTCACTAATATATACTTGCGAAGTACAAACCTACATTGAATTTCACTTCACTACGAGTAAACATTCCTTACACAATTCCACAAATCTTTATTTCTGGATTATTTTACACGTATGTTACTTTGAATTATACATAACGACATTCAAAAACGCAGACACATTCATTTCTATATATTCTCAGACTGGTTAAATTTACATAAGCAAAACAAATAGGATCATCTTGCTCATATATTTTACCTTCATTCGGATGTAACACATTGTGTACCAACTACTAAATAAGACATCTCATTAGAAAAATAAATCTAATGTTGGAAAACATCAACAATGAAAAGCACAGTTGAAAACATATTAGAAACTTGACTGAAATATCTTCAATAGAGAACGTATCTACATTTCTTCTTGTATATTTGAAAGGTCAAATAACTAATACTTGCATCCCTCAAGGTAATAACAGTTCAACGCCTCAAAATTATCCGTTGTCTCGGAACCCAATTGGGGACACTTTCTCCTCTGCGTTCACTTCTGTTCGATGGGGATCTTTCTCTCCTGAGGGGTGAGCGCGGGAGCCGGGGCCTCCACGGTCAGCACCCCGTCCTTGGTGAGAGACGGCTTGACCAGGGCCGGATCCACCCCCTTCGGTAACTGGTACTGGCGGAAATAGGTCTGGCTCTGGCGTGAGGTGTCAGTGTGCTCCTCGTGCTTGGCTTCCACCTGGTCAACGAAATAAACATTGATATAAAACCTGGAATATCAACTCACTACACACAGCTTTCGAAACATATGATTTAGAGACACACCCATAACAAATGCTGAGGCACACCTACACATGGTAATTCACACAAAAGCTTACCTGTAGCATGTTGTCCCCGACCACTTTGACCACGACCTCCTCTGGTTTGAAGTTCTTCAGGTTGAACTCCAGCTTGAGCTTGGTCTGTCCTCCTTCCTCAACAATCGGTGTCTGGGGATAGATGGCGATATCCTTGAGTTCATTTCCTTTGCCCAACTCCATGGGAACGAGCTGAAACATCCCTTGGCGCATGTGCTCCATATCTCTTTCCATCTGCTGTATCATGCGGTCGAAGAAGTTGTGGCCGTGGATCTCCACGGGAAAAAATCTCTCCATCAGTGCCATCTTGGTCTGTGAAATATCAATATCAAGTAAACCAGTTGATCAGGAGATTTTAATTTGAGATGATGCAGATATGGTATACTGTGCAGACTGAATATCATTAGATCGAGAGAACATAGTTATAATGTATAATCAGCCTGTGAAAATCCCAAAATAACCATCACGACTCAATTTGAAAGGCGAACGCATCTTATCCCTAATATATTCAAGATCACGAATTGAATGGATATTTATGCCTGAAGTCTACTCTTAGAGGGTCTTTTTATTATGGATGTGCGGAACGATACTAATATTTGACAATTCCGTGGTTGCAGTGAACGTTCTGTTGATATATTAGAATCTAGTACTCGTATATAGATCCGTACATATATTATAGATTATATAGCCTATAGTAGGTACTCTGATTCTTGTAACCGGTTTACACCGTTTTTATTTATATAAATATTTTAGCGATGCCAAATGATATCGTGTTTATATATATATATATATATATAGCTTGGCATAATTCACCTGTGACTTAAACGGCAATTTTCCATAAAGTTTCATGCTTTTTAGCTCGGAAACTTAATAAGTTAGCAAATCTCCCTCCATGTTAATTCTAGCACATCACCATGATCACAAGATTTCACAAGAGTCCGCGCACAACTTTGCGCTTTTTGAGATCAGCACGACTCTGTAGAATATACTAGTACCCACAACGTGTATTCTGGTCAAAAAGTATGACAATAATTCCATTCCTAAATAAATTGCTGGTGATTTTAAACACCACCATGCAAACAAAGGAATAGGCTGCTTAGATTCCTGAGATCCCGCTTTGGGTGATACATGCATGTATTCAAGTTTGGGGTAGATAACTTTTTCAATTTTTGCTAAATAAGTCTGAAAATTGGTAGAAAATTGCCGTCTGACACACAGTGAAGTATACAAAATTATAATAAATACCATTTAGCATCGCGAAGATACATGAGATATGGCCCGTTTCTTACGCCTGGTAGAACATGAACCAGTAGAACTTTCGAGAATCTGGTAGAACTTTGTGGCAGAAAACTTATACCAAATAAAAATTGGTAAACACATGGTGAAGTCAAATTCAGCGCAAACTTTCATATGATTTTTTACCATAACTTCGTTTAGGATGGTCAGATCAATTTGAAATTCTGTGTTTCCATTTGGCATAAAACCGTATTTTTTTTTACCAAATTTCAAACTTCTATCTTGAAAATTAAAAAAGAAACCATTGTCCTACTTTCTCCCATTTCTTTTGGTACTTTCTGGAAACTAGCATAACATTTTATTCTACCATAACCAAGTTGATGTACTACTGGTTCGTGTTCTACCAAGGCCAACCTTTATCTTTTGTTTCCCCTCACGCTAGTACCATCTCTATATGCATACTCAATGTGACAAAGGAAAATTCCAAAACAACATACTCGTAAGCATAGACATAGAAGAACTTCTATGTCTATGCTCGTAAGTACTATCACTTCATCAAAGAGACAGAGAATTGCAGTGGTATTCCGTTGTCTATAAATGTTAAGCCGAAAAAATGTTGTAAAAATCACAATAGGCCTAAGCATTTTCAATTTTGGCCCAAGTGTTAGAAACGCGATCATATTGGCAAAACACGGTGTAATTGTTTTTAAAAATCAGAGTAGATCTAGATATATAGGCCCAATGCTCCTCCACAAACCATACAAGTAACTCACCTTTAAATTCGTAGCCACTTGGTGTGCAATGAAAGCAGCAGGATCGGTGAATACGTGACCAGACAGTTGATCCAAGTTACGCAATGTTTGTAACAGTCCACGACTCCACGCCGGTCTGCAATCAGCTCCGCAATAGGTCCCAAATAGCGTAGGTGCAATAGGAGATTATCCTCCAACTGTTTATGCGAACACTACAAGATGATGCTCAATGTATGAGGAATGTTGCAGACGAACGGAATTTAAAGGAGAATATTGTATTTTCAAGAACCTTCACGCCAAATCATCACGCGTCTAGAACCCTCGATTGTAAACACGCGGGCCGCTTCACAATGGGTCAGCATAGCCAGCTGCTGCATCGAGAACATTCGGACAAGTGTTCGAATCTCGAGCGCGTCATGACGCCGCTTCGTAAATTTTGGTCACCAGCTTGGTCATAAGGAGCCTCCCTCCACCCCCCACCGCCCCCTTCCCCCCACTCCCACGCCTCCCTTCACAACCCTCCACTCACCCCCCCCCCTGTCGCGCACTGTGCACATACGGTTGGCCCGAAATAATAACTACGCCAGACTACGGTGGCCCTATCGGCCAACCAAACGCGCACCTGCATCAGTACATCATATAGAATCCAAATCAGGGATCTATTTCATCTGATCGCTGAATGATCAGTGCTGGAATACGGGTTCATGTATATATAGGCCTAGTTTTATTTCAATTTAATTTCCATCTTACATGTATGTACATGGACATTCAGGTGTTAAAGTGTAGCCTAGTGTTTGGTTATCTAATTAGCGTTGCGGGCAGCGCGTGTCGGGCGGGGCTGGGGTGGGTGTGGAATGCCTAGGCATAGGCGGCCCCGGTCCTACTATCATTTGTTTTAAATATAGTAATCTCAACAAAAGGATCGCAGCACTTTCAAAAATAATATTTCAGATTGTTTCAAGGAGGTTTACATTTTAATCTTGTGAATAAACGCAAATACTCTGAGAGCTTTGCGATATTTTTGGATGGTTTACCGTAATACATGCAGAACAATTAAAAAAAAAAGCCAACTTCTAAAGATTCCGACATAAAAGTGAGAAAAAAATTTGAAAAAGTGTGATGAAAAATATGGATTTGACACCAAAATAGACGCCATGAACTATCAATTTGATCCAAAACAATGGGTAACATTAAAACCATTGATCTATATGTTCTTCTGTGTTTATTTTATTATATGGAGAATAATGAGCACTTCAATCCATTAAATTGAGGTTATGAGTCACATAAACTTTCCCATCTCAACATGTTTCCGCTGGCCACAAGTATAATTATCTCTACTGTAGGTTACTCGTGTGTGTTTATTTGAATGTCTAGTGACATAGTGTAACATAGTGACCACACACAACATCGGCGTGACATAGTGACCACACACAACATCGGCGTGAGCTGACCCAGGATTTTCAAATGGAGGGGGGAGGGGGGGGGCGCCGGGCGAAGGGGGGTTTGTAGTAAGTCGCCCAGTGCCCTAGAAGCAGACGGGTGATAGTTTCTCTGTGGTGTGTTCTGTATAGAGTTCCAGAAGGAACATTACGACTTACTACTAACCACTTACTAATTACATCTACCTACCACTATGCCACATATCACTTAGGCCTACTACTTACCATTCACCTATTAACATCTTACTACTTACCACTTACAACTTTAGAATCAAACTTTAGTTACCATTAAGAACTTACTAGTCACCATTCTATACTTACCATTTACCACTTACTACTTATGCCTACCAGTTACTACTTTCCACTTACTAGTTACCACTTACTACTCACTTCTTACCACTTACTACTTACTAATTACCGCTTACTACTTAAGCCTACCAATTACTACTTTCGACTTACTAGTTACCACTTACTACTTACCACTTATTACTTACCACTTATTACTTAGGCCTACCACTGACCTCTGGCGTACCAGTACTTTTGAGTTTTGATGGCATTTGCATGACACTGAGGACAGACCCTTGTCACACACTCCGCCATGGTGGGAAATGTTTTGCTCGCCAAAATAGCATTCAACAGGTGACACTGGTTTATGCTCATGTCATACACAATTCGCGAGAAGTAAGTGGTAAATAGTAAGTGACTGGTAAGTAGTAAGTGGTAAATAGTAGTAAGTCGTAAGTGGTAAGTACTAAGTGGTATGTCATAATATCCCAGATAGAGTAAGTAGTAACTAGTAAGTGGTAAGTAGTAAGTCGTAATGTCCCTTCTGGAACTCCATAGTTCTGAGCATATATTGAGTTATAAATAGGGTAAATATATGACGACCCCTGCATTGTTTTGCAGGGATACAACCGTAAAACCGCGGATGAACAGTCGTTATTTGCCTGGTAGGGGGAGGCTCCTCCGGCTGTAAGGAGAGTTGAACCGCAATTCAAAATTACAGGGGTGGGTATAGGATGTGTGTGTGGGTTTTTCTTTTTGTGGGGGGGGGGGGGGGGGGTTGGGGGGAGGAGAGGAGGGACGAAACCCTTGATCAAGATAGCGGCGAACGCACCGAGCCCCTGTCGGCCTGGGGTAACGCATCCCCAATTGTAAAATCTAGCCCTTTCAAGTTGGGTCGTGTGCGCTGGGCTAGCTTCACACATTATTCCACTTTAAACGCATTCCAAGTTCTTAGCTCATTCAATCTGGTGGATGGCAAACTCGTGAAGTCCTCGATTCATTCATCAGTTTTATTCATCCAAAATCATTTGATGGCATTCCAAATCATTCCGGTTACATAAATGAATCAAACCTAATATATAATACAAGTACACATGCGCTATATCCCAATCAGGTATTCTCACATTCCCGTGCCAACACAACACGTGCTACGTGTCCGTTAAAAGCTTCCAATATTTCGCTTCTCTGTGTGTAATCCAAATTCTTCCTTCTGGTCACAATGCATGGGGTTTTTATATCCCACAAACAAAGGACAATAAAAACATGACATCATTCAGAAACTGCGAAGTAAGCAGAATCCTTCCAATAGTTTATACAGTAGCCTACAATGTCTGGCCAGCTATACAGAACTGTAGAACTTTGTCTAACCCGGTGATGTTTACATTGCAATAAAATGAGTCAGCAATACCAAAACAAGATGACGAAACATACCTGCGTAAAACATGAGACACGTGGACAAAAGACAATTTCGTTGCTATAGCTATTGGGGTCAAAGCCCGGTGACTGAACTTGAACTTCTTGAACTTGTACCAAAGGTTAACCAGTTGGTCGAAACACAGCATCTCTGTTCTAAAAACAACATCCAAATTATGCAATAACACATGCACCCCGATAACGCCTGTGACAACAATACCTGATGGTCAAAACTTCGCAATGTACAAAAATAATTATGAAACACAAAAATCACGACACACAATCAAAATTTTTTTTTTTTTTTTTTTTTTTTTTCAATGGCTTAATGTTTATTTGAGACTCGTAGACACTTGATCGCAAATACGTCACAAATACACACAATAGTGATACATATCACAAAATACAGTTATTTTATATGTAAATTTTTCATATAATATATCCACGTACTCGAATAAATACATATACACATGTACGTACACGACACTTGCATACAAGACCAAAATTAGAGATATTAGACATAATTGGAGATAAACAAACACATGCTCATTTTATGTATAAACGATTTGGGAGAATCGGATCCTGAGTCGTCAGCAGCGGGTGGGCCGCCTACAACCGGATTCGCTTCACCCAAATTTGGAAATTTGTCATTTAAACATATATTTATTTCTACTCAAGATATAATCGATCTACACAAATACATGATTGTGTGGAGTACATAATACATAAACATATATAAACCTTTTATTCATTTTTCTACCATACGGATACATATATCCCTTATTTGTTTTTCATAGTTGTACAATGTTGTCAAATTTGCATTTTCAATAGATTTAAATAAACAAATACACCTCTTAGCAACCAATATCAGTAAATTAATTGTATCCAATTCTTCTTTTGTTAACAGGTTACAATTTAGTATACCTACAATTTTCATTTCATATGATAGTTCGAGATTGATGCCCGATATAAACTGAATATCAATTTCTACTAAATCCCACACAAGTTTTATCTTATTACATTCACAAAAGAAATGTTCTATGGTATCTGTAGCATTACAATGTACACATTTGTTAGTTTCAGATAATTTTACTTTGAACAAATAACTCTTCGTCGGGTATATACATTGCGATATTTTCCATTGTATCACAAATAATTTTACTTCTCGAGTTACCGTTAACGCTAAACTCCACATGTTAGATATCGATACATTAATTTCAAATTTACTAAACCAATGATTATGCACAGGTGTCTTCACCCTAGCCTTAACATAGAATTCTCTAACATCTTTCGTTTTCAATTTACTGATTGGGGAGCCATTGAAATATATATCCTTGTTTCTATTACTGTATGATAAGCATGTTAACAAATTTGGCGACAAAGCATTTCTCACAATAGTATATTCAAAAAGAGTGAGTGCGTTATTGCCTAGAATGTTTGCAACGTCATCATAACTAATACATGCTCCTCTATCAACCACATCAGATATATATACAAAACCCCTATCAAGCCATCGCTTTAAGAAAATCGGATTATTTTTGTATGAGATCATTATTCCATATCACTTCTGAAAATTTCCCAGTACCGTACTGTGGGTTTCTATCCTTTGTGTCCAGCCAGTCCTTAAGTAACTGGCGATAAAACGACGGAAAAAATCCCTCAATTCCCCTAAATTTTGTGAAATTTGTATTCATATTGAATACAATCAAACCCGTCCCGAATTTGTTCAAATATCGATTTGGTAGAATACGCCATGAACCATTACCGGGGTTTAGTAATAGTTTTATCCATTTGAATGATAGGGACTTCTGCATATCGAACATATTGATCATATTTAAACCCCCCGAAGCTATATTCTGTACAAGGACATCCCGACTAATTTTTTCCGTTGTGTTTTTGATATCATTTTCTTTGTAAACATGTTTTCTGTTCCAAATAAATTTAGAAAATAATGTGTTCAATCTTTCCAGAATTTTATCAGGCAGTCGCAAACCCTGCATGATATATAAAAATTGTGACATCAGAAGACTTTTTGTTAGCACAATTTTCCCGTATATAGATATATTTCGACCCATCCATGACTTCATTATCCCTTCGCACTTTGTTATTCTATTTTCCCAGTTTTCAGAAATATCTGCAGCAGGACGGTCGTTTTGAAATATTACACCTAATAGATTTATACGATTATCAGGGAAAATTTTCCATTTAATGTCCGCATAATGTTTCCGTCTGTATTTCCAACATCCGACCCATAGTGCTTCAGTTTTGTTACGATTAAGGTTAAGAAAAGATATCTCTGAAAATAAATCAATGATGCGTAAACTTTCGTCTATGGAGCTTTCGTCCCCCATGAGCAAAGTTGTATCGTCGGCATATTGTAAAATTTTTATTTCTTTCCCATTGCGGTCTCCCGAAAGTGGAATTCCCCTGATGTTATTATTCTGTCTAATTTTACAGGCTAATATTTCGCACGCAATTATAAAGCAAAAAGGCGATAATGGACAGCCTTGTCTTATCCCACATTCAATAGGAAACCAGCTGGATAGCCAGCCGTTGTAACTTATAGATGTAATGACATCAGAATTGAGGACCCTGACCCAATTAATCATTTCCGGACCAAAACCAAATATATCAAACGAATTGAGGAGAAATTCCTTAGACAATGAATCGAATGCTTTGCTGTAATCTACAGAAATTAGCGCCCCAGGTATATTCAATTTATCCGTGAATTCTATGACGTCATCAACGGCCCGGATTACAATTCCAGAATGTCGCCCTTTGATAAATCCATTTTGGTCTTCAGCTATTATGTCGGTCAATGCCGGTTTTAACCTATTTGATAAAACCTTAGCGAGAATTTTGTAATCGGTATTTGTTAGACTTAGCGGTCTCCAGTTAGTAAGTTCCTCTCTAGGTTTATTCTTCCCTTTATACAATAAGATCATTATTCCACTTCTTTGTGATAAGGACATTCTCCCGCAATCATAACAATATTTGTAACATTTCAGTAGAATGTTTTCAATTTTACCCCAAAACGTTCTATACCAGGCTGTTGTTAATCCATCAATGCCTGGACTAGAATTTGTTTTCATGCTTTTTAATGCACGAAGACATTCTTCAGATGTTACCATCCCCTCGCATGATTGATACTTTTCAACCGGTACCGTGGGAATAACTAAATCATCAATGAAATCATTAACCTTATCTGTATAAAACTGTGACTTTTTCTCATATAATTGTCGGTAAAACTGATATTGAGCCATCATTATTGTGGTTGGATCATTGGATAAGGATCCATCCTGTAATCTAATAGCCGACATCAATTTCTGTTTGGCTCTACTTTTTTCGAGATTTAGGAAATATTTAGTGCTTTTTTCACCGTATTCTGCAAACATGGCCTTAGATCTTAATTCGGCACCTTTATCGCGTTCAAGTTCTAGCATATCCACTTCCGATTTAAGTGTATTGACTTTGTCCCGTAAAATTAAATTATTGACATCATTTGCGAAAAGTGTAGTAGCTTCTTGCAGCAGTTCTGTAACATATTTTAATCTCGTTTTACGCTGGTATGATCGAATTTTTCCGTATCGTGTTGAGTATTTCTTTAACCTTAATTTTGCAAAAGTCCCATAATACATCGGGTGGCAACAAAGAATAATCTTCCATACTGATATCAATAATAGCATTAATACCAGCTATATATACTTCATCTTTTAGGTAGTTGTCATTTAATTTCCAGTAACCTGGGCCCCTGTTACTAGATTTCATATCATTTTCACTATGAGCAATGACTGCTCTATGGTCTGTAAGAGGAGCATCTATTATCTCACAAGACACAACGGCATCGAATGCGTTGTGGTTGACAAATAAATAATCAATTCTGCGAATGGCTGTTTTAGATTTGTTTGACCACGTATAATCCGATTTGTTTATATTGTGATACTTCCACGTGTCTATTACATTCAAAGCTTCTGTCATCGTACTAAATTTCGACCTTTCAGAGTCTCTGTGCACAGCTCCTGCTAAGTTATCACAAGAATTTAGGACACAATTGAAATCACCGCCTATGAACACAAAGTTACGGAAGCCCGTAGAGGCCAGAAAATGAAAGGTGTGAAAATATATTTATCTGGCGGCCGCCACTTAATTATCTGGCGGCCGCCACTTAATTATCTGGCGGCCGCCACTTAATTATCTGGCGGCCGCCACATAATTATCTGGCGGCCGCCACTTAATTATCTGGCGGCCGCCACATAATTATCTGTAGGACGTGGCTTGAAATATGAGGAGATTCTTGTAAAGCAATATACATATAGCTAATTAGGCCCTAGTATCCAAATAAAAGTCGTGACATACTGTATTAATGACAATACTGTTTTTAATGAGACAATGATATATTGGGTATTGTGGGGAGGGGGGGGGGGTTGTTGCAAATTATTCAACGAAACTTAACTTTCACATTTAGCATTATATAGGGATCATCAATGAATTCATGTTATTTGTTGTGGCCATGGCAACTGGGCCCTCTGCAATTATGTTTGCTACCATCGATATATAGGTTAAAGGGAACAAATAAAAACAGTGCATATTCGATGGTGGTGACAAATATTCGTCAAATTATCTGATTAATATTGTGTGTTCCGTTTTCTCTTAGTTTTTTTCCCCTATGGATTATGTATTGAAAGTTGCCCTATGGTCCATAATACCAATCAATGACATGAAAATATGTACATTTCATCCCCCAAACAAATATTCGTTAATTTTATTGAGGCATTCTTGGGCCATATATATGTTACGATATAAATCGGCATTGACCGATCAGAGTCACTTTGCATGTGACTAACGCGCACCACTCCTACGGGATGCTGGTATTCGAAGAGGGGGAGGGGGGAGGGGGCAGAAGATTTTTTTTTTTTTTGAATCCCGGGTTAGTAACTTGATAATATCGACTTAGTATATCGATAATTATCTCAAATAAAATGTAAATTTTATTTTATTTTAAAATGAATTTCTATGGATAGACCAAAATGCTGTGTTAAAGCACTAAATAAGTGGCGGCCGCCAGATAATTATGTGGCGGCCGCCAGATAATTAAGTGGCGGCCGCCAGATAATTAAGTGGTGGCCGCCAGATAATTAAGTGGCGGCCGCCAGATAATTAAGTGGCGGCCGCCAGATAATTAAGTGGTGGCCGCCAGATAATTAAGTGGCGGCCGCCAGATAATTATGTGGCGGCCGCCACTTAAATATATTTTCACACCTGGCACTAACAGTCTTCCGTAGTATTGAGCCTAAGGATGTAGCATTACAAACGCGACATGTGAGAAACCCGAACATCAAGTATGTCGCTTTTCTCACAGTCATATGCTTATTATCGCCCATGTCGCATTTTTCACGCCTGATGTGATTGGTGGAGAATATTTCATTCCAATCTGCTTGCGATATCCACATCAAAGACTTCTTAATACGTTTCATGAACGTTATTGTTGCATAGGGAAATGTAAACAGACAGATACTTGATGGCGATTTGTGTGTTTTGCCAATGACATGCTTCGAGCTCGTACTGCACCACCGTCACCATTTGCACGACTTGAATGGAACGCAGCACATAACGCACCCAAAACATCGCTCGATGGTCAAATATCGCACCACAAAATTCTTTGTTGTGCTGTTCTGCCAGATCCCCACCCCCACCCGATTTAGAGCTAAATCCTGATTAAATATTGAGTGGACGTCCATGAATTGGACGAAAATATGGACATGCATGTCGTGAATTTCACGAACAAAAGCCAGTTCAATAGCTCCGCAGTTAATGTCGGGTATTTCACGGGCATGTTGCTTTTTTTTCACACCGGAAACACCAACCGTGAAAAAAGCGACATGGTCGGATATTTCACGTGAAAAAAGCGACATGGTCACTTTTATCACATGAGAAAACCGACCATGTCGGGATTTTCACAATATTCGGTTTTATCATGCAGCAAGGACAGATTCCACTAATTCCTTCGGCCATACAAAACAATGATAAAAAGCCCAAATTCAAGTCTCCATAGCTCCGTCCCAGAACAAGATAAACCTTAGCAGCTTATATAGGCTACAAAGCTAGCCAATTCATTTCCTGATCTCACTATAGTAAGGAAAATATATGTTGATAAATTGGATTTTTTGCTACAGCTCGAATTCTGAGGGTACCCCCTTAAAACGACTGATTTTCATGCCTGACTGTGCGTTCACAGCCGTTCTGTGTGTTGATAAATATATGTTGATAAATTGGATTTTTTGCTACAGCTCGAATTCTGAGGGTACCCCCTTAAAACGACTGATTTTCATGCCTGACTGTGCGTTCACAGCCGTTCTGTGCGTGCTGTGGTCTTGAAACTCTTCGTGTGCAATGCCAATCAGCCTGGGTCAACAACCTGCCATAGCAAAATATCCCCCACCATTCTGCGGGGGATCAAGGGCATCCCCCGTTTTCAAAATAGGGAATTCTCTGACTGTAACGGATATGACGCAATATCATTGGTGTTGTCATGCCCTAATAGTGGCACTGCGTGCCAAAGCGAGACCTCCTGTAGTAACGCGTGCAAAAATGACGTGAAATTTGAGGTCAAATTTAAGAAAATCACTGATAATCTACCTATAATCTTCAATCCCATTTCTTATTATTAACATAAATGTGTGGATTGGAACACTCCAAGAGATTATTAGAAAGATATAATATGAAATGAAATACAAGGATACAAATATTGAACAGTTTTGGAGAAAAGAAGGGGGCGTGCTACTATTAGGACACGTGCCACTATTAGAACCAATACGGTATGTATTGCAAATCTCACTGCCGGACAAAAATGCAAAAGGTACGATGGAGTGATGTTTAGTTTTTTAGTTCAAATGAAAAACAAGTGTATTTAATAATAATTGTCCATAACTTTCGCCATGTCATCCTAAATATATAGGCCTATGTCTCCACTGTCAAAAAAATTCCAACATATTTCTGTGCACAATACAACAGAAATCGCTTGTACATAGGCCTATAGGCCTAGGCCTACTCTGATTTTTCTAACTTGTTTACATCGATTATCAACGATATTTTTGCGATGTTAAATGGTATTGTTCTATAACTTGGCATACTTCACATGGGAGACAAACGGCAAATATCTACCAAATTTCAGACTTTTATCACAAAAAATAAAAAAAATTGGCTATCTACTCCAATGTTAAATTTCAGTCAAAAACGGGATCTCGATAATTTGAGCATGATTGAGGATTTGGTCCTGTCTTAGCTGTCTACAGGCGTCAGGATTCGAATATTATTGTAATTTGAGACCAGAAGACATGTTGACGTGTATTCAACACATTCATGTTGATTTCGAAAGATTGCACTTTACTGCTTGAAACTGTGTCTGTTGCTGGAACTATAACAGCAAATCATCAAATAAAAAAAGTTGCTGAATTTGTGAAGTTCGTCAGTCTTGTCTATTCGCCATGGTGGATAACTTGTCCCATCAGTGTTGATGCACCATGGAATGACCTGTGTCTGTACAAGAAGCTTTGCAGATACAAGGAGATCAATTCCATTGCTGCTAGTCCTAGCAAGGCCTTCCGCAGACATCTGTGGTATCGTATCTGTCTCCAGAGCTGGTGCCTCTCGCACTATTCAGTAGCTGTACTCCAGCAGAAGAGCGATACCAATTACTCGCAAGCAAGCTCCTGGAAGTAACTCCGTCCAGCGATGATCAGCTTCCCAAAGGCCGCCATGGAACAGGACATGGGAAACCACAGTTTCCAGCAGAAGTTGGTGTTGACGAGTACGCATCTCGCAGATTTAGTGACACGGGATTCCTGGCTGTTCTTCCAGTTGCTTCACCTTGATGATGCATTCTAGGTTCTTGATGTTGCTGTGCCATGGCCTGAGTCTGAATCATACAACACTTCATTACAGCATGTGGCAGGAATCAATGTTGTCAATGATGCTGCTGAGCGTGGTGTCAAAGTAAGTGCTGATTTCCTGGCCAGTGTTCGGGGTGAAGAACACTATCAAAACATCTTGGTGACAGAAGAAAAGAGAAAGTTGACACCAAACCTGAGAAAAAGGAAACGCGAAATGACATCTGGTGACAATGTGACACCGAATGATTGACACTGATCGTTGATAATGTTGAACGTTTCACTTGAAGAGGTTAATACTCTTAGATATGGTCCAAGTACGTGATTCGGTATAAAGTTGTGAACTGATGTCTAGTTCACCAAATGATGTCACCAGTTGATTAAATGGTAGTTCTTTCAAAATTGATTTTCCTGCTGTGTGAAAGTGAACGAAATCCGACTCAAAGACGAGTTCCCATGCAAATGTGACGAAAACAAAGACTCGTGATGGACCCCCTAAATACAGTTATATTTCATTGAAATTTTGCCTATGGCTCTCTTTTGAATATAGGAACAAAGTGACAATTGGTACGAATCAAAATATCGAACTTGAAAATTTCAGGGGGCACTGTGTGCTCCCTGCCGGGCCGCCGCCCCGCCGCCGCCCTACGTAGATACAGGTAGGCTAGCCCACGACCGAGCACCCAAAAAGTGGAGATACAGATGACCTCGAAGACGAGGTCTTCCAAAAAGAGGGAAGCACTGTAGCGCAATGACGTGGTGTGCGTGAGTAGTGACACCACGGTTATGGTGCTGCAGTGCGGGCAGGTTTATGAGACAATTTGGTGACACTCCAGTAATGGGGTATACCTCTTTATTGTAGGGTCGCCGAACCTTACAATAACCTGAGATGCTTCCTCCGGAGCACGCGAGCGAAGAACTTTGACTTTTATAGTTACATCGCAACCCTGGGACAATGCCCCAGCGGTCAGTTACCCAGTTTCGTTGGAACTATGACTTTTACTGCCTCGGCAAAAAATAAAGATTTCATTACTGCCTCGGCATGAAGACTGATACTATTACAAAGGAATGTTAACAGGAGGGAGATGCGTCCCACAATTCCAACAATGCCAATGAATCCGGTCCTCGGCTGTACAATTCAATGAACCCTCGCCATATTTTGTTGTTACTGTATGAGAGTAAATGTGCAGAATAGGGGTGCAACTCTGCAACTGAAAATCGGCTCTACACTCTGCGGAGTAGATGACACCGGCAGACGTGCGGAGACACCGGTTTCTGCGAGCGACGAGCATTGAGCACCAGCAGAGCTCGAGGGACGTCTCCGGTGACGGCCAGATCTCTGGCGCCGGGGATGCGGAGCCCTGTGACAGGTGTGGATACCTTCCGCGGAGACGTGACTTCTGTGGAGATTAGCACTTGGTCTCCAGTGCAGGGCGAGGAAGACACTTGTAGTGCTTAAGTACTGTAGTCTAAACATGGTCACTGTGTGAGTGGATTATATTTTATTTTTCAATATTTGACAATCTAGGTGTCCACACACTATATACGATGTTCATTTGATGTATGCTGACTGCAGGATGTTTGAGATCTAAACATGAAAATACCACAGTGACTATGGCCATATGGCTTTGAGTGGGATACGACTGAAAAATACTTACAGAATAATGGTGACAATTACACATAAGAAAGTCACAACTACTTGTATATCCGTCAATGTCTTCCAGTCTCGTTCGTTATCACGGTGTCAAACTCGTTCGTTATCACGGTGTCAAACTCGTTCGTTATTACGGTGTTATTACGGTGCTACCATCTCTTCTATCTCAAACGCATACAAGAGGCAATCACATATGGTACTTCTCAAGCTATACTATAGAGTTATTCCACAATACTATAGAGACATGGCGCAAACTTCAATTAAACCAAGCTTGTTTGATACAAGGACTTGCTTTAATATCGCATACTAGTATGTTGCCTATATGCCATATATCTCATTGAGCCCCGGATCCACTACGGATCCTCCACTACGCACAGCCCGGCACAGAATCTTGGCTTTACGGGGTGATCCGGCGTGGTCCGCAACGTCCGGGTAGAAGTAAACCAAGTGGTTACACCAAAACTTGCACTCCGGTAGTGCCAAATCCGTGTTCGGTCGTGCCACCGTAGCTCTATATCGTGAAGAAACGGAGTGATCCGTGGTAGAAACGTTGTGAAACCGATATTTAAAACTGCGGTGTGTCCCTGATAGAACCGTAGTGCGACCGAGGCGAGACCACTGTGCTACCGGCTTGCAAAAATATTTGCCACGGATGCATCACGGTTTCACTACGGAATTCAAGGCAGTGCTATGGTAACGCCACGGTCGTGCCCCAGTCCTCCCGGAGACACGACGGTTCCACTACGGATCAGCAGTCCGGGCATACAGTCCCGGTAGCGCTACGATTTGAAAAAAAAAAAAAAAAAACGCCTTCCTGTCTTCTTTTTTGGCCTTCACGGTGGCGCCCTGGTTGATCCCGGTTAATCACGGTTTATCAAGGTTCATGACGGTTTCACTACGGTGGAGTCGGCAGTACCACGGATACACCACGGTGAGCCCCGGATCAGTTCATTTTTCTGTCGTAGCACTGCCGGGGCGTCACCGGGGTCCCAGTGAGACTGGTGAATTGTACGTGCACGTTAACGACCAATTCCTCCATAGAGAATTTGAGGGAATCATATCATTGGCCGTATCCAGATCATAGCGATGAAAATTCCACACAGGTCTACTGTAATACAAAGCACAGTGGGGCACGTTATCCAAAATATGACAAGACAAAAAAGAATGTGTATCCTACTTTCCGGTGCTTGAGTGTGTAGGCTATTTTCACGGTGAAATTGGAACGTGCAAAAATATGAAAATAACAGCTAGTGTATTTGCGAAGTGTTACTGAACACGTCTCCTGATTGCAATGATAATTGAATAAAAACTACATGTATGATACAAACAAATCTCCACTCAGTAAGGGATAATCGGTGAAGTGGAGCGCCTCTTCGAAATAATGTACGAGGCCGAAGGCCGAGTACATTATTTCGAAGGGGCGCGACACTGAACCGATTATCCCACTTAGTACACGGTCTCCAGGGAACAATCCCCCCCCCCCCACACACACACACACACATACACACACCTACATGCAAATGAATATACGGCCGTCTCGGATGGTTGAATTTTTTGACCAAGCTGTTTGACATCATGCGCAATATTTGTCCCAAGATTTTCAGTAATTTTGTTCTCATTTATGCGGTCAAGTGGAACCAACATCACGGCAGGTGCCTTTTACTCAACTCTGATATTTACATGGCTAAGCTAAATATGAGAGAGCTTCCTGTTGTTATGACTACAGTTTACACGGTTCCGATTGAATAGCTTTTTAGTTGATTCGCAATGTGCGTTTAGTCGTTTTCGCCTCTTTTCATACGGTTGTGAGTATTACTCGAATGAAGCAGTATAAAAGGAAACACGACAACAGACGCGCTCTCTTTTGCCACAGAAGCTCACTGGAAAAGCTCCGTGATGTCGGAATGAAGCATTTGGATAGTACAATTGGATTTCAAAGCGGGAGCCTATAAAGTACCAGGGAATGCTACTTGAGTATTTAAAACGGCATTCGTTTATTTAAAACGGTATTCATTGGAAGAACCTAAAACATGATGCGAGCACATATATCGGGAAAAAGGTGAGTTATTTACTAAACTGATTTCGTTGAAGTTTCAACAGAGATAACATTCTGTTACTTTCTGCATCAAAATGCGGACGCCTTAAAGTCCATACAAAATAGATATGAATATTCTGCATCGTTTAATTCGTTTCAAGATCTACGATTTATCTATGGCAGAATTTTGCATGGATTCAAGACTGGTTGAAAAGGTCCATCCCTGGCTTGGATATATACGATCCATCATACAGGTGAGTAGGTGTATTTTTGCTTTTTTTCGACAACGGATACGTTCTGTTCAGAATTGAAAATATGCCGCCAAATAGGCACTATAATTATTGTTATATTCAAAATGACGGGCTAAGCACCGAATGTTTCAAAACCTTGTACATTCTGTATATTTGCAGGAAATGTGTGAAATGTTTGTGAATATTTCTGCCAGAAATCTCCAGATCATATTCGCAATCTTGGACCTACGGAATCTTCAAGGAATATCAAAATATCGAGGATAACGTTTTCACTGGATATCTGCAAATGGATTATATCACGAAGTGAAAAGCCAAACACAACCCATGGATATTAATCTCATGACTGCAATGATCATCTGTACATCGAGAATTAAGAAATGTCCCAACATTTTTTTTTTTTGCAATTTGTGATGCATCTCGTGCTGTAATTTGTTACCTGAATAAATATGTAGCTTTCATACATCAGTTTGTTGTGATTCGTTATTTCCACACAGGAGTAGATTATTGGAGTACATTATTTGAATAATGTACTCTAATAATGTACTGAACGCAAATAATGTACTGCTGGTAGTGGATTCTGAAAAATAGTCGTTTGCAAAGGACAATAGAACCGTGTACTAATTCTACATAGAGGCCAACTCGAAACTACACTGTATACAGCTATAATACAGGGATAAAAACGTTTGACTGATAAAGGAACTGCTGGAAATTGCAATACAAGGCTACCAGCGATGAGATTCAACTTAATCCTCATGTCCACTTAAAAAGTGGATATTCAAGACATATTCAATTAATTGCCCATACGCAGACTGGCGCCAAGTTTTGACGAAATATTTTCGATTTTCAATTAAAGTTTTGCGCACAAAAACAAAGCAGTATTGACGTCAATAGGTTTGAGATATATCGCTGTACTTCGTAGGAATGGTATAGATGAGAGCGATACTGAAAAAAAATTATCAACGTTATCAATCAAGGTTGAAACATTGACAAAGAATCTTAAATCGATGAAAAACAAGCAGCAGATATCTTTTTCTACACTATTTTCACTGACTTTACCGACATATGCTCTTGATTAATTTTAAAATTAAAATGTCATTAAAATACATTCATGAAAACAATTTGCCAAGTAAGTTAGAGCAGTGAACGTTTGTGTACCTGGTCAGTGTAGGTCCATATGGCGACATGATGGATGGACATCTCATGACAACTATTCAATACTGATTGAGTGTGACGTTGATTCTGAACAGTACTTAGGAGAGGGGATAGCGAGCCGATCAGCAGACGACACCAGCAAGAGCACCCGACACCAAGCA
This sequence comes from Terebella lapidaria, assembly GCA_949152475.1. Lineage (NCBI taxonomy): Eukaryota > Metazoa > Annelida > Polychaeta > Terebellida > Terebellidae > Terebella > Terebella lapidaria. Next base: position 38,971,332 of record OX424566.1, read on the forward strand.
GCAGACAACGCCAGCGAAAGCAGACGAGATCAAAGCAGCAAACGAGATCAACAACAGTCGACAATTCAGATGATTGCGTTGAGAATTTAAAAAAATCTGATAGTTTCCTTGCCGCAGACTTCAATAGATTTTAATGGACATCTAGACTTCAAATTGCACAAAAAAAACCAAGTAGGTCTCACTCTCCATTTGGATGCGAAGGTAAAATATAACCGCTACACGATGTGATTGGAGTTGACGGTAAGTTGGTGACGCAAATCAATAGGCCTTACCTATCAACTTGAAATGCAGACCTTCACGTATATAATATACATGTTATGTATATATATGTGTGAATGATTTTCGTGTTCGAATGCCTTGTGAATGAACTCATATATTTATGTTCTATGTTGCGGGCTTAAAAAACACAAACACATGCCAGCACAAATTCATTGCCACCCACAGGAGAACGCTATTGCCACTAGACGTTACAGTTGTGCAGTACTACATATTCCACATTGCAGCTAGCACCCCGTACTGCATCATCTGCAGTGACCCTGTGGTCAAGACGTACGACGGTGTGCTCCTTCAGATCCAGGAGCCGGCTACCAAGCAACGTCTGACCAAGTGGGCCGCCGACAAGTTAAACCCTTGCCGATTTGGCATCACTGGTGTCACCCAGACGGACTTTCACGGGGCCGATGGACCCCTCTACCTCGACTGGATCGGTCAGTGTTTACCACAACCTGTTACATTCGAAATAAATCACCCTCACAAACCCGCAATGATTCGCAATTGATTTTTTTCTACATATTTGGTAATATTCGCTATGGAAACATTAATGCCGAAAATTGTGTCCATGTGTGCACTCGTAGTCATTGTGGTAGAGGAAGCGTCTTCTGCGCAGTGGGGCAATTTTAATTTTATTCCTTTGAACCCCTGACCTCCATCGCCCACGCCGACATGTAGGTGTTGCTTTCCACGTGGCTTGGAACCCCAAGAAAAACTTCAGGAACTGGATCTTTGCCCAGCACACCGACAAGATCGGCGAGCGTGGACAGGGTTACTCGGTACAGATATCCACTGGACAAATACCCAGCAAAATATCAGTCAAAATTACTCGAGATTAAATAGTTCTAAATCGTTTAGTTCGAACCCGACGCCATTTCTAAAACTAAGCTGCCTCAACTCTGGCAGCTCTTGATTGATATCTTGCTGTTACTGCCCTCGCAACTACTGACAAATTTTGATTATGTGTACCATTGACATCTTTTTGTCACCTATTATTGTTCTCACATCTCTCAATACCCCCCCCCCCCCGTGATATCCCCACACATAGGGACCACCTACCATCAGAACCTTGCCCTGGGGCTTCCCCAATGATGGATTCGGTGGGCCGGATCCCTACCCAATTAACCCGTTCCAGGTAAGTGCACAAGCGGTACTATGCGGTTTTTTGAGTAAGTCCAATTTAGTCTGGCCTTTGTACAACATACCACGATTTCCAGGACTGGTTTGCCATTGAACGCTCACATTTCGTACACGATTTCCATGGTGTGTTATGTCTGTTGACAGCGTACTCCAGCCTGTGACCCGGATGTGGCGTACACCGTCACCGAGGATGCAGCTAACGGAGCCATCCGCCTGAGGAGCACCTGCTGCGAGTGGGCCCTGGACTGGTACCCCGCTGGAAGGGACACGTGTGTCGTGATTCATGCCGGCCCATTCTACCAGGGAGCTCTCGAGGTGATTCATACCTTCATGTAATAAATTATCATTTATAACTGTTTATTCGATACCCAGTCATACAGCGCAGACGATGCGCACATAATCAAAATGAAGCTTCGAGCCTCCCTAAATAAGTATTGAATGTATATTGAAAGCCGTATATGATTCACCTGACAAACACCTTGCAGGGCATCTGTGGCAATGCTAACGGCGTGATGGCTGACGACTGGGTGGGCTGTGGGTCTAACTGTACCCCGAATACTGCTGCCTGTGTGGCTGACATCTCAGCAAACTGTGACACTGGCAACCACGACGGTCAGGCATTCCCAGGGGGCGAGCGTATCTAAGCGACACGTGAAGAACCCACCTTTCTCATCACGTGTTCTAAACACGATATACTGTAGATGCAAATCTTATCGAAAGTCAATAAATCACCGATGCAACACAATATAATATTGCCTCTTATTTCCGTGTGTATAAATACGTAAACAAAACAATGGAGTCCGAACTGTGTACGAAGTCTACATGGGTTAAAGTGAACAAACTATCATTGAATATTACAAAAACAAACTATAAATTGTGTAAGTTGCTGAATGGCAGTTTCGAAATAACAATTCATGGAACGACGGTGTCCATTGTAAAAACAGTAAAATTTGTCTTGGACTGATCTTTTTGATCATGTATGTAAAAGGTAATGGTATTATACAGTCTACAGAGTCACACACACCCAAAGCAGTGAATACCTATGTATATCGTTTAATAATTCTGCCATACCTCTACTATGCCTGTGAAATTTAGGGAAATATTTATTCATCGGGCAGCTCGCGAAGCGAGCTCAATGGTTACACGTATATGTGGCAAACATAGGATTTTGAGAAATCTAATGTAATCAATATCCATAGGTGCATGAAACTTCCAAATGCGTTACCAAACGTAAACAACTCATATCTGTCTGTTTGTCGCGGCCTGGTATCGCCGCAAGTATCAAGCTCATCTGTGATTGGTCGAAAATAAAATTGATAACAGCATCGTGATTCACAAGAGGGCGCGTCAATCCTCATTTGTAATCAACAGATGGCGCCATGAGTGATCACGCCCACTTTTTACGTCATAAACGATGCTTGACCAATAGGCGATCGATAAAATGTAAATAAACTAAGTACACTTGTTTCTCATACACGTGCGACAAACTCGGGCTGACAAATCCTTGTTTATTTCGATTATCACTGATTATGAGCAAAATGTGGTGTATATGCAGGTTATGGTGAACATACATTGGCAAAGTTACTTCGACTTTCGGGGCGTTCACTGATAAAGACTGAAATGTGGTAAAGAAATCTGATTATGTCTACATCCAATAATTTGTCCCATAATTATGAGCTTTGAATTTGTAATCAAACATGACATGAATGTCAAAAATCCATGACCCATAGTAAACAGCAGGCAATTTATGATCTGGGACGAAATTGACTTCATTTGATGACTGCCGTGCTGAACTTCATCTGCCATATGTCTATGATTGCATGTATTATTTTGGTATCCAAACAGCCAAAAGGTGTCTTTTTTAGGAACTACTTTTCCCTCATTTCAAATGTGATAAGTCATTGTAGGCCTACAGTTTACTTTACATGAAAATATGCTAAAGACAAGTTCATCCATCAGTGAAACATGCTTTTTGGCTAGCATTGTGCCCTAGTTACTTTTTGGCCGTAGTTTTGTTTTGGATAATCGGATCAACTTGAAATTTTGTGTTTCTCAAATGGGTATCATGCCGTATTTTTTCACAAAATTTCCGAATTCTAACTTCTACCTCAAAAATTGAAAAAGTTGTCTAACCTAATGTTAAATTTCAGTCGGAAATGGGATCAAGTAAATTTCAACAAATTCAGGGCTTTTTTCGGGTTTATGCCCATACAGAATGAACCTATTGTGCTGATTTAGAGTCAGAAGGCATCTAGTCGGTGTATATTAGGTAAATATGTTTATTTTGAAGCAATATATAACTCCTAAATCGAATAAAACTCTGAAATTTCATGTTGGGGCCGAAATTCAACATTGGGTTAGATTGCCAACTTTCTATTTTTTTAGATATATTTCTGAAATTTGGTGAAAAATTACGGCATGGTACCCAATTAATACAAACAAAATTTCAAGGTGATCCGATTATTTAAAACAAAAATACGGCCAAAAAGCGTGTTTCACTGATGGATGAACTTCACTTTAGTACGACTACGAGCACTGGTCACTATATTCTTTGATACCATTTTGCAGGTCATTGCTTTACAGCGTACATATTTCTGCGCTCGCATTTAGGTTTCACCTATTCATAATAAAAAATCAGCCCAAGGGCTAAGATAAGTTACCAAACAATGGTACAAAAAAAAAGAACACATGGTTCACACAGTCATATCGGCTGATAATTTGAAAGGCATTGTGAGTACTCAATGCAGATGAAATCGAAGTGATTACCATTGTTGGCACTTTCGGTTCAAAATCTGCGCGCAGCGGTCATTGGTCGGCTGCCTAATCTTTTCGGGAACTACCTTGTGTGGTAAATACGGGATTTTGATCACAGAACCGTCGGTCATACAGCAGATGACCGGAATTGACTACAGGAAAATATATAATTAATAGGGGAAATTAATCATTGATACAAGCAGAGTTAGCCTATTGTAAATTTTCGACTTTGATCTTTACTCTGACCTTGACCTTGTCGCTCAATATTGAGCTGTGAAATTTCACAGTATTTTTTCTGTCATTTCTGTCGTTAAAACTATTGAAAACTAGTTTCACAATATGGCCTTGAATCTCAGAACACTCAAAAGTCCCAAAATCATATGACCCCTAATTTTTCGACATCGGGCGATAATACAGAATTTTCGTTGTATGACCATCGGTTGTACACAGTCATACGATCGGGAATTGGCCAAAGAAAAATAAAGAAATAACTGGAAAAACTAATATCAGGTAGAACCAAAGTTATAGCCGATTATGTGATTTGCACTTTTTCCATTGCCATGGCAACCGGTTTCATTCAATTTTTACAAAATTTGAAGGAGACCGAGCCACTAAAATAGCGCTCAAGTCCTATAAATTTCGGATCGATTGACCCGTTTGTCTTTGAGTTAGAAGCGCAGACAATTGCACAGAAAACTCGCTGACAAAAAATATAACTGAAATCGTGAACCCCCAATTTTTCGACATCGGGCGATAATGGAGGGTTTTCGTCGTGCGACCATCGACCATACACCATATGATTGGGAATTGGCTAAAGAAAAATAGAAAAATATTTGGAAAAATTAATATCAAGTAGAACAGGATAGAGCCAATTATGTGATTTTCACTTTTTCCGCTGCCATGGCAACCGTTTTTATCCGATTCCTATAAAATGTGAGGAGGACTGATCGAGCCACTGCCATACCGCTTCATCCCTATAAATTTCACATCGATCACAACGATCGTCTGCAAGCAATCCTTAGTATTCTTTGGAATGTCGTGGAACACATATCCGTGGCTGCACTGTAGTTCGTCCAGGAAACTATGACTGCAGCATTGTAGACTCGTTATTATGGGCGAAGTCCAGGGTGGTTCGGGGAACTTAAGGCGAGGCATCTTGTTACCCCTGATCTGGCGAACCGACCTTCACTGAACATATCCTGAAAAAAGTCGTTGTTGTTGTTTCACAGCGCAATATTGTGAATACATTATGCAAATTCCAAACTTAACTGCATTAAAAAACTGGAAATGGTGCATATTATTATATGAGCAAACGTGGTGTCCACACGATGCCCACAAAAAGGCTTCTTGCTACTGTTCAAAATCATCACTGGTCTTCATAACGCACGTTCAGCACCATAGAAACGTGGTAATAACACATAATAACAAAACTAAACATATGTTTAGCTTAAAACTACACTCATTTAGGATGTAATCGCACACGGTTAGGCCTACTTTATTTGATGTAAATTTTCATTTAACAAAAGAAACATGTTTTGTTGGTATTTTGGTATTTATTATGTAATCCTCGCAAACTCAAAAAAAGTCTTGTGCCACAAACCACCAATTGGTTGGGCCGACAGGTGTGGAGGACACTCTTAGCGAAGCCCCCTGGTCTATTGATTCAAATAATCAAAAATAGGCCCATCAGATCGGTCCAAGAAAAACGAAGATTTAGAACAAAGAGTACTCCTAATTATGAAACAATATCTAAATGGTCTGATTGAATATCCATTTAGAAACTACATAGCGTCTAAACGGTTGTGCTTAAATAACTGAACATCATATTTTAATTTCTCATCTAACTATTTATTTGATGTGTAGTATCTAAATTGCTTTTTTAATCACTTTTTTTTTTATAAACTTTATTGAAGATCCCCAAACAAGCAAAAGCTTATGTTAATGGGTCTCAACTAAACATATGTACAGATATGAACACATACCACCATTTTAAGATTGCAAGCATCACAGTATTCAAACTCAGTTTTCTACTTTTCTTTCAAAGCGTCTGGTTGATGAGATTCATTTGAGAGATACATCAATGACTTCACAATTTTGTGCAAGAGAAAGTTCAGGTGTACCACACATTAGGATACGTGAATTAATAAAAATACCACCTAAATTTTCAAAAATGTTTTTCTTTCGCATTGAAACAAAGGACAATGAAAGAAGAAATGATCAGGATCTTCATTATAGTAACCACACCGACATGCCGAGGTTTCGATGACATGCAAATTTTGGTGAAGATGATGACCTAGTACGCTGCATCCCAGCCTCAAACGCGTCGAGTGAATATTGTGATTTCGTGAACCTCGATAATATAAAGGATTCGAGATTGAATCATCGCGAGAAAGAGCAAGCTTGAATGAATTTACAGTAGTGATGTTTCGGATTTGCAAGGGCAATGAGTTCCAATCGCAATTGGTCGACGGGAAAAATGAACTACTGAAACACCTTAAACGGGCATGTACATTAGATATATTTGAAGCTGACCGCAGAGCATACGCAGTGCATGCCTGGACAGTATCTGGTAGATGACTGAATAGATAAGGAGGAGATAATCCATTCACGATCTTGTAAAACAACACCAATCTGTGACGTTTCCTACGCCCAGAGAGTGTCAACCAATTTACATCTCTCAAGAGTGCTGTGGAGTCACAGCGAGCAGTCGCACCTGTCACAATACGTGCAGCCTCTTTCTGTATCTTGTCCAATTTTTTTCTCTACCAGCGGCACCGGCCCATACAATATCTGCATATTCCATTGAAGGGCGAATTGTGGTAGAGGAAGCGTCTTCTGCGCAGTGGGGCAATTTTAATTTTATTCCTTTGAACCCCTGACCTCCATCGCCCACGCCGACATGTAGGTGTTGCTTTCCACGTGGCTTGGAACCCCAAGAAGAACTTCAGGAACTGGATCTTTGCCCAGCACACCGACAAGATCGGCGAGCGTGGACAGGGTTACTCGGTACAGATATCCACTGGACAAATACCCAGCAAAATATCAGTCAAAATTACTCGAGATTAAATAGTTCTAAATCGTTTAGTTCGAACCCGACGCCATTTCTAAAACTAAGCTGCCTCAACTCTGGCAGCTCTTGATTGATATCTTGCTGTTACTGCCCTCGCAACTACTGACAAATTTTGATTATGTGTACCATTGACATCTTTTTGTCACCTATTACTGTTCTCACATCTCTCAATACCCCCCCCCCCCCGTGATATCCCCACACATAGGGACCACCTACCATCAGAACCTTGCCCTGGGGCTTCCCCAATGATGGATTCGGTGGGCCGGATCCCTACCCAATTAACCCGTTCCAGGTAAGTGCACAAGCGGTACTATGCGGTTTTTTGAGTAAGTCCAATTTAGTCTGGCCTTTGTACAACATACCACGATTTCCAGGACTGGTTTGCCATTGAACGCTCACATTTCGTACACGATTTCCATGGTGTGTTATGTCTGTTGACAGCGTACTCCAGCCTGTGACCCGGATGTGGCGTACACCGTCACCGAGGATGCAGCTAACGGAGCCATCCGCCTGAGGAGCACCTGCTGCGAGTGGGCCCTGGACTGGTACCCCGCTGGAAGGGACACGTGTGTCGTGATTCATGCCGGCCCATTCTACCAGGGAGCTCTCGAGGTGATTCATACCTTCATGTAATAAATTATCATTTATAACTGTTTATTCGATACCCAGTCATACAGCGCAGACGATGCGCACATAATCAAAATGAAGCTTCGAGCCTCCCTAAATAAGTATTGAATGTATATTGAAAGCCGTATATGATTCACCTGACAAACACCTTGCAGGGCATCTGTGGCAATGCTAACGGCGTGATGGCTGACGACTGGGTGGGCTGTGGGTCTAACTGTACCCCGAATACTGCTGCCTGTGTGGCTGACATCTCAGCAAACTGTGACACTGGCAACCACGACGGTCAGGCATTCCCAGGGGGCGAGCGTATCTAAGCGACACGTGAAGAACCCACCTTTCTCATCACGTGTTCTAAACACGATATACTGTAGATGCAAATCTTATCGAAAGTCAATAAATCACCGATGCAACACAATATAATATTGCCTCTTATTTCCGTGTGTATAAATACGTAAACAAAACAATGGAGTCCGAACTGTGTACGAAGTCTACATGGGTTAAAGTGAACAAACTATCATTGAATATTACAAAAACAAACTATAAATTGTGTAAGTTGCTGAATGGCAGTTTCGAAATAACAATTCATGGAACGACGGTGTCCATTGTAAAAACAGTAAAATTTGTCTTGGACTGATCTTTTTGATCATGTATGTAAAAGGTAATGGTATTATACAGTCTACAGAGTCACACACACCCAAAGCAGTGAATACCTATGTATATCGTTTAATAATTCTGCCATACCTCTACTATGCCTGTGAAATTCATCGGGCAGCTCGCAAAGCGAGCTCAATGGTTACACGTATATGTGGCAAACATAGGATTTTGAGAAATCTAATGTAATCAATATCCATAGGTGCATGAAACTTCCAAATGCGTTACCAAACGTAAACAACTCATATCTGTCTGTTTGTCGCGGCCTGGTATCGCCGCAAGTATCAAGCTCATCTGTGATTGGTCGAAAATAAAATTGATAACAGCATCGTGATTCACAAGAGGGCGCGTCAATCCTCATTTGTAATCAACAGATGGCGCCATGAGTGATCACGCCCACTTTTTACGTCATAAACGATGCTTGACCAATAGGCGATCGATAAAATGTAAATAAACTAAGTACACTTGTTTCTCATACACGTGCGACAAACTCGGGCTGACAAATCCTTGTTTATTTCGATTATCACTGATTATGAGCAAAATGTGGTGTATATGCAGGTTATGGTGAACATACATTGGCAAAGTTACTTCGACTTTCGGGGCGTTCACTGATAAAGACTGAAATGTGGTAAAGAAATCTGATTATGTCTACATCCAATAATTTGTCCCATAATTATGAGCTTTGAATTTGTAATCAAACATGACATGAATGTCAAAAATCCATGACCCATAGTAAACAGCAGGCAATTTATGATCTGGGACGAAATTGACTTCATTTGATGACTGCCGTGCTGAACTTCATCTGCCATATGTCTATGATTGCATGTATTATTTTGGTATCCAAACAGCCAAAAGGTGTCTTTTTTAGGAACTACTTTTCCCTCATTTCAAATGTGATAAGTCATTGTAGGCCTACAGTTTACTTTACATGAAAATATGCTAAAGACAAGTTCATCCATCAGTGAAACATGCTTTTTGGCTAGCATTGTGCCCTAGTTACTTTTTGGCCGTAGTTTTGTTTTGGATAATCGGATCAACTTGAAATTTTGTGTTTCTCAAATGGGTATCATGCCGTATTTTTTCACAAAATTTCCGAATTCTAACTTCTACCTCAAAAATTGAAAAAGTTGTCTAACCTAATGTTAAATTTCAGTCGGAAATGGGATCAAGTAAATTTCAACAAATTCAGGGCTTTTTTCGGGTTTATGCCCATACAGAATGAACCTATTGTGCTGATTTAGAGTCAGAAGGCATCTAGTCGGTGTATATTAGGTAAATATGTTTATTTTGAAGCAATATATAACTCCTAAATCGAATAAAACTCTGAAATTTCATGTTGGGGCCGAAATTCAACATTGGGTTAGATTGCCAACTTTCTATTTTTTTAGATATATTTCTGAAATTTGGTGAAAAATTACGGCATGGTACCCAATTAATACAAACAAAATTTCAAGGTGATCCGATTATTTAAAACAAAAATACGGCCGAAAAGTGTGTTTCACTGATGGATGAACTTCACTTTAGTACGACTACGAGCACTGGTCACTATATTCTTTGATACCATTTTGCAGGTCATTGCTTTACAGCGTACATATTTCTGCGCTCGCATTTAGGTTTCACCTATTCATAATAAAAAATCAGCCCAAGGGCTAAGATAAGTTACCAAACAATGGTACAAAAAAAAGAACACATGGTTCACACAGTCATATCGGCTGATAATTTGAAAGGCATTGTGAGTACTCAATGCAGATGAAATCGAAGTGATTACCATTGTTGGCACTTTCGGTTCAAAATCTGCGCGCAGCGGTCATTGGTCGGCTGCCTAATCTTTTCGGGAACTACCTTGTGTGGTAAATACGGGATTTTGATCACAGAACCGTCGGTCATACAGCAGATGACCGGAATTGACTACAGGAAAATATATAATTAATAGGGGAAATTAATCATTGATACAAGCAGAGTTAGCCTATTGTAAATTTTCGACTTTGATCTTTACTCTGACCTTGACCTTGTCGCTCAATATTGAGCTGTGAAATTTCACAGTATTTTTTCTGTCATTTCTGTCGTTAAAACTATTGAAAACTAGTTTCACAATATGGCCTTGAATCTCAGAACACTCAAAAGTCCCAAAATCATATGACCCCTAATTTTTCGACATCGGGCGATAATACAGAATTTTCGTTGTATGACCATCGGTTGTACACAGTCATACGATCGGGAATTGGCCAAAGAAAAATAAAGAAATAACTGGAAAAACTAATATCAGGTAGAACCAAAGTTATAGCCGATTATGTGATTTGCACTTTTTCCATTGCCATGGCAACCGGTTTCATTCAATTTTTACAAAATTTGAAGGAGACCGAGCCACTAAAATAGCGCTCAAGTCCTATAAATTTCGGATCGATTGACCCGTTTGTCTTTGAGTTAGAAGCGCAGACAATTGCACAGAAAACTCGCTGACAAAAAATATAACTGAAATCATGAACCCCCAATTTTTCGACATCGGGCGATAATGGAGGGTTTTCGTCGTGCGACCATCGACCATACACCATATGATTGGGAATTGGCTAAAGAAAAATAGAAAAATATTTGGAAAAATTAATATCAAGTAGAACAGGATAGAGCCAATTATGTGATTTTCACTTTTTCCGCTGCCATGGCAACCGTTTTTATCCGATTCCTATAAAATGTGAGGAGGACTGATCGAGCCACTGCCATACCGCTTCATCCCTATAAATTTCACATCGATCACAACGATCGTCTGCAAGCAATCCTTAGTATTCTTTGGAATGTCGTGGAACACATATCCGTGGCTGCACTGTAGTTCGTCCAGGAAACTATGACTGCAGCATTGTAGACTCGTTATTATGGGCGAAGTCCAGGGTGGTTCGGGGAACTTAAGGCGAGGCATCTTGTTACCCCTGATCTGGCGAACCGACCTTCACTGAACATATCCTGAAAAAAGTCGTTGTTGTTGTTTCACAGCGCAATATTGTGAATACATTATGCAAATTCCAAACTTAACTGCATTAAAAAACTGGACATGGTGCATATTATTATATGAGCAAACGTGGTGTCCACACGATGCCCACAAAAAGGCTTCTTGCTACTGTTCAAAATCATCACTGGTCTTCATAACGCACGTTCAGCACCATAGAAACGTGGTAATAACACATAATAACAAAACTAAACATATGTTTAGCTTAAAACTACACTCATTTAGGATGTAATCGCACACGGTTAGGCCTACTTTATTTGATGTAAATTTTCATTTAACAAAAGAAACATGTTTTGTTGGTATTTTGGTATTTATTATGTAATCCTCGCAAACTCAAAAAAAGTCTTGTGCCACAAACCACCAATTGGTTGGGCCGACAGGTGTGGAGGACACTCTCAGCGAAGCCCCCTGGTCTATTGATTCAAATAATCAAAAATAGGCCCATCAGATCGGTCCAAGAAAAACGAAGATTTAGAACAAAGAGTACTCCTAATTATGAAACAATATCTAAATGGTCTGATTGAATATCCATTTAGAAACTACATAGCGTCTAAACGGTTGTGCTTAAATAACTGAACATCATATTTTAATTTCTCATCTAACTATTTATTTGATGTGTAGTATCTAAATTGCTTTTTTAATCACTTTTTTTTTTATAAACTTTATTGAAGATCCCCAAACAAGCAAAAGCTTATGTTAATGGGTCTCAACTAAACATATGTACAGATATGAACACATACCACCATTTTAAGATTGCAAGCATCACAGTATTCAAACTCAGTTTTCTACTTTTCTTTCAAAGCGTCTGGTTGATGAGATTCATTTGAGAGATACATCAATGACTTCACAATTTTGTGCAAGAGAAAGTTCAGGTGTACCACACATTAGGATACGTGAATTAATAAAAATACCACCTAAATTTTCAAAAATGTTTTTCTTTCGCATTGAAACAAAGGACAATGAAAGAAGAAATGATCAGGATCTTCATTATAGTAACCACACCGACATGCCGAGGTTTCGATGACATGCAAATTTTGGTGAAGATGATGACCTAGTACGCTGCATCCCAGCCTCAAACGCGTCGAGTGAATATTGTGATTTCGTGAACCTCGATAATATAAAGGATTCGAGATTGAATCATCGCGAGAAAGAGCAAGCTTGAATGAAATTAATTTGCAAGGGCAATGAGTTCCAATCGCATTTGGTCGACGGGAAAAATGAACTACTGAAACACCTTAAACGGGCACGTACATTAGATATATTTGAAGCTGACCGCAGGGCATACGCAGTGCGTGCCTGGACAGTATCTGGTAGATGACTGAATAGATAAGGAGGAGATAATCCATTCACGATCTTGTAAAACAACACCAATCTGTGACGTTTCCTACGCCCAGAGAGTGTCAACCAATTTACATCTCTCAAGAGTGCTGTGGAGTCACAGCGAGCAGTCGCACCTGTCACAATACGTGCAGCCTCTTTCCTGTATCTTGTCCAATTTTTTTCTCTACCAGCGGCACCGGCCCATACAATATCTGCATATTCCATTGAAGGGCGAATGCACGATGTATAAAAGTACTCGAGTGAGTGTCTGTCTAGCTTGAATTTAAAAGCTTTCATCAAATTAATAGTTTTAGTGCACTTGGTATATATATCAGAAATGTGATTGGACCGGGATAGATCGCCTGAGAAAGTAACAGCATGTACATGGGTCCCCTAGGTGACATTGTCCATCAACATGATCTCAAATATATATGCTATGCTGACGACACCCAATTGTATATCAGTCTGGCTGAAGGGAGTGATCCATCGAGTGCTCTACTCCGCATGGAAAACTGCTTGGTAGCCATCAAGCAGTGGATGTTGTTAAACACACTTAAGCTCAACGACAGCAAAACGGATGTAATCCGCTTTTCCTCACGCTTCAGATCCGTTAGCACACTACGGCCAGTGTCTGTTGGTGATGTCGTTATCAGCTACATCGTCAGTGTACGAAACCTAGGTGTCCTTTTCGATGATCACCTCACCATGGATAAGCATGTTCAATCAATGTGTCGGAATATTTTATCCAGCATTCGGTACATTAGCCGGATTCGCAAATTTCTTGACAGCAGTGCCTGCACTAAACTCGTACATGCTTTTGTCACATCCAAAATGGACTATTGTAACAGTCTATTGATTGGTCTCCCAGACAAACTTCTTGACAAGATTCAGCGTGTTCAAAATACAGCAGCACGACTGGTCACCAGGACGAAAAAATGTGAACACATAACACCAGTTCTAAGAGAGCTCCACTGGCTGCCAGTTCGAGAGCGCATCAAATTCAAAGTGTTGCTCTCAGTCTACAAGTGCCTAAATAATGCTGGACCAAGTTACTCGAGCGAGCTCCTCCAAGTCCGACCATCATCTGGTCGCTCACTTCGTTCTGAGACAACAACTGTTCTACAGGTTCCAGTTACTAGAACCAAGTCTTACGGGGACCGAGCATTCTCTGTCATTGCTCCAAGACTATGGAACTCCTTACCTCTTCACCCTAAGACATGTAATAGTAATGACCATTTTAAATCCTGTCTCAAAACCTTCCTATTCAGTGGTGCTTTTGCATTATAATGTCTTAGCTTAGTTTTAGTAGCCTAGTAGGCGGCATAACCGCTGTTGACCTCGGGTTTGCTAGTCGTCATCTCTCTAGTCATCCATAGTTAGTTAGTCAATTCGTCTAATATCACTGTATCTTTATTGTTTTCATAGGTTTATTCTTAGTTTTATTTTTGTTGTTTTATGTACCCAAATATATACACATGTTTTATTCATTCCTGGCAGTCCCTTGGTATGCAGCATACCGCGGCTGACCTTGGGTCTGCTAATGTCATATCTGTAGTCTTAAATCGTTTATACCTTACTTTTTTTCACCTACTATATACAATTTCGTGTAATTTTGTTCTATCCTATATTATACATTTTATGTCTGTATTACTGTACTGGTTTTATGTCAGATGTGAAGCGCTACGAGAATTATGTCATAGTTTGTTGGCGCTAAATAAAAATAAATCATTATTATTATTATTATTATTAAGGATTAAAAAGGTGTGAGACGAATTAAATGGCATTCATTTAGTGGACGAGTAGCATTAAGGTGCAGTGTATGATACTTGGGCCGAAATTTCACCGTGTTAATAGCTGATGAGTATGTAGTTTATGGATTATGGTGGCAAATATATGTGTCAACTTCTGTTTTGACTAGACAATGCAGATATAAGGCAGCAAAGTAAAGTAACTGCTCAGCAACTTCAGATGACAGTTACATGTACAACAAATACACACAAGGAAGCAAATTGTACTATCACCAGTGCCCCTCTTGAGAAAATATGTCTTACACTCACTTATGTTTAGAAAACCATTACAATGGATTGTTAAATACGGCCGTTTATGGATTTGTGGGCCCAAGTACCATACACTGCGCCTTAATACTACTCGTTCACTAAATGATACCCATTTAATCCGTCTGTCACCTCTTTAATCCTTATGGAATATAGAGGAAGGCGCAGGATATGATACTTGGGCCCCAGTGGCTTCAGTGTAGTGCGACCGAGGCGAGACCATTGTGCTACCAGCTTGCCAAAATATTTGCAGTTGGCCACGGATGCATCATGGTTTCACTACGGAATTCAAGGCAGTGCTATGGTAACGCCACGGTCGTGCCCCGGTCCTCCTGGAGACACGACGGTTCCACTACGGATCAGCAGTCCGGGCAGACAGTCCCCGTAGCGCTACGATTTGAAAAAAAAAACGCCTTCACGTCTTTCTTTTTTTTTGGCCTTCACGGTGGCGCCCCGGTTGATCCCGGTTCATCACGGTTTCACTACGGTAAAGTCGGCAGTACTACGGATACACCACGGTTAGCCCCGGATCAGACCATTTTTCTGTTGTAGCACTGCCGGGGCATCACCGGGGTCCCAGTGTGTCATTGTACGTTAACGACCAATTCCTCACAGATCTACTGTAATACAAAGCACAGTGGGGCACGGTATCCAAAATATGAGACAAAAAACAAGACAAAAAAGAATGTGTGTCCTACTTTCCGATGCTTGAGTGTGTACATGATATTTCCACGGTGAAATTGGAACGTGCAAAAATATGAAAATAACAGCTTGACTTTGGGAAGTGTTACTGAACACGTCTCCTGATTGCAATGAGAATTGAATAAAAACCACATGTATGATACAAACAAATCTCCTCTCATTTTTCAGAGAGGCCAACTCGAAACTACACTGTATACAGCTATAATACAGGGATAAAAACGTTTGATTGATAAAGGAACTGCTGGAAAGTGCAATACAAGGCTACCAGCGATGAGATTAAACTTAATCCTCAGGTCACCTTAAAAAGTTATTCAAGACATATTCAATTAATTGCCCATACGCAGACTGGCGCCAAGTTTTGACGAAATATTTTTGATTTTCAATTAGGCCTAAAAAATTAATTTTCTGTTTCTCTTCCCCGCCCGCCTGTGTTCAAAAGCAGCCTCCCGGAGTTTTTAATTTGCGATTCTCAAATAAAAAATAAAAAGTGTTCCCGCCCCTATTTTGAGGATAGTGAATGATCGAGAAACCGGATCACAGCATGCAACTTAGGCATATATTTAACTTACCTCCTTGTTTTCACTCTCCGCCAAAATGAGACAAAGACGCTACCAGTTTTCAAACACAGTTAGCCTATGTGGTTACGTGTATGTAATAATACATATACAATTGTGATCAAGAATTGATTTACTATATTCCTCATGTTATACTTCAATAATAATAAATAAAAATAAAAAGCGTATTTATAGTGCCATTTATCAGGCATAATGCCTTTCATAGACACTTTACAATAAAAGTTGAGTACAATAATATTGATACGATTGTACATGTATAGATGACTAGAAATATATGTGACTAGAGGTATGGACAGAAACTAAAAAACCACGAGATGATTACTGGATACCAAATGCATGTTTGAATAAAAGTGTTTTGAAACTTGACTTGAAGCTGGACAGTTTGGTAATGGTCCTGATGTTGTAGGGTAGACTGTTCCACAGTACTGACGCTTGAAAACGATCCCCAGCTGACTTGAGGCGAGATTTAGGGACATCCAACTCCAGAGTGTTTGCACTCCTCAGCTGACGTCGTGGTCGATGTATGCAGACCAAGTCCGTGAGATATTGGGGTGCTGATCCATGAATGGCCCGGAAAGTAAGCAGGAGAACTTTGAACTGGATTCGGTATTCGATAGGTAGCCAGTGTAATGATATCAAGACTGGTGTAACATGGTCATACTTCTTTTTTCGTGAGACCATCTTGGCCGCCATATTCTGTACTCTCTGGAGCTTTGAGATGGCAGACTTGGGCATTCCTGACAGAAGAGAGTTGCAGTAATCAAGTCTTGATGTCACAAAAGCATGAGTGACGGCCTTGACAGCATCCAGAGTGAACACGTTGCGGATCTTATTTATGTTGCGTAGATGATAGTGGGCAGAAGAACATAAGCTGTTGATGTGACTACCCATTGACATCTGAGAGTCAAATAGACGTGGAATCAATACCCAGTATCAAGTATTCCGAGCAAACAAAACAGGGTCCGTTATCCAATCTCATAGTCCGGGGACAGAAAGTCATATCAGGCATAC